>JAZGLO010006571.1:155000-865000 GCA_036873155.1 Biomphalaria sudanica | reverse complement strand
TGTAGGCATAATTTGGGAAACATCTACAATTCATTAGGTATGTTAAATGTAGACATAATTTGGGAAACATCTACAATTCATTAGATATGTTAAATGTAGGCATAATTTGGGAAACATCTACAATTCATTAGGTATGTTAAATGTAGACATAATTTGGGAAACATCTACAATTCATTAGGTATGTTAAATGTACACATAATTTGGGAAACATCTACAATTCATTAGGTATGTTAAATGTAGACATAATTTGGGAAACATCTACAATTCATTAGATATGTTAAATGTAGACATAATTTGGGAAACATCTACAATTAATTAGGTATGTTAAATGTAGACATAATTTGGGAAACATCTACAATTCATTAGATATGTTAAATGTACACATAATTTGGGAAACATCTACAATTCATTAGGTATGTTAAATGTAGACATAATTTGGAAAACATCTACAATTCATTAGATATGTTAAATGTAGACATAATTAGGGAAACATCTACAATTCATTAGGTATGTTAAATGTAGACATAATTTGGGAAACATCTACAATTCATTAGGTATGTTAAATGTAGACATAATTTGGGAAACATCTACAATTCATTAGGTATGTTAAATGTAGACATAATTTGGGAAACATCTACAATTCATTAGATATGTTAAAATGTAGACATAATTTACAAACATCTACAATTCATTAGATATGTTAAATGTAGACATAATTTGGGAAACATCTACAATTCATTAGGTATGTTAAATGTAGACATATTTTTGGAAACATCTACAATTCATTAGATATGTTAAATGTAAACATAATTTGGGAAACATCTACAAATCATTAGGTATGTTAAATGTAGGTATAATTTGGGAAACATCTACAATTCATTAGATATGTTAAATGTAGACAAAATTTGGGAAACATCTAATATTCATTAGGTATGTTAAATGTAGACACAATTTGGGAAACATCTACAATTCATTAGGGTATGTTAAATGTAGACATAATTTGGGAAACATCTACAATTCATTAGGTATGTTGAATGTAAACATAATTTGGGAAAAATCTACAATTCATTAGATATGTTAAATGTAGACATAATTTGGGATACATCTACAATTCATTAGGTATGTTAAATGTAGACATAATTTGGGAAACATCTAAAATTCATTAGGTATTTTAAATGTAGACATAAATTGGGAAACATCTACAATTCATTAGGTATGTTAAATGTAGACATAATTTGGGAAACATCTACAATTCATTAGATATGTTAAATGTAGACATAATTTGGGAATCATCTACAATTCATTAGGTATGTTAAATGTAGACATAATTTGGGAAACATCTACAAATCATTAGGAATGTTAAATGTAGACATAATTTGGGAAACATCTACAATTCATTAGGTATGTTAAATGTAGACATAATTTAGGAAACATCTACAATTCATTAGATATGTTAAATGTAGACATAATTTGGGAAACATCTACAATTCATTAGGTATGTTAAATGTAGACATAATTTGGGAAACATCTACAATTCATTAGATATGTTAAATGTAGACATAATTAGGGAAACATCTACATTCATTAGATATGTTAAATGTAGACATAATTTGGGAAACATCTACAATTCAATAGGTATGTTAAATGTAGACATAATTTGGGAAACATCTACAATTCATTAGGTATGTTAAATGTAGACATAATTTGGGAAACATCTACAATTCATTAGATATGTTAAAATGTAGACATAATTTGGCAAACATCTACAATTCTTTAGATATGTTAAATGTAGACATAATTTGGGAAACATCTACCATTCATTAGGTATGTTAAATGTAGACATAATTTGGGAAACATCTACAATTCATTAGGTATGTTAAATGTAGACATAATTTGGGAAACATCTACAATTCATTAGGTATGTTAAATGTAGACATAATTTGGGAAACATCTACAATTCATTAGATATGTTAAAATGTAGACATAATTTACAAACATCTACAATTCATTAGATATGTTAAATGTAGACATAATTTGGGAAACATCTACAATTCATTATGTATGTTAAATGTAGACATATTTTTGGAAACATCTACAATTCATTAGATATGTTAAATGTAAACATAATTTGGGAAACATCTACAAATCATTAGGTATGTTAAATGTAGGTATAATTTGGGAAACATCTACAATTCATTAGATATGTTAAATGTAGACAAAATTTGGGAAACATCTAATATTCATTAGGTATGTTAAATGTAGACACAATTTGGGAAACATCTACAATTCATTAGGGTATGTTAAATGTAGACATAATTTGGGAAACATCTACAATTCATTAGGTATGTTGAATGTAAACATAATTTGGGAAAAATCTACAATTCATTAGATATGTTAAATGTAGACATAATTTGGGATACATCTACAATTCATTAGGTATGTTAAATGTAGACATAATTTGGGAAACATCTAAAATTCATTAGGTATTTTAAATGTAGATATAATTTGGGAAACATCTACAATTCATTAGGTATGTTAAATGTAGACATAATTTGGGAAACATCTACAATTCATTAGATATGTTAAATGTAGACATAATTTGGGAATCATCTACAATTCATTAGGTATGTTAAATGTAGACATAATTTGGGAAACATCTACAAATCATTAGGAATGTTAAATGTAGACATAATTTGGGAAACATCTACAATTCATTAGGTATGTTAAATGTAGACATAATTTAGGAAACATCTACAATTCATTAGATATGTTAAATGTAGACATAATTTGGGAAACATCTACAATTCATTAGGTATGTTAAATGTAGACATAATTTGGGAAACATCTACAATTCATTAGATATGTTAAATGTAGACATAATTAGGGAAACATCTACATTCATTAGATATGTTAAATGTAGACATAATTTGGGAAACATCTACAATTCATTAGGTATGTTAAATGTAGACATAATTTGGGAAACATCTACAATTCATTAGATATGTTAAAATGTAGACATAATTTGGCAAACATCTACAATTCTTTAGATATGTTAAATGTAGACATAATTTGGGAAACATCTACCATTCATTAGGTATGTTAAATGTAGACATAATTTGGGAAACATCTACAATTCATTAGGTATGTTAAATGTAGACATAATTTGGGAAACATCTGCAATTCATTAGGTATGTTAAATGTAGACATCATTTGGGAAACATCTACAATTCATTAGGTATGTTAAATGTAAACATAATTTGGGAAACATCTACAATTCATTAGGTATGTTAAATGTAGACATAATTTGGGAAACATCTACAATTCATTAGGTATGTTAAATGTAGACATAATTTGGGAAACATCTACAATTCATTAGGTATGTTAAATGTAGACATAATTTGGGAAACATCTACAATTCATTAGGTATGTTAAATGTAGGCATAATTTGGGAAACATCTACAATTCATTAGGTATGTTAAATGTAGACATAATTTGGGAAACATCTACAATTCATTAGATATGTTAAATGTAGGCATAATTTGGGAAACATCTACAATTCATTAGGTATGTTAAATGTAGACATAATTTGGGAAACATCTACAATTCATTAGGTATGTTAAATGTACACATAATTTGGGAAACATCTACAATTCATTAGGTATGTTAAATGTAGACATAATTTGGCAAACATCTACAATTCATTAGGTATGTTAAATGTACACATAATTTGGGAAACATCTACAATTCATTAGATATGTTAAATGTAGACATAATTTGGGAAACATCTACAATTAATTAGGTATGTTAAATGTAGACATAAATTGGGAAACATCTACAATTCATTAGGTATGTTAAATGTAGACATAATTTGGAAAACATCTACAATTCATTAGGTATGTTAAATGTAGGCATAATTTGGGAAACATCTACAATTCATTAGGTATGTTAAATGTAGACATAATTTGGGAAACATCTACAATTCATTAGATATGTTAAATGTAGGCATAATTTGGGAAACATCTACAATTCATTAGGTATGTTAAATGTAGACATAATTTGGGAAACATCTACAATTCATTAGGTATGTTAAATGTAGACATAATTTGGGAAACATCTACAATTCATTAGGTATGTTAAATGTAGACATAATTTGGAAAACATCTACAATTCATTAGATATGTTAAATGTACACATAATTTGGGAAACATCTACAATTCATTAGGTATGTTAAATGTAGACATAATTTGGCAAACATCTACAATTCATTAGGTATGTTAAATGTACACATAATTTGGGAAACATCTACAATTCATTACGCCTCCTTCCCTTGTCTCTGCACTGACAGGGAGCGGAGGGGAGGGGAAGTTCTTGGATGAAGAATTGGTTACTCAGAGTGACCTTAGAGCGACCTTAGAGCGACCTCAGAGTGAGCTTAGAGTGACCTCAGAGGATTAGAAATTTAACATTAGCATTCTAGTCTCTGCTCGTTGCACAAAACAAACATACACACACACACACACGCAGTCATGCAGACACACTTAGACTTACTTTTGTCTATTCTTAATAATGGACGTGATGACCATGACAAAGAAAGCGATGATGAGCATAATGATGACCACGATAACTCCGACCAGCCACTCGGGAAGATGATCTCCTACTACATCATCATGGCTATTTGTCTCGTGCTGGGGACATAGAATGGGTTACCATGACAACAAGAAATTTCTATTAAACTCGATGACTCGTCTGTGTTCAAGTTAATTAGATTTGTTCACGAGTTCTTTTCCAGTTCTAAATTTCTACACTACGTCAGACTTTATTTCCTGGAAAATATTTAAACTGCTTGCCCAATGAGGACAAACTGTAAGAATTCAATATTTAAACTGCTGGCCCAATATTTAAATCCGGAAAGTTAATACAACTGTTCATTTTCTCTTTCCACACACTTAGATCCGAACATGAAAGCAGTTCAACAATTATTTGTCTTTCTCTGATAGAGTACAACGAAATGTTTCAAGACAAGAAAAACATCTTACAAATTACTTGTTCTTAAAAAGACAATACCTCTTTCATACAACTTATAGATCGATTATTTTTCTCTTCCTAACAAATGAATGATAGATTTAATTTTTTTTAAAAAGGGAATTTCACCCCAACCCATCTCCCCCCCACTCACTAAAAAGAATCATGGTATAGAAAATGTATAGATCAAAATCTATGGCCATATTACATGATCTTCGGGGCTCTCAAAGACCTTCCTTCAGGAAACAGTACCAGGAAAAAGAAGAAGAGGCAGACAGAGAAAGCGATGGGAGGACAATATAAAATAATGGACGGCTCTGCCATTGAAAGAGGTTCTAAACAGGGCAAAAGACCGGGATGAATGGAGAAAGACGGTCGACGAGTCTCTCTTTGTGCCCCAACGGTCCAACAGACTCAGGGATAGGTAAAGGTAATAGATCTACTAGACGTTATAAAATTCTAATATTTGACCTTTAGATCTAGACTTAGAAGACGATCACCAAAATGTTCCTGAACATTCATTTTGTGTGTAAACTCTTGACGAATAGAATGCCTTCATGCGGAACTACCCGAAGACGTAGAGTTTGTTCCAGAGAACTAGTTTCTCGCTCTCGCGCCAAATTTAAATTGATTTCTTCAAATACTTTGAACAATTATAAAGGTCAAACTAGAGTATTCTCAGTGTGGCCAACGAGCGAGTCATTCTTTTCCCAACGATATACATCAACTGTCAAATTTCTAGGAAAAATCGCTAGAGCCGTTTCCGAGATCCGTGTCCACCCATGTTTTTTTAGCCCAGCCAACCAGAAGTTTCCACGAATGTACGAGTTGAATAGAGGTTGGTTGTTGATCCTGTGAGGTAGGCGAGTGCCTGTCATGTAAATAATTGTCATTGCATTGTTGTATAGTAGTGATGAGGAGATCAAAGGTACCGCTATGATGTGTGTTATTGAAATAGAAACGGACTTAGTTTGTCCAATTGTGAATGTCTTTTTGGTGAAAGGTTTTGATTTTGTGTTCATCTGTTTCTTATTATGTATCTCATTTCACAATATATTTTGTTTTTTCTCCTATTTATTGTTAACAGTGCAGATCTGATACACAAGAAAAGAATGGCTTTTGGAATTGATGCTTCAACTAATGGCAAGGGCTTCAACGAGAAATAACGATGACTGATCAGTGAATATGTTGTCGACTGATCAGTGAATATGTTGTCGACTGATCAGTGAATATGTTGTCGACTTATCAGTGAATATGTTGTCAACTGATCAGTGAATATGTTGTCGACTGATCAGTGAATATGTTGTCGACTGATCAGTGAATATGTTGTCGACTGATCAGTGAATATGTTGTCGACTGATCAGTGAATATGTTGTCGACTGATCAGTGAATATGTTGTCGTCTGATCAGGGAATATGCTGTCGACTGATCAGTGAATATGTTGTCGACTGATCAGTGAATATGTTGTCGACTGATCAGTGAATATGTTGTCGACTGATCAGTGAATATGTTGTCGACTGATCAGTGAATATGTTGTCGACTGATCAGTGAATATGTTGTCGACTGATCAGTGAATATGTTGTCGACTGATCAGTGAATATGTTGTCGACTGATCAGTGAATATGTTGTCGACTGATCAGTGAATATGTTGTCGGCTGATCAGTGAATATGTTGTCGACTGATCAGTGAATATGTTGTCGGCTGATCAGTGAATATGTTGTCGACTGATCAGTGAATATGTTGTCGACTGATCAGTGAATATGTTGTCGACTGATCAGTGAATATGTTGTCGACTGATCAGTGAATATGTTGTCGGCTGATCAGTGAATATGTTGTCGACTGATCAGTGAATATGTTGTCGACTGATCAGTGAATATGTTGTCGACTAATCAGTGAATATGTTGTCGACTGATCAGTGAATATGTTGTCGGCTGATCAGTGAATATGTTGTCGACTAATCAGTGAATATGTTGTCGACTGATCAGTGAATATGTTGTCGGCTGATCAGTGAATATGTTGTTGTTTTGTATTACCGTCTGCTGGACCATTGGTCTGGAAACCAACGATGATTAAAAAACAATAATTTCTTACAATTAAGTTCTGAGACCAATAGATTTGCTTCACTTCCTGTTTGCTCCATTGAGCGAAACAAAAAACAATACGTTTATAAATAGATACACGTGGCTCTGTTACTCGAAAATAAAAAAAAATAAAAAAACACGTTTTTTGTAACCGATCTCTAAATTCTATAATCCGTCTGAGGCATTTTTGTTGAGCCACATTCAGCCCTTTCTCGACTTAGACAGACGACTTCCATGTCTTGCATGCATAAGTCGGTGTCACAAGTTGGCGATCGTCTTGGATCTGTTTAGTCTCAAGTTTGTCCAAACAGGTGGCAGCCCCTGACTTTCATGTTCGGCATACTACATTATGATAGGCAACCGCTATGTTAACTGGGTATAGGAACTTATCCAGCTCTTCAAGCTCTAAGTGATAAGGGCACCCTTTGCCTCGTAGCCCACTCGCATAATTTTATTCTTTACAAGTCTATGCGGAGACCTGTTTTTGGTGCCTGTCTGTCTAGGCTCTCCGTCATTTCTTGAGGTCTTCTCAACAGAATAATGCTGAAATTTTGCCCGGGACAGGGAGGAGGGTATTGCTCCTCAAATATTGTAATTTGTCAAGTTGTCCTTTTTGAAAGCTTGACATCAATCCTTGTTGCAAGTTCTTGGGGACTTTAGAAGTTTGTAAACAGAAATTTAAGTGACCTGTCATTGTTGACAAGGCACTGATTGCCACGTTTTAGCATTTCTGCTGACACCATATGTAGATCTGGTGCTTTATCGCACTTTAGGAATGCACTAGCCAATGTAACCTCTTCTGTTGTGACTGAGTATGTCTTGACCTTGAATTCATTGTGTGTCTAAAATGTGATTGTTGTCATTCTATTATTTATAAAAGTCGTAACTGAATTAAGTGTAAAGACGAAACTATTTATATATGCAATACTTATATTGAATTATTTGTATATGCTGTATTTGCATTGAATTATTTTGTTGAAGTAGAAGTCGAAATACATACATTATACTCAAATTAAAGAAGGGGGCCCACCATTATAGTGTTGAGACCGGGCCCATGGACATCTTGCTACGCCATTGAGCCGTGTAAGTACTACATGAGGATCTCCATTGCTAAATCCGTTGGAGGCAATGACTTTTCATTTAGTAATGAGCTTGAGCTGAGTTATGGTTCTTATGGTCCCAGATGTCCTATGTGCACATCTTGTCTCCCCCTCTACACTATATGTGGCAACATACACACATGTCAATACATTGCAAGGGAAACTGATCCTACAAATAAGACACAAATGGACCTAGCCAAAGAGCTAATCTTGTAAGTTTCATGCAACTAGTGAAAATGTGAGGAATGATGAGAGACTGTACTAAATAAAACATACACACGACTAGATGTTCCTAGCATTATAAAGATAATGATAATCATATTAAAAGTAGACTAAGACATCGCGTTAAAGACCCTCTTCAACCATCAACCTTTGTATTCTGGTGCTGCTATTGTGTGATACACGGCATGCTTATTCATCTTGACTTAGGAAATGGACCTATCTTTCTTCCTACGCCAATATCATAGCCATCAAGGATCTAGCACCATAGAGCTCTTGTTCATTTCTTGACTTTCAAGATTAATATGAAACATTGTACCCGATACATCTTTCGCTGGTGTCAGTGAGATTAGAACTTGTTATAAGTGAAGTGATCTTTGAGCACTCATATTGGAAAATCAAACTATCATGCTATAAAGACTACTGACCAATAACTCAAGACTTTAAAGAAGATCTGTATCAAACTGTAATGACTACTCACCCCTAAAATTTGGTTATATGTATCAAACAATTGAAACTACTTACCCCTAACTGCAGGTTTTGAAGGTCTGAATGAAACAACTGTTCCAGATCCTCATCTATATGATAGTCCACATCATTGTCCGACATTGTGAGAAACAATTTCTGGACAACTTTCTTGAAAGTTTAAATTGAAATGTTTCCTTGTGAACTAATCTGGTAATGAACTATTATCTCATGCCACAATCCATCATGGCCACCAGTCTTGTACAATCCATCATCACTTATCTCATGCCAAGTTATCTGTTACTGATAAATACTGATAAATTGTATTACACAGTGTAATAGATCTATATATAAAATATGTACAATAATGGCCTTGAATAATATCCGCTTTATTCAAATCTATATTTCTTTTATTCATTGCGATAACAAACTTTAACAAATCAATTTTACAAATTCTTTTTCTATATAAATCTATTCACATAAAAATCTAATTGACCATGCGTAGACTAGAGCTAATGTCAAAGTTTATTTCAATGCATGGACAGAGAGAATGTCTTTGCTTTCATAAATGCATAATCTCCCTTATTACCCCAGTGGTTAATCCAATTCCATTTACAAGATTGTGGAACTATATATATTTATATATACACAAACTGATTTGTTTAATGTTTCAATACCAATACATTTACAATCAGATTGAACTGCACCTACTAGTTGATGTACCCTATACCTGATTGGACTGCACCTACTAGTTGATGTACCCTATAACTGATGGGACTGCACCTACTAGTTGATGTACCCTATACCTGATTGGACTGCACCTACTAGTTGATGTACCCTATACCTGATTAGACTGCACCTACTAGTTGATGTACCCTATACCTGATTAGACTGCACCTACTAGTTGATGTACCCTATACCTGATTGGACTGCACCTACTAGTTGATGTACCCTATACCTGATTGGATGCACCTACTAGTTGATGTACCCTATACCTGATTGGACTGCACCTACTAGTTGATGTACCCTATACCTGATTAGACTGCACCTACTAGTTGATGTACCCTATACCTGATTGAACTGCACCTACTAGTTGATGTACCCTATACCTGATTGGACTGCACCTACTAGTTGATGTACCCTATACCTCATTGGACTGCACCTACTAGTTGATGTACCCTATACCTGATTGGACTGCACCTACTAGTTGATGTACCCTATAACTGATTGGACTGCACCTACTAGTTGATGTACCCTATACCTGATTGAACTGCACCTACTAGTTGATGTACCCTATACCTGATTGGACTGCACCTACTAGTTGATGTACCCTATAACTGATTGGACTGCACCTACTAGTTGATGTACCCTATAACTGATTGGACTGCACCTACTAGTTGATGTACCCTATAACTGATTGGACTGCACCTACTAGTTGATGTACCCTATACCTGATTGAACTGCACCTACTAGTTGATGTACCATATACCTGATTGGACTGCACCTACTAGTTGATGTACCCTACAACTGATTGGACTGCACCTACTAGTTGATGTACCCTATAACTGATTGGACTGCACCTACTAGTTGATGTACCCTATACCTGATTGGACTGCACCTACTAGTTGATGTACCCTATACCTGATTGGACTGCACCTACTAGTTGATGTACCCTATAACTGATTGGACTGCACCTACTAGTTGATGTACCCTATAACTGATTGGACTGCACCTACTAGTTGATGTACCCTATAACTGATTGGACTGCACCTACTAGTTGATGTACCCTATACCTGATTGGACTGCACCTACTAGTTGATGTACCCTATACCTGATTGGACTGACCAATGTACGTTTAAGGACAAAAAAAAGAAAGACAGAAAAAGATGTTGAAAGGTCAGAGAGAGGTCAAGTGTTTGAACATCAAATACCTACGTCTGTTTCTTATTTATTTATTTGTTTCTTTTTTTGCTCTGACTCTAAAGTTATTAACAAAATATATTTAGTGCGTTGTTATAATTGTAATATTAATTCCTTTTACACCCTTTTTTTTAAACCAATAATAACTATTAAAAGTAAAAAGTCTGTACTCACACACTGTGTTTACTGTGGAATAATATTCACATTAACATAAACCATTTCCTAATCCGTATATGAAGTCCAAACCTTAACTTGATGCTGTAAAGCCACTAGCCAGGGCTATTCACACAGGTAACACCGTCTGAAAACACGTACAAACCAGATTTATTTCCCGTAGATTTGTGTGCCTCCGCGTGTCTGTGCGTATGTCACAGAATGTCAGACATACTGCAGACATCTAGGAAAATGTCAAGTCACCAACATGGAAGACAGTGACAGGCTTACTGCAGTAAGAACTAGTTGAAACACAAAAATGATGGGAACCCTTTGGTGTTGAAAGGGAGCTCACCGCCAGGGATAGTCCTGTACTTCTGCCTTGCATTCCTCTTGCCCTGTGGTGACGACGTGAGAATATCCGCGGTCATTGAGCTCTCTTGGCAAGTCCATCTCGCTCACATAAGCCGATTCACAAAATTGTATCCGCTTAGCCGCTGTTCATAAGTCACCGATGACCACAGACCAAGGGTCAAACGAAAATGAGTGACAAAAACTACACACTAAAAAAAAATATATTGTTTTTAAAAGATTTTAAACAGAGAAAATCTCACTTTTTGGACAGCCGTCTGCTGTGAAAAAAGATATAAAGAGAGTAGCTTCCCTTGGTGCTTAAAAATAAGGGGATTGTCTAACAAATGTCTGTTTAAGATGGTGTTCAATTGTTTGCTATGTGATGTCACAACGCTGCATCGTCTGGACATTTTTTTCCTCTTTACTATTTTTAATTGATTGACAGTCCGTTGAAATATTTAAATTAAATTCAATAAAATTAATGTTGAATAAAACGTTAAAAATTCAATATATAATCCTATTATCAAACTACAATCTCCCATACTACAATGTAGTATAAAATAATGTGCAATTTTATCATTCCCAGGCGTATATCAGGCATGTTATGTAGTCTTTGTATCTTCTGACTATACAAACGTATATCAAGCATGTTATGTAGTCTTTGTATCTTCTGACTATACTTGCGTATATCAAGCATGTTATGTAGTCTTTGTATCTTCTGACTATACAAGCGTATATCAAGCATGTTATGTAGTCTTTGTATCTTCTGACTATGTGATTGAGTTTTTTGTTTGCCTTTCATTGTTTTTAGATGTCTTGCTCATTAAAATGAACTGGTCAAACATTGACTCATTTTTCCACGTTCTTGTCTTATTAAAGGAAAATGTCTAGTGGAAAGAATGGTTTTACTTCATGTTTCTCTTCATCATGGCAAAGTGTTCTTAAATAGAGCAAAAACAGTTCATTTCGCTCTAACAATAATAAGCATTTTAGTTAGATTTTGAAACTTTTTTTCAGATAGCACAAGAACTTTTTAATTTATCATTATGACTATTCCTTGTTAGCTTTTTATTAATTATATAAATGTTATTTAGTAATTTTAGATTCAATTCCCCTCACAGGATAACATAGAATAGGATAAGCATTTTATTCTCTTGTTTAAATAATTTTATAGGTACATTTCTGTGTGGAAAAAATTTTTAAGTTAGGTCTGAATGTAAAGTTATTGGTGTTGATATTACAATTAGGTCTGAATGTAAAGTCATTGGTGTTGATGTTACATTTAGGTATGAATGTAAAGTCATTGGTGTTGATGTTACAGTTAGGTCTGAATGTAAAGTCATTGGTGTTGATGTTACAGTTAGGTCTGAATGTAAAGTCATTGGTGTTGATGTTACAGTTAGGTCTGAATGTAAAGTCATTGGTGTTGATGTTACAGTTAGGTCTGAATGTAAAGTCATTGGTGTTGATCCGAAGAAATTGACGATTTCAGTTGGGATCCAGTACCTGTTGTTATAGTGATACATAAATACCAAGTTTTAAAAAAAATATTTTTGAAGTTGGCTAGAAATGATGAAACCGTGACTTGGCAATAAACAGATTCTCTAACAAAAGTAGAATTAACCTGAGATGTGTTGAAATAGATAATGCAAGCAAAATTATGCTGATTTAGTTTAATTATTTCAGTATTACATCATTTAATCTGTAAAATCTGTTGTTTTTTAAAACTGTCTTCCACTTGTAAGATCCATTCCACCCTCACGGCTTTTTCTTGTTCTTATCTTATAAGTTACAGACGTTCTTTCAAAGGAGAAGATTACTACGTCCTACAAGTATCCATACGTCCATCTAGTCGAGCAAGTTAATATTAATAATAGGCTTAAGAAGTCAAAGATATTATTCAATGTTTACAGTATATAATGTAGTCTTTCTTCTACAACAAAACTATATGACACAGAATATATATATATATTGTGTTTTTTTTTACTTGTTATTGTTTGAGCCATATTAATCGTACATAGAAGAAAATTTTTGGGGGGGTTTTCGACTTGGAATTTAAGTGCTAAATATTTTTAAGTACTTAATGTATTTTACAGGATTTTTTTTTTTCATAGCTAAGAGACAATGTTTGTTTAGTTCAAGTGACGATTATTTGCAATGTATTTGTTATTATTGATGGTCTGTTTACTGACTGTGCTGACTTTGGCAGTTCGAATCTCTCACCGAGTCAATGATCTAGAAGACATTTCATACAAAAGATTTCGTTTATGCTTCTCCAAATGTTCTAACATTGGGAAACAATTCTAAAGATACTTTTCTCAGTTGGCAACAGGCTCGATTATGTCATGATGACCCAAACCTCTTCCCTTCCCACCTTTCCATTTTGTTTTTTTAAATTGTTACGTAATGAAGGGATGATAAGGGAGGTAACTCCTTTAAACATCAGTTCAACAGGAGCAGACGATAGCAATGGAGAACAAAACGTTGAACCGAAGATGGGGAACGATGGGGAGGGATAGCACAGCCGGGGGGGGGGATCATCTTAACTGGGCGCGAAAAAAAGAAAAGCCAAAAGTCCAGAAGCTTTAAAATCTCTTCAAACATGGCGAGCTGTTTGCTCTCAGGTCAACGACTGCCTACAGAGGTCAAAGGTCTAGTGTCAACAGGGGCAAAGCCCAGGACTATGGACAGTAAAGCAGCAGGATAGAAAAATGAGTGACGAAGAAATGGCGGAGGTGTCTAAAAAGAGCGCCAGATTCAAACGATAAAATTGCACATAATATAAAGTGGGATTAACCAGGAGTCTTGTCTCGTAAGGAGAGGTCAAGCGATTGCAGGAGTCAAGTCATATGTGGGTCATAAGTCGCTATTCACTTTTTAAAACGTATGTAACTCTAGTTGAGTGCAAATTGACCCACTATTGATGTGTAACTTTTATGTTTAAACCTGAGAACTTTATGATATTATTTCTTGGAACTGTAATACTATGAAACTGTAGTTTATAAATACAAAAGTAAAGTTCTCCTTTCAGACCTTGTGGTCTATAGGGCAGATGATGTAAAGGTCATCTGTTAATGAACATTTCTTTTATATAATGAGTTCTTCTGCATATACAAATGTGCCTACCCACAATCCTAATTATTTTCCTTGCTCTTTACTAAGCGAACAACTCTATGGATTGTCCATTATTTTTGTATATACGCAGACATAGTTACTCCTGGGTTAAAAAACAATTTACTGTGATAGTCACTTGACTACATATCTTCTCCTTGATTTTCCGTTTATCTAGCAGTCTTGTTGAATACGCAGACGACTAATCTCTCGTACTACCCCTCGTTTTTTACCCCTCCCCTACAGCGTAAAAGAGAGCTTACACCTCAGCAGGTCATTTACAGCCAAAAGATTTTGATTAACTGATAAATCTGCATGTAGAAATCCAGTGTCGAGCAAATATCTGAGGACTGGAATAAAGGTCTTGACTGGAAATAGGTCTCAGAACAGAATAACTTGTTTTTTATTCATTAAGCCAGACACACAGACAGATAGATAGATAGATAGATAGATAGATAGATAGATAGATAGATAGATAGATAGATAGATAGATAGATAGATAGATAGATAGATAGATAGATAGATAGATAGATAGATAGATAGATAGATAGATAGATAGATAGATAGATAGATAGATAGATAGATAGATAGATAGATAGATAGATAGATAGATAGATAGATAGATAGATAGATAGATAGAGAGAGAGAGAGAGAGAGAGTTTCTTAGCAGGGTACTCATGGGCTCGGGTTCAGAAATACGGATTTGGGCTCTTTCCGGTAAACTAAGTGTGACTGAACCCAAATTGAGCTTCACTGTATCTAATGTCTATTCTGAATGCGTATTGTTTGTCACAAGTTTTAAAACCTGAAGACTTTCCAGACTGCGATTGCTGAAATTGAATGTTTAATATCAACTCCTTAAGAGACAAAAGTTTTAAAAACACCTCTGTAAGGAAATGAATGTTTGACATCAACTCCTTAAGAGACAAATGTTTTGGAAACACCTCTGTAAAGAAATAAAAGTTTATCCTTCTAAGTAGAATGTCGATTGTGATCTCAAGCTGTTTTCAGGGACACATTTGAAATGACTGATTCATTGGAAGAGTCTTGACTAAAGAGGGTGAGGTCTGTGTGATACTTTTGTTAGAAATATAGATATTCGTAGGATGTATCACCCAACGTATCTATAATTGCAAATAGACAATTAATATTTTTGAAATAATAACATATACAATTTTATTGTCTACTCATACTATTAATTTATGTTATTTGATTGGTGAATATGTTCAGTAATATTAAAGAAATAAATAAAAAATTAAACTATTACAGACTTATTTTCTTCTTAGAGTGCACTTTCATGTTGATAAAATATTATTATTAGCAGCCCCAAAGGGGAATAGCCGCAATTTATTTGTGTGGTCTGTCTGTCCATCCGTCCGTCACGTTTAGATCTCAGAGACTAGAAGAGAAAATGAAAATCGAACATCATATTTTACATCATTCAAAGTTCTATTGTAACGGCTTCTTTTTTTTTAATAATCTAATCAAGCATATTTTTTTTAAATACACCACTTTTAATTAAAATCTTCAGGGGAGGTAAGTTTTAAAAAAGGTCACAGACTTCGACATTAATAACTCAAGCTTCATTCCTATAATCGCGCAAGGGTACAAAAAATGTTAATCTATGGTCACAATGGAAAAAGTATCAATGGATCATTATAAAATATGTTTTCCATTTATGACTAACTCATGGAAGAAAATACTGATTGAATTGTTTTTAAGAACGACATTTAATACCACTGCCGCTACAGTTGTAAGTTTAAAGTTTATGTACTCATACTATTAATTTATGTTGTTTGACTTGTGAATATGTGCAGAAATATTAAAGAACAAGGTTACAAGGACAGTTTGTGTGGAAAAACAAACTGAAAATCGGCCCCCGAAGTGGTCCTCCCAGGCAGATAAAAAGGCGGGTATCAATATTTTCGGAAAGAATATCAGAATTAAATTCGATCAAAGACAAATGACAAAGAAGATTGGAGAAAGAAGGTTGACAGATCTTTGGTGGTGCCCCAGCGGTCCAGCAAACCAAAGAATAGGTGAATGTAAAGTTAGACGTGAACCTGACCTAACTGATGTCTTATAATGAATATTTAATTGATCTAATTGCTTTGTAATTGGACAATTTTCGTTCAGGGTTGCATGCCCTACTGGGATCAATACGGCTAATGCCATAATATAAAAAAATTACTTAAATTGTTGTTTTAAAGTATGTTAAACTTATATGAATACTAAATATATTTTTTCTCTTAAAAACAGTAAACATTTTTTTTTTGTAAATCTAGTAATTAGTATGACAGAACCTACTTAATTAAGCAATACAAATGTAAAAAAATATTTTTTTGACAAAAAATAAAAAACCGTTTGCATAAATGTGTAAAAAAATATGGCAAATAGTTATCTCCCCTACTAAAAGAGCCTCCAGTGTTTGTTACTATTAATAGTGAAAAGTTGTACAGTAGAACGTCGTTTATCCGAACGTTTTTTATCCGGAGCGTCAAATATCCGGACCAGTTTTTTTTTTTTTTTTTTTATCAACCACATGTACTGTAATGCACATATACTGTATGAATACGTTTTCGAACAGGCAATGCTCAACAGTTGTTTCGCGCGAGGCGAAAAGTGACGGAAAAACCCAAGGTGAGGGATATCCCGTTATAGGCGTAAATATTCGTATAGTGTCCGGTTGCATATACTGCATGGATCGCTTCGGTTTTCGGTTATCCGAACAATCGCGTATCCGAACGGTGTCCGGTCCCAATTGAGTCGGATAAACGACGTTCTACTGTATAAGTGGTGTATTTTTATGAAAAAATTCTTGCATAAGAGATTTAATAAACTAGATTTTTCGCTTTTAGAAAAGAAAAAAGTAGCCATTGCATCAGAACTTTGAATGGACTAAAATATTACGATGTCGTATTTTCACTATCTTTTCTAGTTTACGAGATCTAAACGGGACGGACAGACATTTCACACAAATCTAATGGGGTCTTTTCCCCTTTCTGGAGCCGCTAAAAAAACAACAAAACAAAAAAAAACAAAAATTAATTTTTAAGAGTGCACTTTCACGTTGTTTCAACATTATTATAATTATTATATTTATTACTCTATTACCATTACCATTACTGCTGTTTTTTTATTATTATGGAATCGCATTAAATGTCAATTTCAGGCACTGCTAGATTCGAGCTTCGTTAAAGGGAAGCAAAATTCATTGTAGTCCCCTTAAGAGTGTCCACTGAGAATTTTCCTGATGATGTGGCAGGTCTGCAGCAGTACAGCCCTTTGACAGGTATTAAGGATCCTCTTAGGAATATTTAGGGCTTCAAATGTGTCTGCAAGATCGTAATCAAATAATACTTAAGATGCCAAAGACTTCTCGTCTAGATCTACATGGTTAAAAAAAAACATAAACGTAGAAGTGTAGACTTGTATTGAGACCTAGAACTTGCTGGAGCGAACAGGAAGTTGTGCTTAGTTTGTAGTAGGTCGTCTTTCAAAAGAATTGTGTCGAAATTCCAAATAGAGAATCATTTATGGTAAAGAATCGTTTATGGTTAATTCAATCGCTGTGGCTCGATCATGAAAATTTCCCACTTGTCCTAGATCAAAGATAAAAGGTTAAATTGTCGTATTTTATCGTCCAAGACAAGTGGGAGAATTAGTGATAGGTCAGTGATTCAATGAATCAACTATCAGGGCCCTTGAAAATATAACATAATTTAATTTTTTTATGTAATTATTTGAAAAATTTAAATTCTTATAGTCAACATATATCCTCCTTACAAGAGCCGGGCCCCCTATTGGTCGTGGGCCATGGTTGCTACGATACTGGATAGATGAATAGAAATACAGAAAGATAAAGATAGATAGATAGATAGATAGATAGATAGATAGATAGATAGATACATAGATAGATAGACAGACAGACAGACAGACAGATTAGATAGATAGATAGATAGATAGATAGATAGATAGATAGATAGATAGATAGATAGATAGATAGATAGATAGATAGATAGACAGACAGACAGACAGACAGATTAGATAGATAGATAGATAGATAGATAGATAGATAGATAGATAGATAGATAGATAGATAGATAGATAGATAGACAGACAGACAGACAGATTAGATAGATAGATAGATAGATAGATAGATAGATAGATAGATAGATAGATAGATAGAAAGATAGATAGATAGATAGATAGATAGATAGATAGATAGATAGATAGATAGATAGATAGATAGATCTAAATACATTTATATAAACACTTTAGATATCATTGGTATTGATCTTAAATACATTTAAATGTCTCTAAGATTTGTTCAAAAGACACAAACAGGCCACTTGTCAACTATGAAAAGTAAAACCTATGAAATCCACTCTGGCTTAAGCGATCAATAATATGTCTTTAAGGTGTCTCTATTACCCCCGTCTACCCCCTGTCTTCGAGTCCTTCTTTTTCAATGCCCAGTGTGCAGTCAACAATTAAATACTATGAAAAGACTGACTGATCGATAGTGGGAACCACAGCGCCCCCTGCGCCACATCGTCAGACCGGTCTGTTATCAAGGTAATGTTTTGGGAGAGGGGGGATTATTATCTGGCAGTACGTGCCCCTGTCAGACACATGCGTGCCATAAGTTGGTATATCTATACAGTATATATGTATATATGTGTGTGTGTGTGTAGTGTTGCCGCTACAGTGCCAGCCAGTGGTGTGTGTAGACGTCAATAGAGACGTGCCTGACGACAAACATATTGGGGGATTCTTACAAATTGTTTCGTAAGTTTGCATTCAATGTTAAAAATTGTCTTTCTGTTTTAGTTAAATGTTTGAAACAATGCCGGATGCAGTTTACTATCTCTCAATGGAGACAATAGTGTTTTCATTTGGGGAGAGTTGCGGGATTGGGTACTTCTACTTCGGTAATGAAGAAAACGTAGGTGATAGTTGAAACAAATAATCGGTGAAGGTTTGGCATTCAACGATTCATTTCATGTTCGTTTTCCTTCTAAATCATTACGACAAAAGATCTAATTCTTAAGTATTTGACTTTTTAAAAACATTCATTATGCCCTTTTTTAAATTTTGAAATTTGTTGGATTGTTTCACTAAATGAGAATCTAGATTTTCAATAAAAACAAACGATTAAGTGTATGAGAATTTGACTTCTGACTGTTGATGGTACTTTTAAAGCCAAATGTTTCTCATTAAAAGAAATGGTCTTCTTATCATAGCTTTTAAATGACACTCGCTCCAAACAGAAGATAATCAAATCCTACTTGTATGTGCCCCTCTAGTCGGGCATGTTCATTACAAATTAAAACTCTTATATGTGTTTGGTTTTCCTGGCTGATCCAGGCAACTCGTTCCTTGCTCTAATAACAATAGGGAAGAAGGAGCACTTGTATGAATTTGTCCTAGCAAATAGAAAAAAAGTGTGTCTTTCTGGTTATTTTATTAGAGTTTGTGTGTGTGTGTGTGAGTTTGTAAGGTAAGAACTCTCGTTACACTATAAGAAACACAACTAGCATTGATTTCGACTCTAATCGATTGTAATTAATTTTTTTACAGCTTTATTTCATTGTTATTCCGAGGAATTAAAAATAAATGACATTTTTAATTTAGAAAACTGGTTTGGCAAGCTTTGATGGATATGTTACTTTTGATGTACTTTTGGCATGTAGGTTTCTGGATTTATTTGTGGCAAGAAACAATTGCTTGATATGGATTTTTAAAGCCATTTGACACTTAAATTAATCTTGAACACGGGACCGACGTACAGGAAATAATAGTGTAGTTTGAGGTATAGACAATCTGTATGCTCATTTATTGTATTAGTTAGTTGACATAAAGTTGATACCTTTAAGAGTAAAAGATCTTTTTTTTTCATGTGTAAAAACAAAATAAGCTTGTTCAACACTCTTTGTTGACCTGGTCCCCGGTTCGGAAGCCAAGCGCTTTACCGCTCAGCCAGGGCGCCTCCTGGGATTTATAAAGGAACCTACAGAAAAACCTAAGACATGAAATGAGGGAGCTCGGACAAGAGTTTGATATAAATGTAGAACATGTCTAATTATTGATTCAACTCTTTGCTGAATACAAGGCAACATTTGGAGCCGAGTGCGGGAATACCCGGTGAAAGCGGGTTAAAATAGCCAAATAGAATTTGAACAGGATTATACTTCGAAGACGTTATTACGTTTAAACCAGAGTTTTCATCTTGTGGCCAATCAGCTAGTAACTGATTTCCCAAAGATATACATAAACTGTGAAATTTCTCGGAAAATCATTAGAGCCGTTTTCGAAATCCATGTCAACCCACTTTTGAAGAGTTTGCACGCTAATTAGAGGAGTTGGAGCTCTTTCACGCATGCACATGTGTATATAAATCAAGGTTCTTCTGTTACTGAGTTTTGAAAAAAAAAAAAGCCTTTTGTATATTAATTCCTACATAGGCTCTTCCAACAACCTTTGACCCAACTTAAGCTGAAATAACTTTCCAATCAGAAGTGGCCTCTTGTGTCATGTAGTTCGAGCCAGGAGGACTTCAATGACACACCTACGTGATGAGCGGTGGTTAAGCTAGGGCCTAAGATGAGGGGACATGTGGCTCAGGTCATCTCAGATGTCAACAACTACAGATGTCAATCCCTGGTCTAGACGTTAGAGCAGCGGTTCTCAACCTTTTTTGCTCGGCGACCCCTTTTACAATTCCTCACTATGCCGCGACCCTCCAACAGTAAATCTGATTTGCATTGCCAAAGCTTTATGTTTAATCAAACGCTTGATCCAGATTTGTGTAATTATAGAGAAATTGTTCGCTGCATCTCTATTGTTGCGTTCAATAAACTAGTTCTGTCTCCTAAACATCTTCCACTTTGACTTTCATTGGATTTCTGGCAGGTACAAACGGGATGTTAGATAGGTTTGGAAAGTTTGATGAAACTTTGTCCGCAAATCATTAGCAAATGTTCTTTCACAAAATTATCATTTTATTTGTTTGTCGGCTTCAATGTCTTATTCCTCACAGAGAGCACATTAATTGGAAACATGGAAACATTATTTTCTTCCAATTTTGTTTTCGAAGTTTTAGATTCAGAGTTTCTACTTTTTGTTTTCTTCACATCTCCCATTAAAGCACACACACACACACACACATAGTAGATGGTACAGCATCACTTGCCTTGATAACAAAACATGATCCGTAAGGATGCCACGTACAAGGCTAGCTCAAGACAGCAGCGGATAGTTCAAAGAATTACTAAATAAAAGAAGATTCATGAGGGCTAAAAATTAAAACATAAACGCAGTTTTTTTCTTACAAGAACAAAAGAACAACAAAATAATAATATGAATATGAAAATAGCAAGGAATGAAATCCATGACACGAAGAGTGAGAACCCTAAAATTGTGTGATTTTCTACATTTTGAGCGGGCCGGATAACACTATGTCGCGGGGTGTATTTTGACATCACTGATATATTCGACTTCAATAACTTCGCTTCAATATACATACTGGAGTTTTTAAACTAATGGGGCAGACAGAGGAAACAGTGGTGCATGTCTTACAAGAGTGTCCAAGAGCTGCGGGGAGACAACTGAAGGGTCAGTGAACTCCATGTGAGCTTTGAGGCACTATGTTCAACAGTTTCTTACCCGAGCACTACGGAGGTCCATGCTTTCCTCCCCTGCTACCATTAGGAGTTCATCCAAGGTTCATGTTATCCAATGCGTTTGTATTTCTATACAAAGTTTACTTATTAAGATTCAAATTTCTGAATGCGCTGTTCAACCTTTTTCAAAACGTACACATTTTGGTTCACATATTACAAATATAAGACGTTTGCTTTCACTTATGGCATATGTTGTACATGATATAAGTGGCGAACCATAAACCTCACTTATATCTAACTATATTACTGACGATTAATGCTGATTCTTAACCTTACATACGATAGTTCATAGCTTTACACCTCGACAAGGCGTAGCGATACGTTATGTATTAAAGCGCATTTACTTTGTCTGTTAAAACTATTTCTGCCGCGACAATCAAAATCTTAGAAATCCATTCTGATACAGCGTGTCTGCAACATCTATCTTCGAATCTTTGAATGACAAATTCCATGGAATACAAATACACGTTGTACATGTTCAGTTTGACATACGCCCAAAAATCAATATTTTCGATGGTCTAAAGCGACCCCTCACAAATTGTCAATCGACCCCAAGGGGGTCGTGAGCCACTGGTTGAGAAGCCCTGCGTTAGAGGAACTGGAGCAAGAACAGAACACAACGAATAGTTTCTTTCAAAGCCAACCAGTTGGACATTGGATGAATCTTAGAGCTGGACAATGGCTTCAAAATCTGATCAAACACAATGTTTTAAATCTTAAATTAAAAAAGAATTTTTATTCATCTCATCTGCCCCTTTCCCCACACTCTTTCTCTCACAAACACACACACACACCAGACAAGTTCTCTTGTTTGTCAGCTGTCTCTTAACTCCTTGGGTTTTCCCACTAGTTTCACGAGTGTTTGTGTACTGAGCTGTGGAATGTGTGGCGGGGCGGAGAAGGCATTTGTAGATTTTTTTGTTCATTATTTCCTTCAAAACACATTCACCAAAGCAAGTTTTAGATGGGTTTTTTTTTTAGCCAGATATTGTTTAATCATTTCAAATGATCTCTTAATATTGATTATATAAACATGCTGACAACTGCAAGATGTAGATAAAAACATCACTGTCAAGTTCATTATTATGCCATTTGCATGCTACATTTCAATGTGATATCTTGAACCTCAACATGAAACTGTGAAATTCTCTCTTATCATGTCGAGACAGTTTGATTTCATGAAAAGAAACAGAAGATAGAAACATGAAGATCAAAGATTAAATGTTTCTACAATATTTTTTCAACAAAAATAAACTTTCTACTTTCTACCGTTGTCCTCGGAAATGTAGGTTTTAAAAAAAATAGTTATCTGCCTCTTTCAGAGAAATAAACTCAAATGTCATTGACATATCATTTATAAGAGGAATAATAACAAAAACAAGACGTGACATTCCACCAGAGCATCACATCTAAACAATGGATGGTGTGTGTTACGGATGTCCACACGATTGTACCGTGATCAAACTCTGCCCCCCACCCAGCAGATCTAAAGATTTAAAGATCTGAACAATAACTTATATACTGAACTACAACAGTTCCACTCATATATTCGCCACAAGTTTCGTGCACCAAAATCTGAAAACAACACGTTCAGTCATGCAGAATTATACAAACTAATAGTGACAGATAACATCGAGTGTGCCTTTCCAAATGTAGAAATCGCCTTGAGCATATTTTTAACATTAATGGTTACGAACTGTTCAACTGAGCGTTCTTTTTCTCAGTTGAAAACTATAAAAAATCCAAATAGATCGACAATGAAACAAGAAAGGCTTGATTCCTTATCTCTGCTGATGATTGTGGCAGACTTGTTGCGCAAAATTAACTTTGATGATGTACTCAAAAACTTTGCCAGACGTAAATCTAGAAAAAAGAACTTCAAAATGTAAATGTGTCCTTTCTTCGACTTTCTTATGATCTTAATCATCTTCTTATCTATTAAAAAAGTTTCAGTATTTTTGTCTATTATTATTACAAAATTAATTAACTAATAACTTTAATACTGAAATACCTTATTGTAGTTTAATATGAGTAATAGTAATGTAATACAAATTATATAATTAATTATTACACAAACATTTGTATTAACAACTGTTTTTCTTTGTTAGTATTTTGCATAATAATGATAATATTGAACATAGGCCTACCAGCGGTCAGTGGAGGAGGAGGATCGGGCCGGGATCGGGCAGAGGGGGCACTCGTGTGGGTTTGTGGAACTTTGTGCCTAGGGCACCAAGAGTTCTTAATCCGGCCCTGTTTATGACTCTAAATCTAATACAACACTAAGCTTCACATTCCTACGTGTCGTGACTATTCACCAGGTGGAGCCACACTTCACTGCAACATATGTTTTTGGAAGGACTCATCACTGGCGCAATACTGGCCCATTACTGACCCATTACTAGTACAACACTGGCCCATTACTAATACAACACTAACTATTATTGGTTCATTACTAGTGCCTATTTGTGGCCTCAGTTCTAGCTTCACTGTGTAGCTCTGCAGGTTCACTAGAAAAGCCAACAATGGACACTCCTTGACATGAGTGTAGCTGCGAATGTTAAGATGACCCTCATCAAACTCAAGTGTAGTGGAGCTCAAATCCTCTCTTACAAAAGCCCTGGACAGAGACATTGCTGTATTGCGTAGTACATGAATGTGAAGATAACATTTCCAGATGTTTTAAACATTATTGATTGGTAAATAATCTGGCGCTCTGTCTATTGCACCTCATCACCTAGTGGCCTCATTTGATGACCAATTTAATAAGGAATATTTTTAAAATATAAAGAATAAAGAATAAACAAAAGTCTAAAACATTTCTTTCTCTATGATAATTTTTTTTTAAATCTTTATAATATAGACTCTCTTCAACATTGCTAAACATCCCCTAACCTTTAACCTCTAAAGACTCTCTCTAAAACATCTTTTCTCTTTCATTTGCTGGTTTCTTCTCCTCTCCCTCCCCCCCCCAAAAAAAAAGAGAAAAACTAAAATATTTTGGACCAATAACTCGTTTAAAATAAAAGTAATTATAAGTTTCTTTTTCTTTTATTAGGAGAACTTATGATGATGTGTTGGTCATGAACTGCAACTTTAGGTCATCATGAAGCAGGACGTAACTTCAAAGGCAGAAATGACCAGCAAAGAACTGACCTTGCTAACTGGTCGAATGTCCACAGATGACATTCCCTCTGTCCACTCACGTGTGAACAAAATATTTTTATGTTCAGCCGGAACAGGTAATTAAACTTTTTCACAGCTGACAGTCTAAGAACTAGAGCCAGATGACGGGTCGGGCTAGTAAACTAATAGCCAAAAGAAGATGTAAACAAGAAAGACCTATGAGATGTAACAGTGTCAAGTAGTTTCATTCTTTTCATCATGCCTTTGGGTTTTTCTAATAATTACATGATTAAAACCTTCAGAGAAGAATTACAGAATGAAATGTCCAAATACTTTAAGAAATAAATCTAATAATGTCCCAAGTATAAATCTAATAAATTCACAAGTATAAATCTAATAATTTCACAAGTATAAATCCCAATATTAAAAACAGAAACTATATTTTTTAAATCCGAACTAGTAATAGGATTAATAATACAAGAGAAAGTAGTGATCCCCATTTTTTAAGCTGCGTCCATTTCAAGGATATTCGCGATTAGAACCACCTGGTTTAAATTCATCTACACGAATTAATTGCTTGACGTCAAGATTGTTTCATTTTTCTCCAAGACGACAGAACTAAAATAGTAGGTTAGACCTGGTAGATGTTATTTTATACTACTGTTTACAAAATCTACTTATTGTCTACTTGCTGTGCCCGCCTTTTAGCAATGTTTGTTACTCGAGCTCATAAGGTCCAGAAAAGTGCGCAGAAACATACACACACAGTTCCGCAAAGAGAGATGGTCACTGGGAAAGTCTAACCACTTGATAAACCCCCCTACCGGACCAGATTTCAACGCTAGATTTTCATGGCTAAAACTTTGTGTCTAATGTTTCTTGTTTATTTGACCCGTTTGGCATGTTCCTTCAGAATGGAAGATGATTACATCCTAGTCCAAACATTCCACAGGACGGCAGGCAGGTTCGAACCCGGGACGATCGAGACGACAGTCCAAACAGGGAGGGGAGGGGGGATTTGTTGCAAATGCATTCTATTGTATTTGTCACTTCTTGTACAACCACGTCTGGGGGCATACACTTTAAAGTTGTCACTTCTTGTACAACCACGCCTGGGGGCATACACTTTAAAGTTGTCACTTCTTGTACAACCACGTCTGGGGGTATACACTTTAAAGTTGTCACTTCTTGTACAACCACGTCTGGGGGTATACACTTTAAAGTTGTCACTTCTTGTACAACCACGTCTGGGGGCATACACTTTAAAGTTGTCACTTCTTGTACAACAACGTCTGGGGGTATACACTTTAAAGTTGTCACTTCTTGTACAACCACGTCTGGGGGTATACACTTTAAAGTTGTCACTTCTTGTACAACCATGTCTGGGGGTATACACTTTAAAGTTGTCACTTCTTATACAACCATGTCTGGGGGTATACACTTTAAAGTTGTCCCTTCTTGTACAACCTTGTCTGGGGGTATACACTTTAAAGTTGTCACTTCTTGTACAACCACGTCTGGGGGTATACAATTTAAAGTTGTCACTTCTTGTACAACCACGTCTGGGGGTATACACTTTAAATTTGACACTTCTTGTACAACCACGTCTGGGGGTATACACTTTAAAGGTCACTTCTTGTACAACCATGTCTGGGGGTATACACTTAAAGTTGTTGATTTCAATTGAAATCTTGAAACTAAAAAAAAAGGGTGTAAACACTTGAAAGAAGAATTGTGCGAGCTTCACGCGAGAATTCCGAAGCTTTTGGCGAGATTTCGCTGATAAGATTCAGCCATGGCTATTTAATCCGGAGTTTCCCGGACAATTTCACCCTTGACTGTGTGCCGCCCGCTTGGTTTACATGTGATGTTGGTGTTGATTCTTTCAGATACGGTGACAGAGAGGGACGCCTTTGTTGGACGTGTTTACCCCAGGCTTAGAGCCTACTGCAGGGACAAATATGGCATGGAGCTCCAGGTATGTCTGTCTGCCTGTCTGAGTCCTGTTACCAAACATCAGAGACTAAAGTCGTCACGGAGTGTCTCGTGAGTCACGGGGGACAGCAGTGCGATACGAGTGTCTAGCTTGTATATCTGTTCACAATTTGAAAATGCATGCATGTGTGCAAAAATAAATGTTAAAACTTAAAAAAAAAACAAGTGCTCTGGGTTTGGGCTTTGGTAAATAAAACTGTATCCTTGAAGCATCAAACTCAAAGATTTTTGGTGACAAATTTTAAATGAAAAGAAAAGTAACTTTTTAATTATGATTTTTCAAAAAAATCTTTTGGCTGTCAACGAATTAAAATTTCAGAATGTCTTAGCCATCCCCTGATAATTAGGCTCTTTGAC
The DNA here is from genome assembly GCA_036873155.1 of Biomphalaria sudanica. Classification (NCBI taxonomy): domain Eukaryota; kingdom Metazoa; phylum Mollusca; class Gastropoda; family Planorbidae; genus Biomphalaria; species Biomphalaria sudanica. The sequence continues at coordinate 837,412 of JAZGLO010006571.1, read as the reverse complement.
TTTTGACCATTATAATAAAAAGAGGACTTTGGAAAAGTTGAACAAAGATTTTAATTTCAACGTTAAGCTACGAAAGTGAACTTTTTAGTTCAAATCTTTAGAAAAACAAATTAACTAGAGAAGAACTAAACAGCGAGGACATGTACTTTGTTGTACCTGTGTCAAACTGAGAAGAACTAAACAGCGAGGACATGTACTTTGTTGTAGCTGTGTCAAACTGAGAAGAACTAAACAGCGAGGACATGTACTTTGTTGTAGCTGTGTCAAACTGAGAAGAACTAAACAGCGAGGACATGTACTTTGTTGTAGCTGTGTCAAACTGGAAAGCAGCTGAAAAAAAAAAAAAGAAATTCAATATATCAAGTTACTTCAAGTGTTAGTATCTTAAAAAAAAATTAATTAATTAACTATAACTGAAGAGTGTTGAGAACAAAATATGTGGGGGAACAAATAAAGCAAAAAAATGGGGAAATTAAGAAAAGAGGGAGAGAGAGAGGAGATAGACAGAGAGGAGCAAGTAAGATATAAGAGAGGAGAGAGCGAGAGAGGGAGGGAGGGAGAAGAGATGTGGAAGAGAGAGGAGGAAGAAGAGATGTGGAAGAGGAGAGAATGAAACAGGCATAAAAGGGCATACATATAGCGAAAGGAAGGCGAAATAGAGTAATAGGGAGTGAGCGAGAGAGAAGAGAGACAGAGCGCGAGATAGCGAGGGGAGACATAGAGATGAGAGGTAGAAGATAGGGGGGGGAAGAACGATGGGACAGAAAGAGATAGAAAGAGAGGTTTACAAAGCAAAAGAAAGACGGAGAGATAGAGAAAAAAAAACGAAAGAGTAAGGAAGAGAGAGCGATAGAGAGGAAGACAGATTTTGTTCTCATTCTAAATAGATCCAGCTAGACGTGATGAGATACGTAGGGTAGCTCTAGTCTCTCTAGTCTAGAACTATCTCACTCATGCAATTCTTCCAGACTAAACATTGGCCCACTTGGAACGTCTTAAAAATTGACCGGAAGTGCAAAGAGATACCGGAAACAGAACGAGGAAATGTGAAACCTTTGATTTGATGGTCAATAGCTAAGAGCAAATAACTCGGGTTTTCACAGTGTGAGAAATACAATGCATATTTCTGCTTGCTTGACCTGGTCAAAGTTCAAATAGTTGTCTTTTTGAAAGTGTTTTGCCTGAGCTTGATATTGAGTGTTAAGAGTTGAGTTTAATCACCTCAAAGATGTCAATCATTAAAGATTAAATGAGAATGTGCGCGGCTATATAAAATAAAATTAAAATGAGAAAATGCTAATTTATGTTTGTTGACTAGATGTAGAGTCGAACTTCTTTTGTTTGTTAGGTTCTGGATTTGAATTGGGGAATACCACAGGAATTGATAGGTCACCAAACAGACATGACGTCATTGAGTATCCAAGAAATACAAAGATCCTTGGCTTTGTCATCGGGCCCAAATTTTATTGTAAGTACCGGTATCTGTCTACAGTATGGAATATGGACAATAGATGAGTGCCACTTCTAATAACACTATAATGTCTTGTATCCAAAGCACGTCAGTGTAAGATTAGTCTTCAATGTCTGAATTATATAGATCTATATGTTTTCTAAAAAGAGAGAATAAAAAAAGAGAGGTCCCGTAGAGAAGTAAGTAACGTGTGTTCTAGAATGTATGAAACTTTTCAGGTCAGGGTTTGTTACCCTCACACGTTGAGATACTGACATTGTTAGGGTTTGTTACCCTCATACGTTGAGATACTAAGAGTTATTTCTCGGAGAGAAAAAAATATTGTTTCTTCTCTTGTTCAAGATCAATAAATATTTAAAATCCTCTTCTCTAAATAACCAAACGTCTTGACCACTCTGTCTCTTATAATTCCAATTTTATATTTTTTAAAAATATCCCGAAGTTGTTGATTAATACTTGGAAACATCTTGCGCTCTGTTGCAGGCTTTTCTTGGCCAGAAGTACGGGCCACTCTCACTTCCCGATGTCATCTTGTCCGAGGAGTTTGAGGCCATCATGCTGGCCCTGTATGGACATAAAGGTCGTGACACCAGAAAAGCAGATATGCTAGAGAGGTTGTATGATCTCGATGATAACAACATTCCTCCTGTCTATGTCCTGAAGGAGAAATGTCAAATAGTGCCTGAACTCTCCAGTGTAGGTTCAAACCTTTGTGCTATGTAAACAAATATCTATTTATAGTTGATAGTAGCTGAAATATTTAGAATACAAGTAATTGTGGCTTTTGTTGTAATTTAATGTTGGTTTTTAAATAGATAGACAGACAGACAGACAAACAGATAGATAGATAGATAGATAGATAGATAGATAGATAGATAGATAGATAGATAGATAGATAGATAGATAGATAGATAGATAGATAGATAGATAGATAGATAGATAGATAGATAGAATGGAGAGAGAGATACCTATAAAAGACTGTTGGGACACCAAAAAGAGATAGATAGAACTTGTCTTTTCCTTGCTAATGAAATCATTGAATCCAGTCCAAGTTTTGAATTCACGTGTAATGTTTGAGTGACACTGGCATGTACTTAGGCATAGCGTTATAATGCACGCGTTGTAAAACAAACATCCTCCAGGATATTAGGAAATATTGTGGGAGCATACATTACATATATACACATTATGTGGATACATGGAGAAATGTATTACACATGGATCAATCCTACGCTTGGTTTGGTTTCCTAAATACATGATTTGCAATGAAACATTTGTATTAAAAAGCAGATTTGTAAAGAAATGAAAGAGAAATCTAAAACGAAATAAATCTACCTGACCTCGGTCGAGCAAAGTTGCATATTAACACCATTTACTTTTTCTAATCAGTCAGACTCAAGTGAAAGAGAAGTAGGCGGGGCTAAATGGGAGGAGCTTCAGACAGAACTTAGAGCGCTCCTTCACAAAGGGGTGGAGTTAGCACATTTGAATGGTTCATTAGACAGTGAAACCAGTGATCGATACTTGGCTTCAGGTAAAATCTTCCTTTAAACATTGCTATATATAGAATAGAATAAAACAGATTATTTATTTGTTTGTTTTATTTTGGGATCAGATAAGAGTTAAGAGCAATAATAGGCTGCTGTTATTCTATTAATTGTAGGCTGTAAATAAGGAAAGAGAGTGCCAAAACATTAAAAGTTTTTAAAAGACACATTTTGATCTTGTGGTCGACTCTGGGTAGACTCTGTAAAGCTTTTCTGTTTCTGTGGTCTAGGGTTAAATATGATATCTCGTGGTCATCGTAAAGGCCAACAACCAAGATTACTTAGACTTGGTGGGCTCAAGAATGTTTTAGAAAGTATTAACCGAGATCCGAGCTAGTCAACAGTTTGGAGGTCTAACGCTTTGCTACTCGGCCTCAACGAGTCTGTTGTCATCGTGGCTTAATAAAAGATCTTATGAGCAATCCAAAGTCTACTTCTTCTGCTTAATTAATGGGAGTTTTTTAACACTAATTTTGATTGTTTAATTTTATTTAATTACAATACCTGATTCAAGTCAGAACTTCACGTAACCTTCAGGAACTGGGCTGATCTCAAAAACGGCTCTAAAGATTTTCATGGAAAGTTAACAGTTGATGTATATCATTTAGAAAAGAATTACTAGCTTGTTGGACACATGGGGAAAACTCGAGTTTGACCATTATAATTTAAAAAAAAAAAGAATAAATGTAAATTTGGCTGGAGTTCTACACTTGGATCTATCGCGTTCGGGAATTTCCAAATGTAAGGCATTATTGATTTAATAGTCTAATCATGGAGCTGTACTAATGGAACACCAGCTTCGAGTTTTGTACAAAGCCAAAGAGAGTCGAAGTGCTGTCGCGCATCTTTTTTCGCGCATGGTGCAATGTGGAGAAATCCATGATGATGCCAAAGAAGAGATTTACTCCGTCAGTCTAAATGAATGGAATAATCAGTCACTAATTTGACTAATCTAAATTGTTTTTTTTTTAATGGCAAGTGTTATTGATGACTTCAGACTTGTACACGAGTTGCAGAGATTCTAGCTTTTATTTTGATGACATGTTACGAGATATCAATGATATTTAGATAAACGCAAGTACCTAGTGGAACAGAGAGAAGGACCATTTAATATAAGGCAAAGAAGTCAGATGTTTATAATCCATAAAACTCACAGAGGACTTGTCTCATTTGTGACGGCATTTCATGCATTTACAGATGCTACAAAAATGATTATAGGTCTTTGATTCCGAAGACTTATGAGGAATGCTATATTTTCAGTGGCTACTGAGCCCCAGCTGTGACCTACATATTATGCCACACTGAGCACATATTGTCCACCTGTGGTAGAATCTTTTTTTTTCTTTTTGGCGTAAACCCTCGGCAATTAATTTTCATTGGTGTATACCACACCTTTGCAAGTGACCTCCAGCTGTCTCGTTCTGAAGCTGTATGCAACCAGGTGCTCTCTTATTTTATGTCAGTTAAAGCAAGTTGGCGCCTAAGCTTGTCTTTAAAGCATTTCTGTGGGGTACCTCTTTATGTGCATATGACATGTTAAGCAAATAGGTTTTGCCTATCGGAAGTCCATTTCGGAAAGAATAGGTGTTTAAAATGAAACTCCAAAATTTGGACTTCCAGTTACCAAGAAAATAAGCTTAGGTTTCAAAGAGACGACACTGGCATTTCAGCTCAGACGATCAGTAAAATTAATAGCAACTTTAATTGCAGTCCACCAAACAAGATAAAAAGAAACAAGTGTTGCTTCAATAGCATTGATGATATTTAGTTGACTTTTCTCTCATTTACTTGTATTACTATTTCATTGACTAAGGTTTTTTATTGTCAAATATGCATAAGTACATGTACTAGTTCCTGCAATTTGATGAAAAATAATAATTAAATTGTGTGTAGTCTATATACAATTGTTTATAAGAGATCAAAGCTTAGCTTAATTTACTTAATTTCAAAACTATGATTTTGTGTTCTGACTCTACTCTAAATAAATTATATTATATTTTAAGAATGCAAAGTTGGAAATTCTGTTCTGATGAAAAAAATTATTAAACTAAAGTAGATGTTTTTGGTTCCTTTTCAAAATTTATTTTAAATTTCGTATTTATTTTTAAATTATTTATTCTTTCAAAATTAATTGTTCATTAACATTTACTTGAAGTAAAGATCAAAAACACAACTTCAATAGATGATCAGCTCTCAATTCACGCAGATCACAGCCCATCACTTCAATGTATTTACTGTCAATTCTACACACTATTCATTTCAAAATGTTGCTTTAAATTGTTATATGACACAATCAAAGTACTGGTACCTCACATTGATGTAGGCCTAAAGCAGCTGAAATAATGACAAATTTTCATTCACCAACTTGTACTGTCATTTATTATCAGACGTGTTAAAACTAATGACCTGTATATATAATTGATAAAGCAGGAGCATCAACAAATCTTGAACAATAATTGTCTACAGAAAAACTTTATTCTTATCCAAACAATATACATTGACAATGTATTTCAACAAGTTAATTTATACAAATCTGTTTGGCCTAAAGATTATAGCGTATTTTGAGCATTGTGTGAATACCAAGTTACATAATTACATGAAAATAGCGTACTCATTTTTGAAATATTCTGGGTAATAAAAATGAAAAACTAATATGATACAATAAAATTGAAGCATTAGTCAAATAAAAAAAAATATTTTCACTCTAGATCTATGTGAACTCTTGAAAAAAATCCTTTTGAAATCAATTTAAAAAAAAAAAAATTATGGTTCTGTAGTCTATGGAATGATAGCAGCAATTATTTAACAATTTCATGATTATCCATTCATTTCAATATACTTATAGCTGAAAAATAATTCATAAGGTTTAGATACAACCATTAGAAATAATGATGATAATTTTTTTCTTTATTTGCTTAATTCAAATCTAATATAAAGATTTCCTCTATCAAGAAACTTATGAGGGAACAACATACATGTTCTTCTCAGTAAGTTTTGCAAAGGGAATTAAGAATAATTAATTGATGTTGCTTTTTTTTGCCAACATTTCCAACCTTCGCACCAGGTTTTAGTTTTAAGGAGAATGCCCCATATTTTATGTTTACTTTTGTTAGATTCCTATTTTAATTTTAAAAAAGTACAATTCCCCTTACATATCTTGCAATCTATGGGGCAGATGATATAAAGTTTATCAGTTTCTGTGCCCCATGGTTAGCGAGGGTGTCATGTACCCAGCACAACAACCAACTACCTTTTGAAAAAAAATCCCATTTCAGACCTATTAACTTTTGTGACGATCCCTTATTCAGGAAAATTTTATAAATCACAAAACATTGTGAGAAAATGGATGAAGTTTGTAGAGATCTAATCAAATAAAGCGTAGGAAAGTTTTACTCTAATTGCAGGTCGATCCTAGGGACTGGAGGAGTACATTTCTTCTTTTGCATCATCCTGAATTGCTACATATTGCACCATGCGCGAGAAGAGATGCGCGACGGCACTCCCCTAGTAAAAACTAGGAGCAGTTGTTCCATTAGTATAGTTCCATGGTATAATAAATGGAAAATAGACGTCTACGTCTAGATTGGCCTACCTTTGGAATTATTCAACGAAAAAAGAAACATGGCGTAGTCAGCCGTAGTGTAGGCCTAGCGATATTATGCAAGAACTGAGTATATTTAAAGTTGCTTCAATTTTATTTAAGTTTATGAGCTTTGCTTATATTATTTCGTAAATCTAATATAGATCTAGCTTGCATCTAGATTCTAGATCTTTTAAATCAGAAGTCTAGGTCTAGTGTTAATGGTTTGATCTAAACGTCCATATAGTGAACATAGCAATAAATAATCGCACCAGTATGCATTTCCCGTTAGCTGAATCAGAAACATCGTATGTTCAAAGCAACTTACGGTTTCAAGGGTTCGACACCAGGTTTGAACCAAATATTTTTATAATTTATTTTTAATTACTCTCCATTTGTTCGCTGAATAATGAAGGTATTGTCTTTTTAGAAATGTATTTTTTAATGTCGCTTGCTTGGTATTCAATGTTTGCATTTGCATGTTACATTTTTTTTCAGATCTTGAGAACTTGACCTGTTTGGGTTTTGACAGTAACGACGACACTTCCAAGAGATGTGTGCTCATTACCAGGACCATAGCTGATCTGAAGAATTACTCCCAGGAGCCCAGAGCACAATATTTTGCTGACGTCACTTACAACGACATTGAAGAGAGGCTGGAACTGGACCAGGTCAGCGCTGAGAAGCTGGATAGGCTCAAGAAAAACCTGCACGCAAGGATACCGGACTCGAATAGAATCCACTGGGAGGTACTGTGGAGGTATGAAGAGGTGATCCACCCTCAGCTCCACAAGGAATACCTCCAAACACTGTGCCAGCAGCTTTATGAAGTATGTGTTGGTCTGATTGACGAGGATATACCAGTTCCAGAGTTGACAAGTAGGATGGACACAAATCCTATAGTAGTTAGAGATTAGTAAATGTTATTTGTTTTGTAGATGCATTGTTATTCAAGGCCACTTGATGGTGTAGAGCTCCATCAGGATTTAGAGAGCTTTGTGCAGAAAAAGAATATATGACCTTGTTTCTTTATTGGCCCTGTTTCTTAATTGGCCCTGTTTCTTGGTTGACCTTGTTTCTTGATTGGCCTTGTTTCTTAAAAGACATTGTTTCTTGATTGGCCCTGTTTCTTAAAAGACATTGTTTCTTGATTGGCCTTGTTTCTTGATTGCCATATTTTCTTAAATAACCTTGTTCTTGATTGCCTTGTTTCTTAATTGACCTTTTTCTTGACCTTTTTTCTTGATTTTGTTTCTTGACCTTTTTCTTGACCTTTTTTCTTGATTTTGTTTCTTGACCTTTTTCCTTGATTGACATTGTTTCTTGATTTACCTTGTTTTTTTTATTGACCTTGTTTCTTAATTGACATTGTTTTCTAATTGACCTTGTTTCTTAATTGACCTTGTTTCTTGATTGACATTGTTTCTTGATTGACCTTGTTTCTTGATTGACCTTGTTTCTTGATTGACATTGTTTCTTGATTGACCTTGTTTCTTGATTGACCTTGTTTTTTGATTGACCTTGTTTCTTGATTTACCTTGTTTCCTGATTGACCTTGTGTCTTGATATCTTCTCAATGATGTACTCAACAAAGGAAACAAAAAAAAAGTTAATCGTTGTTTGCAAATGATAAGCTAGTACTAAGGTGTTTGGTATGTTGTTATGTAGCGAGTGGCCAGCAAACAAAATGGGAGTAGGGAAAGGGGGGGAGGGGGAGGAGAAGAAAAGTGAGAACAAAAAATACTTATTATTTGTTTCGTTTTTTTGTAAGGAAGATACATTTTTGTCATGACGTGGAAAAGTTATTTTTAAGTGACCTAATTCCTCCGTTTTGACAAGTTAATAATTCAAAGCAGGTATGAAGAATACATTGTGTTTAGTTGTCCCGGGCGGCTGCGATACGGTTGTAACGTTGTATCACTGTGACCTTCCCTGGCATAAGGCGCCTATTTGGGGCGCATGACACGTGGTTATTACGTGATTGCATTGTGAAGTTGACAAATGAGATACAGAAACCAAGAGGTTAAAGTTTGTGGCTTTTCAAGCCAACGCAAGGGGACTATCATGCCAGGGCGCCACTTGTAAAGGCGATAAATTGTCATTAAGACAAACAAGAAGTTAAAAAATATTTAGGTATCAATTTAGTATTTAGATATGAAGAAAAAATCGAATACAGCTCAAGTTACAGGAACTTAAATATGAAGCAAGGTTTCGTCATTTTAAATCATTAACAATTTTTAGCTTGTAGAAATTCGAAATGTGACCAGTGAAAAGACAATGAGAAATGAGACCAGTGAAAAGGCGCTAGAAAATAACATATAACTGCCAAAAAAACAAGATTCACACAACTGAACATCTTATTTCTTCATTTTAATACTTACCAGTTGAAAACTTAGCAGTTTATTACTTACCAGTTTATTACTTACCAGTTTAATACTTAGCAGTTTATTACTTACCAGTTTATTACTTACCAGTTTATTACTTACCAGTTTAATACTTAGCAGTTTATTACTTATCAGTTTAATACTTACTAGTTTATTACTTACCAGTTTAATACTTAGCAGTTTAATACTTATCAGTTTAATACTTAGCAGTTTAATACTTATCAGTTTAATACTTATCAGTTTAATATTTAGCAGGTTATTACTTACCAGTTTAATACTTAGCAGTTTATTACTTACCAGTTTATTACTTACCAGTTTAATACTTAGCAGTTTATTACTTATCAGTTTAATACTTACTAGTTTATTACTTACCAGTTTGATACTTAGCAGTTTAATACTTACCAGTTTAATACTTACCAGTTTATTACTTACCAGTTTAATACTTAGCAGTTTATTACTTACCAGTTTAATACTTAGCAGTTTAATACTTATCAGTTTAATATTTAGCAGGTTATTACTTACCAGTTTAATACTTACTAGTTTATTACTTACCAGTTTGATACTTAGCAGTTTAATACTTACCAGTTTAATACTTACCAGTTTATTACTTACCAGTTTAATACTTAGCAGTTTATTACTTACCAGTTGAATACTTAGCAGTTTAATACTTATCAGTTTAATATTTAGCAGGTTATTACTTACCAGTTTAATACTAAGCAGTTTATTACTTACCAGTTTATTACTTACCAGTTTATTACTTACCAGTTTATTACTTACCAGTTTATTACTTACCAGTTTATCACTTACCAGACATTGAACATTTCTTGTCAACTAGGAAAATGATAAATAATAAAGATATTCAAAAGAATTGTAAAAATTTGTGTTTGAAATTTGCGGGTGCAAGATGTTGCTCTGCAGTAGAAACGAAATTTAATCTAAAAATATCTGTACATCTTCTTACTTTTATGATCTGGTATGGATACATTCTGTTTACAAGACATACTATATAAGTATGTAAAATAAACCATTTATTTTGTAACTATTTGTACATGGCGATATGTCTGAAATTTCCACTGACACATATTTCCATACCCTTGATATCTTGTCTCCATTTTGAAGTCTAACAGAAACCTGTGTACCTATGTGTACCTATTTGTACCTATTTGTACGAAGTAACGGTCAACTATTATGTCCAACCAATGTACGTTAGCTATTATGTGTAAACTAGTATCCATATTTGAAAAGTAGGTGATTCGTTACTTTTGTGTTTGTAAATTTGCTGATACGTCTAGATGGGTTTCCAGAAATAGCTAGTTAGGCTCGTTACGCCACTGATATGTTAATTTATGTGTCCTCCCCAGCCGGGCATGGCGTGTACGATGAAGCTGTCCAGCATTGGTCAAGATGCCGGTACACAGCTGCAACGTGCATGTACAATCAGGAGACATTACTCAATCGTCTTAGAGAGTACCTCGTGGGCAACCTCACCACGCCATTAGTGGTCTATGGGGCGCCAGGCTCTGGAAAATCCAAAATGATCTCAAAGATGGCGTTTCACGTAAGTCCTGACCAACCCATTACAATAAACAACGAGTGGTCATATTATTTTGTATTGGACTCAGAAGTTTTGACTTAAAGAAGTGATAGAATCTAATTTTTTTTAATGATACGTAATTGTCCTTTACTCAAATGTCCTCCGTACAACAGTCGTCTTTTCAACAGTCGTCTTTTCAACAGTCCTCTATTCATAAGTCCTTATTTCAAAACTCCTTTATTCAACAATCTTCTATGTATCTGTCCTCCATTCAACATCCCTCTATGTAACTGTCCTCTTTTCAACAGTCCTTTATTCATCAGTCTTTTTTAGTAGTCCTTCAACAACCCACTAACCAACAGCCTTCTTTTCATCAATAATCTATTCAAAAGCCCTGTATTCAAAAGTCCTCTATTCAAAAGCCCTGTATTCAAAAGCCCTGTATTCAAAAGTCCTGTATTCAAAAGCCCTGTATTCAAAAGTCCTGTATTCAAAAGCCCTGTATTCAAAAGCCCTGTATTCAAAAGTCCTGTATTCAAAAGTCCTGTATTCAAAAAGCCCTGTATTCAAAAGTCTTGTATTCAAAAGTTCTGTATTCAAAAGTCCTGTATTCAAAAAGCCCTGTATTCAAAAGTCCTGTATTCAAAAGTCCTGTATTCAAAAAGCCCTGTATTTAAAAGTCCTGTATTCAAAAGTCCTGTATTCAAAAAGCCCTGTATTCAAAAGTCCTGTATTCAAAAGCCCTGTATTCAAAAGTCCTGTATTCAAAAGTCCTGTATTCAAAAAGCCCTGTATTCAAAAGTCTTGTATTCAAAAGTCCTGTATTCAAAAGTCCTGTATTCAAAAAGCCCTGTATTCAAAAGCCCTGTATTTAAAAGTCCTCTATTCAAAAGCCCTGTATTCAAAAGCCCTGTATTCAAAAGCCCTGTATTCAAAAGCCCTGTATTCAAAAGCCCTGTATTCAAAAGCCCTGTATTCAAAAGCCCTGTATTCAAAAGTCCTGTATTCAAAAGCCCTGTATTCAAAAGCCCTGTATTCAAATGCCCTGTATTCAAAAGTCCTGTATTCAAAAGCCCTGTATTCAAAAGCCCTGTATTCAAAAGCCCTGTATTCAAAAAGCCCTGTATTCAAAAGCCCTGTATTTAAAAGTCCTCTATTCAAAAGCCCTGTATTCAAAAGCCCTGTATTCAAAAGCCCTGTATTCAAAAGCCCTGTATTCAAAAGCCCTGTATTCAAAAGCCCTGTATTCAAAAGCCCTGTATTCAAAAGTCCTGTATTCAAAAGTCCTGTATTCAAAAGCCCTGTATTCAAAAGCCCTGTATTCAAAAGCCCTGTATTCAAAAGTCCTGTATTCAAAAGTCCTGTATTCAAAAAGCCCTGTATTCAAAAGTCTTGTATTCAAAAGTCCTGTATTCAAAAGTCCTGTATTCAAAAAGCCCTGTATTCAAAAGCCCTGTATTTAAAAGTCCTCTATTCAAAAGCCCTGTATTCAAAAGCCCTGTATTCAAAAGCCCTGTATTCAAAAGCCCTGTATTCAAAAGCCCTGTATTCAAAAGCCCTGTATTCAAAAGCCCTGTATTCAAAAGTCCTGTATTCAAAAGCCCTGTATTCAAAAGCCCTGTATTCAAAAGCCCTGTATTCAAAAGTCCTGTATTCAAAAGCCCTGTATTCAAAAGCCCTGTATTCAAAAGCCCTGTATTCAAAAAGCCCTGTATTCAAAAGCCCTGTATTTAAAAGTCCTCTATTCAAAAGCCCTGTATTCAAAAGCCCTGTATTCAAAAGCCCTGTATTCAAAAGCCCTGTATTCAAAAGCCCTGTATTCAAAAGCCCTGTATTCAAAAGCCCTGTATTCAAAAGTCCTGTATTCAAAAGTCCTGTATTCAAAAGCCCTGTATTCAAAAGCCCTGTATTCAAAAGCCCTGTATTCAAAAGTCCTGTATTCAAAAGCCCTGTATTCAAAAGCCCTGTATTCAAAAGCCCTGTATTCAAAAGCCCTGTATTCAAAAGCCCTGTATTCAAAAGCCCTGTATTCAAAAGTCCTGTATTCAAAAGTCCTGTATTCAAAAGCCCTGTATTCAAAAGCCCTGTATTCAAAAGCCCTGTATTCAAAAGTCCTGTATTCAAAAGCCCTGTATTCAAAAGCCCTGTATTCAAAAGCCCTGTATTCAAAAGCCCTGTATTCAAAAGCCCTGTATTCAAAAGTCCTGTATTCAAAAGTCCTGTATTCAAAAGCCCTGTATTCAAAAAGCCCTGTATTCAAAAGTCCTGTATTCAAAAGCCCTGTATTCAAAAAGCCCTGTATTTAAAAGTCCTGTATTCAAAAGCCCTGTATTCAAAAGCCCTGTATTCAAAAGTCCTGTATTCAAAAAGTCCTGTATTCAAAAAGTCCTGTATTCAAAAGTCCTGTATTCAAAAAGTCCTGTATTCAAAAGCCCTGTATTCAAAAGCCCTGTATTCAAAAGTCCTGTATTCAAAAAGTCCTGTATTCAAAAAGTCCTGTATTCAAAAGTCCTGTATTCAAAAAGTCCTGTATTCAAAAGCCCTGTATTCAAAAGCCCTGTATTCAAAAGTCCTGTATTCAAAAAGTCCTGTATTCAAAAAGTCCTGTATTCAAAAGTCCTGTATTCAAAAAGTCCTGTATTCAAAAAGTCCTGTATTCAAAAAGTCCTGTATTCAAAAGTCCTGTATTCAAAAGTTCTGTATTCAAAAGTCCTGTATTCAAAAAGCCATCCTATTCTCTATTCATCGTTTCTTAAAAATAATTTCGTTAAATAACTTGTCTACAGATCTCAGAACTATTCACTGGAGAGTACATCTTCCTATTGAGGTACATTGGTCACACTCCAAAGGCCAACGATCTCAGACAACTGCTTGTCAGTATCTGTCAGCAGATAGCACTGACCACAGACAGACCGGAAGAGGAAGTGCCGCTAGAGTTGAAAGAAGTGATCAAATACTACCAGAGACTTCTAGCTTCTATCCCATCAGACATCCGGTATAACTTTGTTGTAAACATTTAGGAAAACTTAATAGGCGTCTGTGTATTGAAACATAGTTTGGTTTACAAACATTTATTCAATGTTTAGTCTCAATATTCTTTATATATTCTAAACAGCACACACAACACAGTGTTTCAAAATTTGCAATAGCAGGACGTTTGTTGAATCTTCCCCATATACAAACTACTATTTGTTTTCTAACACCAAAGAGCTTGGGGAACTCTTCAAATGATGCACATACAGAGAATGCACAAATGCTTTGAAAAACAATTACCAGTTAATTTATTGCAAATTTATTTATCCGTTAAGTATCCTAACTTGATATTTACTCAGCAGGAAAGCCTCCTGTATTGTACTTTTTAAACCTACGACAAATGCCTGACCTATTTGAGCATATTTCAATGTTGAAGGTTTCAAAGAGACCAATTCTAAACTCACCTCGTCTCCTTAGAACCGCAGGCACCCAATTCAGAGTCAAATATAGAAGAAGAAATAATAATCCAATGAAATAATTCATCAAAGTAAAAAAAAAAAAGAATCCTCAGAATTCACAAGGAAAGTATCGAAAATCATTTCTACAATAAAAACAAACAACATCTCTCTCTCTCTCTCTTTCTTTCTCTCTCTCTCTCTCAATCTCTCTCTCTCTCTCTCTTAGTCAATGTATCTTCCCTCTCTCTCTAACTTCTGTCTATGTCCGTTTACATTCTACACTTTTTTCGTATCCATGAACGCATGTCAACAACAAAAAACCATGTCATCATTTCTACCAGCTTGCACATACAAAAAGGAGAAGTGTATACAATGTTAATTAGAAGGAGGAGAATACAGCAGGTTTACAACAATATTGATCTACATTTTATATGTAGTTGTTTTTTTACTAGAGTCTTACAATTCAGACTTCTTAATCAAAAAATGAAACCTATTTACAGATTGGTGATCATTTTAGATGGCCTGGAACAACTTCACAGTGATTCTCATTCTTTAATTCTGAACTGGGTTCCATGTACACTTCCTCCTCATGTGAAGCTAATCATGTCCATCAATTCCACGGCAAGAGATCTCCTGGAACAATTCACGCAGGATGTTCTGCCTGACAGTCCCGAGTCCTTCCTGGAGATGGTCTCAGCCACGGTCGACGAGTGTGAGGACATGTTGAGCCAGCTGCTCATCTCGGTGGACAGGTCGGTGACCAGCACACAGATGGCGGTCTTGAAACGAGTTATTGAGGGAGAACCGCTGCCACTTTACGTCGAGCTGCTGGCAAATCTTGCAAAGGACTGGAACTCTTTCACCGATGTCAGCAGCGTTTACATCCCTTTGAATTGCGAGGATGGAATTCGAGATCTTTTTGATAGGCTGGAAAAAAAACACGGCTACATGATAGTGTCGAGAGCCTTGTCTTACATGGTGGCATCTTCCAGTGGGCTTAGCGACTGCGAAATGGAAGACGTCCTGTCTCTTGACGAGGCCCTGCTCAATGAGATATACCAAGACTTTCACCCCACTGTTAGGCGAGTTCCGCCCATGAAGTGGCTGATGCTGAAGAGAGACATTGAATCCTTTCTATCCTACAGGGAGTCCGACGGTGTCACAGTAACGACTTGGCAACATGAAAGCTTTAATCACGCTATAAACTCTCGGTACTTGTGTAACGACGCAACCTTCACCTTGGTGCACTCCAATTTGGCAGACTATTTCCTCGGCACCTGGTCAGCCCGGACGAAACCAGCTTACCTTGAGAATGGGAATAAGTTACCAGGCAACGCCACCATCTCCGACAGGAAAGTACCCTCCCAGCCACACACATTCGGGGAAAGCAAAGAAGGTCTCATGAGGTTCAATAAAAGAATGTACAACCAGGTGCCCAGGCACCTTCATCTCTCAGGCCGATACAAAGAGCTCAACAATCTGGCCTTCTTTAACTACGAGTGGCTGTACAGCAAAACTAGAGCCCTCTCTCTTCAACATGTCATGGATGACTTCGAGCTGAACCCAATCGAAGAGGTCGGCTTCGTGGAGGAAGCTCTGAGAGTATCCAAGCATATCATCGAGGACGATGTCAACAGTCTCCCTATAGAAATTACTGGCCATCTGCTGCCTTACTACGCCTCGCACTCAAATATACGGTCTCTCATCCGACAGTGCGATACTGACGGGCTCCAGCAATGCGCCTTGGTCCCAAACTTCCCATACCACCACGTACCAGGGACATCGCTGGAGTACACTTTGGAGTGCCCAAACGTGACAGAAGACATCCTTTACCTGCATGACGGCAGACACTTGGCTTGTAAACGAAAAGATGATCCGTACATTCACAGGTTTGACCTGAAGTCCGGGGACGCGGTGAAGCCAGTATTTGTATCTATTGGTGAACTATACTTGACACCCGACAACAAGTACTTTATCATTTTGGATCACGTGACTGAAAAAGCCATCAAAATCCACGATGCCGAGACGGGCACTTTCCTAAAGCAGATCATTCTCCTGAACCATATCCAAGGAAAGACAAGTCTGTACAAAAAAGGACCACTAAGTCTCAATAACACTCATCTTTGTGCTGTAGTTACACTGGCCAACAGTGTTTTGTGTATCTGCAATATTCCTTCAGGTAAATTTGGTTTTTTTACATAGTTTAGAGTCCCTCTTATTGTTATGTGTCGGAGAGAATGTCTTTTTTTCACGGCATTCAAATTTTACTATTCAAGATATACAAAATTGCGTGTATACGTACGTTTGTGAAGTGTATTTTGGTTTTTCAAATGTAACGATGAGGAAAGTAGGGCGGATGTGTTTGGTTGTGTTGACTGAAACCATGATGTGGTCTGTCGTAATTCAAGTTACTGTGAAATTTGACAAGTGAGACTAGCGAGACTTGATATAGAAAAGACAAGGAATGTTGTATCTTGTTGCAATGATATCCTTTGAACTTCTGTTTCTAAGGACTTCTACCCTCGTTGAATCGGTATATATATTATACATATATATTGTGTTTTGTTTCAAGAGAAGTCTGTTCAAGCTGACTTCATAAAGAATTAAATACTCTAAAAATACTCTCTACCTATCTGAGACTATCAATCCAACCACCAAGTGTCAACACATAACTACAACAACAACATTCGAGTTTAGAGTACATAATATTGTTTTTTTAGAAACACAGCTTATATTACTTGTAGAAAGAGGACTGTTTAATCGCTGAGATATCTCTCAATAGTGCAATGCTTATTTCCTTTTTTCTATATGAAAAAAAATGAACTAATTGGTTATCTAATTGTTTAATTTTTTAAGTCATGTATTGTCATCGACAATCAAGGCCAGATTTAAGTGAGGGCAGGCACGGGACTCCAAAAGAAAGGAGCCTCGAGATTTAAAAATATAATATCCTAAGGATCTTTTAAGTTGTTTTTTTTTTTCAACATTTTTCTAGCTATGTAACGGCTGGCAAAAATGCCCTTGATTAAGAAGTTCCTCTTGTAGCATGCTCGGAATCTAATCTTATATAATACAGACGTTACTTCAAAAAAGAATATGATTGCGTCCTCCGCGTCTTGCATTTAGTCATGCATATTAACCAATGTCCTAAATTCTGCTAAGCCACTGGTTTTCCAGGCTGGCTCATGCAAACCAAGCCATGCTCTAATAGCGCTAGGGAAGAAGGAGCATTTGCACAAATGTGTCCATGTATATGGGACGAGGAAAGGGCCTTTAATAAGTAAATGCAGCTCCGATTTACGACAGCGCGTCTAGCAAGGGCCTTACCAGACGCAAACTAACAAATATACAATTTTAAAAACTAAAATATGCATAGTAAATATTTTGTTTAAAATTCTTCTAAAACATAGCATGATTATTGATATAATTAATCATTAAAGCATTTTTAAAAAGTGGCCGACACAAAAATCCTGCCCGGGGCCCCCACACACCTAAATCTGGCCCTGTAGGCAATGAGTTTGAACAATTGCACAATTCGGATTTGATCCGAGAAGGGGAAGTGGGAAAAACAAAAGTGCAAAAGAATCTACCCAGACAGACGGAGTTCATCTACGCTTTGTAAAAATGCATTTCCTCATCAACAAACTGTCAGCAAAACAAAAAAGAATCATTCCAGAACACACAAAGTCTTATCGAAGGGAAAGAACCGCTAATTACTGACATTTATCTTAAAAAAGAAGGGTTTGTCTCTCTTCTAAAAACAAAATTAATCAATTAATACTAATTGATCATTTTATTGGTTAATTTTTAATTGATTCGTGCATTGGTTTCGACTATGAATAATTATGCAAAATTTCAACTTGATCGGAGAATGGGAAATGGGAGGAAAAATATGTTCCAACTTTTGACCAGACAGACACACAGACAGACTGAGTTGATATAAGCTTTGTAAAAATAATAATAACTGAGCGCTTAACAACTCTGTACTTACTATCAATACGTTAGGTGAGGTGGTGCTAGTGCTGCCCCTGGAAGGGAAGGCTCACGTCTGCCAGATAAGTCCAGACGGTAGACGTGTCTTCTGCAATGCCAACGCCTTCCTTTTGTCCATCGACCTGATCACTCTGCAGCCACTTCTGAACATCCCTATAGGCAGCCAACCCAACAACATAGTCTTGACCCAAGATGGACTGCGTGGCTATCTCAGCAATGACCTAGACACAAGGCTGACAGTCATGCACATGAATGGCGACCACGTGGACATGATCTACAGGGCGGTGTTAGAAGACAAGATGCCAGGGGACTGTATCCAAAAGTAAGTCACTGCATGATACTTAGGGACAATTTTAAATATACCTGTGAGGAGCCGTTCTATTGGAGTGCTAGATGTGAAGATATTTCGATGTCAAGATGTCTTGGGGGTTACTATAGGATTGTGTTGATAAGGCAATGCTCTTCTGATATTTTGATTAAGTAAGATTTCTATTTCAAACATCTACTAAACACTTATACAAGATTTTCTTACAAAGAAGATCTTTCAAAAATAAATACAAAGTTTCAATTCTGAAACAAGGACTCGCAGGAATAAAATACATAATGTAAAAAAAAAATATGTAAGTTAACTATTTCGTTCAAGCTCGTAATTAAAACTAGATATAACAAGATTACAAAGAGAGTTTGTATTATCACACAAACTCAGAGGCGGGCCCCATCGAATTCAACAATAGACAAGAAATATTCCAGCCATGGACTTGTTTTGATCGTTGAAAGTAATAAAATAAAAATAATCATTGGGCACTTAAATAATAATAAAATATTAAGATACAAAATTCATTTCAGGGAAAGAATCGCAATATCACTGAAATGTTTCTCAATACTGCAATGTTTAACTCGCTGTTTTATATAAAACATAATTACTTAATAACCCCTAATTGATTATCTAATTGATAGTTGTTTTTTTATTGATTTGTGTATTTTCATGGACTATGGATAATTTTGTAAAGTTGTACACATTGATCCCAGAAAGGGAAGTGGGAGATGTATACAATGTGTATCGGGCAGACAGAAGCAGTGAGTTCATACAAAATGTGTAACGGACAGACAGAAGCAGTGAGTTCATACAAAATGTGTATCGGACAGACAGAAGCAGTGAGTTCATACAAAATGTGTATCGGACAGACAGAAGCAGTGAGTTCATACAAAATGTGTATCGGACAGACAGAAGCAGTGAGTTCATACAAAATGTGTATCGGACAGACAGAAGCAGTGAGTTCATACAAAATGTGTATCGGACAGACAGAAGTAGTGAGTTCATAGAAACACAAACAAATTTATAAAAGGGGAAAGTTCCTCCATTCAGGCCTACCCCCCCCCCACACTTACATTTACAGTGGAGTTAGTCTCTCGTACTAGAACACAAGTGTCAAAGACTGTAGGTAGTGTGGATGTACCGCAGTTCCTGAATTCACTTTCGTGTAATTCACTTGGTTAGAAAACAGGGAACTCAAAATAAAAAAATTATTTCCAAAATCAATTTCTCCTTTATGAAGCTGATGATGGTTTCTAACTTCTCATTTTATTGATTTCTTGAAGTGTCATTCTTCTCTAGTATGTACACTGTGTCATGTAGGCTTGCTAAGTCCTATTTCTATTCTATTTAAGCAAATTTTCAATATTAAGATGGTTCTTAAAATGTACATAAACGTCTATCTATATATACAATTCTCTTCAGGGATAAACAGTTTGGACGAGAAACAGACGAAGTAAAGGAAAGATCACTCTTTTATTTCTGCGGATAGAGTTATCCAACGAAAACAAACAAGAGGGAGGGGGGAGGAGAACAAGTAGTCACAAAACAGCAGGGCCAGGACCGTTGTGACCAAGAAAGATCACTCTTTTTTTTGTATTTCTACCTCACGTACAAAAGAAGAGGTGGGGGGGGGGGACAAGTAATCTACTCTGTTAGAACTATCGAGGCCACAGAAAGCATGGCTAAGAAAAAAAAAGGAAGGGGAGAGCAAGTAGTATTCATCCGTCACTACGGATGGCTGCCAGGTAGTGCGATTTGCGCGCTGGACTGTCGTTTGGATTTATCGATAGTCCCGGGTTCAAACCCTGCCCGCTCCCATCTCCTTTCGTCCTGCAGGAGGTTTGGACTAGGAAGTCAACTATCTTTAACTCTGAAGTAACATCCGAAACATGTCAAACATTTTATAAACAAGTATTTTACAAACACTAAATTGTGACCAAAGAAGTCATGGAAAGCGAACAAGTAATCTACTATGTATATTCACCCGTCACTAAATAGAGGACCGGACTTAACCAGTGTGGGGCCCTATGCGAAATGGATTTCGCGGTGTCAAGTTTGGGTAGGAAAGCGGATAATAAGTGAAATTAAAGAGTTTGTATTAGAAAATAAATTCGTCTATGCATTTTATTCATTCTTTACTACGTACAGAATTACTTTACTAGCCTTGCGTGTAGCAAAGTCATAGAGTATATCATAATAATTCTGTTTCCTACATAGATCACGCTCAATACCAAGAATTACCTAATGCTTCAATCTATCTTTGAGAATTGTTGACCTCAAGTAATTCCTCATTAGTTTGAGGTGTGATAAGCTTCTTTCACCAGAGTACACAATTACGGCTAATGCATAATGCCGTTTTTATTTATCGCGCTTAGGATTGGAGTTTTCCATATTGAATGACATCCCAAAACGACATGTTTTAGGGACTTTTTCGTATATTTTGCAATTTCGGGAGATTTCCAGGAGCTCCTGGTAAATCGATAGGAGGGCGCGGGAAATCTGTTATAAAATGGTTTTATTTAATAATTTATACACTTTGAATTAGCGCGTGTCCTATAAAAGTGTGGGGCCCACTGCGGTCGCATAGGTTGCAGCGGCCTAAGGCCGGCCCTGCAAAATAGCGGAGTATGCTACGCTGCCCGTCGACTATTTTTTTTTTTATTTGGCACTGTACTGAATAGAAAGAAACATTTCAATTGAGTATCTGAATGCGTGTTCAAAATAGCCTAACTTAATGTGAATTTTATATTTGGAATAATTATAACAGTAAAACCAGAGAGTTCACTGCGAGGATAATTAGCTACTAATTTGTTTCCCAAAGATATATATAAACTGTTCATTTTCTAGGAAAATCGTTAGAGCCGATTTCGAGATCCGTGTCAAGGCTCCACCTTGTTCTCCGAATATTTTGCAAGCAAATTGTAGCCAGAGTTTATGCGTTTTAGAGGCAATATTTTACAACTTTATGCGAATTTTAAAAAGTTATATATTATGAAATTTCTGTTTGACAACACCCAAAATCTTTTATACCGAGCGTGTACAATTGTTGCACAGTGACGTAGCAAATTATCTGTGGTCCCTTGCTCAGGAATACAGTCCAAGTTGAGCAACACTGTATCGAATGTAAGTTATCTGTGGGCCCTGGCTCAGGAATACAGTCCAAGTTGAGCAAATCTGTATCGAATGTAAGTTATCTGTGGGCCCTGGCTCAGGAATACAGTCCAAGTTGAGCAAATCTGTATCGAATGTAAGTGGATGTAAACTTCATCAGAACGTGAAGACTTCCCACAGCGCCATTGTCCTGACTGAATGATATCAGCTCCATAAGAGCCCTTGTAAAGAACTGAATGTTTCTCTTTGTTGATTGTGATCACAGACTGTGGGACACATTTTGAAATTGCTTTGATTAATTGGAAGAGTCATTGAACAATTACGGATTAGGTTTGTGTGATACGTTTGTTAGAAATATAAATGGATATTCGTAGGATGATGAGAGTGCACTAAAAGAGAGAAAATAAAAATAGGACGTCATGATATTATAGATCATTCAAAGTTCTGATGCAACGGCTATTTTGTTGTTTTTTTCCAAAAAGGGGACAATTTCATTTTAAAAACTATTCATGCAATTAGGTTTTTCAAAAAAATACACCACTTTTAATGAAAAACTTCCGGGGAGGTGTTTTAAACAGGTCACTTCTCCATTAATAACTCAAGCTTCTTTCATAGATTCGCGCACTGGATCTAAGGTTACGATGGAAAAGTATCAATGGATCATTATACAAATATATTTTCCATTTATAAAGGAATTCATGGAAGGAAATACTGATTGAAATTTTGTTTTTGGGAAAGAATTTGATACGAACTGTTCTTTAGTTGTAATTTTGAAAAAAGAGAAATACTTTTATAGTGCGCAGTTTTGACATAGTCTAGTTAAACACTTGGCATGACTAGACATTCTAAATAAGACTAAATATCAGATCTAAATATATTGATAATATATAATAAATGTAATGAAGCCGGAAATTTTCCATAGAGTGTTTTTTCTTGCCATTTGTGAATCTCATGCCCTACGTCGTCCTAAGAATACCCTTACCTGTCAAAAGGCAGTACTGCTGCAGACCTGCCATATCATCTTGACATTTGTTTAGAGGACTACAATGAATCTTGTTTCCCTTTAACGAAGCTCAACCCTGGCAGTGCCAGATATTGACTTTTAATTTACTTGCATTATAATAATAAAAAATAAAAAAAATAATAGTACAAATGTTTGTTCAACAACGTGAAAGTGCACTTTAAGAAGAACATTAAAGTTTGTAACTGTTGAATTGTTTGTTTCTTTCTTTAATATTACCGTACGTACCCACTAATCGAATGACATAAATTAATAGTATAAGTAGACAATACATTTATCATTTTATAATTTATCAGAATGCAGAATAAACTAGTGCTTACGTTGGGTGATTAATCATCCTTCGACTATGAACACATTTAAGATGAATTATCCAATGGATCTTTTAATAATTCAAGGAAGTTTCAAAATGTGCCTATGAAAATAGCTCGATATCACAGTCGACTTTCTGCCGAGTAGGATACACAATATTATTATTTAAAATCTTAACAAGCTAGAATTAAACAATGAGCATTAATGTAAATGTGATTCTTCTTGAATGGAGTATGTTGCACAGTAAAAAGATTTGTATTGGCCTTTTTTTTCTTTGCTCAGACACCAGAAAATAACATAAGAACAATAAATATAAATTAACTAGCATTACCTCCCATGGTATATATATTATATGTTCACCTCCCTTGGTTTTGTAACTTATAACAATATAATGGACCCTCTCTCTTTTTTCTCTTCCTTATAACAATATAATGGACCCTCTCTCTTTTTTCTCTTCCTTATAGCAATATAATGGACCCTCTCTCTTTTTTCTCTTCCTTATAACAATATAATGGACCCTCTCTCTTTTTTCTCTTCCTTATAACAATATAATGGACCCTCTCTCTTTCTTCTCTTCCTTATAGCAATATAATGGACCCTCTCTCTTTTTTCTCTTCCTTATAACAATATAATGGACCCTCTCTCTTTTTCTCTTCCTTATAACAATATAATGGACCCTCTCTCTTTTTTCTCTTCCTTATAGCAATATAATGGACCCTCTCTCTTTTTTCTCTTCCTTATAACAATATAATGGACCCTCTCTCTTTTTTCTCTTCCTTATAGCAATATAATGGACCCTCTCTCTTTTTCTCTTTTTTATAACAATATAATGGACCCTCTCTCTGGAGGAAATTATGCAAAAAATTAAAAAAGATCTAAAAAACGTAAACTTTAATCTTGTAAATTTGTTCTAAAAAACAAACCAATCAAGTTTAGATCCACAGTAATATGTTTCATATTTACTGTTGAAATTATTTGATTTTTAGTTTTAGATCTATAATACATATCCATCTCAATCTAATCTTTTATTTGATATGACTGCCGTTTCTGTATCAGAATATAATCCTAATAAAATGGTACACAAGATAACAAAGACTTGGACTAGATCATTGACTATATAGTCTATGGTCTAGATCAGTGGTTCCCAAAGTTTTTTGTCTGGTAGACCCCTTGCCTTGTTTTCCAGTGTTCGGTAGATTCCATGCATTTTTTGAAAAATCCATCAACTTCAGATGTATTTTTCTCACTGATTGTTAGGCCATATATATATATATATATATATATATATATATATATATATATATATATATATATATATATATATATATATATATATATATATATATATATATTTATATATTTATATAAATATATATATATTTATATATTTATATAATTCAGTTTAAAATAAAAGAAGCAAAATAAATAATAAAAATAAACATTTATTACAAGAATTGACTAAACAGAAAAAAACACCTACTGGTGGACACAGGGCCGTAACTAGGGATTTGGGGGCCCGGGGGGATTGACCTCTTTGGGGGCCCTTGCATTTTGACATTCGACATATGACATGGGATAATGTACGCAAAAATATATAAGCCCCAAATCAAATTGGTTCAGTATATCAGTAAACGTAACAAAAAGTAATCAAGACTCTTTTAATGAATAATACCTTGTTTATTAGTTAAATAATGCACAAGTGACAAATCTAAATTGATATCGCTTCACGTCGTGCATTCTGTGCAGCAAAGACATCTATAACATCAACTACATCGATACTTTATAGTATTTGTGACTTCACTGACATTAATGCCATGATAATCCTTTCTTGTGTCATTGTGCTCCTGAGATAGCTTTTGATGAACTTGAGCTTTGAGAATGATCTCTCACATGACGCAAAGGAAGTGGTCTGAGTTGGCGGTATTCGGAGGAGGTTGCAAAGTTTGAGCACACGTAATTACCATTTGAAGCCTGTTTCCTCAATATGTCTATTGGTGATTGTATTACTGGTTTGTTGATGAAAAGTGCTCGTGCATCAATGACATCATTGAAAAAGCGATTTGCTATTTATTTCATCATACAAACAGGAAAAGTAGCACAGTTTGTCATAAGCAGGTCTTCATCTAACAGGTGTCTTGAAGAAACCCAAAGGTATCCATTTTCTTTCCAGCCTTTGAAATCTGTTCAGCACAACTGTCGCAACACGTTTGAATTGCAGTTCTATTGACAGTCCTACATTAGAACTCAACTTCCCATCAAGTCTTTTCTTTCTTCAAAGGTGAAATAGTAAAAGGAGTGAGGTTACTGAGAGGTGCAGATGGAATCACTTCCAAACGACTTCTACAAAAAACTGGACTAGTTAACCTTGCCTGATAATATAGTGTTATTTTTATATTTTCCTTTTGTTATGAATCAAAAAAATTTACACACAAAAAAAACTGCACTTTGCCTGAAACTTGGATCAATTGCTCCTAAACACTGAAGTATGAGAGAGTTTTCGAAAGGCTTATGTTTGACACTTTTTTTTACTGAGTTCTTGGGTGTAAAAGATCAAATTTTAAAGCTAAAAAAAAATAACAGGTAATCGGTCATAGTCTATTTCATAAATGTCATGAGGTTAATTGGCAGCTACAACGTGATCATTAAAATTTGATGAAAACGAAGTCATAATCTCAGTGTTTCTTGTGGGGATTAAATTAATGAAGCATATAGGTCTACATTGGACAGGATGGATTTTCTTATTATCAAAACTTATATCAGTCAAACATCATCATAATGATAAACTTTATTAACTTGAAGCCCAGTATTGAAATGTTATTATCATAACTGTCCACCTTCGTGTATCATGCTATCAGACGTAGAAATGTGTCAAACAGGTTGTAAAACCTCTTCCATGGCTTGTAGT
Source organism: Biomphalaria sudanica (assembly GCA_036873155.1). Lineage (NCBI taxonomy): Eukaryota > Metazoa > Mollusca > Gastropoda > Planorbidae > Biomphalaria > Biomphalaria sudanica. Next base: position 811,810 of record JAZGLO010006571.1, on the reverse strand, counting down.
CAATAGTTTGCCTATAGTGTGCAGTTTTTTAGAGTTTGATATAGGCCTAAGTAAAAATATTGAAAGACTCTCACAAAACTCTTTTCTTTTGTTATGTTTAATCAAACATTTTTTATACTGTGGCTCTATTCTTAAAGTGTTGGAACGTATTTCAAATCATAATCTATTTTAACATGTTGGCAATGTCTCAAATGATGTTCAACTTAAATGGCTTCATAGCGATATTACTTCAAACTTTATTGTATAAAAAATAAATGCAATGGCTTGTTCGACAAGGAAGAAATGAAGCCAAATTTCTATTAAGCAACACTTTACTGTCTACTTTTCTTTTAATAGACTCGGCCTTGTAAAATATTACTTTCATGTAGATACAATAAAGCCAGTTAAATTTAAAGTAATATGTTGAAATTTTAAAATTAAAAAAACATTATTCGACATGTTTGAAATTCAAAAGATTAACTAAAGTACAAATCATATGTATGAACTCGTCAATTTCATCTTATTTCATCTGGTCATTCTTAAATGAGATCAGCTATCGTAGACCCCCATTTACAGGTCATAGACCCCCAATTTATTCTTTCACCTCCGTGGACACTTTGGAGTCCTCGTAGACCCCTGTGGGTCTATACAGACCACTTTGGGAATCACTGGTCTAGATCTACATGGCTAAAAAATACTTTTAAAAAAGTAGAAGCGTAGAATTTAAATTAGGTTTATAAGCTAGAGCGAACAGGAAGTGCCAAGTTTGTAGTATGGCGTCTTTCAAAAACAGATTGGCTCGAAATAGCAAATCAAAAATAGTTTATGGTAAATTCAATCGCTGCGGTTTCGATTTTGAAAATATCCTACTTGTCCTAGACCAAAGGTATGAGATGAATTTGATGAAAGGTAAAATAAAATGATGTAATATTTTGAAATATTTCAAATGTTGTAGTCAACACACTTACCCCAATTGTTCGTTGGCCTGGGCACATTGACGCGCTGCATTGAAACCCTTCGCCTCATGATTGTTTCGCCACTGCTTTCATTTTCGTTAGTTCTCTTAAATTCTTGGGGTCTATATGTCTCATCCGGTGTTCTCCCTTGAAGCCTTTGTGTTCTATTCTAAAGCTGGAATTTTTTTTTTAGATTAAATAAATATTTTTTGAGTCATTCTAACTTGGATCCTCTCTTTACTTCCATGTGTCCATGTGATGTGTTAACAGTACTCTAAACAGCAGTTAGCAAGGGGAATAACCAAGTCAAATTAAAACGTTAGTGCGTTGCCTTACAGTTGTCCCGCTGTGTTGAAATTTAAAATTGAATTTTTTTTTTAGTTAATTAATAAGAATAGAATTAACGCCAAGAAGAACAACTTTGTAAAAGTTAACAAAGAATGCTAAATTAATTGTCAAGTGGTTAATAGTTTATACACTATTTCAAGCTACTTATAGTATTGTAACTATTACTTATTGTGGAAGTATAACTACTCAGTATGTCAGGGTCGATACCTATATCCTTAGACATTGGGAGGGAATTCTCAGTGAATATGTCTGTGAGAAAACCTCTGAGCTGTTCTGTGTGTGACTCTCAGCTCGAAGATGTTTCAATGTAGGTATGTGTGTGTGTGTGTGTTCTTTGTTGAAGGTTTATCCTATGACAATAAACAAAACTCTATTTCAGGCTTTCTGTGTCCCAAGATGATGAGCTTATCCTTGTACGTGGGTTAAACAACTTGTTGGTCTACCACAGAGGGTCTGAAAAAATCATTGCTTCTTTTCCACGACCACTGGACGTACCGGAAGAGTTTAAGCTGCCCAAAAGCCATTACGTCAAACTGAACTTCACAAACGCAGAATTGACTCCAGACAGCAGTTTCATTATCGGGACAGTGTTCAGGTAGACTACCCTTAACACACGTTCATACTTTGGCTCATAAATCAACCTGTACATATAACTTGGGTTACTCTGTTTTACAATGCACAAAGCCGAAAGATAATTTTTTTGTATTGCAACTTTCAGACCTACAAGAAGGCCAAAACTGATATGCGCATGTCAAATGTGACCTGAATGCATACTAAAATGTGAGGACCAAAATAGTGTGTGTATATTAGGTCATCACCCAATGTCGTTTGAGAGAAAGTTGGATATGCTCAAATCGTTCCTAGATAAAGGTTCTGGATCAAAACCCTAAGAATATTAGAACAATAATGTGTATGTGTGTGTGTGTGTTTGAGCAAGTTTTAAACAATGATATTTCATGTTACGATGGACACTCAAATATAAATACACTTGACATAAGAACAATCTCAGGTAAACAACAAACCAGTTTAATCAGCCATCTTGATTACTAGAGTAGTTTCCCCTGTACATGGGCACAACTCTTCATACAAATATAACATTCCATCAACATCCCCTCTCCTCCCAAAAAAAAAAATTAAAAAAAGGGAAAGTTGAAAAAAAAAAAATATAACGAAAAAAAAATAATTATACAATCAACTTGACAAAACTATTTACAACCGTAAATATGTTTCAAATTAAATAACTACAATCAGATCAACAAAACTATTTACAACAGTTCATATATTTAGTTCTTAAACATAGTCTCCATATCTCGAAGGCTCCAGGAGAGTGGCCCTAGGTCGCAGAGAGTACTGGTGAGTGTTTTCGGCGTTGGGCGGATTGTTCATACACTCATTCTCTGCGTCTGGGAAAATGTCCGTACAATTACTTTCTCTATCAGGAGAAAAAATCTATGTTGTTAGTGGTGTCAGGTCGTAGGTGTCTTCTATTTCTTTGGTACATGAAACCATTGTCCCCTTCTATAATGTAGGCACGTTCGTTTATTTTCCGACATACTCTGCCTTGTCTCCAGGTAGTATCGTTTGGCGATTGATGGAAGACTTTCTGTCCGACATTTATAAACTTCATGTCACGAGCTGTTTTGTTGTAGTGTTTTCTGATACTTTGCTGTCGCTTCTCTCGTCTGGCTGTGGCTTCTTGTTGTGACATTCTTGCAGGATGCTCTCTTCTTGGCAATAACGTTCTTGTTGCCCTTCCAAAGAGCATCTGAGCCGGACTTAAGTTGGTATCTTGCCTGGGTGTATTTCTAAACTCTAATAGGGCTTCATAGGCATCTGATTTACTTTCTTTGGATTTTTTCATCAGATTCTTTAATATTTTCACTGCTGCCTCTGCCTTGCCGTTTGACTGATGGTGTCCTGGTGAAGATTTTAAATGGTGGACACCCCATGCTTTCATGAATGCGGTGAATTTAGCAGATGAAAACTGAGGTCCAAAATCACTGATACAAACTTTGGGGACACCATATCTGGCAAACAAGTTTTTTAGTTTTCTTATAACAATTTGACTTGTTGTCGTGTGCAAATGTTCTACTTCATAAAATTTGAATAGTAGTCAACTATGGCAAGGTATTGTTGGTCAAACATTTGGAACAAATCTATTCCAACTTTGTCCCAGGGATTTGAACCCTCATTATGCTGTATTAAGCTTTCTTTCTGGTTTGCAGGTTTACTTTGCTGACAAGGTTGGCATGCATTAGCTATTTCTTTTATTCTTGCCGCTATTCCCGGCCAGAAAACTGCGTCCCTTGCTCTTCTCATCATGGCATCATACCCTAAATGTGCTGCATGTAGTTTGGTCTCAACTTCTTTTCTTAATGCTCTTGGGATAATTATTCTCTCCCCTTTCATTAGAAGGCCATCCTCATAGGTCAGTACATCTGCAAGTGACCAATACTGTTTGAGTTCTGGTACAATATGATGCTTGTCTGGCCAACCGTTCAGTATGTACTGTTTCAACATCTGCATCTCATTGTCCACTTTGACTGCATCTTTAACTTTATCTAACATTATACCTGGGAGGGCCAGTCCTACAGTGTTGATAGAAGTGTCAGGAAAATCTTCCTGTTCTGGCAAAGGGTCTCTGCTTAGCGTGTCAGCAATCTGTAATCTGTTTCCTTTGGTATACTGGTACTGAACATCGTATCGGTACAAGCGCATCATTAAGCTTTGAAGCCTTTTAGGTGAACAACTGAGGGGTTTATTGAGTATATTTTCCAAAGGTTTATGATCATTCTGTATTATTATTGTTCTGCCGTACGTGTACTGGTCGAATTTTTCTAGAGCTACTACTACAGCTAAGAGTTCCTTTTCGATTTGAGCCCACTTTTTCTGAGGCTCTGTGAGTGATCTTGATGTGTATGCTATGGGTTTGTCATCTTGAAGTAGTACAGCTCCTAGGCCATTTTGACTGCTGTCCGCCTGAATAGTTACTTTCTTCTCCGGGTCGAAATAACTTAGGGTTCCATGATTGGATATCTTCTGTTTGACACTATTAAATGCTTTCTCGCAGTCATTCGACCACTTAAATAGCTTGTGTTTCTTTGTCAGTTCTGTTATTGGTTGTAGATCTGCTGAGAGACTTGGGATGAATCTTGATAGATATTGTATCATTCCACAAAATCTACGAACCGATGTAATGTCTTCAGGGGTTTTTAGATTTGTTATGGCTCTCACCTTGTTTGGGTCTGGTTTTATTCCTGACTGGGAAATAATGTGTCCCAAAAACACAATTTCTGATTTTCGGAATGCTGATTTCTTTTCATTTAGTCTGATGTTCTTTTCCTTTAGCCTATTGAGTAATTTTGATAGATTTTCGTCATGATTTTTGCGAGCCTCTTCTACTGTGTCCCCCTTTCCAATTACCATTATATCATCTACCACGTTAAAACATCCAGTTAGTCCCTCCAACGCATCATTCAAATGTCTTTGAAAGACTTCCGAGCTTACTTTGAGACCAAAAGGAAGTCTATTCCATTTGTATCTACCGAATGGGGTCGCCATTGCAGTGAGACCTGATGAGTCCGGGTCTAGTTTGATATGCCAAAAAGCTTCCTGGATGTCGACTTTGCTAAATATCTTGGCGTTACCCATTTCAGCCAAAATATCTTCTAGTGTTGTTAGGTTGTAGTGCTCCCTCAGTAGTGCCTTGTTCAAGGGTTGAGGATCAATACAGATTCTGATACTGCCGTCTGATTTCTCTACCAATGCCATTTGACTAACCCACTCTGTGGGCTCAGTTATTCTTTCCAGAATTCCTCGTTGAACTAATGAGTTTAGTTCGGCTCTGACTTTCTCTTTTAATGCTATGGGAATTCTTCTACATGGTAGGACTTTGGGCTTCACTGTCTTGTCTATTTTCAATGTAGCCACGCCCAAGTCACCAAGTGCGTCAATGTTTTGATGTTTGTTTCCTGTGGCTTCCACTTTAGCAATAAATCGGTCTTCATTAATGTGAATGAGCTCCATCTTTCTCAGTGTTGATAATCCTAGCAGGCATGTTAGATCATTTGGTACTACCACATACTCTACATTGAATTTCTCATTGGTCTTTAGATTGGTGGTTACCAACGTAGCTTTTCCTTTTGGCTCCATTACCGTCTTATTCCACATTGTTAATCTCTGGGACGTCGGTACTATCTGGTCTGGGCACACATATTTTTCGTTTATGGTATTGACGTCGGCGGCACTGTCCACTTGAAATCTGACTCTTTGGTTGTTGATCATCATGACGGCCGTCATCCTATGCTTTTTGGGGCCATTCATTGCCATTACCCATTCAGTTTGGAGTGTAACTTCTTCTTCTTCTGTGTCTGAGTCTATATTGCTCTGTGTCTTTGCTTGAGTAATGCTATATATTTTCTTTTTGCAGACTGAGGCGAAATGATTCCTGCCTCCACAAATGTGACATGATTTTCCCCAGGCCGGACATTTTTCCTTTACGTATTCATGGTTGCCCTTGCAAAATTTACAAGTTTTACTTTGTCTTGGCCCCTTGTCACTCTGTTGATATTCCTTTCTGTATTTTGGACCTGACTTAGATGTTGAGATTCTTTCAATCAGTTGGTTTGTCCAAAGGTTCATTTCTTCCTTCTCTGATATCTTTCATTTGCCTTTGTGATCTTTCATATCTCCTACACACATCTATGCATTTCTGTAGGGTTAGTTTATCATCTTGCAACAATTTCATCTTTAAGTGTTCACTTCTAACCCCTAAGATAATTCGGTCCCTAATCAGACTCTCTTCTAGTTTATCAAAATTGCAGCTGCTTGCCAGTTTCTTCAGGGCAGTTATGTATGAGTCAATGTTCTCGTCCTCTTCTTGTCTTCTCGTATTGAAGACATATCTCTCATATGTTTCGTTGGTTCTCCCAACATAGAACTCTTCAAAACTCTTTAAAATTTCATTTATTTTTGTCTCATGCCCTTTTCCAAATGAATCAAACACGTCTGCAGCCTCACTTCCAATTATGGTCATTAGTGTTGCTACACGTTTGTCTTCTGTCTCTGTTGTGAGTTTCGTGGCCTTTTTATAGTTATCCCAGTCTCTTCTGAATCGTTTCCAATTGGCCGCCATATTGCCTGTTTGCAATAGCGGTTGCGGTACTGGGAAATATCTGTTAGCAGTTGCCATTTTAGCTACTGCTTTCTTATATTTTCCTCAAGATATTCTAGGTTATCGTTTACCTTTATTAGATGTGTAAACCGCTGCCACCATGTTACGATGGACACTCAAATATAAATACACTTGACATAAGAACAATCTCAGGTAAACAACAAACCAGTTTAATCAGCCATCTTGATTACTAGAGTAGTTTCCCCTGTACATGGGCACAACTCTTCATACAAATATAACATTCCATCAACATTTCATATGTGTGTGTGTGGTGGGTGTGTTTAATGACTCGTTAAACAAGGAGACTCCATAATTTATTGGCTTGCACTTTTTTTTCAGAAACATTTACTTGTGGCAGATCTCCAGTGGTTCCCTCATTGCTACAATTCAAACCCCTATCGGAGTTATCATAAAACTGGAAGTGTCGTCTGTCAGAAGTCAAGTGATCACTCACATTGACGGCAGCCGAGATATCCAGGTAGGAATATTCTATGTAGTTAATCTAGCTCAAACTGAAGTGATTCTCAACTTCGTATTCCAGTATTACTGGGCGTTTATTTTTGGTTAGACAACACACACAATTTAATGTTAGAAATATTCTTGTGACTTATTTGTGTTTTGGAAAGCTTATATTAAATTTCTAGTGCTCTTCTCTTGGCAGCAGCGGCGTAGCTATGGTTGGGGGAAAGGGGAAGAATTTGAAAATCCCCCCGTGCCCCCACCTGATGGGGACCCCCTAAAGGAGTGTTTTACATTAAATATTACGCAAAATGCATGTCAATCCCCCCAGGGCCCCCAAATGATGAAAAATTCCTAGCTACGCCCTTGCATGGCAGTGTCTTCCTTAGAGAATGGAAAGAAGAGTCCTAGATCTGAAGTCAATGTCTGCTATTGTTAATTGTTTATGATACTTATATAGTCGTTTGATTTGTTGTATTAATATTTAAATCATCGAGAAAATATTTTCAAGTAAAATTATAACACCAAATATTTCAAAGAACTGTTGTTCGTCTAACTAATAAATCTCTCCTTATGTCTGATGCTTTATATTTCCATACAGGTGTGGAATATCAGTGAAGCATTACGCCAAGTGATCACTAGAGACAAACTCACTGAAGCCATCAGCGAGTTCCAGGTGACAGTCAACACTGACATTGCTTTCGTGCGGTGTGAGAAGAGCGATGAACTTGGAGTCATTGACATGCGCAATGGCTGTCTGCTTGATTTTCTGACCCACGATATGCCTATACAGGACTTTGCTGCCTCTCCAGATGGAGACTGGGTCCTAGTGTCCACTTATCCACGTATGACAAACACCGCGTTTAAACTGTGGAACATCCGAGAGCGAAGAGTAGTATTAGACATTGGAAATGTGAGTGGCTACTGTGTGAGCTCCAAGGCACAGCCAAAGATCTTCATGATAGCTCCCAAAATAGATTCTTTTAAACCACCTCAACACATTTCAGCTATTTCATTCAGCGGTGGTGACTTCTACGAACATGGCTATCCCCATCAGATAACTGTGATTAAGTCAAAGCCTTTCATCACCATGAACGATAAATACCTTGTTGTGAGTTCGTCCCTTGACGACAAAGACGCTAATATCAATTTTTCCACTTCCTGCATATGCGCCTTTGACATTGACAATGATATGCACATGTCCATGACGGACGCCACTGCCATGAAGTTTGAAGAGCATCTTCTTGACATTCTAGACGTCAAGCCTTGCCAGGGGAATACAGTGGCCGCGGTTTTTTCTTGCAAGAGTCACAAAGAATCTTTATCAGGCAGACAAGACTTCTATGATCCTGAAACTCACCTCTTTGGCTGTTTTTTTCTTGACGTCTCAAAGGGAACAATGACTCTCTTGTGCATCCCATTCCCCAAACCGAACTTCCAAGTCGGGAGCAACCCGCTGATCTTCAACACTGACTGCACCCTATGCATTGACGAACAGGGCCAAATTTTTCATACACCTACAGGGAAATTCATTTGCCAGGTTCAAACCCCTGCGTCTTCCCCGCCTCGCGCTTTTGCGTTACGGAGCACTGTCATTGTGACATTTCTAGAGACATACCTATACGTGACCCGCATCTACGATGGGGTCACTTTGGGTCAATGTGACGTCCACTCTCCCATCTGCCACCTTCACGTCTGTGCTGATGACAGGACGCTGCTGGTGGGATGTTCTGACGGAACTGTACTCTCCTATACCATCATTGATCCAGAACGAGACAACCCCACCTCTGTTTTGAGCGTACTCCCCTCTAGAAAAGTTGGTGACCAGAGTATTTTTGAGAAAAGATTTTCAAGGTAAATTTCATTCATTAAGATTAACAAAGTTTCGTAGCCTCCATTATTGATGCAATTAGATACATTTATCAATCAAATTACTAGATCTAAATTATTTAAAAACAAACAAACAATGATTTGTTTTATTTTTCATTTAGATCGTGGGATAAAATCAACCCAGACAATGGTCCCAGCTACTCACGCCCGCCATCAGCCACTGACGTCTCTACTAACAACAAACAACTTGTAGCTCAGCTCAAGACAAAGTCGTCGACTAGGCCTCAATCAGCCGTCATGCCTAGAACAACGGTCCAATCTCAAATGTGCAGGCTCATGTGAGCAAGGTGTCCCACAAACTGACCATATATTGAAAACATTATGTGCCTATGTCGATGGACATTTATAAAACAAAAACAGAAGAAATCTTTTAATACCTTAAAATGCTATCGAAATTATGATTTTACATTGTTTTTAGTTTACTTCTGTAATTTATTTAATTATTTATATGTGGTATAACTTAATGCAATGATTTACATATCTATGCCATTGTCCATGTAGTTACAAATGTATTAACTTCATCAGTGTTTATGTACAAATCGAGTTATATATATATGTATGTATTAGTTAATGTCTCAACTGTTTGTACATGAACAAGACCAAAGAAATAGTAACAAATAGTTCTGTGGAATTCATGACTTTAATTGTTACATCTACACCCGACACACACACACGCACATACACACGCATCTGGTGACTACACTTTTAGTACAGACACATGTTTCCCCAATTTCTGATATTTTATCAACTCACACTTCCTTCGTAATAAAACAAATAGTCCAGAATACAAGTTTGGAATGATGTATTTTGACATCTTTTGTTTGTTTATTCTCCTAACCAGCTGAAATGTCTGTACATGAGCTGCGCAGAGCGCCAACAGGTCACACTGTAGAAAGATCACTTCGTGAATGACAAAATTTAGTTTGACATTTCAAATCGGGAATAAGGATTAGATTGCATGTTTCGTAGTACTGAGTCTCAGTAATGTCCCTTCTGCATATGGACCCCCCCCCCCCCGTGCAAAGGTAAGACTGAAATTTACTATCTTACTAGCAGTACACATCGGCTACACCCGTTGATTTGTTCCTGTACTTTATATTGTTGATTATGGCCGAAACATGCCCTTTTTTAAAATTCTGTTTTATTTTAATTAACAGGATATATTTCAACGATCACCTTAACTTACTTTTTAGCCCGTGATTGAGTGTATCTGTTATAATGACAATCCACGGCCCGCTCTATTTCCTTCGCTCTCTCTGAGACCTCCACGGCCCGCTCTATTTCCTTCGCTCTCTCTCTGAGACCTACATTTTATTTTGTTTGTTACTTACACATCGTAATTTCTCCCACATAGACTTTTGTACTTTATTATTTGAACATAAAGTCGTAAATGATTGTTGTTGTATTTTATATTCTTTTTTAGTTTCGTATTATACAATCACGTGACTTAGTTGCTGAATTCTTTATTTCGGCATATTTCTTTTTCTTTGTTTTTTTTAATTGTACCACAAGTATTGTTGTAATTAAACTTTAAGTAATAAAACTTTGTAATTGAACGAAAATACTGACAATTAGTTGACTCCTTTTGATATGAAATACAATTAAGATTACATCTCACTGTATCTCTGCATATGTCACCTCATTTCTGTGTGTCAGGGGCGAACTGGGTGTCCAAATCGGCTCTGGCATTACTATACGATCCGGCCCACAATTAGCGTGCCATATGCCGTATCGAACATCTTTCAATACCTGCCCTCATAGTAATTTAGTATATACAGTATGATGAAAACTGACAACATTGCAAACGTAGATTTCTGTCCAGTTTCTGTTTCTACGTGCAGATAGGCTAAGAGGTTATTGGAAGCGTGTACCATAAGAATCTACAGTATATGATAGGCTAAGAGGTTATTGGAAGCGTGTACCATAAGAATCTACAGTATATGATAGGCTAAGAGGTTATTGGAAGTGTGTACCAAAAGAATCTACAGTATATTCGCAACCTTAATTAGTTTGAATTGAATACTTTCTTACATACGTTTGGAGTCATGAGCGTAGCCAGGGGGGTGACTGATTTAGTGACTGATTTTTAGCGGACCCGAAAGGGGAAAAGACGCTATTAGCTTTATGTGGAATGTCTGTCCGTCTCGTTTAGATCTCTTAAACTAGAAAAGATAGTGAAAATCTGACACCATAATATATTAAACCATTCAAAGTTCTGATGCAATAGCTACTTTTTTCTTTTCTGAAAGCGAAAAATCTAAATTTTTAAATCACTTATGCAAGCAGTTTTTTTTCATAATAATACACACCACTTTTACAACTATTCACTATTAATAGTAACAACACTTGAGGCTCTTTAGAAGGGGAAACACGAATGCACTATATTTTTTAACATACGCACTTTACTAGTTATTTTTCTTTACGGAAATGTTTTTTTTCTTGAGGATTTGAATAAGAGATTAAGCCTTTACAAAACAATTAGCTCAATTAGATATTCATTATAAGACATCGGTTAGGCCAGGCTCACATTTAACTTCACATTCACCTATCCTTTGGTATGCTGGACCGCTGGGACACCACACAAGATCTGCCAACCTTACTTATCCAACTTGTATCAATACATTACGCATAACACAGAGCCCTCCCGCACTTTTCTTTTAAATATTCAAAGTAATTTCAAATGAGCCCTAAGCATTCCTAAGAGGATCCTTATTTTCCGTCAAGTACAGTCACGTACTGCTGCAGACCTGCCACATCAACAGAAAATGTCTTAGTGGATCACACTGTTAAGGGAACTCCAATGAGTTTCAATTTCCCTTTAACAACCTGGCAGTGCCAGATATTGACATTTAATTCACTTACATAATAATAATAATAATGGTTAACGTATAAGCACTCTGAAAGTGCATTCTAAGAACGAAATTAAGATGGTTATTGTTTAATTTTTTTTTTTAATATCACTATAAACATTCACTAGTTGAATTACATGAATAATTGTAAGAATAAACAAGAAATCAATAAACTGTCTTTTATTAGGAATTCATAAGTGTTCATAGTTACGTTGGATGATTTATCATCCTACGCATATCTATATGTTATTAACAAACGTATCATACAGACTTCGTCCCCATTAGTCAATGATCTAAAATATCATGATGTCTGATTGTATTTTCTCTTCTAGTTTCTGAGCTCTAAAAGGGACGGCGGATGGACAGACAGACCACACAAAACAAATTGTGGCTATTTCCCATTGGGGGCCGCTAATAACAATGTGAACGTCACTCTAGGAAGAAAATTAAATTTGTAATTGTTTAATTTTTTTTATGATTTCTTTCTTTAATATTACTGAACATATCCACTAGGCAAATTACATAAATTAATAGTATGACAATAAATTATATATTTTGTACTTTCCAGAACCATTACACTCGGGTACTAATAGTTACGTTGGGTGATTAATCATCTTACGCATATCTATATTTCTAACTAACGTATCACACAGACCTCACCCCGATTAGTCAACGACTTCCAATGAATCAAAGTCATTTCAAAATGTGTCCCAGAAAACAGGTTGAGATCACAATCGACCTTCTACTGAGTAAAATAAACATTCATTTCTTCAAAAAGGTGTTTCCAAAACGTTTGTTTCGTATGGAGTTAATGTCTAATATCAGTCCTGACAATGTGATTCTGTGGGGACGTCTTCAGGTTTTTATACTTGTGACAAAACAATGGACAAACTTCTGACAAGGGACGTGAACTCTGGGGGCATATGAGATTTTGTGAATAGAGACTTTTTGTTTTCTTAACGTCTGACACAACTTTATGCCACATGTCACCCTTGAGTCACTCCTGGGTTTATGTGGTGCACACTGAGTGTGAGAGAAACACTACAACTCATTGCAGAGTAATTGTCAACAGTTTATTTCGCAAACACTCAGAATTGAACCCCCCCCCCTTAACTGGATCAGATTGCAAAGCATTGTCAACAGTTTGTCCCCCAAAAACTCCAGAATTGTAACCCCACGATAGGTCTATTTGATTTTCTTTATGTGGGAAGACATTTTTGGAAACCTGAGCAATTAAGACTGCATTCCTACAACAGAAAGATGACGATTTACACTTGACTATGTCAACATTAATGGTATTGTTAGAGAATACAGAGATAGTGAAGAAACAAATTGAAGTCTAACAGTACAAGTCTGCTGGTGAGACATCTTTCCAACCCTACATCCTCAAGACATTTGGCGCCAACCCTACATTCCGAGGATGGTTGGCTTCATTCCTAGTGTTTTGCCACCCCATATCCTCAGGACATTTAACTCCAACTAACTACCTACAATAACATGTCTTTTCAATCTGGTATTCCTTAAAGTTGTCTCCCCTACCTAAGACCGCTAACAACAATGCCACTTATCCTGCATCATTCACACTGCATAGCTAACCTGTTCTCACTGTCAACACAAAAACACACAACTGTGTTTATATCGTAATAAGTTGTCTAAGGTAATATCAACAAAAGAGATGACCTTTCCCACTTACAACTTCTTAAGGCACAGCAACAGGTGGGATTTCAGGACCCTTGTGATGACAGTCAGCACCACAAAGCATACACCCAGGCAGTTTTACAGTTCTAATTCTCAAGGAATAACTACATGCTGCCTAGAAAGCTTATAAACAAAGGGAGATCATTACCTTCTCATAAAACAAATAACTGGTGGACATCAAATGAATCATTAATTAATAGATTTAATTAATCAAACTCTTTAACAATCCCTTTACTTTGGTAAACAGCCAAGAGGTGATGATGGTGGTGACCAAATAATTTTATCTATTAATGGTAAAATTTTATAAATTTTATCTATTAATGGTATATGTGGCTGGTTGGTTGGTCGTTGTGCTGGTCACATGACAACCTCATTAACCGGAAGCCACAGAAACAGATGGCATTAACATCATCTGCCCCAAGGTATGAAAGGGTACTTTACTTACTGGAAAAACTTTTGATTATTTAATTTTTCCTAAAAACTAAATAGTTCTACTTTGTTTTCAAGTCCCCAGTATATATTTAAGATGCTCAAACAGGACCAATATTGGGCCTTTGGGTTGACTGGTGCTGTGGTACATGCTCTGGACTGTCATCTCAAATTTCCTGGGCTCAAACCCTTTCCTGCAGGAAGTTTGGGCTAGGATATAATAATCTTCAAGTACAAAGGAACATCCAAAACAAAACATTTACATGACAAATATCAATATTAAATAACTGAAAACAGAATCTCATAATCTCATTCAAGTAATCAATGCTAATAAAAGTTGAAACTTATAATAAAAATATTTTTAATAGAAAACAATCTTATTGAAAAATAGTTTTCATATTGCACTGAAATCACTAACCAGATTAATAATAATAAGGCTTCAAGTCTGAAGATTTAATGAAAGCAGTATTTCCCATGGCTACCTAGCCCCAGCTGCAACTTACATATTTTGCCACATCCAGATTTGCCACATCCAGCACGGACATTGTCAGCCAGAATAAAGCTGCTTTAATTAGTTTTATAAATATAATATAAAATACTGATGGGGTACATAGTTTTAAATCACTTTATTGGAAGAAAGTCTCTGGCCTCCTTTAAATGTATTAAATGGTATCTCATAAACAACTGTTGTGGTGTGTTATCACAATTCTATCGAGGTATGTTGATACATAATCATACATATTTAGAACAATATAATAAAAGTTGTCATTTAAAATGATGAATATATTTTTTAAAACTGATTAATTGTATTTGCATCGATATAATAATGAAAGCCCTGTATATATTATAATAAAATGTTATAAATAACAAATTTATCCAACAACATGAAACTAAATCAAAAGACTAACATTTCAAAAAATAAAACAGCAGCCAAAATTGTTCAGCCACCTAAATTCTATAAGTAGCTGGACTCGATATAATATTCCGTCCCTTTTTCTGAGAGAGGTGGATCAATTATCAAGATTTGGGTGCTGTATCTGTTCTTTGAGCTTTTGTAAGAATTTCTGGATTCTGATCTATCCATAGTGGGAGATTTAAACAGCTGGCTAATCTCAGAAATACTTTTGCCTTTGGTCTCTGGGACAAACCTAAAGGTGAAGATGAAGAACAACAACAGCATGACAGAGAAAGGCAGAAAGGACTAAAATGTTTCTAGTGACTTCTGTAAGGGGAAAAAAAAAGTAGTTTAGTAATAATTCAATTTTTAATCATGAAAAATCATCTCTGATAAATACAGTAGCATAGCAAGGGATTTAGGGGTCCTGGGGGCTTGGCCTTATAAGGGGGTCCCTTTGTGTTGACATTTGACATCATGATTTGAGATAATGTACTTAATAAATAGATAAGTCTAATGTGTGGAATACATGCAAGATGGTCAATAATTTACATAACAACATGAATAGCAAGATAAAATGTCATTGGCTTAATATTTAATGCACAAAAAATTTCGGACACTCATTTAGACGACCCCTCAAGTAGGGGTCTGGGGGGATTTTCAAATTTGGACCCCCCTATTTTATCTTAAAGTTATATCACTTAGTATTTAATATGGTATAAAATGATATAATTTTGAAATAATTTTAATCACTTTGTCTACATACAAATAATGGACACTTTGATGATGGTTAATGTAATAATTGTAGTCAAATCATAGTTGTCAATATCTGGGATGTATGCAGAATAGATTATGCTGTTTTTCTAAAGGTGAAAGTGAAGAATGTTGAAAAAAAAAAAGGATTAGTTAGTTCTATTAACTGAGTAATTAGATTACATTAGAGAAAAAGGAATGCTTTACTTCAATGACGAAACTGCAATTGTCTTTATATAACAGACAATTTATTTTTACAGCATGTCATTATGTAATCATAGAACATTTAGCAAAAAAAGCAGCACAGCATGAAGGAGTAGATTAAGTAGATATAGATCTGAGTGTTAAAGCGCTTGGCTTACAAAACTTAGTGAAGACTGGGATTTTTTATTTTGGATCTTAAGGACGCCCTTGAGTCCACCCAATTCTAATAACATTAGTTAGGGAAAGTAAAGCGGTTGGTCCTTGTGCTGGCCACAAGACACCCTGTCAACCATAGAAACAGATGACATCACCCCAAAGCCAGAAAAGGGTACTTTTCTTGTTTACTTAGATCCCCTTAAAATATACTTAACTGTAAAATAGGAAACACTAAGCCAACAACAAAGTTGCACAGCCAGTTGATCACCACGGAAACACTGACAGCAGCTGACCTAGGACCCTGCGCAAACATCTCAGTCACCATGAACCAAGGTATTGGTCCTAAAACATCAATCATAAATCATAAGAGATTTAGAAGCCTAAGCTGAGGTTTCTAGACTCATTTCCACATTGGTCTTTCTTATAAGTTCAAAGACATTAAGGACCTTATTAAGGAGACACCAGTCATTTATAAGAGATGCTCATCTATGGCAAATAAAACTATACATAGTTAGCTTTTTAAAAAGCTTAACTCAACTCACTGTCTGTCTAGTAAAAAGTTTGTACAGGTTATTTCTCCCACACCCTTTCTCGAATCAAGTTGAAACTGCACAATTATTTATTGGCATAGACAAAGACATGAATCAATGAAAAAAATGTAACCAATTAGTTAATTAATTAATGGTAATTATCTTTTCAATATAAACAAGGGAAAGTAATCCCTCAGTATTCACAGATATGAATGAATATGTAGAGTGTGGTCCCCTTAGATAATTTTACACATTTCTTCTCACACACCCACTCTCAGATCAAGTTGAAACTTTAAATACTTATTTATTGCACCTAACTAATCATGAATCAATGAAAAATTAGTCAGTTTGGGAAACAATATATAAGATAATGAACAAACGTGGGTGTGATACTGAATTGCATGTTTTTCGTCTTAATGCATTTATTTAAATTTTTTATAAGCATATGTATTTCTTTATAAATTATCTACTTTAAAATGAATCAGTCAATAATTAGGGTCATGAAGAAGACACCAAAAGCAACTGCAAGACGGTCCAGGGTAAGAAACCCCTGGAGATGAAAGGCTCAGCTAAAAATTTAAAAAACTCCATCATGGGACCATGGAGAGGACAGTCTAAAATGCATACCACATGATCAGGTAGACATTGAAATCTTTTTTTATGAACTGCTTTGAATTAATTGCTTTGAATTAATTGCCTTCAAACTAAACCTACCTGGTCCAGTAGCAAAGAGACAGGTGTAGATGATGACAGCCACAATGCTTATGTATGATAGCCAGGGCAATGTTTTCTGAAAAAAAAATTAAAAAAAATTATCAGCTAAAGTACAGGATTTTAAGAAATTGTAATAGTAGCAAACTAAAACTCTATGGTATTATTACAAGATCTTTAGGACTTGCAAAAACATTTCTTCAGGGAACAGTACCAGGAAAAAGAAGATGAGGCAGACAGAGAAAATGATGGGAAGGCAACATCTTATCTTCTGATATAATACAGACGTTACTTCAAAAAAGAAGATGATTACGTCCTACATAAAAGAATGGACATTGAAAGAGACAGAGAGGAATGGAGAAAGATGGTTGACAGATTTTGTGTGGTGCCCCAACCATCCAACAGACTAAGGGATAGATGAAGGAATAGTAGCCCAGTAGTTTTTTATAAACAAAAATTAGTTTTAAAAAAAAAAGGAATGCTATCTATAGGCCTACATAAAGATTGATTTTTATGGAAACAGCTTGCTGCCCAATGCACTATAATAGTGTTTCTTTTTAATATCTACGTACAATACTTGAAAAAAAATCTTTCTTCTTCTTCCTCATTCTCATTGTTATGTTGGAGCGTTCAGATGACTAGACCAATATATGATATGAACTGCGCAGTGGTTTCCAAATCAGGGAGCTCTCCATATAGTTTTCTTTCTATTGGGGTGTTTTGGGGCCAGTGTCTTGTATGGGCCAGTTGGTAAAGAGAAAGGTTTTGAAGGACATGGTCAGCACTCTGGTGACACTCCACATGGGCAGATTTCGCTGGTTCCAATTTTAAGCTTAAGGTACATATGTTGTCTCATTCTGTTGTGTCTGGTCCTGAGCCAAAAGATTTGACGTTGATCTTGTTGGGATATCTTGTAATAGGCATCATCTTTCTTGTGATTCAGATGAGAGCTTGTCCATTTCTCGTTTATTAAATCTTTAATTTCTACCCATGTCCCAACACTTGAACACTGGTATGAAAAAATAGAAAACACCACATTGCAAGAGATGGGTGGACGGAAAAATAAGGGGTGCAGGTTTTAGAGAAACAATGGAGATAGATTGGTCACAGCCTTAGAAAAGATACCAACAACAGTGCTACACAGGCCTTAGAGTGGAACCTCCAAGGCACAAGATGTAGAGGAAGACCAAAAAGAATGTGGCGACACAGTATACTAAATGAAGCTGAGAGGACAGACAGAGCTGGAAGTCATTAAAAAACTAGCAAGAAACTGTGGAGAATGGCGTGTTTTTACTGATGCCTTATGTTTCATGTTCATGCTTAAACAAATTAATATATTTCAATTTGATATCTCTGGGTAGTTTTGTCAACTCAAGTAAACCCTAAAAAAATTAAAAAGTTAAGTACCCATTTCAGACCTTGCGGTGTATAGGGCAGATGATGTAAATGTTGAAAGATAAACAAAATAAGTTTTAATATGAGATGCACAAGGAGTTGCTGGCCTTTGTGCACTTGATGTATTGCCGACAGACATACAAGTGTGTATACACTTCTGACCTGAGTGACCTGTAATGGAGATCATTTATGATACAGTATGGCTGCACTAATTAGTTGTTGATAGTATTGTGGGATAAAGGTTTTAGTTTTATTATTAACATTAGTAGCTGTAAGCTGCTTAACAATTCGTAGCATTGCTTCATTTAAGTTGCTGTCTTGCAAGTGGGTGAACAAATTAAGCACAGTGCAAACACTACTTTCACACCTTAAATAGTAGTAATTATTCAACTGACACTTAGGCATTGTACTAGAGTTAATGCAATATAAAAAAATTACCTTTGGTGAGTTCCTGAGGTCCTGTCGTTCTTTCTTCATGGCCTCTATCTCTTCAGACACATCGCTTGTTTTTCTTAACCAAATCAGAGCTGCGTAAACAAAGGATAAACAACAGAATTTATCATGATTTACAGGTTGCAAGTGCTCAGAAATGTGCATCAAACCCCAACTTGATAAACAAAATACCTGAGCGCTACTAGATCACTAGAAAAAAAAAGTTGATAGAAATAACACTATGTCCATTATCAAATCAATGACAAAGTAAAATTGTAAAATCCTCACCTGCATCAGCCGCATCATCATCTCTTAAATTCACCAGCAGATATTTTGGAGACTCTGGGCAAAAGGTCAAGGTTACAAGACTGTATATTGCAGGAATAATTGGACTAGCTGTAATGGAGGTTAAAAATATATGTACATAAACTATGTAAATTTTAAACAATTGTTGGCCTAGTATTAATACGCATGTCATTGAAAATGTATTGAAATTATGAAAATGTATTGAAATTTTTATTTGCTAAGGAATATGTAAAACAACATGTTGAGTATATTTTGTTTGAATGGTATAAGATATAGTTACAACAGGACTGTTAGTTCACAAGTTCTTTTTAATATCTTTTATTGTTTTGTTTTTAAACTTGGTTTCATACTACAGTTTTAAAGATTATGAATTCGATTTTTTTTCTCTTATTTCTTAAAAGGACCAAAAATATATAGTTCATACAACTAAACCAGTGATGCCATGATAGGATAGTGAAATGAGCTTTGAGAAAATGAATTTGAAAAGTTACCAGCCAAGCTGGCAACTGGCTATGAACTAATTTAAATATTTTTTAGGTGAGTAACTTTCAGTACATAAGTTCAGTTATTAAATGGCCTAGTATACCTGGGATCAGATTACATTACAAAATGATAAATTGATACCAAGATTGTTGTTAAATAAAATAACAAAATCTCAAGGCTATTAATTTGTCTTACTGTTATGGGTCCACTGGTCTATTTGGCTTGAAATACAACAGACAGGTATTAAACAGGTCATCAATGTAATGACATCACAGCCCTCTAAACAAGAATCTGGCAACAGAAGAAAAACGCTTGGCATTGAATGGCCCACACAATCTTCAAGTCAGTCATGCAAAAAAACTTGCTAGACAAGTGATACACATAAGTTTGGTGCCTTTACAAACCCCAAGCACAAATACAGAAACAAATTAATAGCAAATCACAAAGGCTGCAATATTTAATGCTCGATATGTTTTGTGCACCATAGTTCTATCCAGTATAAAATATAAATTGATCCCAATATCGACCTTGCACTAAATCGGGAACAATAACAATGATAAACATTGTGGTGTGATGCATACTCTCCCTTACTTTTAACATGTAGTGCACAGCTTGGCTTTCACAGTAAACTTTTCTTCAGAAGCTTAAACATTAATGAAATAGCTTTAACTTCCTTTTTCTCTCGAGTTGGATTTCATTTGTATAAGACTTAGCTTTTATTGTCAGCTACAAATAGGAATAAAAATCTTCCCCCTCTTTAGTTTATACAAAACAAAGTTACAGTTAATTGTATTCAGGGCAATTAGTAAAGTTTATTCCATAACAGCAAAACTTACCAACTAGTATTGGCCAAAGGGTTTAAGTCCCCAGTACAAGTTTCATTCCCAGAATTCACCCGATGAGAACTCCAAATGTGATAGACAACTGGTTGCAGGTCCCACAAAAACCTCGCAGAGAAATTGGTGCTATTTCGGCAAGATACAATGGTGCAACAGCAGAAATTAAACCTTTCATTGCAGCAAAATACAAACCATAGTTATACAATTTTATAAAGGTAACAATAAGTAAACATTTTTATACTCTGACACTTGCATCAATTAGGGACAAATAGACCGCCATGCTAGCACCCCTAAATTAAATTCTTGGGATTATTATTTTAAGTTCATTCACATTTCATGGAAAGCTTCCCAGTCCTCAAGCACGTTCGACATCATTTTGGAAAACACATGCTAATTGAGTTTGACATATAACATCTTCCTGGACCATAATGTTTGGAAATAAAGACAATGCCTACTGTGTATATATATAAACCACAGGATATGGGATTAATTGCTTTTACTAAGTGTATAGAATAGATTCTGCTGACTGCTACTTATACACAGTGTAGTTATAAAATATGTTTTTTGAATAGCATAGACATGGGACAGGTGGAAATTGATAAAACTTAACACTTTTAGTAAAAAACAAGAACAAAACTATCTTATGTCTTTTTTTTTTATTTGCAAGCCTTACTTTGTACAAAATAAAAAAAAAAGGATAATAATTTAAAGAACTAATTAATTTAAAGGGCATGGCTGCATGGTGTTACAGTATGCGCACTAGACTGTCGTTCGGTTGTCATACCCTACCCGCTACCATCCCCGGCCGTTCTGGAAGAAGTTTGGACTAGGAAGTAAATTATCTTCAACTCTGAAGAAACATCTGAAACATGTACATTGTACAACAAATATTTCCTACTATTCTTTTTTTTTAGTATCACTTTAAGAAATAAAAAGCCTTTTTAACTGTTTCCTCATAATAATAACATTTTGTAAGTAGATTTAGATTTTATTTCTATAATCCTTTTCAACTATATTACTAATGTGCTTTAATGTATTTTTATTTATGCAAAATTTGTAAGACCTATTTCCTCATGGATAATATAAGATGATTATCACTATTACAGTTACTCACTTCATCATTGCCGTGAACACATTCTAACAATGTTACACAAATAACAAGTATCAATAATATCACCAGAAACAAATAGTTAAATGTAGTTCTCACCACAACAAATGCCAGACACAACACGTCCAGCAATCAACACCTCAAAAGACTTGGAGACTTTGCTGCAGCCTTGTAGAGCAGCACAGGCAAAGGCAACAGCATTATTCAAGAGTAGAGTACCTTTCCTAAATGAAAGAAGACAACATTTTTGAAAACCACAATGGTGTAAAAAAAAAAAAATAAAAGGTCCCCTTTCAGACTTTAAGATCTATAGGGCTAATGATGTGAACGTCATCTATTTCTGTTGCCTATGGTTAACAAGGATGTTGTGGCCAGCACAATGACCAACCGCCTTTACTTTACTGCACCGAATGTCAGGTACCCAAACTCTTTAGCGTGCTCTGTCGCTTCGATAGTTACAACAGAGCGTGAGGTAAAAATTAATTTTAAAAAAAGAGTGATATTGCAACGGTCCTGCCCCCCCCCCCCTGCTATTTTGTGACTACCTGTTCTCCCCTCCCCCTCTTGTTTTCTCCTGGACTATCCGCAGAGTGATCTTTCCTTTACTCCTTACTACTCGTTTAAACTGTTGAGGGAAGAAGTGAATTATATATAGATCTTTAAAAAAACAAACAAAGCTTATCTAGTGGGAAAGAACTCTGTCCTTAAAGCTATATATATCAATAATGTACAAGTTATTTTCCTTATTCAATATCAAACAAAATAATTAATTGACATATTGAGTATTTTTGTTTATTGTTTCATGTATTGTTAGGTACAATAAATAATTGTTTAAAGTATCAACTTGTTAGGAGAATGCATGTGGGAGAAATAGAATTAACAATTATTTAAGGGGACAAAACCCAACTTAGCCATATCTGTGAATACTGAAGTACTAGTTTCCCTTGCAGCTATTAAACAAAATAATTAATTACCAGTTATTAATTGTTTTTCTTAATTGTTTCCTGTTTTCTGTCTTCTTTATGTCAATGGATAATTGTGCTAAGTTTTTACAAGACAGACAGAGTAAGTTGATATACGCTTTGTAAAAAATACTTACAAGTGATGATTAATAAAGTAAACTTAAAATGGTTTCTAAATTTTCTAAGATGACAAAATAGTTTTAATAGACTTTGTTTTGTTTTTAAAAACAGACAAAAAATAGCGCAAATACTCACATTTGATTAGAGTAAACCTTTAGTAAAATCACTAAATCTAGAAACCTTTCAGGATAGAAGACGCAAAAGTAAAGTAGCAATTACATATAAAAACACTAAACCATAATCTTCAAATACAAAAACAAAACCTAATAAAATACTCTGAAAGAGACAAAGAAAAAAGGCACATATGCTTGGATAAATTTGTACAAATGCTCCTTTTTTACCAGTGTTATTATACCTTTACTCAGAAGCATTGTGTAAAGTTTAATAATGTATCAAAAGTAGTTAGCTATATGAATATGTTATTTAACCTTGGTTATTCCAATAATAAAATATGCATCCTCTGTTTGGGACCCCTCAACTCAAGAAAACATTAAGAAACTGGAACAGACACAAATTAGAGAAGTGAGATTCATAACAAACGAATATTCACATTTGACTAGAGTAACACCTTTAGTTAAATCACTAAATTTAGAAAGCCTTCAGGACAGAAGACGCAAAAGTAAAGTAGCAATTATACATAAAGCACTAAACCATAATCTTCAAATACAAAATTTAATAAAATACTCAGAAAGACACAAAGATAAAGGCACATTCCTCATCCCATATGCTAGGACAAATTTGTACAAATACTCCTTCTTTTCTAGTGCTATTAAAGCATGGAATGGGTTGCCTGAGCTAGCCAGGAAAACCAGTAACTTGGCAGGATTTAAGTCATTGGTTAATATGCATGACTGAATGCATGACGCGTAGGACGTAATCATCTTCTTTTTTGAAGTAACGTCTGTATTATATAAGATAAGAAGATTTGCTAGATGATTTCAAAACTTTTCAGCAAGTGCCACTACTAAATAAATAAAGTATTACACATGGAATGGGAAATCTCTTAATGTGAACAAATTCTTGCTACCATGTACATTAACAAATACATGTTCATAAAGATCCTCCATCAATGAACATATTGTTTATGATTCAGTTTCACTCCTCGACATTTCCTCAGGAAAATGGACCTCTTCTTCTTCATCGTTCTCATTGTTATGTTGGAGTGTTCATATGACTTGACCAATACATGAGATGAACTGGTGGAGTGTTCATATGACTTGACCAATACATGAGATGAACTGGTGGTTTCCAAATCAAGGAGCTCTTGGCCTGTATAAGACATTGGCCCCAAATCACCCCAATAGAAAGAAAACTATATGGAGAGCTCCCTGATTTGGAAACCACTGCGCAGTTCATCTCATGTATTGGTCTAGTCATATGAACACTCCAACAGTTCATCTCATGTATTGGTCTAGTCATATGAACACTCCAATATAACAATGAGAACGATGAAGAAGGGAGCTCTCCATATAGTTTTCTTTCTATTGGGGTGATTTGGGGCCAATGTCTTATACGGGCCTCTTGGTAAAGAGAGCAGTTTTGGAGGACGTGGTCGGCATTCTCTGGTGATACTCCACATGGGCAGATTTCACTGGTTCCAATTTTGAGCTTAAGGAAAATGGACAATTTATGAATACAACTCTTCATCCTCCATTATTTGACTGCCAATCTTATAAGGTCATGAGGGTTTGGTGGCCTCGCTGTTAAGCACTTGGCATACAAACCTAGGGTCTTGTGTTCAAATCTTGATAAGGGAAATTTAGGGTGCCACTGAGTCCACCCAACTCTAATGGGTTCCTGACTTTGGGCATTGTGCTGGCCACATGACACCCTGCTTGTTAACCCTTGGCCAAAGAAACATATAATAGCTCTGTGGAATGCAAGCTCTGAAAGGGAAACTTTACTCACAAGGTCATATACTGACTGCTTTCTTAATAACTTGCAACCTAGTTTAACTGTCTGCATCTTTGAGATGAATACACACACAAAAGAACATTCAGTTTACTTGTTTGAAGGTATTTGACTTATGTCAATATCTTTGTTGTCTTGGTATTAGTGTCATCATAAGGTAGGCGAATATCTAGTGCTTGTGAAAAAACATTAATAATTTTAAAACATTTTTTTGCACAGGATTCCAGCAATAGCTGCTTTTTATCTTACTAATTTTCTGCTAACTCATTTTTGATTATTTTGTATTTTGATTCCAATCAACGCATTGCTACACTTCAAAATATTAATTGTGATTTATGAAGGACTTTGTAGCGGGACCAATTCAAGATCATGTGACAACTCCACCAAACCAATAAAAATTCTTATATGACTGGAATATTGTTGTTGGTCCCTTTATAGATTCATCCAAAAATATTCAAACTAACGTTGATCTCTATAAAAATAAAAGCCTTACGTTTCTTGTTTTTTTTTAAATTACTATGCTCAAAGTGTTGCTTTAAAGAGAATATTATAAAATCTTACTACAATTTTATGACATTCATATGGCCCATGGCCCCTTCGTTGACCCTACACGCCAAATTGGGTACCGGCTCACCAGGCATTGCCTGAAGAATGCCCATATACTGTATGGCCAGTCCACCCCTGTCAAGTGAGTACCTATTTAAGTAGACCTACTAAAAATACTCTAAGTAGTAGGAGATCAACTAGATGTAGATCTATATAGTAGACAGTCAATACTGACACTCAAAGTTCAAACTGACACTGTCACTAGTATAGTACTGAGTACTCAGTTCAGTATAGTTTGCTATAATAGTTACTTCTAGGTCCAGATGATTCTAGATCTAAAAATAGATCTAGCTAGAATCTATATTATGTAGAAACACTAAGAATCTAATTTTGAATTAGAATCTAGACTAGTTATCACAATCATCAATTAGTGTGTGTCCGATGTCAAGATCTATGAAGATGCAATGATAGATGTCACGTTGAAGATTATCTTGACCTTTATCACACTAACGATGATCGTGATTGCCGAGGATCTTGAAATCTTCTTTTAATAAGATGATCGTATAGAAGTAGCTAGATCTAGTTGATAATACGATCATTCAAAATGTTGCCAGTTGATCATCTAGAAGTTGTCATTCGCTAAGTCGATCTAAGTATGTTACTATATTCAATGAAGAAACTTCTCTTCGTCTAAAACAATTACTTTAATTCAGAACTTAAAAAAGCTATTCACAAATAATTACAATGGTTAAACGTACTTGAATAAAATGATAGATCTACACAATAATATAATTGAGTTCTAATACAAGACATTAGTAGATGTTTCCACTTCCAAGTTCCATACAATGACTGACTAAAAAAACCAGAATCTTTTCCCGGGTCCAGCACTGTCACGTGTCCCACGTAGCTCATTGCAACCAATAAATGCAGCCCAAGTTACACTAATTAACATATCTCCACGTGAGAAATAACCCGAGTTAATTGACGAGCTAAAAATAGATACTGTGTACGTGACATATTACCCCCCGCTTTCTTCAGCATTTGTATGGTAATAGAAATGCGTATAAAATAATACATGAAAAATAATTATGACATAATAACTCATTTGGTTAGTACTAATTAGAAAATGTTTACATAGAAAAATATATTGCATATGAAAAATTGAAATAGAAAAAATAATGGTGATAGTATATGACAATCTTCTGAATAATGACACTAAATGCAATACAAATCTCAATTTGTGTGAAGCAATGAAAAATTTCAATTATATGTCATGTATCTGTACCACTATAATAGGATATATGCAATAATATTATACCTGAAATAAAATACACATGATATAAAAATTAAGATGATTAATGCATGTCATATGCAAAAGTGCTGAAACATAATAAACAAAGTAATTGATTAAATATATCTTGGATGAGTGTCCTTGCTCAATGGGTTGCTTGGTGCTGAAACAAATGTAACATAATCTGATATAGAACACCTGTGGAAAAAATGAGTAGACAACTTAATTAATTGATTAAGTACAACTGAATATCGTTCTTCCTTGACGAGTAAGAATGATAATGGATCAAGTGACACTAAATATGCTACAGTACATATGTAGAATGTAAGTGTGAAGTTCGGAACCCTTCTGAGTTGCTGTCATGGTTGTGCATGTCCGTTTTCTAAACTTGAAGAAAAGGTCTTTCAGTTTATGAAGCTGTAGTCTCCATGTCATACTGATCACACAGATAATGTCTGATTGAACCGCGTTTGAGTTTGGTGAAAATAAGAACTGTCCGAAACCAAAACTCAATTTTCTGGTTGATGAACGTTGACGCTGTAGAGCAATGGTAGCAGAATGCTTTGCGTTAGAATGTTCAAAAGAGCAATGACTGAACAGGTCTGAGTTCAATCGATCCATAAAGCTATGTTGAAGAAGTTCATTTGTTCCTTTCTGAAGAAAAGTTGCTCTTTGAGTGGATGGAGGATGAAACTTGGTGTTGTCAATGTTGTTGCTGTCTGAGTTTCTTTCCAATTGCAGTACTGGAAATGTTTCAGAAACACTAGTAAAGAATTCATCATGATCTGTAAACACTTTAATGTTCTTCACTTTCTGTAGTGCTATGTCATCCAGAGTGATGACCTTGGGAGTGTCAATTAGATTTGATGCTGGTAATGAAACATGTTTCTCAGGAATGGGTGTTGATGACGTTTTTTCTTCTTCTTCAGGGATAGTTGCTAAGCTTGTAAAATGTTCAACTTCTGCTTTGATGTCTTCATTATTTGTTTCAAGGTAATGTTCAAACATATGAACATGAAGTACTTTGGTAACCTTGTTGATGTTGATTTCATAAAGCAGGTTGGAAATCTTTCTGGTGATGTGAAATGGACCTTGCCATTTGTGGAATAGCTTGTTGTTCAAATCTGGTAACAGTAAATTGACTTTATCTCCTTGAGCAAACTGTCTTGATTTTATGTGTTCATGTACTATTCTTTGACTTTCAAAGTTCATGGTTGTAATGGCTTCTTTAGTTGACTCACAGTCTTTCAAATGAGGAATACTTGTATGAGTGGTAGAGTCAGATTGAATAGTTTTTCTTTTGTCTGGTATAGCCAAAGTTGATTGAATAAAAGTTTCTTTGTTATCTACTTCTGGCTCTGGTTCATGAGACTTGTCTTGATTGTAGCAGGAATTGTCAATGCATACCATAGTATTGGTAGATAATGATGCAGATGCAGTCTTGTTCAAGTCTTGATGTATGAAGTTATAATCAGTGGTTAAGGATGGGAAAGTACTTAGTATGGGTGGACATGTAGTATCAGGTAGGGATGGACATGTAGTAACAGGTAGGGATGGACATGTGGTGGGCAGTAATGTCCCTGTAGATTTACTTGAGTCATGATGTATATATTCATTGTTGTCGGTTCTGACTTTAAAGTCTGGTTCATTCTTAGTTTTGATTGATTTAGATTGCTTTTGACTTTGCTTCTTTTTAAGATTGTCTCTTTTACAATCTGGACAATTGTTAACATATTTCTTGACATCTTTGGTCATGCTAGGCCAATAAAATTCTTGAAGGATTCTTTTCTTCGTTCTGGTTACACTCTTATGACCTGCATGTGGAAGATTATGTCCTGTTGCCAATATCTCTCCTGTATCTTTGAGGTACAAGTACTTGTTGTATTGTTTCGTTCTTATTGTGACTGTTCTTCATAAGAATACCATTCTGAAAATATGGTTCATCTGTGAATTTTGATTGTTTGTTTGCTTGCGCCTTCTTATAAAGTCTTTGCAATGATGAATCGATCTTCTGTTCATGTTTGAATTCATCATGTTGGAATTGTGGCAGTACATCGTCATTTTCAGGTAATGTTCTGATTACTGGTTCTGTCTCCTTTTGAATGATCTGTCCTTGAGTCTTAGGTATTGTTTCATTTTGGCTTGCTCGTTCAGATGAAAATTGTTCTTTGGGTTTGGTCATTGATCTGGTTACTACTGCATAACAATCTTGATTTCGTTCAATGTTGTTTGCCCACTCTAAAAGTTCTTGTGGTGTGCAGTCTCTGACTCCTTCAATGTTGCCGATGATTAAGTCAACTGGTAAGTCGCGGATAACTAAGGCTTCGGTTGGACCACTAAAGAATGGTGTCTTAATGTGTATTATGGCTTCTTGTAGACTGCTGACAGTGCCATTGAATGCTGTTGCTTGAACTGATTTGCCTGTTAGTTGGTTTGACTTGACAAAACGTTTCTTGATTAATATAGATGTGCTTCCGGTGTCACGTAGCACCTGT
This sequence comes from Biomphalaria sudanica, assembly GCA_036873155.1. Classification (NCBI taxonomy): domain Eukaryota; kingdom Metazoa; phylum Mollusca; class Gastropoda; family Planorbidae; genus Biomphalaria; species Biomphalaria sudanica. The sequence goes on along the minus strand of JAZGLO010006571.1, from coordinate 782,892 downwards.
ACTTTTTGATTTCCTACCCAACCTGGATAGAATTTAAGACCATTTGTTTTTGCTATGACAGTCATGGTTGAATGTTCATCTCTATTATTTCTGTTAGAAAAATTCTTCTTATATACATGTTGTGGTCTAGAGTCTTGAGAGTGGCTTCTGTAACGAGGTCTTTCAGTATATTTTTTATTTCTTGTAGCTTGTTTGCCATGGTGTGGATTGCTGGTGCTGAACTGCTTTCTTCTGCATTCATGGGCTTGATGACCTTTCATATGACAATATGAACATTCAATAATCCTGGTGCGGCATTGAGAAGCAAAATGTCCTATGTTGTTGCATCTATTGCAAATTATTTTGTCATATTTTGTATACTGTGAATTTCGTTTGTCTTCTAAAAAACAGACAAAGTTTTCATCTGCTGCTAGTTTGACTGGCTTGTTTGGATAAGCAGCTTTATATTGTCTGATGATTTTGGTTAACGTTGGAATATCAGAAGGACTTCTTTCAATTATATAAGATTGGATGTCTTCTGAATGAGCATGCGTGATATTGTCAATGATAATAAGTTGTCTGATAGCTTGATAAGTGTTTTCCACTTTAGCAAGAGATATCCACCTGTCGAACCACATGGTCATGTTGGAAACGAAAATTTGAGGATCATCATCTTGTTTTGGTCTTGAGCTATAGAATTTCTTTCTATAGTTGTCTGACGTTGCACCGTACTGGCGTAATAAAGCTTCCTTGATATCATGATAATCACTGCGCTCGTCGACCGACAACTGCGAACAAATGTCAACTGCTTTTCCTGTCAGTAAACTAAGGAGGGAACTTGACCACTGGTCTTCTGGTAAACCAGACGTTGTTGCTAATTCCTCAAATCTAGCAAGGTATGAGTCCATGTTGTCTGTAGACTCATTGAATGAATGAATCTTTGACATGAGTTTATATCGATCAAAGACATTGGAACTTGCTTGATTAGTGTTGGCTTCTGTTGATTTTGAGTCTGACTTTAGTTTATTTTCTTCATGTTGCATTTTCAATTTTTCAAATTCCATTTGTGCTCTTTCATGTTCTCTTTGTCTTTCAGCAGCTTCTTTATCTTCTTGCCGTTTCTTCGTCTCATATTCTCTTTGTCTTTCTGCTTCTTGTCTTTGTTTTTCTGCTTCTTGTCTTCGTTTTTCTTCACGTTTTTCTTCTTCTTGTCTTCGTTTTTCTTCAATTTCTTTATCTTCTTGTCTTCGTTTTTCTTCAATTTCTTTATCTTCTTGACGTAGCTTTGCTTCTTTTTCTTCGTCTATATCTGTTTGCTCTTTTGCCCAGGCCATTAATTCATGTGGCAGTAATTTCAATATTTTTCCTTTGTCAAGATATTCTGACATTCTTTGTGTTCTATCTCTAGGCTTTGAATCCATTGTATAGTTCTTGTGTTTTATAATATATGAACTTGAATATATTAATATAGTACTTTTTGAATGTAATAATGTTAGTTATGCCGTCACTGGCTAATAATCTTGAACAGTAGGATTATGTCTACTACTGGAGTCGTTGTAGGAAGTGTAGATTTATTCAACCGTATCAGGTTAATGAAATATTGCTGAGCCGTGCAAGGCTATGAACTTTCTCTTTCTTGAGATTGTAGATCTAGTAGAACTTGTAGTATTAAAGTCGTCGTTGTGTACGATTGACTTGATATCAAATAGTAGAAATGTCTACTTGATAGATTATAGTGCCAGGTAATTGCTACTGGGCTTATCTATAATACTAATGCCAGTTAAATGATACTGGGCTTATCTACTGTGTCAGTTAAATAATACTGGGCTTATGTTATGCCAGCTAAATATTACTGGGCTTATGTATCGTGCCAGTTAAATGATATTGGTCTTATTGCCAATGCCAATACAAAATAATAATATTAGATCTCGAGAGTTATAGTGAAAACTCGATCGTAGATCTATATCTATGATAAGATAAAATATCGATAACCAAACTGACCTTTGAACACAGTAGAACTATTCTCAAGTTGAAGAAAATAGAAGTTTTGTAATTGATGAAGTTTTGAAAATTTTTCCTTAGATCTTGAAAAAAAAAAATTATTTTTTTTTTGGGATGATCTTTTTGATGATCTTTTGATGATCTTTATCGAAGGTCGGAGGTGCCAGATATCACAATCATCAATTAGTGTGTGTCCGATGTCAAGATCTATGAAGATGCAATGATAGATGTCAGGTTGAAGATTATCTTGACCTATATCACACTAACGATGATCGTGATTGCCGAGGATCTTGAAATCTTCTTTTAATAAGATGAACGTATAGAAGTAGCTAGATCTAGTTGATAATACGATCATTCAAAATGTTGCCAGTTGATCATCTAGAAGTTGTCATTCGCTAAGTCGATCTAAGTATGTTACTATATTCAATGGAGAAACTTCTCTTCGTCTAAAACAATTACTTTAATTCAGAACTTGAAAAAGCTATTCACAAATAATTACAATGGTTAAACGTACTTGAATAAAATGATAGATCTACACAATAATATAATTGAGTTCTAATACAAGACATTAGTAGATGTTTCCACTTCCAAGTTCCATACAATGACTGACTAAAAAACCAGAATCTTTTACCGGGTCCAGCACTGTCACGTGTCCCACGTAGCTCATTGCAACCAATAAATGCAGCCCAAGTTACACTAATTAACATATCTCCACGTCAGAAATAACTCGAGGTAATTGACGAGCTAAAAATAGATACTGTGTACGTGACACTAGTCATTGTAATTTCTAGTCTAGTAGAGAAAAAGAATTCTCTCTAGTCTTGGCTGAAACCAATCAACAGAAAAGGATTTACCCCAAAATATGTTGAAGGGAAACCTTGGCTTAAAATTTGTGGAAATCATTTTTTTTTAATTAAATAATATAATTATTAGAAAAAGGAAAGAGTTTATATAGTTAATTATATAATTTATTCCTACAAACAAGCGTGCAGCACCGGTTTAAGCATGTGTAACAAAAAAAAATAATAATCTCAAAATACTAAGTTGGCAACACCTCTTTGACATCATTGAAAACAAAATGGCAGCGTGCTGAGCAACCTTGATGTCATTAATGATTTTTGTTGATGTCATATAAATATAAAAGTTCTCTTTTTTACAAGCAAATCTTTTAAAAACACTATTTATTTTTATTAATTGTATTTTTTAAAAAAATTTTACTTTTTCGGTGAAACATTATTTTTTGACGCTCACATTCATGATTACCATATATGTACGAATCTGTTCTAGATCTAGATCTCATCTACCAGTTCTAGCATAACATGCTTAAAAAAATGTATAGATAGTACATAGGCCCTATATAATATGTTGATTATTATGAACGAATAATAACAAGACTCTGGATATAACTTATAAGACATGAAATCAGCTGTTTAATCTAACGCCATCTTGGTTGCCAACAACTGTTACAAGGGATGTTACTCCCAAACACCGAGTGGTGCAACCTATATAAAACACACATCAACATCCTTCCCTTTCTAAAAAATTTTACTTTTTCGGTGAAACATTATTTTTTGACGCTCACATTCATGATTACCATATATGTACGAATCTGTTCTAGATCTAGATCTCATCTACCAGTTCTAGCATAACATGCTTAAAAAAATGTATAGATAGTACATAGGCCCTATATAATATGTTGATTATTATGAACGAATAATAACAAGACTCTGGATATAACTTATAAGACATGAAATCAGCTGTTTAATCTAACGCCATCTTGGTTGCCAACAACTGTTACAAGGGATGTTACTCCCAAACACCGAGTGATGCAACCTATATAAAACACACATCAACATCCTTCCCTTTCTATAGCTAACAAAACACATACCGGTATCAGAAATATTTGCAATTAAAATAACAAACATTAAATACTCATCTTATTTTATAAATATTGTAACAACTAAAAATAAAAATAAATTTAAATTGAGAGTGTGACACATATAGAATAAATATTTCAACATGCATATTAATATTGTCATAAAAATTCTTAGTACATATCATAATCCATATGCCACACAGGTCTATTTATTTATGGAGTGCTAATTCTTGCTGGCTTATTTCTATCACAATTATAGTCTGGAACATGAGAAACTACTCCAGACTGTGCTGCATGTTGAGAACACTTATCAGAAAAATCTGGCCTTTCATTATCATCATCATCTAAGACATTCCCATCATAGACACCAGTGTCTTTCAAAATAGTTTTCCTTAGCCTAATATGAAATCGGTTGCGTATGTAGAATCCTCCATTATCTCCCTTGATCTTATAAGATCTTGGAGATGGTTGTTCTGTGATTACTCCAGGATACCATCCTGTTTGTCCTGGGTTTTGATAATAAATAGTTTGCTTAGATGGAGTTTTGGTAGATCCCGAGCTTGCTTATCATATTGTCTTTTTACTTGTCGTTTGTAATTCTCTTTCTTCTCAGCTACAACATGTTAACTTAAACACTTTGAAGTGCTGCCACCATGTTGATTATTATGAACGAATAATAACAAGACTGGATGAAATCAGCTGTTTAATCTAACGCCATCTTGGTTGACAACAACTGTTACAAGGGATGTTACTCCCAAACACCGTGTGGTGCAACCTATATAAAACACACATCAACACTATAGACATAGTAGGCCTACTATATACTTCGCACTCTAAATCTTCAACTAAATTCTAAATTAAACTTAAGCTCACTACTTTTTGTCACTAGACTCTAAAATCTAGATTTAATAGAAAACTGGGCGTGTTTATAGATCTAGGCATAAGTAGTCCCACAGCGTAATGAAGGCTAACTTAGACACACCTTAGCCTTAGTAACTAAAAATTGCCAGAAGTAGTCTTATTAATTAATTGACTTAAAAGTGCTGGATTGATTCCTGAATTAACATGTTATTTGTGAATCTGATAAACTTTAAATAGACTACTTATTTCCACCCCAGACTCTAGCCCCTAGGCTGTAAGTAGATTAGTACTTAAGAACCACAATCCTAATGATTAGATAAAAGATTTATAAAGAAAAACAAATGCCTCCTACTAGTCCTACTCCTTGATTTGTGGAAGTGAAGTTTCAGATATATAGGGGCCTATCTGATACACAGATAAATCTAATTTATATTTATTTTTTAACTTGGCTACATTCAAAAGTCCTAATGTCTGTGGTTTGTCAAATAAAAGATGCAGCCTTGCTTGATCATTGTGGCATCACTGAGAAATGGTTTCAGTTGAGAAATGAGATAAGTTCAAGAGAAAATCAGTTTGAGAAAATTTTATCTCAAACAGGGGATATTGTCAATACTTCAAAACATGAAGATTGTTCAACTTTGTTGCAGACTGGAAATGTAAATAACTACAGAATGAAAAGTGATTTATTTGCAAGTAAGTACAGTTGACTCTTGATAGTCTGATGATTACCTGGATTACCCGACTGAGGGGTCATCATATTTTAGATGTACTTCAAAGAATGTATCTGTAAATCTTTGTAAATGTCAAGTAAATTTTATTTATAATGTAATAAGATAATATCTTAGACTTTCAATGATATAAAAGAAACAAATAGCTGAAAGAGAAAAAAAAAATTATGATTTGAGTTTTCACATATTGTACTAAATTACAATTTAAATCTAGCTGCATTCTCAAAATATAGATAGGGCCTATACATACTATAGTTTGGTAAACATTAATAACATGAATTGACTTTATGGCTGTGTCAGAGTTGTGAATGTTTGGATTATGAAGTGTGGCACTATCAAGAGTCAAAGCCTATTTTGCCTTTACACATCTTATCAAGGATATATGAAGTAATACTTCTTGTTTCATTAATACATTTCAAGAAAAAAAAAGATAGAAATTTGTCATCACTTATCATATTTGATTGTTTATAGATATATATCAGAATTATACCTACTGGAGACAACTGTAAGTTTAAAATGTTTAACAGATACAGTAACTAAAAAATTTGAATCATTTTAGAAAATGGCATTTGTCTGATTGAGATGACTTTAACAAAGTTCTGAATTTCCAATAATCAATGGTTATAAACTTTCTCCAGTTGAATTTCCTTTTATGATGGACAGTCAAGTGAAGAGACTCTCTTCAAGTCAAGCCTCACATGATAATATTTCTTTAAAAGAAAGTTCAGCAGATAGAAAGGTTAGAACAATTATGAGCATGTCCAAGTAATTGTATTCTTAAAAATATAATCACCATGTCCTTGTAATCACAACAAATTTCCCTAAGGATCAATAAAGCAGTCTTAGTCTTAGTCTTAGTCTTAAGTAACTAACTGAATATACCTTATACTTTAATATTTGTATTTGTTTATGTTCTATAGTTTTAGAATAAAATTAAGAGATCACTTTTATTAATCCACTGGTTCTTGTTAGTTCAGATTGTATTCTCTGATCAATATTTATTTTCAGAGGAAAAGAAAGAAACAGAGAAGGATCAACACAAATGCTGATATAAAGGTAACAATACATAAAATATAAATAGCAGTGTTGTTTGATTCAGACTTTTTTAAGGAAAGTTTTTAAATCTCAAAGAAATATTTGATATAATCATACATAATCCATTTTAAATTCTCTTATAGTCATTTAAATAACTGACAATTTCTGAATTACTATTTTCCAAATGATGTTTAACATTTCATCCTTTTTGCACACACATAAATATACAAGGAAGTTTTTCTCAGCTTGTAGAATCTGTTAACCTCACACACACACACACAAACAAACACATAAATATACAAGGAAGTTTTTCTCAGCTTGTAGAATCTGTTAACCTCACACACACACATAAATATACAAGGAAGTTTTTCTCAGCTTGTAGAATCTGTTAACCTCACACACACACACACACACAAACAAACACATAAATATACAAGGAAGTTTTTCTAAGCTTGTAGAATCTGTTAACCTCACACACACACACACACACATATAAATATACAAGGAAGTTTTTCTCAGCTTGTAGAATCTGTTAACCTCACACACACACACACACACATAAGTATACAAGGAAGTTTTTCTCAGCTTGTAGAATCTGTTAACCTCACACACACATATACACCAAATGCAGTCTCAACTGTGACATTCGTATATTCACTGGTAGGTAAAGTCTCTTCTATCAGTTTATTTCAGATTTGAAAACATCTTTGTCAGATTTGATCACTCTTTCTCGAAGTGAAAGTTATCTCACTCAAGACACAGAAACCTATCAAAGAAATGATTTGGCTAAATCAGCATCTCAGATTCATGGATGTGGAGATTTATTTCAACTTCTGTGTGAAAACTTAGACATGCATTTAAATAACGGTAGTCATTATAATGAAACTGTACCACATGACCTCAACCTGGGTAAGCTCAGACAAATCTTTCATGTTTTGTTACAAAGCTTATATCAACTCTTTCTGTCTGTCTGATAAAAAGTTTGTACATGTTATTTCTCCAACTATTTTGTATCAGGTTGAAATTTTGCATAATTATTTCTTGTATCTGATAAAACAAAACCAATAAAACTGATCCAGACAAGTGATAGTATCACAGGGCATTAAGAACGCTAAAAGCATGAAATTGTGCTAAACAAAAAAAAACCATTAACAATAATTCCAATTGTACAGATTTATTAGTGTATAGATGTTACAAATTTAATTACATGACTGATCCAAACTAATTGATACAATTACACCTAATATAAGCTTGGTTGTTTTTTTTTAAGTATTTTCATGTTTCTTGTTTGTTAAGTTGTCTTCTTCAGTGTGTAAATAATAATACTCATAATTAATATGGTAAAAAAAAAATAATTGCTAAATAAAATTGTTTCTTTCTACCACATTTTCACCACCAACTTTCTTAAAATCTCTTAGGCTGCTAATACATTTCAAGTGATTTGCTGGCTACTTCTGTCCCTCTTTTATCCAGTGTAAAGCCCATCCATTTCCATCATCTCTTCTGCCACCATTCTTCTTTTTTCTGGGTACTGTTAAAAATTGAAAGTCCTTAGGATATTAAGATACCAGTGCCGGTATCTATTAACTTTATGAGACTTTTTTTTTCTCGATTGCTGATTTTATATAATGAGAAATATTGGATTTTTGTGGCATTGATTTACATGTCATATGTAGTCACTAATTAACAATGTGCATCTCCTAGTCTGCAATTTAATTTTTTTAAGATAAGTCCATCTTTAATAAAAGAACTCTACTTGAATTACTAAGTACTTGACTTTATTTAACAAGGTAACAGTAAACACTTTCACATCACACATGACTCATCATACTATCAACACAAGCAAAAAGTAAACTACTCAGTTATACCACACCATTTAAATTATGTCCAAATTTTGTTTATAAATATACCATATCATACCAAATAAATCTTACTTTTTTTTAAATATATTTTTGACATCATTTGACCTATAGAAATTTCTGTAGTAATCAAATAACTTAAAATTAGTTGTATTTAATTAAAATAATAATTTATCTGCTCCTTTGATACTTTTGATCATATAAGAATATTAACAAAACAAATAAATAAGGAAAATACAATGTTAATGTTTTTTTTTGTTTTTTTTAATTTTCTCTAGGTGACCAGTTTCACTATAGTGCAAAGAGTTTGGTTGGGGTTTGTGTGCGAAATGAAGATTGTAAACTTGTCAAAGTTGGGCATGATGAGTTTCTTATACCTAAAAGGTGTTCTTTTCTAACATCTAGTTTTGACTACTTTATCTCCAGAGGCTATCAACAAATGATAAGTAAGTAGGTCTTTACATTGTGGTGTTCAGGTCAAATAAGGTCTGTATGTTGTGGAGTAGAGGCCAAGTAAGTAGATCTATATGTTTTGGGGTACAGATCAAGTCAGTAGGTCATAGGGCACAGTTCAAGTAAGGTCTATATGTTGTGGGGTATAGGTCATGGGGTAATGGTCAGGGAAGATCTACATGTGATGATGTAGAGGTCAAGTAAGTAGGTCTATATGTTGTGGGGTAGAGGTCAAGTAAGTAATTCTAAATGTTGCAGGGTAGAGGTCAAGTAAGTAGATATATATGTTGTGGGGTAGAGGTCAAGTAAGTAGGTCTAACGTTGTGGGGTAGAGGTCTATACATTTGTGCAGAGAATAAATAGACATGAAGCAAATAACACACATTTTTTCTCAACTTCCTAGCTTCACAAGGCTTTGATCTACTTGTCATTGATCCTCCATGGCCAAATAAATCTGTTAAAAGGAAGAAAAGGTAAACATCTAGTACACAACTGTGTTGGTTGCTGGGTTTTTTTTAAGTTAAGATAAAATAATTGTATTTGTCACACAAATGGAAAGACAGTTTGACTACAATTGTTCACCTCAGCATTACTGCTATAACAATATGGATGTACATGCAAATGCACAAACCTATATACATGCCTATTTCTTCTAGCCATTGAAGTGACTCTAGGGATCCTATGGTTAGACAATATACCATTTATAGAAACTACATTGAGGCTGGCACTGTATATTTACTTTCATCATGTTTCAAACCCGACACCATCAAACGACAGTCCAGAGTGCATACTTCATGACCAGGCAGCCAATCCTTGATAAATCATGGAGATGATTAAAAAATCATTGTTCTGTCTGAAGGGATTGCTCAAAACAATTGTATTGCATGTATGGTTAATAAGTGGAAGGGAGTGTCTAAAACAAAATGTGAAAAAGGCAAATGTCCAAATACTACAGAGTTGGCTGCTTGTGGGGAGGTTAGTTTTTATTCAACTTACCACAAAGTAAATGGAAAATGGGTTTTGTGCATAAGCCTAGATCTAATTTCTGTACACTTAAAATTCTGCATTTCTTTGCACCCCTCATGTCAACAAATTGACAATCTCTTTCAGTTATGCTACTTTCAGTGAACTAAATCTGAAGTCATTACCAGTTCACCAGCTGGGCAAAGATGGCAGTTTGATTTGTATCTGGGTAACAAATAAAGAACAGCTGATCAACTTTGTGAAAGATGAACTCTTCCCTCATTGGTGTGTCGAATGGATTGCTGATTGGTTTTGGATGAAGGTATTCTACTGAGCAATTCTATTTGAAATACTCAGCCTTGTTTGCTTGGTTTTAATTGAAATGATGAACATACACCTGTATACATTTTCTTTAGGTAACAAAGAGTGGTGTGCCTGTTTGTGATATAAATTCCGAGCACAAGAAGCCTTATGAGCAATTAATTATTGGCAGGTGCCATTTATCAGCTGGACAAGTTGTGACTAGGATTCATGAGACATTGAATAACCAACTTGTTGAGAAACAAAGAGAGAAAGAAATGTCACCAGCAAGGCTCCCACAGAATTTTCTGATAGTTTCTGTACCTTGTTCACTGCATTCCAAAAAGCCGCCACTTTCAGGTATAGTCAAGTTTCCAATGTATGAGCATGTGCTGTGCCTTATGTAATACAGTGCATAGCATATTGGGATATTGGTATTAGTGGTATTGGGAAAAACATTTCATCCTTAATTCTAGTTTGTTGTTTCTAAGTTTGGTTCAGTGGTCATTGAATAAGAAGGGAGTGTTCAGAAAATTCTTTCTTACCTCTTTTCTGTTCTCATATATTTTCATGTTTATACAAAACTAATAGATGTTGCTTGGTTTATATCTGGATTTGTTTTCTGTTATTTAATACTTCTACAGCCATCTCCACATCATGACACATTTGATGTTTTACTCTACAGATGTGTTTTCACCATACTTACCTCCAAATCCAAACTGCATTGAATTGTTTGCCAGAAATTTAGTGCCAGAATGGTCAAGTTGGGGAAATGAGGCAAGTTTAAAAACATTGTAGCAGATGTGAACAGATGACTTAATAATTCTTTTTAATACATCAAAAATTGTATTATCAACTAATTTGTGTACGCACTATTGTAATCTATCCTTACAGTAATCAGCTCACTAGGAGACAAAGGAATATTTGAAAGTATATTTTCTTTTTTTTTTCCCAGCCTTTACGACATCAGCATTCAGACTACTTTGAACCTGTCTTGGAATAATTTGTCACTCTGTGGAGAATGGGCTTATAAATAATTTGTATGTTATAAACTGTAAAATTAAAATTCTTTATGTGAAGATTGACAGTCTTTGGCTTTTACTGTTCATAGTGGTAAATAATCTGGTAAGGCAAGATAAATGAAACAACTTTGAATCAATGCAGTTTTGCTTAGCATGGTGAGTTTTCAAAAAAACTTTTCATGGCTTTTAAAAGTTAGTAATAAGTATTAAGAATATTAAAACACACCTAATACCTAAGTTTTGGTTTGAGATTTTAATTTTGATTTTTTTTTTAATCACTTGAATAACAAATTTGAGTTCTGCCAGTTTCATTGTTTACACCAAAAAATGTGATTTTTATGTCATAATACTTTGACATTTAGGTCAAATGCCACAGGACATATTGTGTTGAAATCTAAGAGAGAGCTGGAGAGATGCTTGTCATCAGGTCTTTAAATGCACTGACATATGTATGTGTTAAATGAATCACTTCAAGATATAACACCTGAGATGAACTCCTATTCAAAAATCTAAGCAGGAAGTAGTGCTCTGGCAAGAAACTAGATATAACACCAACAGTTGAGAGAAAAAAAAAGAGGCCCACAAGGAGGGCAAACATAGAGGAGGAGGTGTCATGGTTCACATGGGCTGAACAAAAGTAGGAACAAAGTTGAAAAAGCTGCAGCTTCTTGGTGATAACAAATGCCCAACTTTTGACCATACAATCAGAGATTCTTCAGTCGCATAAGAAGTTGCAAGCAAAGCAGAAAAGATTTGATTAATTGCCGGAAAACATTTTTAGATCAAAGCCCAAAAATTAAACTAAAATTTAATTTCATTTAAAGAGGTTAGATTAATGCTGAAAAATGTTGCACTATATTATCTGTGACTTCAGTAAGGAAATATCTTGCAAGTAGACCTTTTTTTTTTTTTTTTGCTAATAAACTTATTGTTTAATTTTATTACTATGAAAATATTTAAAAACTAATTTATTAGCCTTTAATATTACATATAAAAAAAAGTATTATATCAATAATTTCTGTTCCTAATTCATAACTATTTTTTTCCAAAGAACATAAAGATTGAATAAATATGTAAGATTAAAATAAATTTTATTAGCCTAGACATAGACATGCTGAATTCTGAAGAGGATATACCATTTCCCTTGTTTGATCTGACAAATTCTAAACAGAGGATATACCCTTTCCTTGTTTGACCTGACAAATTCTGAACAGAAAATATACTCTCTTATTCTGGTAATCCTGAAATAAAATCTATTTAGCAATCTACACTTCAGCAAAAGTAACCACTCTTCCTTAGTTCAGTTCTTAACAAGATAACTGGTAGACACCATTAAATGATTTTAGTATATCAATGTTTTCCTATACTTTCATAAATCTTTTTTTAATTGTTATAATTTATGCATTTCATTTATTTCTTTAGTATTTCTTACATGGTAATTGTGGCTGGTTTGCTTTTAATTGCTTTAGTCCCTAATTTAAAGTTCTGTTGAGTAGGAATCAGGAAACTTAAGCTAAAAACATTTCAATTGATATTAATAATTTAATTCATCAATGTTGTCATGTTATTTTTTTTCAAGTGATTCATTGATTCAATAGTTCAAGCTTGAATGATATCATATTGCATTCAATTTATTTTTTAATATTTGTGTAATAGGCTCAGTATATTTGTGGGTTTTTCAATTAATCAACTAAGTTAATGTAAGTCAATTGATCAGCACTTTATTTTTTTTTTTTAGGCTAAACAATGATGAATAGCATTTTACACAAACATTTAATCAGGCTCTCAAACTGAAGGTTTGAATCTTAGTGAAGACTGGGATTTTACATTTTTAGACTCTTAGCGATTAGACTGGTCCTTGGTGCAGCCAACTCTAACCTGACATAAGTTAGAGAAAGTAAAGGCGGTTGGTTGTTGTGCTGGCTACATGACATCCTTTTTAACTGTAATGGCCATCAAAAATAGATGACCCTTTATTATCTGCTCTATAGATCGCCAGTTCTGAGAGGGAACTTTTACTATCTATGAGGATTGATAAGGTTTAAAAGTTGGTAGCAATTTACTCAAATAGTGCATTGAAGGCAAAGTTTTATGGAACTAATAAAATAATGTTATTCATTGTTTTTAATACTGTTAAAGTCATTTTTTTTTATAGTTACAATGTTTTGTTTGGTGTAATGCACATATTGTAAGACAAATTCCTTATGGACAATAAAGATTATTATAATTATTAAGTGGGTTGAATCTTACTACTTAAGCCAATTAGGCATAGTTCACTTATTTTAGAATATGAAAGTCAAGGCATTCTGTACAGTGTGAAAGCACCAACTCAAAAGTGAACATAATATTCTTGGGAAAATTGTACAGTTTATTGCCATGGCAAGTCCTTATCACCTTCAGCTGGTGAAAATGGCATATCCGTTGACTCAATACTTTATAGTTACCTGGTCATGTAATATGCATTCCATGGACTGACATTCAATGGTCCTGGGGTTTGAATCCTGCTGGCCTACACACTCTTTTGTCCTATAGCAGGTTTGGGCTAGTATGAAGTAATCTTCAGATCTGAAGCAACACCCAAAATGTGTAAAACAAGCAAACAAATGTAAACTAAAACTTAGACTTCTCTTCTGATCTGTTTACCCATGAGTTGATTGTAGCAGGCATTGATGGAAAACTAAGTCTACAAAAACATACAAGGAATAGTCTATCTAGTCTCTGTCACAGAATTGAAGCTTTTTGATCTGATAGTAAATAATCCTGAATAATAACAATTTGTAGAGTTAATTGTTCTTGTAGAGCTAAGGACATCTTGAGTAAATTCATTGTGATTTATTTGTTTTTATGTTGTCTTTTGTTGTTTTTCAATAACTTTTATTGAAAGACTAATGTTTATATTGTAAATATATTTATATATATATGTGTTGACATACCCCGAGTAGTCCAGAGTAAAAGCTCTGATTATCAATTGAATGGGACTTGTTTAAGCCTGGGTTTATTGTTTATCATTTCACAGAGATGTGTTAAAAAGAGTTTTCAAAAACAAACAAAAAAAGTCTCTGCTTAGCCATATTACTAATTAATGTTGGAAAAGAATATAGTTGACATGCTTGTGCATCAGGTTAAAAAATTCATGGTTTCAGTCTTACTGGCAGTACAGGAGTTTTACTTTTGAGGTTACTTAGCTTTCAGCTGGTCAAAATGAAGTTTGTTGGTCATTGTAAAGCTATATAATGATGAACCACAGAAAAGGGGGCATGTTTTCTGACCTTTGTAGCTTTTGTTTGATGCCTTGATTGGGACATTTACTTTGTCAACATGATATCTTTGGCTTTAGAAATGAGAAATCCAAGTCTGCAAGAAGCTTTGTTGATTAGATAAGTACCAGTACAGAATTATTTTCTTAGGATTGCTGTTTAAAGTGATTAAAAATCATTTGAGTTTCTTGTATTTCTTTGATTCAATACAGGCAATTATGAATTTGTTTGTCTTTTTTTTAAACAAAGGACAGCAACTCTAGAAATAGTCAATCATGCAACCAGAGTTAGCACCACATTTGTACATAGTAACCATATTGAGGTTAGAACCACAGATAAAATATGTCAAAGAGAACATGAAAATGTTTTTCAAAAGCTTGTTCCATTTACATTTCATTCTCTCTCTTATTTTTAATTTATACTTTTTTATTATTTTTTGTTACTTTAAAAAAAAAACATTAAAAGTCTTTAAGAAAACTTGTGAGCTATAGATTCAATATATTGAAACAGGCTTTTTGAAAAACATTTGTATAGTTCTTCCAAAAGCAACATGTTAATGATGTCACATTGAAAGGAGAGAAGAAAAAAGAAACATTTACTTCCAGGGTTTTATTTTGCCCTAACCATCAATGAAGCAATACAAAGCAAATAGTGTAGGTAGATAGTTGAAGGTTAGTTACTATACAAGGTCAAGGTGTACAGAGAGTTGACACAAACAAAACTGAATTGAAAAGAATATTCCCTCCTCCTTCCCCCCTCAAGTGTACTAGGAAAGTTAAAAATGTGGAATTTCTGTTTTAATTTTCTAGAAAACAAAATCCTAAAAATGTTATTAATCCCAAACTTAGCAAAACAGGTTGATAACAGCTGTTTAGAATGTCAAAAAAAAAATATTTTTTTTACACTTTATTTATTAATGTACTAAAAATTATTTTTTTTTATTCTTAGGATAAAAATGAATCAGAAATATATTCCATCAGCCCAGAGGTTCTTTAAACAAAAAAAAACAAAACAAAAAAAAAAACAATGATGTTTACAAATAAAATAGATTTTCGAACCAAAGAAAAATAAGATGAAAAAGATATTTAAAAACTAAAAATGCTAAAAGGGTTTTACATTTTAAGAGAAATATAAGAAAATTATAGAAGAACACTAAATATGTGCAGCATTGGATATACAATTAGGAAATGAAACAGTTATATAGTGCAAAGGAAATAAGTACAAATCAGAAAAAATGTTATTTAAAATAAACAGAAAATCCAAACGTTCTAGCCATTATATTTTTTCTAATAAAAATATTTTCAAGCATTTATATTAATTAGCAAAAACATACTCTTTTTGTGTGTGGTCAATTTCACATTATAATCTGAACCTTTAATATCAGAAAAATTTTTCACAGTAAAAAAAACAACTTATTTGGCTTTCTTTCTCATTATAAGTTCTCATACACATACACACACACAAAATATTCTCTTAATTTGAAGTGTTATAGATGTAGAAAAATAAATACATGTAACTTGTAACACTGGGTATAAAATGTAAATGCTGTCGTGAATTGTAAAGACTATGTGTTTCTAATTGTATTCATCAATTGTTTTTTGTTTTTTTTTAACTACCGGTACTTACAGAGTCTTTACTCTTCCCAACAAAATATAAGGGAAAATGCATTATTTTAAACTATTCAAATACAGTAAACACATTTAATATTAATAATATAAAATATATTTATATATATATATATATATATATTAAATGTATAAGTATAAAATTTTATACATAAAAGTTTTGTCATTGATATTTATCAGATTATCTTATATAATAAAATGCTGTTAATCTTATAAAATGCAGCACAAATAAATTGGCAATAGGCACATTGATATTTCATTTTTATACAGATATTGAAAATAAAACATCAATTTTAAACAAAAGTATCTTTCAATCAAAAAAATATTAAAAATTGTGAATGAATTACAGCTAGAACTTATGTTTCTTAATACAAATATATAGTATTGGTATTTTAGTCTTGTTTTGGAAGTTCTTTTTACAAAATACTTATACAAATACTCTTTATTAAAATGAGATCAAAATGGAATATTAAAAAAAAAAAACACAAAAAACATTAAAATGTGGTTTTATAATACTTATCCATATTAAAAAACTAAATTTGGCAATTCATTTTTCTAAACATTTTCCTTTCTATGGTCATTGTTCTATTAATTAGGAAGAACATTTTTTAGCTCTTCTTTTAAAATTGTGTCCACTTCTTTCATGTTTAAAATAAGGATTTATACTTTCAGTTTCACATTAAGCTTGAATTTCAAATATAAACATTTCTTAACTGGTTTATTACACATGTTTTATTCCAACATATGTCTGGTTTTCAGAAAAAAAACTGTGAATCTATGTATGGTTTAGCATCTGACATTATCACTAAAAAAAAGCAAATTAAAAAAAAACAAGCATATGAATTGCACATTGTTTATACTGGCAGTCCTTGCAGGATCAAAGTCCTTGTAGGACTAACTTAATGGACTTAAAACACAAATATCTTTATAGTTTATCTCTAAAAATGAAATGGTAATGTTTTTGCGTGATCATTTTATTTGACATTCAGAATGAGAAATTGAAGATTTTACTTTGAGAACAAAAAAAGCAAATGAAAATTCAAGATAAATATCTGGGTTCGGGGTGCTAAGCTAATAAGATAAAAAAGAATTCTAATGCAGCCATCTACAAATTTATTAATGTAACTGTATCATAAGATAATAGCTGTATAATAGTTTGCACAAAAAAAAGAATAAATCAAGTGAAACTGAATATACCAAATATATATAAAACATTTTTATATAAACAAGCAAGATAACAAAACCCTGTTTCGCTTCTATTTCCACATAAAAATAAACATGTTCACAGCAATATTGACTATATATATATATATATATATATATATATATATATATATATATATATATATATATATATATATATATATATATATATATATATATATATATATATATATATATATATATATATATATATATATATATATATATATATATATATATATATATATATTTATATATATATATATATATATATATATATATATATATATATATATATATATATATATATATATATATATATAGTTTACTACTGCATTTAAAATATTTTTTTATATTTTACTTCGACTAATAAAAGCAATGTTCTATAAAACACTAAAAGTTTGTTTTAAAGAATTTAAAAGAAGTGAACTGAAATAAAAGAATTCAAACATTGATGAATTATGTACAAAATACTAAAGGCTATATAAAGGTATGAATAAAGAGAAAAGTCAAACAAAGCTGTAGGTAAAATGCATACACGTTGTATATATTATGTGAAAGATAAATTTATATATAGTTTTTCAGGTTATGACATTAAAATGTTGAACAAGAAGTATAGATTATGCAATGAAACAAATGATTATTAATTAAACTAAGACAACTATTTTAATACTCATAGTAATCTGTTTAAATGTCAGTCTAAGATTTTCTTTATCATTGTTTTCATTACTTCTCGCAAAACTAGGTACTAAATATCCATTTACATAATTTCAAATTTTAACACAAAAAGTCCTTTTGTTTATAGAATGGATTTCAGTTTCTTGCATATTTTAGCACAAATATTGTGACAAAAGGACTCCAGTATTAGCAAACATGTTTCATTGTGAATGTAGTTCTTTGTTTTCTTCCTTAAGAAATGTTTAAAAAAAACACCATTTAATCTATAAAAAAAAAATATATATCACAAGTCATTTCAAACATGTATAAATAAAAAATTTTAAAAAAAATTTAATTATGCTTTTTAAAACAAATATCATATTAAGTTTGTCATGAAAAGGAATTATGTAAATTGTATAAGTCATTCATATGTCCAAGAGCTTACACAATTTGCAAAAAGCTGTCTCATAAAATGTGTATCTTTCAACATTCACATCACTGTTTAAAACAAGACAATGAAACCCAAACTTTGACAACCTTGACCTTTAAAGTCAACTAAAGTTGAATTAATGACCCGCTCATTACATAGTAAAAAAGTTGAATTTCTTAATGGCCTACGGGCTTCATTTGGCCTGAGTTTGAATATTTGCATCATATTAGTTGGGTTTTTTTCAACTTCATTTGCATAAATATTAAAGTCTCTCCAATGAAAAGGGATCAAATAGATCAGTGCACCAATTGAAAATATTTGTCCCACATCTAGATTGTTTTAAGTTGGTATATATACATACAGACATATACTAATACTTGTATGTGTATATATATATATATTAAGGTTAAAATATATCAAGTGTACAAAACTATTTTGGTTTTGAATCTGATGAAAAAAAAAACTTCAACTCATAAATGAAAATATATAAATCTCTACTGTTTGAACCAGGAATGTTTCTTGGAAAGCTAATAAATTAAATTTCTATATGTTTTGTAATCCTCAGTTACTACCTTGACCTTGGTACCATAGAAAGGCACTCACTCTCAAAAGGTTGTTTTTTTTTAATAAAGGCACTTTTAAATAACACCCATTAAAATGTTCTGTATCTAAGCACATTTTCCAGGCTATCTAAAACATAAATACTAATAAATCAAGCCCAGTAAGACTAAGTACTTTTATTCATTACAAAAAAGATTAATTCTGTCTATGATTATAACAGATGTGCGCTTGATAACAGTTTAAGTTTGACACTTGAAAAATCTTAAACAAAAATTTGTCTTGTTAAATATTTAGTAACAGAAATGACACTTAATTTACATGAAGTTCTGAATTTAATCTTTGGTAATCAACAAATTCTGTTTATTTAAAAAATACTGCATATATTTAAGATTACAGAACAATCAATGTCTGATACTCTGATTACCATCAGAAACTAGTGCATGCATTTATTTTAACAATACAGAATAAAAATGTAACAGTTATACTATGTAAAATAAAATAAAAATATTTCAATCAAGTTGTAAAATTTACAACTTCAAATTTCTATAAATTAATGCAGTGTAAAGAATCATTTGTAATATTAAATAAATATTTGTTATTCCCAGCTAACATATTTATGTTTTTTTGTTATTGTAATAAATGCATACAAATAAAATTTTATGTTCTTCTTTTAATAAATAGAGAAACACATTTCAACATTTTTTAAACTTTATGATAAATGTGGTTTTTTTATTTAAAAAATCATGCAATTAATGGACTGTATAAAGTTAAATGTCAACTTTTTATATTAAAATATTTTTTATATTTTTTATCAGTAAAACATTTTTAAAACTTAGTTTTTTAATAATTAATTAAAACTTTTAGTCTTTTCAAATTTAAAAAAATAAGGTGATTCTATTTGGTAAAAACATATGTTCTAATAATAGTCATCCATAGCTGCCAGGCATTCACTGAACTATCAGTTGATTTAATTTTTCATGTAAATAAAAAGCAATTAGAACATTATTTAAAATAACAGTAAATGCTTATAATTGTTTGCTTTTTAACAATACCATTATCCTTAATTGGACATTGCTTACTAGATACAGCTTCATTTCTTAATTTTTAAAACTCCTAGTTTTTTATTTTCTTTATCACTGCATGGTACGTAGACCATGACATTAGCCCTGGGCTAGTCCTGACGAGTAAGTACTCCTGTGTTTATTGTCCCATTGTATCCAGTTGATGCTTGTTTAAGTAATAATGCTGTCTAAAAGTTTTGTCCATTTCGATAATCCCATAGTGAACAGCTTAAAACAGTTAAATGGTAGACTTTGAAAAGGATACTCGTAAATGACAGCTCTCACCCATCTGATAATTATGCATAGCCTGAAATACATTAGGAAAGTAAAATTATTTTTTATAGGCTCTATACATCTATTGATTACTGTTATTAACTTTAGAGTTAATTTTGCTTATTTTCATCAATAAAGAAATTATTATCCTGATAAACAAGCATGACTATATAATTACAAGCAATATAGTCCAAGGCCAGACCAGAATCAAACATTTTAAAACTGAATTATTTTTTTTATCAATTATAATTTGTAAAATATAGTTAACAACTCTTTAGTCTAATAAAATATTGAAAAGTTAAGACTCACAATGAGAGCATGAATAGCTTCTTCTACAGTGTTCATTTGTATCAAGGCCATTTTTCTATCTTTTCTGTAAAGAATATATTCCATAAATGATTTTAACTGTACAAAGTATATAAAAACAAACTTATGTAAATGTAGACATGAAGGGGAAATGTTATTCTATAAATTAAATGGTCATGAAAACAAAAAGTGCCATCTGAATTTTAAACATACTCTTGTTTCTCTACTTGAGTTGATAGAGAAAATTAATATATAATTAAAGTTAAAATCTTACGGAAAAAATTTAAAGGCCTTGACTGCTCCATGTTCACTGAACCAAGTGGTGAGGTTATCCTCAGTCACATGAGCTCTGAAATATATAAATGAACAATTAAAACGGTATATGCTTTATTTTTAAATGTACATGTTTTTGTTTTGTTTTTTTAATTCCTTTCCTTTTTTATTTGTTTAGTACACTCTGACTTACGGAATGTTAGATAAATGCAGAACTTGGGATGGAGGAAAAATGTTTTGACAGTTTTTAGAACCAGGTCGTTTGAATCTGTGAAGAGGTGAATTAACGTAATCTTTGGTGAGACCAGCATCCTGTAAGACAAATGGAAATACTCAGTTTTTATTTCAAATGACAAATGAATTTTCTGAGCAGCTTTTTCTCTTTTTCAATTCCAAAACTTAGCTGACACTTTTGTTGAAACCACAAGTTTAAACAAATTTAATGTTTTATTGCAAGCTGAAATTTGGCACATAAAAAAAAAAGGGTTCGCTAGGTTATTAGAGTATCGTGTGTTAATATCACAAATGTTGTAGGTTCAATACCCATTTTAGTGGTCAATTTTTAAAAAGCTTATATTAACTCACCCTGTCTCTCTGGTAAAAAGTTTGAACACATTATTTTTTTTTATTTAATACCCATTCTCAGATCAAGTTGAAACTTTGCACAATTATTTATTGGCATAGAATATTTATAAATATTTAGTTTACTATATTATATTTGAAAATAAAGTAAGAAGTGAAGGAATAGAAATAGAATTCTTAAAAAACTTGATAAAGATTTTTTTTTTTGTTTTAGGTTTAAACATTCCTGCATTCCCAGCAATTTACTTACTGATTGTCCTTCTTTAGGCATCTGAACTAGCTGATGCTTTGATTGAGCTACACGGATCTGTTTGCCCCAAACCCTGGCTTTGTCAAGGTATGTTATAGCTGAAATATACACAGATTTATATCAAATTTAAAATTCAGAAGTGCATACAAACCAATGAAATGAATTATCCAAATCATTAGCTATTGAAGAGCTACCTCCAAGCTTAAAATTGTATACTAGCTACATTCAATATATATATATATATATATATATATATATATATATATATGATTAGTAAAAAAACATTGTGAAAATACTATATAATGAATATGAAGACAATTTTATAAATATCTCTTACTTAGTACAGTGAGAGAGACTAGAAGGGTAGAGAAGTGTGAAACAACAAGAAAGCTTGTCTACGAGTCCAAAGATTAAAGAGGAGTGCAGTATGTCACATTGTAAAACATTTCCTTCAGCCTGCGCTCAGTTTTTTAAGTGATAATTGGCTTGAGCAGGCCAATACCACTCTTGAAAATAAAGAAGTTATAGACAGCTGTGAACATCAGATAGTTATAGCTTTTATTTTGGAGTTTCCATTTCTTTGACTAGCTGCCAAGTATCCAACTAGGCTATAGAGCCCAGTTTGCCCTGAAAGAAAAATTGGCATAAAGTGTGTGTGTTACAGAGCAAGAGTGCACAGAGGGCAGCCATCGCAAGGATCAGTTTTCAATCTTCAGTCTCATAGACAAGCCGAATCATTCTATAATTATGTATACATAGTTCAAATTGCTAGAAAGTTGGGTTTTTTTTAAATTACCTAATTGTGCTTGATGTGGATCCGCCATTTGGATAAGTGCATTATCTTTTTTGTTGAACAAAACTTTGACACGGTGGACATCTCCATACACCCCTTGAGAAACAGGCCAAGCAAATAGGTCAACTCTAATGTCTTTACAAGTCAACCTTAATCATTCTAAACAGTTCACATGGACATTGTCCAGTGTTTCTAATACCATTTCTATCATTTTATCTAGACACATTTATTTATTAATATCAATAATTATGGATAATACAATAATAATACAAGAAACTTTAGTGTCCTTTAAATAGAACATAAAACTATCATTTGTGTGTGTTAGATTACACACATTTATATGATAGAAACATTTAAATTTCATAGTGAATACTACATAGACAGCAGTTTATTTGTTAATAGGTAGATCTTGTTGCGGACAATCTAAATTACTTTTGTAAGCATCTAGCTGAAAATTCTTATTAAATACATGTGTAAAGTTACTTTTACTTAATTATATTAATATAGACTGATACAAAGGAACAATTTAGCATATGCAAATCAAGATCAGTCTTTTTGTGTGCTTTTTAGAAATTCAAATTAAAACTAAAAAAGAAAAAAGAAATTATGTAACAAAAAATGTTTAAAACAAAAGATAACATAAGCAATAAATTTCTTTTCATACTAAAAAAATTTTTTTTTTTTATTTCACAGGAAATTGAAAGTTGTGTTGATAAGTGTAAACATACCGAAAAGAGTAAAAAGGGCGTCTGGTGTAACCATCTGGTATAGCAGGTGGAGCAACACAGGTTATAAATGTATACACATAGATGGTTGGGCAGAGGAGGTTGGTTGAACACAACAACCAATCAGAAACAAGAGGTCCCAGCAGAGTTGTATCCCAGCAGCAGCCACAAAATGACAGTTGAGTAGAGAGTGGAGCAATAGTGAGCGTGGATTAGAAAAGGGAAAAAAATATTGAGAGGAGGAAAAAAGTTGGGGAAAAGGAGAAAAAAAAAATGTTATATAAAAATTAATATTATAAAAATGTGATAGAAATAGTACATTTTGAAAACAATATGTTGTGACGTTATTGATTATATAGCATGTATAGCAGTAGTCCTATTCTCATTAATTAATATAATTTTTTCTTTATCTTTAAAAAACTTGAATGTTCACAAAACAAATTATGCAAACTTTTCAGAAAGAAATTCCTCATGCAAAATAAAGTGTTCCTCATGCAAAATGTTTGTTTGTTTCCTTTTGAGTTAACTCTAGAATTAAGTTCCCAAAACCTTCTTTTTTTTGACCTATCACTTAGAAACAATTTATTTGTTTATTATTTCACTGTTTTAGATATAGTATTTTTTGTTGTTTTTCTAAGTAAAAGAAAAATCGATGGCAAAGAAATTATTTGATAGACTTTCAACTAAGAAGTGAAGCCACAAAGTTCAGAAGTGAGGCAACTACTTTTGTTTAAAACATTGTAGACTAAATACAATAACACACAAATTTATATTTGAATACCAATATTTGGTATGCTTTGTAAACAGACTACATTCCATTGTACATATTTTTTTATTATTTTTTTTTAGACATACATTTTTGTAATTTTAAAGTAATTTTGAGATAAAATAAAGAAAAAAACTATTTTATGTTAATAAAATTGTTGTTGTTTTTTACTTTTATTGTTTTTTTTTTCTTTGTTGTCATGGATGTAAAAATTTCTAAGTATATTTGATAAAATATTTAAAAAAAAACAAAACTTTAAAACTATTTTTTTTCAATGTTAATTGATTTTTAAAAAGTATATAGATCTAGTCATTGTAAATTGAAGTGATAGTTTTCAACTTATATTATTTTCTTTATCTTTCATTTGACATGACCAGGAATGATATCAACACTTAATAACATGTTATTTTTCCAATCTTACCTCGTCATCTAAGTTAGACACAAGAATGACAGCGCTTCCCATGGCAGCAGTTAAAGGTAAGCCTATCCTGGCAGCCCCTAAGGCAGTATGTGGGATACCAAAAGCACCCATTGCATTCATGGCACTCATTGCTCCCATTGGTAAACCTACAAATGTTAATAATAATAATAATCTTTATTATCCATAAGGAAATTTGTCTTACAATTTGTGCATTACACCAAACAAAACATTAAAAATATAGACAACCAAAATATACATTCACACCAGACTCACTTATAATTTACATGTGAAATGTTTATATATGGTAGTTGAATTGTATTTAATGATGTGATTGCCAGAGGAAGTTTTAAAATTGATAACACACTAGCATCCTCTTTTTAAATACTTGTTTTATGTATATTTTATGTATGTTTTATGTGTGTTTAGATTAAATGTTGTATCTATTACCTGGTATGCCGTAGCCTGGAGCTGTGAAAAAAAAAATCTTTGATAAAATATACAAATTTCTAGGTCTATATACAATATACACATTTCTAGGTCTATATACTAAATAAAATCTTTTTCTTTAGTGCAAAAAAATGAAAACATTTTTTTGACACTGAAACTACAATTATTTTATGCTAATTCACAAATATAATTAAGAATTAACAAAGTAGCTTCTATGGTGATAAAATAATATAAAGATCAGGAAAGAAATCAAAAGGCATTCAAGATGAAAAAAAAATTGGGTAATTATTATTTTTTAAAAAATAAAAAAAACCTGGCTAGATGTTAGGTGAAAAGCTTTTTTTTTCCTACAACCTTGCTTCATGCGAGATGTTCAAAACTAGAGTTTATACTTCACATTTTTATGCATAGTTCTTTAACCAATAACCAATAAACAAACTACACAAGTTGGAAAAAAAAAAAAAAGCTATTGGAAATTTAAAAAAAGAAATGTATTCAGTAAATTAAAAATTTAAACGGCATCTATTAGATTTTTGCTGCCATGAGAAAAATAATTTTGAAAAATCTCTTATGATTTCATATCCAAAGTTAGATTTATTAGCATATATGAATATACTAAAAGACAAAAAAAAAAAAAAATTTGTAAGTTACAACTTTTCACCTTAAAAAAATAAATAAGAATCATTATAAATGAATGATAGGTACTCATCTTTTATAAATATTTTTAAAAAAAAATAGAAATAATTTATAAGAGTTCTCTTTAAATTTATTTTTAGACATTTCCATTTTTAATGGAATGTCTGTAATTTATAAGATAACAAAGCAATGAACTAAAAAAAACCTCTACTATGTAAAAGTAAATTTTTCTCTGCTTTAAATTTTATTTTTGAACAGTTCAAGATTGTTTCTTGGTTTCTGTCTGTATTAAATGTATGTGATCACCTAAACCCTGGGTCCAGATTATGGTTGGCTCCTCTCTCACTTCTTGAAAGTCCACTGAAAAGAGAAGTTTTGAACATCTCTGTTTCTATTCCCCACTGACATACATAAACATGAAATACAAAAGTGAGGGGACAACAAAGCAACTAACTCTTCTGTGTGTTCTTGTTTAATGACTCTAAGGTGTAGAGTAGTCTAATGATCGCTTTTGAAAGGTTAGTGTTAGTTGGCTTATACTGAGCACAATCACTAAAAAAATATTAAAACTATAGAAAAAATAGTGTTGGAAAGTATGGATTTAACATGCTAGCAAAATAAACTAACTATGAATAGATTCTTCTAATAGTATTTGTGATAAAAATCCATCACCATAATAATGATCAATAATACTCTGCAAGTTAGTCTATTCAAGCAGAAACATAGCAAAACATTTTTATGTCAAGGGCAACAAAATCAACTCTAGAAGGCTAAAATATGGGACAGTGCTATGCGCCAAAAACTATTATCCTATGAAAATAACTAAGATAATTTACATAGTAAAGATTTAAGAGTTATAGAAAATTACGCACACAAATTAAAGTATGATAAAAATGTATGAATTAGACTCAGTAGGTTGGCAATATTAATATCAAATGGAAGTGTTAAGATAACTGACTACTAAGGAAAGGGCTGGGAGAATCATTTACCTGCTGTCTGCTGAGCAGGCAGGGCTCCAATGGTGGTGATCTGAGGTGGAGTTAATCCATGATGGTAGGTAGGCATTGGGGACATCAGAACCCCAGAAGAACCTTGCCAACAATACGTGGAAGGTTAGTATTAGGCTCAGATATAATCAGTGTTTGTAAGTTCTATAATTTGTTTCTATAATAATCAGATTGTCACAATTCAATTAAGGAAAAAAAAAATTATGGAGTTAATGTGCAGTAGTTTCCCCTTCTTTTTCACTCATAAAAGTAAAATTTTACAATTTGTCCATAATAAAGACGGTAAAAACCTTTTATATGTCAGGTTGGTGGAAATAGTCAATTCAAGTTTTTAAGATTTCTGAAAAAAATAGATAGACTGTTAAATGGACCATGTTCATGGACGAAAACTGTAGAAGGGGACGTCATCATGCGCAATGAATTGTTTTAGAAATTCATCATGACTACATGACATTCAATAGTAGCTTTTAAAATAAAGGTGCAAAGTTGTTAGGGAATTAGCAATTTAAAAGCAAAAATGAAAGAAGAGGAAAAAAAATGCATTTATTTGATTCAACAAGTCATTCTTATAGTCAAAAAAAAAATAGATGAGAAAATCCTTCTAAAAGCCCCACAATAATAGATGCATCAGAAATACTTTCAAGTGCGATGGATAAATGTAGTTTTGTTTGATGATGAAAACCGAGTTCATATTTTTGGGGTTCTTTTTTTTAAATTCAACATCTAAACTTTTCAATATTTTTTTTGTTTATTGACTGTTTTTTCATCATCAAAACCAGTGTTTGATTTTGTAACATGTCCCTGCATTCTTATAGATGGTGTAAGTTACACAAAAAAAAAGGAAATTATCAAAATAATGAAAGATCTATTAGTTATAACATTCTACAAAAGAGCAAATAACTAACAACTGTGTAATATAAAATCAAACTTGACATAATTTTCCACTAATGGCAAATTTAGACACATTGATAGATTCTTTAATCAACATTGACATGATTAAGTAAAAACTAATGAGGTCTAGCTGACATTTTCAATACATTTGAAATGCTTGAGCTTACTAGAATACATTATACATATCCAATTGTCTTTATTTGCCACATGTTTAAATGACTAATAATTGAAAAACATTGAAACAAAACTTTTTTTCTCTTATATATTAAACCTACAAGTAATTCAAACGTTTGTTTTGTTAGTACAAATCATATATATATTATTTTTTTATGTATGTATATGTTCTATTGGGAGAGGATGAAGGCATTTAGCTCACGATTTCCCACATTCCATGAACCCCATATTGTTTCTTTGGTAGGCTTATATAATGATTTCTTTTCAACCTTGATCATTGTAAAGTCAAGTTTTATTTATATATTTTCATTTACTTAATCAGATCACATTTAAGCGTTGAAGTCTATTCATGAATATTTTTAGCTCTATGACAATCTATCAATGTGTCTATAAAATTTCTGACTTTTCAAATAAAAAAAAAAGTTGCACACAAACAAACTCACAAACTTGTTTCCATCCAATATTTCAAACAATTTTCTATATCAGTGTATGTTAATTTACCTCCAAGACTCATTGCATCAAGGTTTAGATCACCCGTAGGTAAGTCCGGCCGTGTGAAGTCTCGACTTTTGTCATTATTATATTTTACATTCAGGTTACTAAGTTTAGAGTAATCTATCTTGAGTGTGTTACAACCATTATAGATATTCTGGCCATCTAGTGACTGTAATAAACAAATGTTGAGACAAATTTAAACATGACTGTGCGAGTAGAAAGAAATTTTGTGGTTATAAAAGAATTCTTTGAAAACTATTGAAGAGAACTTTAACACAGTGGAGGCTTGCAAAATAAATATTTTATACAATTTTATTTCACTCAGTTTATTTTCTTGCATAAAAATATTTTTCTTTTCAAAAACATAGCAGAGAAGCAATAAACAAATAACGTAAAATCAATAATCTAACATTAAAATAAATAAGAATGGCTTTGTTTAACCCTATAATGTTTTGAAGATTTATAAAGCAGCTAATTATTAGGCCTAGTATTTCAGCAATTTTTTTGTAAATATTACCGTCTTAGCAGCAGCTGCTGATATCGCATCCGACATCTGAATTAAGGCTTGGAATGTGTCTGCAGATAAATGTGTATATTCTATTTTTAGAGTCTAATTTTTTCCAATACTTAGGTTTAATCAAATAAATACTAAATCAATGCATTATTCCTATAGAAAACCTGTCTAAAGAAAAAAAAAATCAAACTCACTGTTCTTTGTGAAGGTAATAATTTTCAACACTTTTCCAAATTTAATAAATAACTGAAAAAAAAATTAAAATAGTTCACATTACAAGGGAGATGACTCATGTAACAAAAGTAATAAATTATATATATTAACATCAATCAAATTTTGTTATTCTAAACAAATTCTAACCTGATGTAAAATCTCTAAAGAAACTGGGTAAAAAGCATTGTCAACAATAACTCTCAGGATAGTTGACTGTTCATCAGAGCCCATGACTGAATGTGCAGCTTGCAGTGCAGCTTGTGCATTGTGGTTCTGAAATAAATGAAAGTAGAATTATTTTGACAGATTATTTAGTATCTTAGAAGTCTTTGCCAATCACAAACTTCAGTGTTGCGCTCTGATCCAACTAGAATTATATGTATGTGAAGAGATGATATATATATAGTAATATATACTTTACTGTCCTCCCATCATTCTGATTAGAGAGTTCATGATGAATAAACTTTCTTCCCATCTTTTCTAAGAGAGCTCATTATAAATAAAAATAAACTTAAAATATACCTTTTCAATTAGTCTTAAATTGAACTATATATATATATATAGCCTATCTAAGTATCTACCTGAAAGGCATGAGAAGCATCAGTCTTAAGTTCTTTGTGGTTTGAAAACTGGACAAATACTGGTTTAAGGCGGACTTGAGCAGGATTGGCTTGAAAATAAGCCACCATTGCCACAGCACTTGATTCATCTTGAAATTCTAAGAATGCCTAAAATTAAATTAAAATAATGAAAACAATAAAAATAATTTCTTTTTGCTTTAGGACAAAGAAATTTGATTTTTAAAAATTTCAAATTCTTGAATTTTTTTATATTTTTTTTTAACATTTATTATTATTAAATGTAATTTAAACCCTTTGGCATTTCATAAAATATTTCTAAATTTTCTTTTATTAATTAAGTTTAAATGATTAAAAGAGACACGCCATTAATCATAAATTTACAAGAAAATGTAAAGTAGTAGCCTACATATATTATGCATTGCATTAGATGTAGTTTCTTTGTATTAGATCAATTTGGAATGTTTGGCATTGTTTCATATAACATAATATTATATATAACCAGTCCCACACAAATCATGCCCTGAATGCAATGCAATTTTTACAGGGAAGATTGAATTTCACAATCATTTTTTGAAAATAGATATGAAGATTGTGCATACATTTGATAATGAAAAAAAGAATTTATGTGAGAACTTTGTATATCAAGCTTTGGGTAGTAATCTGGCATTCATCTGTCTTACAGTGTCAGTCACATATCCTGTTCCATGTGTCTTACGGTGTCAGTCGCATATCCTGTTCCATGTGTCTTACAGTGTCAGTCACATATCCTGTTCCATGTGTCTTACAGTGTCAGTCACATATCCTGTTCCATATGCTCATCTAGTAGTTTAAGTTAATGACTAATTTTAACAGTGCTTAGGCTTTAGGTTTCCCTAGAAAAAGTAGACAACTTATTCCATACTAAAATAATGCTGGAAAGAATTAGTTCTAGCATATATCATGTGTATCTAAATATTCCAAGGGCACTTTTTAGTAATATTTTGTTAATATTTATTTTTACTTCAGTTTTATGACACAACAGTTTAGTTACATCCCCTCTACATTAGCACACAGTAAGTACACAAAAGTTGATGTTTGAAATTGCACTAGACAAAAAGAAATAATGAGCAATTTTTTAGTTTAATCAGTTGTTACCAATCTATGGGTGGGTCATCACAAGTGGTTACCAAGGGTAAGGAATGTCACCCACCTGATTTTTTTGTTTAAGAACTAAGACATTGGTCATCTTTCCAAAGGACATCCCCAACTGAACTATATCTGTCTCTCCAGCTTCACCTGGTAGACTTCTGATGTGTACAACTCTTGAAGGTGGGATAACTGCGCCATCTAATTTAGCCTGTTTAGTAAATAGTTGACAGTTACAGACAACACAAAAAATAAATTCATTTTTTTTTTAAGAGTCCGAATCTTATCTTTAAGGACTATTTCTTCTACAATGATTACATCTACACCTGAAGTCCTACTTTATCACCAGACTATTAGCTGGGATTGAAGGATGTTTTACTGTTGAATTATAGGTAGAACAGTTTAGTTGTTTTATTTGTGTTTAGGACTAAATATATAAAGGTGAAGATTGGACTCCATAACCATCTTCAAGTTCATATGAGATTGTGCTCATCT
The DNA here is from genome assembly GCA_036873155.1 of Biomphalaria sudanica. NCBI lineage: Eukaryota > Metazoa > Mollusca > Gastropoda > Planorbidae > Biomphalaria > Biomphalaria sudanica. The sequence goes on along the minus strand of JAZGLO010006571.1, from coordinate 752,054 downwards.
TCAATCATGAAAGAGGATATATATTTAAAGAACTACAGATAGTAAGATGTCATAGGGCAGCATATAGTAGGCCTATACATCATTGGAAAAGGAGTATGGGTCACATGTTTTCTTATAAGCTACGTGTTGAGTACATAAATGATTCTGAAATAGGACTATATGGGCAACAGGCTTGAAATAAAAATAAATGTATATATTGTTACGAATCTCACTATCCAGGCTCTCTGCAGACTGCACCATACACCACCAACTTTAAGAACTTGACAACTCAGGGCTTCAAAGTAACGTAACACTTTAATAGTTGAATAAATAACAGGCAATACTGTACAATTGGCAACACGTACACTGTACAAATATCTCTCCGATAACACCGTTCCGCCGTATCAACTCTTGCACTGGCCTCTCCGTCTCGTTCAGGACTGACTTCACACACTTGGGTTCGTTGTGTCGGACTCGAACGCAGACCAAGATCAAGACGCCAGTCGTCTCAACTGTACTCCGCACTGAACCGTCGTAATGCTCCGTACAGAACCACACCGCTGAACTGTGCTGTAGTCGACCGGACTGTAGTGAACCGGGCTCTGAACCTCGTTGTGTTGAGCCCCTTTTCTCGACCGTCTTGACTGCGACACCTCCGCTCTTGTATAGAGTCCCTGCTGGCCTTCTCGAACCGGACAGAACGCCGCTCGACGTTTCTAGGTGGTCAGATGACTACAACTCTCGTGACGCTTCTATGCTCTGTTCACGACGTCGATCCTTCCCGAACCGCCGTGTTAACACTCGTCTCGGCTGACCGTCGTAACTCGTCACGGTTGACCGCTCGTCTAGCGCTGGCCTAAGGCGATTTGCATCGACTGACTACACTCACACCACTACCCCCATCTGTGCCACCACCAAGTTTATAACAATATCTTCAATAGGTCTACAAGTGGTTACAAATAAGAAATAGGGTTACAGGTAAGCAACCTGTCCATCCTAGGGTTACAGGTAAGCAACCTGTCCATCCTAGGGTTATACTTAAGCTACATGTTAATTACGTCTGCACTAAGTCTTAACGTATCCGAGTGTAAGAAGAAACAGATTTGTTTTGTTCTAAAGATGTGACAGGTGAAGAACATCACGGTTGACTTTGAATTGTCACTTTCTGTTGTAAACTATACTGGCCATTTGTAACATTGGCTGCATTTGTAACATTGGCTGCATTTGTAACATTGGCTGCATTTGTAACATTGGCTGCATTTGTAACATTGGCTGCATTTGTAACATTGGCTGCATTTGTAACATTGGCTGCATTTCAAAACAATAATAATAACTGACATATAAAAGTCATCCTTTTTAACAACGTATCCCCCCTCTCTCTCTCTCTTCTTTTTATTTCCTTTAAAGTGATTGAGATTCTAAGCTTGTGGGAGAGGCATCAAGAGGGGGAGAACAAGAAGAGAGAAGAGAGAGAGAATGAACAAAAAAAAAAAGGTTAGCGTGCTACATCAGATGGACTCCGTGTGGTGGCATGTAAATAATCAAGAACGGAACTAGGCAGATTTACGAAAAAAAAAACGCACCCTGTTATTGTTAGTTAACTGTGAGTTGGCATACTTCAGAAGCTGTTAGGTGCACACAGTAGAATAAGTGTTCAGAATACAAGGGCTTGCAATGCAATTGCTGATTCTAGTAAGTGGAGCTCCCTGGTCAGGATATTAGGCCTGCTTGTAAATTTACTCTCATTTGACTTAGTTCTTCTATACGCATATTTTTGTGTTTAAAAAAAATATATTTTGTAAATGTGGAGACCGTCTAGAGTCCCTGGGCAGTCAGTCTTGTACTGTCGTAAATCCGGCCTGTTCTGGTGTAATGGTTCGTGTGTAGCCTCCTAATACATGTACTGAAGGTGAAGATTAAGATGGAGACTTGAGACACTCGTTCATATGGGCTCAAACAAAAAATAAATAGAAACTCTACATTTCCTTTACTCTCGTGCTATTGCCCAGCCCTCAACCCGCTCTCGGGAGTTTCGCCTACCAGACGATCTCCATCTGTCCTAGGGAAACAATAGCGTGCACAAAATAACGTATAAAATAAATGACAAGATTGACTTGGACAGTACTTTGGAGAAAATGGCTCTTAAGCACTTAGAAGTGGGATATTTTATATTTAGATATTTGGATGGAGTTTTAGACTGTTGTATGATGTATATTTATTGACAATTGGTCAACATTAGTAATAATACTGTTCAAAATAATACAGGTTTAGATTCATAACACTATGCTTGAGTACGATTGTTAATTTTCTAGAAATTTCAAGTTTACTAAGTTATATAATACATAAGCCCGAGAGAGAGAGAGAGAGAGAGAGACAGACAGACAGAGAAAAAAGCCTACAGACAGAAAGTGAGTGGATTTGTATAGATCTATGTTTTCATTAGGAGTTGATTCTTGAACCAACATTGCCCACCTAAGTTTTCCCCCTTCTCCTGCAGCTGATGTCACGCGAAATTTAAAACCACGTGGTACTTCGTTAAGGTCAAAGGTGAATTCCATGAGAAGTGATCTCTGCCGCAGAGCAGCCCTTCTCATCAAGGCCACCTGTAGCTGCCGTCTGGCGGATCAATAGTAGCCAGCAGAATTCTTCTTGTCAGACAATATCTGCCACGCCTTCAGTTGTTGTTTTACATCATCACTGTCATGCATGAATTGGCTCGTGATCAGCAGACGACTACACACCTGTAATGGGCTACAAATGAACAGCAGGCTATGTATATATAGACCATTGGACAGATTGCTTTTAGCAATGATGCTACGAGAAGAAGAAAAAAAAAACACTTCTGTATACCTTAAAATTTAAGGTTGCTTTGCGAGCCACGCCCTTATGCTGCCAGAGATGTGAGTGCTTAAACATTAGCTAAGTGTCTTGTCATTTTGTTCTAATGAAAATACACTGGAATACACAGCCAGGGCCGGTCCTACAGATTGCGGGGCCCTATGCGAAACGGATTGCGCGGGGCCCTGTCTGGGTAGAGATAAGGATAATATATTAAAATTAGGATTTTGTATCAGAAAATAAATTCGTCTTTGTATTTTATTTATACATTACAAAGTACAAAATCACGGTCAAATTTACTTTACGAGCCATCCACAGTAGATGGTAGTATTCCAACAAAAAGCCGCTAAACATTCAGATCTGCCTTTTAGATTTACCATCGACTATCAAAATAATCGCTTTTGATTTTTTTTTCAAGAGGTCGAGATAGATTTAGATCTATATTTGTATGCCAGTGACTTTTAAAGTAAATTAACTTCCTATTTCGGTTAAAATTCGCCTTATTGTTACATTTTTATTCGATGAAAGCTGAGAAAACCGGTTTTGTTTTTATCGCGAGTAGGATTGGCGTTTTCCGTATTGAATGACACCCCGAAATGACAACTTTGTCTATTTTTCAGAAGATTTTAATAAGTTTAGGAGATTTTCATTACTTTTTCGTATATTTGCAATTTCAGGAGATTTCCAGGAGCTCCTGGAAAATCAGAAGGATGCGGTAACCCTTTAATAATAATTTAAAATGGTTTAATTTAATAATTTACACCTAGCGCGGAGGCCTACAAAAGTGCGTCTACGTCACTAACGGAGGGAGTACCTTGCTACGCAACTAACGGAGGGATTACCTTGCTACGTCACTAATGGAGGGATTACCTTGCTAAGTCACTAACGGAGGGATTACCTTGCTACGTCACTGACGGAGGGATTACCTTTCTACGTCACTAACGGAGGGATTACCTTGCTACGCCACTAACGGAGGGATTACCTTGCTAAGTCACTAACGGAGGGATTACCTTGCTACGTCACTAACGGAGGGATTACCTTGCTAAGTCACTAACGGAGGGATTACCTTGCTAAGTCACTAACGGAGGGATTACCTTGCTACGCCACTAACGGAGGGATTACCTTGCTACGTCACTAACGGAGGGATTACCTTGCTAAGTCACTAACGGAGGGATTACCTTGCTACGTCACTGACGGAGGGATTACCTTTCTACGTCACTAACGGAGGGATTACCTTGCTACGCCACTAACGGAGGGATTACCTTGCTAAGTCACTAACGGAGGGATTACCTTTCTACGTCACTAACGGAGGGATTACCTTGCTACGTCACTGACGGAGGGATAACCTTTCTACGTCACTAACGGAGGGAGTACCTTGCTACGTCACTGACGAAAGGGATACTTTGCTACACTACTAGCCCAGAGGTTCTTTGCTACACTACTAGCCCAGAGATACTTTGCTACACTACTAGCCCAGAGGTTCTTTGCTACACTACACGCCCAGAGATACTTTGCTACACTACACGCCCAGAGATACTTTGCTACACTACACGCCCAGAGATACTTTGCTACACTACTAGCCCAGAGATACTTTGCTACACTACACGCCCAGAGATACTTTGCTACACTACACGCCCAGAGATACTTTGCTACACTACACGCCCAGAGATACTTTGCTACACTACTAGCCCAGAGATACTTTGCTACACTACACGCCCAGAGATACTTTGCTACACTACTAGCCCAGAGATACTTTGCTACACTACACGCCCAGAGATACTTTGCTACACTACACGCCCAGAGGTACTTTGCTACACTACTAGCCCAGAGATACTTTGCTACACTACTAGCCCAGAGATACTTTGCTACACTACTAGCCCAGAGATACTTTGCTACACTACTAGCCCAGAGATACTTTGCTACACTACTAGCCCAGAGATACTTTGCTACACTACACGCCCAGAGGTACTTTGCTACACTACTAGCCCAGAGATACTTTGCTACACTACTAGCCCAGAGATACTTTGCTACACTACACGCCCAGAGATACTTTGCTACACTACTAGCCCAGAGGTACTTTGCTACACTACTAGCCCAGAGATACTTTGCTACACTACTAGCCCAGAGATACTTTGCTACACTACTAGCCCAGAGATACTTTGCTACACTACTAGCCCAGAGATACTTTGCTACACTACACGCCCAGAGATACTTTGCTACACTACACGCCCAGAGGTTCTTTGCTACACTACACGCCCAGAGATACTTTGCTACACTACTAGCCCAGAGATACTTTGCTACACTACTAGCCCAGAGATACTTTGCTACACTACTAGCCCAGAGATACTTTGCTACACTACTAGCCCAGAGGTACTTTGCTACACTACACGCCCAGAGGTACTTTGCTACACTACTAGCCCAGAGATACTTTGCTACACTACTAGCCCAGAGATACTTTGCTACACTACTAGCCCAGAGATACTTTGCTACACTACTAGCCCAGAGATACTTTGCTACACTACTAGCCCAGAGATACTTTGCTACACTACACGCCCAGAGATACTTTGCTACACTACACGCCCAGAGATACTTTGCTACACTACACGCCCAGAGATACTTTGCTACACTACACGCCCAGAGATACTTTGCTATACTACTAGCCCAGAGATACTTTGCTACACTACTAGCCCAGAGATACTTTGCTACACTACTAGCCCAGAGATACTTTGCTACACTACTAGCCCAGAGATACTTTGCTACACTACTAGCCCAGAGATACTTTGCTACACTACACGCCCAGAGATACTTTGCTACACTACACGCCCAGAGATACTTTGCTACACTACACGCCCAGAGATACTTTGCTACACTACTAGCCCAGAGATACTTTGCTACACTACTAGCCCAGAGATACTTTGCTACACTACTAGCCCAGAGATACTTTGCTACACTACTAGCCCAGAGATACTTTGCTACACTACTAGCCCAGAGATACTTTGCTACACTACTAGCCCAGAGATACTTTGCTACACTACTAGCCCAGAGATACTTTGCTACACTACTAGCCCAGAGATACTTTGCTACACTACTAGCCCAGAGATACCTGGCTAGGCCACTGGTGTTTATCTATTCGTATTTGTTAGCTTTGTATGTTTTTATTGACCAGATAAAGTCATTGCCAGGAAGACATCTTTATTATCTTGAGACCTTTATGTCATTCTAAAGCGATGAAGAAACGCGAGCTCGTGTAATATTAATTAAACATGCATAAAGATATTACTCAAAGCACATGTTTGTAATTTCTTCGACCCAACAACTTCCAGATACTAGACAATGTAATAAACATTTTAGTAACTAATATGTTTTGAAAATAGGAAACGATGAACTTAAAAAATCTAAATTTAAATCTAGATCTTGTAATTCTCAAGTTCAAATAATGAATTCAGTTTCCAGTTTGAGTTTTGGTGTTGCATGGAAGTATCGTGGGTATCTTGTATGTGACGTCACTTTAAGTTTACATAGAACAATACAGTAGAATTAGAAACAGCGGCGGACTGGCAAATGCCCGGTTGTGAACGGCACACAAATGGGCAGCTTCAAATAGCAGTAAGGTTCGTAATATACTAAAAGATTGGTGTTGTTTGTTTGTTGTTTGTTGTTTTTTGTTGTTGTTTGTTTGTTGATTTTTTTAATGTTTGTTTGTTGTTTTTTTGTTTGTTTGGTGTTGTTTGTTTGGTGTTGTTTGTTTGGTGTTGTTTGTTTGGTGTTGTTTTCTTTACTTATTAAAGCGGCCCAACGAGCGTCGCAACAGCCCTTCTCATATCCAGTCCATGTATAAAAGTTTTTTATACAGACTTTACAGTGTAACATTAGACTTAACACATTTTCTGTTTCATTTGAATATCCGTAAACCGTGCTTTCGGTGAGATTCAATAGCTTATAAACACTTTGTTATTAAATAACAATATATAATATCCCATTTCGTGAAGTCATAGAGAATAAATAGGTGTTGTCAACATAGTTATTACAAAGCGTATATAACTGTCTGTCTATACAGCAAAAAGTTTGTACACGTTATTTCTCCCACACCCGATCTCGGACCAAGCTGAATTTTGCACAATTATTTCTTTTACCTGACAACATAAGAATCAATGAAAAATAAATCTTAGTTAATTAACTATTGGTAATAAATTATTTTGTTTGGCATCTTGAACATGGGAAAGAAATCGTACTTGACAGCTGTGGTGGTATAAGTTGAATTTAGTCCCTTGAGGACTCTTAAGCCATGAGAGAACACGCATGCATGAGTTCTCGGTACATTATTCAACTAACAAAATAATAATAATAATCTTTATTATCCATAAGGAAATTTGTCTTACAATTTGTGCATTACACCAAATAAAGAATTTAATTATAGAAAAACAAAATATGAGGAGCGATACGAATGGATGCTCATTATTATCATACCGCACGCCATTTGAGGGCTGGATAGTAATGCCAGGACTGATTTTGACACCCAGTCCGCCCCAATATAGTTGTATGAGATGTAATCGTTAGCCTATATGTAGTAAGTAATCTGGCTATTTCTATTCACGCAAACAAGTAGCGGTATTTTAATCTTTGAAGAGGACACATTGTTTTTATTTAATAAGAAGTTCACTTTCAATGTCCTGTTTCTGATCCTAAAGTCGAAGTGTTGGTCTGTATCAAGGTGTTGAAGACATCTCCATGGCAACTCCTTTGGAATAGTTTCTACGTTTCCAACGTTTCTTCAGAAATTTTTTGTTTCCGTGGTAGCCGCAGAGCTCCTGAGTTGGCAGCCTTGGCCAGGGTTCGAACATGGGACCATCTAGTCTAGACTATGTTCACTGTATTACATGTTGAGTTGGAACTCGTAGAGTTAAAGACATAGTAGACACTAGTTTTCTCTTACAAATAATGCTAACAGCAACAATAGTGTTCCAGTTAAACCTGGCAATTAGGTTTTCTAGTGAGACAACCTGGCAATTAGGTTTTCTAATGAGACTGTAATGGCCCTAACCTTTTTAGCGTCTGTTATCTCTGAAGGAGACTGGTGGGGACTGAGCCCATTGGCCACCATGGTACCGTGAGACATCAGTTCTTCGCTTCCTCTCTGGAAATAGAAAAGAGACATTGATTCTATGAATGCAATGATACACTGGAAGTATTTGGCTTAGTTCTAGTCGTGTAATAATTAACAAAATAATTTTATTTTGCAATATTCTTCAAATAGTTTCCGTAATGGTACATTCAGATATAAAAAAAAGAAATTTGACTATGGTGTACCAAGTAATTTTAATGTTAGTATGTGGTTGTAAAGGTCTGATACTTTATACAAATAGTTTCACTCAAAAGAAGAGTTATTTTCAAATATAAGTGCAAATTTTGTTAAGCTCTGCATTACAGTACATATTTCAAGGGCTTTAACACTTTCTAGAGCTTCTATAGTGAATTTGTGAAGATATTGGTTGTTGTTTTGTGAGTTTGTATTGATTGCAGTGGGTATTATATAGAAAGCAACTAAGACTACTTGAATGCTTTCACCAAAGATGCTTGAGCTCCATCATGGACATAGAGCGGCAAGACTGCACAACAAACAGCGATGTCCTTGCAAACGCCGGTATGGACAGTATAGAGTATAGAGGGAATTCTGATGGTCCCATATGGGTGACGAAGTATGCCAAAAGTAGTCTTATTTTGATGAGCTGAAAGGTGGTCGACGTAACAAAGGCGCCAACTTGCCTTAAATGACATAGAAAAGAGCACCTGGTTGCAGGCGGCTTCAGAACGAGGCAGCTGGAGGTCACTCACAAAGGCTGCGGGATCCACATTTGAGACCAAAAGAAAATCTGCTGCCGAGGACAGAAGCAGACGGCGAAAAGAAAATCTAAATCAAACACCGGTGGACAATGGTTATGCTTGCGTAGGTGTGGCAAAATATGTAATTCGCAGCTGGGGCTGCGTAGCCACGGGAAATACTGCATTCCTGATTAATCTTCGGACTCGGAAGACAAGCCTTATTATTATTATTGATTAATATTTTGTAATTTTTTTAAGTCATCAACAAAAAAAACGCGAGATAGTACTTATTACGATTGAGGAAAACAAAATGTGTAAATGCTCTTATGGAATAAAACGCACAAAGATCATCGCTTATGAGTTTTTGTGTGGACTATACTTCGTACTAGAGTTTGATATTAAAGATGTTTCTCTTGAAATAAAGTTTGATATTAAAGATGTTTCTCTTGAAATAAAGTTTGATATTAAAGATGTTTCTCTTGAAATAAAGTTTGATATTAAAGATGTTTCTCTTGAAATAAAGTTTGATATTAAAGATGTTTCTCTTGAAATAGAGTTTGATATTAAAGATGTTTCTCTTCTAGACATACGACGTTGAAGAAGATGTCAGACTGAAGTCAAAGTCACATGCCAGGTCAGAAGCTACACGATGGACTGACCCAAACAATTGACGTCGTTCAACGAAGAAACTTACAACTAAACATAAACATTGACGTCCTGAACAGAGTGTTACAGTCATTTGTCAGTTGGCTTCACGGTCTAGCGTGGTAAACATAAACATTGACGTCTTGAGCAGAAGTGTTAGTCATTTGTCAGTTGACTTCACGGTCTAGCGTGGTAAACATAAACATTGACGTCTTGAGCAGAATTGTTACAGTCATATGTCAGTTGACTTCACGGTCTAGCGTGGTAAACATAAACATTGACGTCTTGAGCAGAAGTGTTACAGTCATTTGTCAGTTGACTTCACGGTCTAGCGTGGTAAACATAAAACATTGACGTCTTGAGCAGAAGTGTTACAGTCATTTGTCAGTTGACTTCACGGTCTAGCGTGTTACAAAACTTTAGTTTATCCGTCACTTTTGCAAAACATTCTTTCAATTCAATTTGTTTAAAATGAACGACACATTGGTGTGATGTGCGATCTATAAGAATCGCAATCTGTCCTTATGAATTAAAAGCAACAGAACTCTAACAGACGTCAGTGTTTGATATTCAGGGCTCACTGAGTCAACTTCATGGATACCAGACATGGAAACACATCAATGTAGAAAACATAGTGTTAATTATTATCGTGTGAAAAGTTTTGGTTTAGACGAGTCATTTGATTCATTCATAAGACAAGAGGGCGTGGCAGTGAGTGCCGTCGACAGACGATCGATTTTTTTTTCATTATCTAACGAGCAAAAGGCCAGCGAATTACGCTTATAAATTCTGCTAGTATTTCAGTCAAAAGAAGAAGTTGACGGTACATTAAGTCCTAACAAGCAGATGACCATAGAAGTGGACGATACATTAAGTCCTAACAAGCAGATGACAGAGAATTTCGATTTGATATTCTGTATTTTAAGACAGTTTGTAGTTGGCTGGTCCATTAAGTCCAAGGCATGCTATGATTTAGATTACAACGGACGAGGGTGTAGCGGAGATTGGAACTGACCAACCAATGGTAAAGCTACCTGTACACTGGAAGCATGACGTCTAAGAGCCAAGTAATTTGAACTAAATGATCAGAAGTCAAATACCTTGGTGTTATGTTTAGATAAGTCAAAAGAAGGACTTTATGGTCATAAGTACAAGTCACGTCACCAAATCGTGGATATTTTAAGTTGAATGACGTAATTGATTCGTAAGATAATGGCTACATAGTCTCCAACGCCTATCGTAATGAAGGCCATTATTATGTGTAAGTGTGTAATTCAAACTTTCATTCCAATCGTGTTAGTACATCCTAAGATGATCTCAACATGCCACAGTTACTGACATTGTTGAAGAAAGAGGATGTTTAAAAAGTGCTACAGAAAAAACGAAAACAAAATGAACTGTGTAGGCCTACAATGCCGCTAGCCAATCAAAACATGACCCTGTGGAAGCTCTCTAAATAGGTCTATTTCGTTGGCCTATATAAACAAGAAATTGTGGAGATTACATCTGAGGGCTAGAGGGAGGGAGGCATCAACAACGACAAAACTGAAATTAAATAAAAAACTTGAATTAAAAAATCCAGAGACTCCTTTAGGATTTGAACTGAAAGTCACTTAAGGCAAATGAGGTCAATTCACATCTATTTTATAGAAATCGAAAAAAAAAATGTAAAATACAACTTTAAAAAAAAAAAAACTATTAAACATTATTACTGGATTTCAAGTTCATTTTGAATATTTCCCTTCAAACAAAAAGAAAATCTTTTTTGAGAACAGCTTCCAAACTCTAGTCAAAACAGAAACCAACAAAGGGTTGACATTTACTTCTCAAGAAACATATAAACATAGTTATTGTAAACAAATATAGAGATAGATCTCTAACTAACTTATATCACTGCCGATAAAGTATCCATAGAGAAAGATATTGTCTTATCTCGTGAACTGTTCATCGTGTGTGTAGTCATGAATGGTTTCCAAGAGACATTCTTTGATCTAGTGTTTCTATTGTCAAGTCACTTAAGTGATGTGTCAGAAGCGTAGTGCCAGCCTGCGGTGCTGGCAGATCTATCGACTGCCACGTCAGACATTCGCTGACTGTCCGGCCACTGACACAGCGCTAGTTGGCAGTAAGACAGATGGGTACAAGCTAGTTGGCAGTAAGACATATGGGTAAAAGCTATTTGGCAGTTAGACACATAGGTACAGGCTAGTTGGCAGTTAGACACATTGGTGCTCAGTACTGATTGGCAAAAGGACATTCATCCGTGTATATGCAAGTTTGACTACATGAAAGCTTGTCTACATGAAAAAATGTCTTCATGTAAGATTGTCTACATGAAAGATTGTCTACATGCAAGATCGTCTGCATGAAAGATTGTCTACATGCAAGATTGTCTGCATGAAATATTGTCTACATGCAAGATCGTCTGCATGAAAGATTGTCTACAATATGCAATCTATTAATATAACGACATCGTTCAAAAGGATTAGCCAATAAGTATCTCCTATCTTCTTGTACAATAGCAAAGTTTGATTAGGAAGCCGAATGATGAAGTCGCTTTGAACAACAAAAAAGTGATCAAAGTGTCCTATAAAGGGGAAATCACTGCCTTTCATTTTGATATACATGATCAGATGAAAGAGACGGTCAGTGATACACATACAACACTTATTGTAAGGAACCAATTCTAAACATGTCTAGTCCATGCACCACAGTTAGCTCAGCAGTGATACACATACAACACTTATTGTAAGGAACCAATTCTAAACATGTCTAGTCCATGCACCACAGTTAGCTCAGCAGTGATACACATACAAAACTTATTGTAAGGAACCAATTCTAAACATGTCTAGTCCATGCACCACAGTTAGCTAAGCAGTGATACACGTACAAAACTTATTGTAAGGAACCAATTCTAAACATGTCTAGTCCATGCACCACAGTTAGCTCAGCAGTGATACACATACAAAACTTATTGTAAGGAACCAATTCTAAACATGTCTAGTCCATGCACCACAGTTAGCTCAGCAGTGATACACATACAAAACTTATTGTAAGGAACCAATTCTAAACATGTCTAGTCCATGCACCACAGTGAGCTCAGCAGTGATACAAGCGGGGCGTAGCTAGGAATTTTCCATTGTTTGGGGCCCCGGGGGGGGGGGGCTTGACCTGTTGGGGGCCCCTGCATTTTGTGTAATATTTAATTTTCAATGTAAAAAACACTCATTTGGAGGCCCCTTTCAAGTGGGGGCCCGGGGGGATTTTCAAATTCTCCTACCGTCTTCCCCCACCCTAGCTACGCCACTGGAAACAAGAGGACGTTGTTGTCTTTTGCATGTTCAGGTTGACAATGTGACTGGAAATCTTCATTTTCATTTTGCTACTACACCCACTGAGTCTGTGTAACACAATGTCATAATCCCTATCAGAAAGACATCTTTAGTTAGCGTAGCGATTTTCATTAAAACACACACATGCACAGGTATACATTGCAACACACACACACACACACACACACTACAAACAATAACTAACGAATCGTTTTTCTCTTTTAAAAAGAGCTGCTACAAGCTGCCACACGTAAGCAGGCCAGAAGATAATTAGCATAATATACAACAGTTGAAGAATTTCACAATGTGTTCATGCTGTCTCGTGCAAATACACACTTATATATAAGTATATATAAAGGCATACTGCTGTCATCTAATCAAGGGCGCCTAAAACTATAAGTCCTGTGTTCGTTCTGCTAACAAAGTACAGTAGACCACATCACACTCTCAGTATGGATATCAAATAGACATCCATACATTATATGCAACAACGCATACACCTATACATTGTGGACATCACGCTGACATTCATCGTGAACATCACACACACACACATCCATACATTGTGGACATCACACACACGCATCCATTGCGAACATCACACACACACACACATCCATACATTGTAGACATCACACACACACACATCCATTGTGGAGATCACACACACATCCAAACATTGTGGACATCACACACACACATCCATTGTGAACATCACACTCACACATCCATATATTGTGGACATCACACACACACACACATCGATACATTGTAGACATCACACACGCACATCCATACATTGTCAACATCACATACAAACACATCTATACATTGTGGACATCACACACAAACACATCCATACATTGTCGACAACACACACTCACATCCATACATTGTCGACAACACACACTCACATCCATACATTGTCGACAACACACACTCACATCCATACATTGTCGACATCACAAACACACACATCCATACATTGTCGACAACACACACACACAAACACATCCATACATTGTCGACAACACACACTCACATCCATACATTGTCGACATCACAAACACACATCCATACATTGTCGACAACACACACACACACACATCCATACATTGTCGACAATACACACACATCCATACATTGTCAACTTGACACACAAACACATCCATACATTGTCGACAACACACACTCACATCCATACATTGTCGACATCACACACACACACATCCATACATTGTCGACAACACACACACACATCCATACATTGTCGACAACACACACACACACACATCCATACATTGTCGACAACACACACACATCCATACATTGTCAACTTGACACACAAACACATCCATACATTGTCGACAACACACACTCACATCCATACATTGTCGACATCACACACACACACACATCCATACATTGTCGACAACACACACACACACATCCATACATTGTCGACAACACACACACATCCATACATTGTCAACTTGACACACAAACACATCCATACATTGTTGACATCACACACACACACATCTATACATTGTGGACATCACACACAAACACATCCATACATTGTCGACATCACAGACACACGCATCCATTGTGGACATCACAGATACATAAATCCATACATTGAGGACATCACACACACACACATCCATTGTGACATCACACACACATCCATTGTGACATCACACACACACATCCATACATTGAGGATATCACACACACACATCCATTATTAGTATTCAGAAGCAGAATAAAATGTGACCATTGAGAGGCTGGTCCGCCGATTGATTAATTCTATTTTTCTAAACATTTCTATTCTAAAGACAGGATCTAGCTCTAGATTGAATAGATTGTTCTAGTTAAGTTTGTTGTCCACGCTGCCAAATGAGATGCCGGCTTATACCAATGTGGGCGCAAATAATGAATTTTACGTTGTGGGGAGGAAATGTCACCTGAATCCCCATCCCCAATACATCATCAAACACATCACTTTCCACACACACAGACACACACATGGTCTTTATAGATCTACTATAGAAACAATGCTGTTAATACTAGTTCAAAGAATTATTTTAAAAAGCCCAAAGTCGAGCTACATAGGATCTAACCACAATATACCGGTACACACGGCCTCCATCTGGTTCTACCACTCCAGTTTGATGAGCGACAGTAATTTCATTGTCACGTGAGAACACGCACAAATTCACACGCATACACTAAACCAGAAAAAAAAAAATTAGATCGACTTCATCTAACGAAACCCAGAACAAACCAATCATCTCTATCGCCGGCAACATCAAGAACAAATTATTGCATTGCTGATGGCAACAGGTGACTGCTACGTGGATAGAGGGACTGGTAAGATCAAGTCAGCAGCGCCACTATTACGCCAATTATGTCGACCTGACTGCGCCGCGACTACACATTGTGTACGAGTTCTATCAATGTGTTCCATCTTGTTGTTGTGGATCTATTTGTGTGTGTGTGTGAACATTACAGAAACATTCTGCAACTCCCAGCATGCTCTTTGTTTATCCTACGTGTGTAAAAATAAATAAATAAATAGCTCATAATCAAGGTGAAAAGAAACCTCAACTCTTTAATGTTCTGGCGTAGATCTCGTGACATAGCTCAGCATTAATAAGCAAGACAGCAAGATGAAATTTTATTTCAGTATCTACACCTCGCACTCTATTTCTATTTATAAAAGTCACCTCTTAGTTCAATCTAACATCTGCATCTCATTCTTGTTCATTCTAATAGAAACAACCTCACTATTGGTATTATAGCAAGTATTAGTTCAATCATTGGAGTTCAAGCTTAACGTCCACATAGTTTTTCTATACAAAGACTTTCTAAATGCAAAATCTTAAGGTAGCTGGGGGATAATGAACTATTACAGTGTGTCGCCTTATTACTGACTGACTGTGATCATGGACAACTAGTCATACACTGCTATCACTAACCTATATGTACATTCAAGTTTTCCCCAAGGACGACGTTCTAGTGTCGAGGACTGTAAAGTTCATATATATCGGTCAGCACAATGGCCTCTTTTTAAATTATTTTTTTTCAAGATCTACTTTGTATAACATTTTTACCAAGCTTATATCATCTCACTCTGTCTTGTATACAAATTTGTCCACGTTATTTCTCCCACACCCAATCTCAGATCATATTGCAAAATTATTTCTTTTACATGCCAACACAAGAATCAATCTAAAAAAATTTAACCAATTAGTTAATTAACTATTGGTAATTAATTACATGTATTTTGTTTGGTATCTCGAACAAGGGAAAGAAATTGTACTTGACTGAAGTGGTTGTATAAGCTGAATTAAGTGCCGCGCTAAATTGCACCAAACAATATATAACTAAACAATCTTCCCTAGGACATTGGTTACTTTTTCATTGGACTCCTGTTTGGTTAGGAACAATAAATCATTGTTTAAAGTTTTCACTTGATCCGTGAATGGATGTGGGAGAAATAACGTGGACAATTCTCTAAGGAGACAAAACCCTACATAGCTTATCTGTGAATGCTGAAGGATTAATTTCACTTGTTAGTATCAAACAAAATAAATAATTACCAGTACCTGTGATTAATTGACTAGTTAGTTTGTTGTTTTTGTTTTTAATAATTCATGTATTGTCTACTCTATTGAATACTTGTGCAAAGTTTCAGCTTAATCCGAGAATAGGAGAAATAGTGTGTTTAAAGTGTGACAAAAGTGAGTTGGTGCTATGTTTAAAAATATATATTTCCAGACAAAAGTGAGTTGGTGCTATGTTTAAAAATATATATTTCCAGACAAAAGTGAGTTGGTGCTATGTTTAAAAATATATATTTCCAGACAAAAGTGAGTTGGTGCTATGTTTAAAAATATATATTTCCAGACAAAAGTGAGTTGGTGCTATGTTTAAAAATATATATTTCCAGACAAACTGAGTTGGTGCTATGTTTAAAAAAAAAAAAAAAAGCTATGCAATTTTGAAGACCATTGAATAGGTCAGTCGCTTTTATAGTGACACTAAATAGGGGAGATAATTGCCGACATTGCCCTTTTGGACTCTTTCTTGTTCGGCCCCCACCCCTCTCCAGTTTCCTGTTTCCTGCCGCGCTTCTCACTAGTAGAGCAGAAGTATCGGACATGAACTGAAGTATCCGGCATAAGTTGTTTGTTGTTAGGGTTTGTTTGATAGCGATGTTACTAATAAGTGTGGGTATGTGATGCCAGCGAGTGTGGTCAGCAAGAAACTCAAGGCTATTTAAAGAAACTTTTTTTCTGTGTGTCTTGCCAGTTGCGATTTTATTTCAATAGAACAGAAACTGTAGATGTTCCGTTTTTAGGACTTAATGTTTATCTTTCAGTCTGATTATTGATGTTATATCAATGAATTATTAACTAAGTGTATTATAATCAATCAATTATTGACAAAGAGTATTATTATCAATAGACTACAAATAATTAGATATAATTATAATTTATAATTCTTTATAAAACGATTTAGATACATAAGGATGATTTAGAAACTAGAGTTTAAAATAATGATTTTGAAACCTATGGAACCTATAAAAGATTCTGACACCATGTAGAATATTTGTATTACACAAATAACAAACTAGTGTTTAAGAGGGAAGACATATTAGGAACTCCTTTTATTACGTAAACACAAGCGGTGTTGTACTGACGCAAATAGGCAAACTAGGAAGCTGCCAATGGCCTCTGATTAATAGGCATCGCGCGAAGGACTCTGGATAATTATTTTTTTTAGAAAAAAAATAGAGAGACCTATCCTCAATGCTATTGTTCGAGTACACTAGATTTCTGGTTATTTTTTATTTATATATTTCATTAGGGGTTACCCAATTCAATTTGCCTAGGGCTTCAATTACCTAAGGCCGCCCCTGCTATAATAATAAAAAATAATAATAATAATATATATTATCCGTAATGAACATAAACTATCATTACTATAGCAAGGACATAAATGTTCCTATCAGTTTCACTTAAACATTAAATGTTAAAATGACATTAAAAAGTTGGATTCTTTGGAATTATTTGGAAGTGGTATAGAACAAGAGTCCTTCCTAGTTAAGAACACAGACCTATATGTATATTAAAGATAGGTCTATGGTTAATTTAGAAAAAAATAGTCTAAAGAAGTGCCAACTTTGAGATCTAAACGTCCTTGTTGTCCTAGAGTCTTTTTCTAGTTTCATTGTAATCGGCGTATTTGTAACTCTTGCAATTGTAATTAACGTATTTGTAAAGAGATTATTTGTAAATATTGAATTTGTAAAGAGATTATTTGTAAAGATTGAATTTGTAAAGAGATGATTTGTAAAGATTGAATTTGTAAAGAGATTATTTGTAAAGATTGAATTTGTAAAGAGATAATTTGTAATGAGTGTATTTGTAGAGATTGTATTTGTAAAGATTGTATTAGTAATGAGATAATTTGTAATGAGTGTATTTGTAATGAATGGGGTTGACATTAACTTAAATAATGCGTGAAATCGAAGGCTTCAGCAAATATTGAGGGTGGGTTAACACTAAGCCATAAGCTAAATGGGAGATTTAGTCGCTAGACCCGGTGAGAAGTGTAGAGGGATGGGGAAGGTATACAAACAAACAAATATGTCGAGCAACACATTCCACCTACCTTAATGGTATAGACATAAGTGGTAGCCGAGTTAACAACAGGAGGATACGCTGGCTGGCTCAATAGCTGAGCTGGAGCAGGAACGGGGGAGGGCAGGGCGTGACTCAGGCCTGGGGGTGGAGCTAGACACATATATTCCGGCACAGGTTCAGAATAGACAGCAAACATTTCTGAATGAAACAGGGCCTCGCTACAGCAAGAGTTACGTTCTCCTGGCATACAAAGCAAAGGAAAGAATGGGTGTCCGAGTTGTTGAAGTTGATTATGTCGTCATTGATCAACACACAGAATACACGACTTTTTTCAACACTATTCAACACTCGAACTGATGGAATGCAGATACTTAAGAGAAAAAAAAAGTTGAACCATTTATTTGGACTCTTAACGTTCCTAGTGGATGAATGTCACTCATATTAAGTTAATCTGTTACTGTTTGACTTAACACAGATTTCAAATGTACCAGAAAGAGAGAAAAAGTAGACTTACATTCAAAGCATTAGTGAACAAACAATAATAACTCTTATCCTAGAACTTCATAATTAAAGAACTACTTCAAGCCTGTCTTTTAAACTCTCACGCAATCATGTCGATAAAAGGCATTGCAAAAGATACACACAAAAGAACAACTGTTACGGAGGTATAGAGTATGTATAGTTCATCCATCGTGGTTCGATGATGACCACTTGTGTCATCCAGGAGGCTGAGAGCAATGGGTTGACAAAGTAATGAACTGACAATAAATTGACTAAGTTATAGATTGACTATTGTAAACTAAATGTAAAGATTATAGACACAACTATAAAGGACCACTAATAGCTAACAGCTCAGTATGTAAAGACGATACAATAGCCTACACTTTTAGGGACTAAACATCGCTCACAGCTGAGATTTAGAGACATTCAGCTATACATCTTAGACCAATCACTATTAAGACATACAAATGCACTTTACTAGCAGTAACCCGGTTTCCTTGGGAGAGAGGGGATGTTTTTGGTTTAATTAAACCATTTCTTTAGTATATTAACAAAAAATACGTACTAAGTATAAAGCATCTTGAAATGAGAACGCTTTTAAGTGCCATAGAATCACAGCGCATCAGCCAATATTCAACTTAAAAGTCAATGTCATTGTCAAATGTATGTGATTGAGAGAGAGAGAGAGACAATAATCAACTGTTTAAGAGGCGCCTAAAAATATAGATTATGAGGATCTTGATCAAACGTAATTTTGAACTTCAGTATTGAAAACTGTTTCGGTGTCATAGGTCAATGTTGGAGATGATTGTTTAGTACAAGCGTATAGTTTGATCAACATCAAGCCTGATGAGTACGTTTCAATCTTTCCTGTTTGCTACGAGCGAATCAATCTGATCAATGACTACAATAAGCCTAAACGTATTAATTGACAGTCATGTCCTACTACTGAAATTTGTGCCAATCGTTCTATCCTCCACCCCCCCCCATACTGTCAGCCAATTACCCTCCTCTCCGACGTACCCGCATAGAAGGCTAAGAAACTCTTTCCAAAGAGCTAGCACACCCTTTGCAGTCAATCAAAGAGCTAGCACACCCATTGCAGACAATCAATGATCTACCCTACCCATTGCAGACAATCAAAGAGTTAGCAGACCTATTGGCGGACAATCAAAGAGTTAGCAGACCAATTGGCGGACAATCAAAGAGTTAGCAGACCAATTGCGAACAATGAAATAGCAAACCAATTGCGAACTATCAACGAGCATGCAGATCCATAGCAGACAATCAAAGAGTTAGCAGAGCTTATACAGACAATCAAAGAGTTAGCAGAGCTTATACAGACAATCAAAGAGTTAGCAGAGCTTATACAGACAATCAAAGAGTTAGCAGAGCTTATACAGACAATCAAAGAGTTAGCAGAGCTTATACAGACAATCAAAGAGTTAGCAGAGCTTATACAGACAGTCAAAGAGTTAGCAGAGCTTATACAGACAATCAAAGAGTTAGCAGAGCTTATACAGACAATCAAAGAGTTAGCAGAGCTTATACAGACAATCAAAGAGTTAGCAGACCCCTTGCTTGAGATAACTGAACCAATGCAGACAATCAAAGAGTTAGCAGACCCCTTGCTTGAGATAACTGAACCAATGCAGATAATCAAAGAGTTAGCAGACCCCTTGCTTGCGATAACTGAACTAATGCAGATAATCAAAGAGTTAGCAGACACCTTGCTTGAGATAACTGAACCAATGCAGATAATCAAAGAGTTAGCAGAGCTTATACAGACAATCAAAGAGTTAGCAGACCCCTTGCTTGAGATAACTGAACCAATGCAGACAATCAAAGAGTTAGCAGACCCCTTGCTTGCGATAACTGAACTAATGCAGATAATCAAAGAGTTAGCAGACACCTTGCTTGAGATAACTGAACCAATGCAGATAATCAAAGAGTTAGCAGAGCTTATACAGACAATCAAAGAGTTAGCAGAGCTTATACAGACAATCAAAGAGTTAGCAGACCCCTTGCTTGCGATAACTGAACTAATGCAGATAATCAAAGAGTTAGCAGACACCTTGCTTGAGATAACTGAACCAATGCAGATAATCAAAGAGTTAGCAGACCCCTTGCTTGAGATAACTGAACCAATGCAGATAATCAAAGAGTTGTCGGGCTCAATCCAGACACTGAATGAGTTGTTTTCAGATGGCTACAGATCCACATACCGACCGATTTAGCCTTACTAGTTAGTGGGTTAATGAACAATTTTCGCATTCAATTAGTTTCTCTGGGCTATTATCAAATTGCTGAGTTGGCCTGCATGTGTTCAACTCATGTTACACTCCGAGCGGCTTGATTTGTTTTTATTTAGGAATCGATTTTGTATTTCAACTTGCAGGTTTTTAGGGTAAGCTTCAGATTGGTTAAGAACATGAGAGAAATGCTTGCACGTGAACTTATGTAATAACTCTAGACAGGCTCTTTAGAAACAAAGGTCACGATGACTGGTGAGTGCTGAGGTGTGGTTACTGGAGTTGAAGGGCTGGTTGTTTTGATGTTACTGAAAAATAGTTGCTTTTCAATGTTTTGTAACGTAACCTAAGCTAAATGATACATTTATGTTCAAAGACTTTGATGAGACGGGAAAGTCAAGCGGACAGGGTGAAGAGAGGAGCAGTTTCAAAAGTAGGGGGAGTTGGCTGGGTAGCAAGATAAGATGCAGTGGCGTGAGTAAAGGTAATGGAGCGGGGCGCAGATAATTCAGAAAGGGGCTTCGTGCAATTCTGGAGTTCGGAACTTTTTGTTGAGAGTAGAAATTTATGGTTTAGTAAAATATGTTGTTTGTTTTTTTCTTAAAAGCGAAGAATTAGAATAAAAACGTAGAACTTAGTTGTTCACCTCATTTGAGTTTGTTTTTTGTAGCATATTAAGACGCTGCTGGAAACTGAACACAACTGGCATCCCAGAATCATGTGGCGCCGATGTCTTGGAAATGTTGAAATGTTGTTCAAGTATACATTAGTATTTCAACGTCTTGGTTTACACATTTTCTGAACAGTTTCTTCTACATCATTTTCTGAACAGTTTCTACTACATCATTGTCTGAACAGTTTCTTCTACATCATTTTCTGAACAGTTTCTTCTACATCATTTTCTGAACAGTTTCTTCTACATCATTTTCTGAACAGTTTCTTCTACATCATTTTCTGAACAGTTTCTTCTACATCATTTTCTGAACAGTTTCTTCTACATCATTTTCTGAACAGTTTCTTCTACATCATTTTCTGAACAGTTTCTTCTACATCATTTTCTGAACAGTTTCTACTACATAATTGTAAATGCAAAAAAAAAAAAAAAGGTTTCTTGTTGTCTATAAAAAGTATCGAGTGTTAACTAAACCTAAGTAAAGAGCTGCTTGCGTGTGTTGTAATGCTGACTTAAGGTCTTCGATGATATATGAAGTAGATGATTTGACTTTTGTAAGTGTTTGATTGGCTGGTTTAAGATCAAGTTTTAGTACATTTTGAGCTTCGATGTAAGTCTGACCTTTTCGAAGTATTTTGTGATTCCATAACGAAAGAGTTCTGTCTAATTATTTCCATTTTCCTCAAGAGAGTTACTGCCGTTTAATATAAGAAATCTGTCTTTCTTCACAAGACATAGAGGACAGAAAGAAGAACTTGTTGATACTTTCTGAAGTTATCTCACAAGCTGAGACAGTGACGTGTTCAGTTCCCCCCACATCTGGAACCACCTCTTAATGAAAGATTGTTTCCCCTTGTATAACTTAAGAAATTCTCAATTTAGTTAAACATTGATTGACTTGCTTATTGGTTCCAAATGTATAAATGACTGAAGATGATGGTTAAGCGATCACTTTGAATCAAAGCTTAGCGACATTACTAGCACTTTGAATCAAAGCTTAGCGACATTAGTCTACTAGCACTTTGAATCAAAGCTTGTAAGCACGAGAATGAGAACATATTCTTCACAGACTCTGTACAGAACCATTGGATTTGTTATTTCTCAAAATTAGAAATGTTTCTATCGTCCAGTGGGAGTGGCTGATATTTCTTGATGCTCAATAGATTTTTAATGCTTTGATCACAATTTACTATAAAAACGTGCCCACTTTGACTAAATAACATACATTTGTATAGACCAGTGCTGTTTGGGAAAAGTTCTTTGGTGAAAGCAAAGCATAGCATTCATTGCACTAGCCTTGTCAAAATAAAGGGAAATGTATTATGTGTTAAGTTAATAGTAGACCTACGTAAGGGCAAGTGAAGTGGAGAATGATTTGAAAGCTGGCATGTTAACCCATCTACCACCCGGACGGATGAACCTATCATGAGACACTTGACTGTTTCTAGAACAAGTGAAACCAAGTCACAAGTGGTGAAAGCTTTAAACGCGTAGGAGTCACTGATGGTGTTCATTAAACATCCGCTGATGTTATGTAAGTAAGCATCCACTGATGTTGTCTAAGTAAGCATCCACAACAGGAGTCACTAGCAAGTACATGTACCCTCTCCCTCAGACCCGACATTTTGTTTTGTTCAATTTTAATTTCAAATTCACTTTTATGATCGTGTTAACTCTTTTATTTTCTGTACAGACTACACAAAATGTTATGAGATAGAAAGGTGAAAGGTCAAAGTAAGACGTGGTCAGGAAGTGAGCAGTTCATACATTTTTGTACAATGTATACACATTCAAACGTCTCTGCACTTTGTTGACTTCCAATGGTTGAAGAACATACGGAATATTTCTTGTGTAATTAGGCTATTGCCTACTATATAACACTGTAATAGGACTATTGCCTACTATATAACATTATAGTTGGGCTATTGTCTTCTATTTAACATCATTATTTAACTTTTGTCTACTACATAACATTAAAATTAGACTATTGCGTACTATATAACATTAAAATTGGACTATTGAATATTATATTTAATTATAATTAGACTATTGTCTACTATATAACATTATATTTGGATCATTGCCTACTATATACCATTATAATTAGCATATTGCTTACTACAAAGGACTGTGATGGCATATTAAAAACTTTTAAAATCTACACTAAATCACTGACCTATTTTTCAAGAAGATTTCTTTTAGAAAAACAAAGAAATAAGTTTTCAATTGTTAAGTCGCCCATTCATTCCTTACAGTTTATTTTCTACGTTTGAAATCAATTTTGTATGTTTTGTTTTCCAACTGTCACTTGAGCTTCCTGTTTTTTGTGTTGCCTTTTTTTTTAAACTGCTCACACTTGTGCACGGACCTATATAGCAGCAACTTTTGTGGAAGCCTGGACAAATATGCCAACGTAGAAAACTGTATAGCTTATGGACACGTGTACAGCTACATGTTGCAGCGAGAGTGTTGTCGATCATACATTACGCGTTGTTTAGGCATTGACTTGTCCACTGACGTTTGAATAGGATGACCATTTGACTTTTCAGTAGCTCATTACAAACAGATCATACGTTCAAAGTGTTATGTTGTTATACCCAACTGTTTCTAGGACTTGCAACTCAAGTATAACTAATATAAAGGTGTATGTATCGATTTAGATTCTAAATAAAAACATGTTATTACTAGACTGGCATTATAGTGCATGCACTTTGTTTTTTTCAAGAGTTAATTTTAATCTTTTATCAATCGATAGGCCTACTGTTGGAAACACTTGGATTGGAACATATAAAAAAATCATTCTTTTCATAAATCTCTTTTACGAGATAACTATTAAACACTAAAAAAAAAAAAAAGATCAGTTGCTTACTTACATAAGATGTCATGGAAATACTAAACAGAATAAGTAGCACTATATATCACAATATAAAACACTATATTCCAAAGGGAGAGCTAATTAGGATACATCAGCAGCAGAGACAGACAGACAGACGGATAGACAGAGAGACCGACCGTTAGCACCTAAATGTTTAGAGTATTATCAAATATACGCTTACAATGAAAGCCTACACAGAACTCTAGGACTAAAGACTACAACTGTACAATGATCAACTTCTAGCCTGCATGTCACACAGAACGGTAAAGCAATCAAACAGAATAAGGCAGTCACTCACGCGCGCTACACCCCCAGTGCTTGAATGAGTCGACAAGTGCTCGCCACCATGGTTTGTGGGGTGCGGGAGAAATTAGTTGGTCACACGCCACCCTCTCACTTTCCGCAGTAACAAACTGGTGGCATACAAACTTGTGTGTGTGTGTGAGTGCGTTTTATAACGATGTTGATGTGTGTACAACTTTGTCTACTTGTTGGCAGCGATTATGTCCACTTGTTGAGGTGTAGCTTGCACGCTTTGTTTATTCAACTTTTGATATATTTATATATATATAAAGAGAGAAAGACTGAGAAAGAGCGTGTCAGAGAAAGAGAAAGAAATTGAGAAAGAGCGACTGGAAAAAAGTGAGAGAAATTGAGTGATAGAAAGCGTGAGAAACAGTGTGTGTGTGTGAGAGAGAGAGAGAGGGAGGGGAAAGTTGTCTAGTGCAACTACTTATCAGTTAATTATAACACTATTCACTTGTTCAAATTTATTACTTGAAAGACTCTCTACTCTACACATATACAAGCAGTCACGTGACAACCATGGCGCGAAGGGGTTTATTGTACCCGTGCCACAGGAGCCATTGCAAGGAAAAAAAAAACATATGGGACCATACATTTTACAACATATAGATGATTCGATTTTTTTTTCTTTTTTATAATTCCTGAACCCGGCCAACCGGTACCTCGCTACGCCACTGTATACCCAGTCTATTCAAATTTTGGAATGACAGCTCATCTTTCTTTATGGGACACTAAGATTGTAATGTACAACACAGGAGAACATACGCACGACGTTTAGCTGGATCGTTTCTTTGAGCATGTTCAAATTTTCTTATGTACCGGTATGTATTAGGACTTGAAGAGGGCAGGGCTTAAGTAGCAGTGGGTGGAGTTAGACATATTTCAGTGGCAGATCTACAGTAGGCCTACCTAGAGAAATGTTATAGGTTTATTTCTACAGTAGGCCTACTTAGATGCGTCTTCTAATTGTATATCTACAGTACTTGTATATGTAAAGTATTTAGAGACATCTTTGTTGAACCACTTTCAAAATGTGAACTCCAATTATGACTATTTGATGACAACCAAATAACTGAACTATATCTAATCATGTTTACAGTTACCAGTTCTTGTGGGAGGAATGGGAACTACTCTTCTGAATCAAAAGACAGAAATGGTAGCAAGACTTCTGTTTGTAACTTACCAACTTAATTTTAAAAAGGCAACATTTGCTGGTTTTCTAAACACTAATATCTGATCTGGAGTAAGATGGCAGAAACAAAGATGCCAAATATATCCCAGGTCTATTTATGTCACGTGACTTTAAGTTCAGTTTGCTTCACGTCGTCCAAATGTTATAAAATTACAAGAAGAGGAACCGTGAACAAAGGGCAAGAACTCACCAAATGTAACACGAGATGTCGTAGTAAATCTTTTTTCTATGTTTTAATGCATGCTTTATTTTCTGTCAGAAATGTGTGTGTGCTTGTACACTTGTAAAGAGATATCAAGTTGGTGACAACGTAACTATTTATGCAACTAATGTCAGAGTAGGCAGTGGATATCAACTCCTCACGAGGCCAAGAGTCACGGAAGTTCAATGGTATCCTAATGCATGCTAGTTTCAGGGCCTTGTCCTAATGCATGCTAGTTGCAGGGCCTTGTCCTAATGCATGCTAGTTGCAGGGCCTTGTCCTAATGCATGCTAGTTGCAGGGCCTTGTCCTAATGCATGCTAGTTGCAGGGAATTGTCCTAATGCATGCTAGTTGCAGGGCCTTGTCCTAATGCATGATGGTTGCAGGACCTTGTCACGAGATCGTTCGAACAAAAAAATTGACTACATCAAAAATTAAAAAAAAAGGTTATTTTAAAACAAAATAATCTTATCCGAAGTAGTTATAACTTGTCGAGAACATTTGGCAAATATTATTATATTATATTTTCATTATGGTGTCCTATTTTACTCGCACGGTTACTTTCTTCAGGGCCGGATTTTAGTAAGTGGAGGCCCCGGGTCAGGTTTTTTAGAAAGCCTCTACACTTTTCCGAAAGCTTTGTGGAGGGTAATAAACTGATGCATTGCCGTAAATATGGAGCACCAAAAAATAAAAAATAAAACACCTCAATAGTTTCTGACCCGTGGAAATTCAAATATTTTTTCCCCTCTATTGTGGGAGCCACTTTCTTGTGGAAACCGTAGAGCAGCCTGCTCTCTCTTAAATCTAGCGCTGACTTGCTTCCATCCTTATTGAACTATCATTTCATTTTGTTTTGTATGCCCACAAGTGGAATACCAGGCTCATGATCAACAGGCCCACTCTAAACTTATTCATAATTTAACATGGAAACATTTGATTAGCCTTTACGTTGTCCGATTTTGTGATTTAGTGATTGAAGACTTGGAGGGGGGAAGGGGCAGAGAGGGGAGTTAACCCACCAAGGGAGATGACTCTATAGTATTTGCCTGACATTTAAGGTGCATTCATGTTAGAGGGACAAGTCCTTTGAGCTTATGATGTATCCATGCATTGGGCGTGCCCACATTATTGTGAGATGGATTTATTTATGGTCTAACACAATGTGTGCCACTAGGCGTCCATCTAGTCACGTGATTGTCTCTGCTGGAGCTTACGTTTTCGCTGGTCTGAACTATATCAATTTAGGAATGAAGTAAACAATAAATGTTGTTTTTTTTTTTAAACATTCAAATAACAACTCCACACACATAATGCCGCAGTGTTAAAACAACCGCAGCCAATAGTTCAACCCAATACACACTAGGTCGTAACAACAACACACATAGACTGACATAACAATGTGTTAACCCACACTCACAAACGATTTCATTCATTAAAAAATATGACACTGCAGCTGGTCCTATCTTAAAGTACAAATACCAGAGGCCTATAATGGAAAGCACACTCCTACTTCTAGGCTACTAGATGGCAATCTCGTTTTCGCTTGCTTGCGGGAAGACGATGAATATAATCACAAGAAACGTCTTCAAGGAGATAATGTGATGAATGAGTTCGAGGCTGAAATACATTTCAGACAAGAGAAACGTCTTCTGTCACACTCACTACTAAAAGAAAGTCAGACAATGGAACTAGTGAAACAATAGTGGTCGCTTTCAAATCAGTAAACATATCAAGCATAGATTTAGATATCCACAAGAACTACTGGTATAGTTTTAGATGTCAATAGAAACTACTGACATGATTTGTCACAAAAAATCAGCTAGTATATTATATTTAAGAGTGCATAGTACCATTGACGAAAGCAACATAATATGCTAAAGAATACAACAGAAAATGGTCATCTACTTTACGGCTGGATGAAGTTTTTACAGCGCGGCTTATTTCTTTGGTTGACTAAATTTCGAAAGTTCAGATCCATTCTTTTATTTCTTATCAAGATCATGTTCCCAGTAGCTGTTTCAACGTTTAGCCAAACCTGAACGATTCATCAAACTACTACTACTAGCTTCAGACCCTTCTACACCTTTTTATTCCTTAACCGACCAGGGAGGAGGGAGTTGTGTACACTGCTGGTATACATAGTACATTTTATTCAACGCGCCCGGGATCACTACGTTTGAGACCTAACTATCCACTGAAGCAGGTCAACACTGCTGTCACTAGTTTGACGGATCACGGTTCTAAAAAAAAAAATTGCCACACACTCATTTAAAAAAGAAGAGGGTTTAGTAATATAAAGTCATTCAAATGCAATGAGGCTCTGAATCATTAGCTGGCTCTGTACTCGACCAATGGAAGGAAAGGGGGGGGGGGGTAACTGGTTCATCAATTAGTCACTCCTTAGATTGAAATTGTCAATTTTACATCCCTGTTAATGTCACACAATTTGGACTAAATCCTTCTATAAAAACACGCCAATAATGAGTTCTATTTGTTCTAGTGACTAGTGAGTCTGTTATGTGTTCTAGTGACTAGTGAGTCTGTTATGTATTCTACTGACTAGTGAGTCTGTTATGTGTTCTACTGACTAGTGAGTCTGTTATGTGTTCTAGTGACTAGTGAGTCTGTTATGTATTCTACTGACTAGTGAGTCTGTTATGTATTCTACTGACTAGTGAGTCTGTTATGTGTTCTACTGACTAGTGAGTCTGTTCTTTATTCTACTGACTAGTGAGTCTGTTATGTGTTCTACTGACTAGTGAGTCTGTTATGTGTTCTACTGAGTAGTGAGTCTGTTATGTATTCTACTGACTAGTGAGTCTGTTATGTGTTCTACTGACTAGTGAGTCTGTTATGTGTTCTACTGACTAGTGAGTCTGTTATGTATTCTACTGACTAGTGAGTCTGTTATGTATTCTACTGACTAGTGAGTCTGTTATGTTGTTCTACTGACTAGTGAGTCTGTTATGTGTTCTAGAAACATTGGCTGCCTGGTCGTATGGTATGTGCTCTGTACATAAGTCTCAATGATGCCCGGATGTAATATCTTCAATTCTCAAAGAACATCCAAAACATAAAAAACAAAACATTATCTAAAGATCTGGCTGTTATATCAATTTGTGACCAGACAGAGGCAGCAGTATGTCAGTTTGATGACAAGCGCTACCAGATAACAGATCTACCACATTGTAAACATTGAAATTGTGCGGGCACAACTTTGCATTATTAAAGTTTTCAATGTCTCATTCTGGCGCGTGATATAGGCCTTTACAGAAGTTAAAACGCTTAAAATTTAACAAATCACTTTGACAGCATCACTGACACATAGCTTTACATAATCAGTGATATATCGTGACAGAAATGAAGCTTGTAGTTAGAATTACTACTAACATAGAAACATTCAATTCTACTTCAGCCAGCCGGTCTAAAGTCAATGCAACTGACTAACTACTTGCCCAACCAGTTTGCGCGCGCCTCCAGAACGTGTTCTGCCTACACGCCAAGCTATACACAGCTTTAATGAAAGGCTCAAAATATCTTTTTAATTGAATACATTTTTCCCCCGGTTCCAGTTAACTGTAAATTGAAAAAAAAAATCTAGACGAACTAAATTTGGAGATTCAAATAGAAACCAGTCCAATCATTTTAAAGTGGCAAATACCAGAATATCCAACAGGAATGTGTTGGACGGATAGATGTCTATACATGTGTAGTAGAAGTAGATTAAAACGTCTATAAATGTGTAATAGAAGTAGATTATGACGCCTATACATGTGTAGTAGAAGTAGATTAAAACGTCTATAAATGTGTAATAGAAGTAGATTAAGACGCCTATATATGTGTAGTAGAAGTAGATTAAGACGCCTATATATGTCTAGTAGAAGTAGATTAAGACGTCTATACATGTGTAGTAGAAGTAGATTATGACGTCTATACATGTGCAGTAGAAGTAGATTATGACGTCTATACATGTGTAGTAGAAGTAGATTACGACGTCTATCCATGTCTAGAAGAAGTAGATTAAGCCGTCTATACATGTGTAGTAGAAGTAGATTAAGACGTCTATATATGTGTAGTAGAAGTAGATTAAGACGTCTAAGCATGTAGAAGTAGATTAAGACGTCTAAGCATGTAGAAGTAGATTAAGACGTCTAAGCATGTAGAAGTAGATTAAGACGTCTAAGCATGTAGAAGTAGATTAAGACGTCTAAGCATGTAGAAGTAGATTAAGACGTCTAAGCATGTAGAAGTAGATTAAGACGTCTAAGCATGTAGAAGTAGATTAAGACGTCTAAGCATGTAGAAGTAGATTAAGACGTCTAAGCATGTAGAAGTAGATTAAGACGTCTAAGCATGTAGAAGTAGATTAAGACGTCTAAGCATGTAGAAGTAGATTAAGACGTCTAAGCATGTAGAAGTAGATTAAGACGTCTAAGCATGTAGAAGTAGATTAAGACGTCTAAGCATGTAGAAGTAGATTAAGACGTCTATCCATGTCTAGTAGAAGTAGATTGAGATCTAGAGTTTTCTCGTGTATTTAAATTCAGACCTTTCCTAAGGACCATACTTAAAGATTCATAATATTAACAAAAAAGTATTGTAAAATTACAATTTAAAAAAAAATTAAAACATTGTAAGCGTGACGCATATAAAAATAGTATCACTTTCGTGCCCCATCACTTTTCAAAACGATTTGTTGTGTTGTTATAGCAACTGATCATGGAATCTTTCACCTACAATATCACACATACGGTTTTTTACTTTTACGACAATGATTTTCTATTGACAAAACAAAACCAAAAAAAAAGTATATCAATTAAAATACGATCATAAAAATGGAAGAAAGTCGCTAAGTTTAGTTTTATTGTTTACGTTGTGCGAGAGCTTGGCGTTGCTATGGCAGCAATTCCATCATCGCGATAACTGTGATGAGCTATCACAGGGGAAGATCATCCTATTTTAATTATTTCCCCTTGTTTGAAAAAAAAAACAACGTTTATGCCTCTTCCTACGCTGAGTTAGCTTTCTTAGCAAAGATGGCGCATCTAGATAATTAGGAGATGTCTAGAGTCTATACACAAACAACGATCTGTATGGCTAAGTCTAGTATACAAACATAGATCAACTCACCTGGGGGATATAAATATGTATTTGTGATGATGCTGGACAATGGTATAACTATATCCACCTCAAGAAAACGTTTTAAAAGTTAGAATCGCTTACACTAGAAGCAGTAGCAGGGGAGAGAGGGAGAGAGAGAGAGAAAAAATAAGAGAGAGAGAGAGAGAGAAAAAACACAAGGAAACACAAAACTGCTAATAGGCAGTTTAAGGACGAGCCATGGTACAACTCAGCCAAACGTAGAGATACTGTCTGTCTGCTGTTACTCTACAGCTACTACTACCACCGTCTCAGATGAGATGTTTTAGCAACACTTGGCGGTGTGACACACATACTGGAAAATACAGGCCACACCCACTCACCTCCCCCCCCCCCACCTTCAACTGTTTTTTCACCTTTCAAGTTTTATTCTTCTTTTTCTTTTCTTTCCTTTCACACAAAAAATGTTGAATCAAAAGCCGGAATAGTATGGAGCGGAAATAAAATGGACGCTATATATATGTATATGTAACTAGTGGGAGTCCAGGATGTGTGGGGGGGCAGGGCGTTGGTTATGTGACTGTGAAGGGAGCTAAGATTGCGGGTGGAGTTTGAATATACAAATGGGGGAGGAAGCGGAGTTAAGATGGAAGGGGATATGGGGGGGGGGGGTACGTAAGACTACAAACGAGTCAAATACGATCACTGGTACTCTCTCTCTCTCACTCTAACAGCCCTCCTACACCCCCGCCCTTGCATACTACTCCCACACACAGGATCCGACTCCGCTCATTGCTTCGTTGACTAATTCGCAGATCTGTGCCTCCCATCTTGCGCTTTCTTTCAGGACTCTGAGCTACCTCTGTATCCCGCCAAATGTTGACCTCATTTCTTACAATCTAACAGTGTGACACATCCCAGCAGGCATTAGGATTAACCAGAACATGTCAAATGACATGCTTTATGACATTCGCGTGTACCGGTATTTAAGATGTAAATAAAATTTAGTCTGTGTTTCGTAGACCTGCAGGTAGATCACGGAGAATAAGACGAAGGTTGCTCAATCATCCTCAATGATCGAGTGATTGACTGGTTTAAATCACAAAGTGCTCGATGATCGAATGATTGACTGGTTTAAATCACACAAAAAAAATGTTTTCACTCGACATTTAGGGTTCGACCCCCAACCGATGATAATCTCCTGATGCCCTGTGCAAGACTTTTAGAGGTTGAATGCTACAAAATGTTTGGTACATGAAACTCGAGTCCTGAGTACGGGTAGGACGTAATTGTCTTCTATTTTGAAGTCACATCTTTAATTGATAAACCACAAGTGCAGTGTACATTTCTTGTTTTCATCGGTCAAACATGTCAATCTGTCAATCGTGCTACATTTCAATAAATGCATGATGTAGCCATGAGGACGGAAGAACTAGCCATTGCTACCAGCAGGTGAACTGAAGGATTTATCGCTTCATAGACAATCATAGTGACTGGTCCACAGGACTTCGTTTCATTTGATGAAAGACAAATTTGTATGCGTTTAAAAATGTATGCTAATACCATACATATAGGCTATGCGTATTTTTATACTGCTGGTAATTGCTGTATAATGCACCACTCTATCAGCCAAAAGTCTGCGATTGACGAAGTTTATAAGCTGGTCCAGAATTTATATATCTGTATAGGTCAGTGAACACAGCTTAATCAAAGAGTTTGGAATCGAGTTTGCTCTAACAAATCCTAACCCTATTTGAAATAAAAGTAGCAAAGGCATTTCCAGATCAATTTTGTTTCATACTTTTTATTCCTTGTCATTTTGAAGGCACAAAGAAAAATTAAATTAGGCGGTGAATTTTAATTTAAAAAAAAAACAAGGTCTGACATAAAGAAATTAGAGCCACATTATATCCAAGTCAGATGCAGAGAAACTAAATATTTTGTGTTAATAAATACTTTTTGACATGCGTTCTAATGCCAGCATTTCTCATATGGTCATTCGTCTGGTTATTCAATGTCACGTGGCATCTACTAAAGTTTTAACTAATGATGACAAGAAGTTCTTTGACCCAACACCGTAACACTAAGTCCTTCATTGTTCGACCAGCTCATGAGCAACTAGATTCATGACTTGACACCCAAACAAACAAACAATGTCCATCACGTGACAAAACGATGGTCCTTAATTTCATAATTAATTTCAATTCCGAGCATTCCTTGATTTTCCTGTTTCTGGATATTCTTTCTCTTGTCCATGCAGCCATGGAAGTTGGGTAAAGGAAGCGTAGTCTTTGTTCTAACGTATGCCATCTCTTGTTGTTTGCTTTCATTGTAAACTTGTGATCAAGTTACTTTGTATTCCATTCAGCAGTCATGTTTGGAAATGTCAGGAATATTGAACAAATGATAAACCGAACTGGTCAAGGCTGGAAAGAATACATTTTTATTTGAATTAAAGGCTACTTCTGATATCACAAGATATGTAGTGATACTGATATCACTAGGGCTCAACTACTGTTGACGTCAAAATACAAAGTGGATGGAACAGCTGGTGTTGTAAAGATATAGGTGTAACATACTGTACTGCATACTGTAAGTGTAAAGATACAAGTGGATAGAACCACTGTTGATGAATGGAAGGTCTAAATTTTCACTAGAGTTTCTATAAAATCTAAGAAAACTGAAAACCATGGTTTACTCTGCTGGTCACATGACCAGCTCCCAACCTCAACACGGATACTACAAGTGCTGGCTAGGGTAAGGAGGGGATACTACAAGAAATATCCACAATGAAGATCAAGCCATTCAAATAAAACCACATCGCTCTATGTGTGTGTCTTGTAGAAAAAAAAGAAGATATAGGTAAGTGGCAATCCAAATATTACTGACGGGGAACTTCGAATGGAAGAAAACAAATGTGCTAAAAAAATGAGGAAATGTTGCACTTGACTGTATAGGAATAAGTGGAACTCTTCTTTGTTTGAAATATTCAGTTACAAAGAAGGTTTTCTTGTTATTCTTGTAACAGTTCAATGTCTTGTTCCATTTCTCGACTTGTCTGTAGATGTATAATGCTGTCAAACTATTTTCTAAGGTAAGCCAACACAACTGGCTAAGACCTGCGAACTGATGTGCCTGATTCTCTAAGTTGTAACTGATCGCTGTATGGGAGTAGAACAAGCTGCCGCAGCTTTGATACATGTGATGCTAGCTGTAGGGTGTGAGTTCGAAATCTCCTGCAATGGTCTTTCTGAATGTTCGGAGTGTATTTTATTTTTTGGGTGACCGTGTTCTTTTCGTTTTAAAATTAATTCTTTACAGCTACTTCTGTTGCTACCTATACAGCTACTTCTGTTGCTACCTATACAGCTACTTCTGTTGCTACCTATACAGCTACCTTTTCTCTGCTGTTTATTTATTTCAAGGCAATTTACTAGTATAAGTATAATAATATAATTGTGTCTGACGTCTGAGGTCAATATTCCCTCACCTAAATCCAAAAGATGGCACCCTATCAAGTATGAAGTTTCTAATCTATTCATATTCTCCTCCCCCCCCCCAACACACACACAACCCTACCTTCTCTCTTTCCGCTGCCACTATTTGCTGACAACACAAACTGTAGAAACCACGTGACCCAGCTGGCAGGCTCGTTACGCTTGAAAGCACAGCTGCCAACGTAGTTTCTCTGATGAAAGCACAGCTGCCAACTTAGTTTCTCTGATGATGGCTGTTTGAGTTGAGAGCTGATTAATAATTATGTTTTAGCTGGTCAGAGCGGGTCACAGTTTGTTATGAATATAAAGAATTTGGAGGTCATGTGCTAGAACTTTTGTCTTAAGCTGAACACTTCAGAGTTTCTCACATGCTATATCGTACTTTCAACATAAATCAAAATCTTAAACTGGCTAAGCTAATCTATTTATATACAAAGGCCACACATTTAAGACCAAATAGAAACATTGTGTCGATGATAGGCATAAAATGCAGAGAGAACTCAAATCGACCACCTGCAGACAACGACTTTGGATATAAAATATGTCGATCTTTAATCTTCGGAATCGAAGACAACATGACAACTCTAAATTAAGAAGATCAGAAAAAAAAAATTAAAAAAAAAAAAAGATCGATGGTTATTGTGGCTAAATGTAAAACAGAAGAATGAAATTAAAGGAATACTTTCTCAGCATATAAAAGTTTTTGGAAGATTTCGAAAAGTCTCTTTTGTATGGGTCGTGGTCGCTGAGGCGTAGAGCGCTTGGTTTCCTAACCGATGGTTCTCTGTCAGGACTGGAATTTCGAACTTCTTTTTGGGACGCCCCTGAGTCCGCCCAACTCTAGTGGGCACCTGATATTAGGAAAGTACGGCGCTTGGTCGTTGAGCTCGTCACATGACACTTTCGTTAACCCTAGAAACAGATGACCTAAACATCATCTGCCCTTAGGCATCGCAAGGTCTGAAAGGGGAACTTTACTTAAAATAGATCTAAACTCACTCAACTTTTTTCTTTATTTGTACTTTATTACAATTATTGAATCAAAACAATTATCTGTCTCCAAACAATAAAACTCCATTATCTGTCTCCAAACAATCCACTCAATGATCTGTTTCCAAACAATCCACTCAATGATCTGTTTCCAAACAATCCACTCAATGATCTGTTTCCAAACAATCCACTCAATGATCTGTTTCCAAACAATCCACTCAATGATCTGTTTCCAAACAATCCACTCAATGATCTGTTTCCAAACAATCCACTCAATGATCTGTTTTCAAACTAAATCAATAAAAACACGGAAGAAGACTGACCAAACCAGATGTTAACATTCAATTCGAAATATACATTAAAAATTAGTCCATGGGAGAACAAACCTGCATGATAAAGTTTTATGTTTACCATTGGTACCATAAGTAGCCTACCTTCAGAAGACATACTATCAGTAGACTTATCCTAAGTAGGCACCATAGGCTTTAAAACAACGGTGATCAATAATGATAAGCTCAAACTGATATTTCTCACGTGACCTAACATGGAATTGTCAAATATTGTTAGGCAGCTTCTGGTTTGACCACGTGATGGAGTGGACCTTAAGTCCTACAACAAACGAGCAAGGAACAAACCCAAATACAGACAGTGAACATCTTAGAAAGTCATTTCAAGGGGAGTAATTCAACCTAGATCATTTAATCAAGATCATTTAAACTGAGACAAAAGAGTTAATCACAAGCCTAAACAACAACAACAAAATAAGCTAGAGTCACGTTAGTAAAGCATCCAACTACTGTACTTGTTTGTCAGTGTTGGAGATGAGAGCATAACATATAATGTGAAGCTACTTGACATCAATGTCAGTCACACTGAAGCTTTTGGCGGACAGGAGAAATTGACATACATACAAATATATACTTGTATTTTATTTCAATGTTCGCATCTAATAAAATTGAGAAAAATCCAATCTTGCTAGCAGCAATATTTCGTTGTGATTTAGAATAACTTCAGACGTTTTTTTGTCAATTGTTTTTATTTATGTCAAGTTTTCTTCTTTGAACATGTCAGCATCCGATGCAGTCAATTCTATCCATGTGTTAATCTCGTATGAAATGTTGGTGTTTGGCTGCTGACTACTTGTGGAATACGTTCTAGCTTGAATGCTTCAGGGAAGGAAGGAAAACGGTCCGAAAACCTATACATCATTGTGACATAAGAAGAAATGAGTAGTTGACATATGAATGACATTAGGGAAGAAATGAGCAGGGTACATACGAATGAACAATTTATTAAATAGACATAGTTAGTCAACACGTGGTTAACATTTTGATCATTTTGAAGAAAAGCCCCAAACTAGTCTTTGATCAACTCTGTTAATATTAATGTCAAAGAGTTAACTGAGATCAATCTAAATGTCAGAGTTAACAGAGATCTTAATGTCAGAGTTAACAGAGATCTTAATGTCAGAGTTAACAGAGATCTTAATGTCAGAGTTAACAGAGATCTTAATGTCAGAGTTAACAGAGATCTTAATGTCAGAGTTAACAGAGATCTTAATGTCAGAGTTAACAGAGATCTTAATGTCAGAGTTAACAGAGATCTTAATGTCAGAGTTAACAGAGATCTTAATGTCAGAGTTAACAGAGATCTTAATGTCAGAGTTAACAGAGATCTTAATGTCAGAGTTAACAGAGATCTTAATGTCAGAGTTAACAGAGATCTTGATGTCTGAATTAACAGAGATCTTGATGTCAGAGTTAACAGAGATCTTGATGTCAGAGTTAACAGAGATCTTGATGTCAGAGTTAACAGAGATCTTAATGTCAGAGTTAACAGAGATCTTAATGTCAGAGTTAACAGAGATCTTAATGTCAGAGTTAACAGAGATCTTAATGTCAGAGTTAACAGAGATCTTAATGTCAGAGTTAACAGAGATCTTGATGTCAGAGTTAACAGAGATCTTAATGTCAGAGTTAACAGAGATCTTAATGTCAGAGTTAACAGAGATCTTGATGTCAGAGTTAACAGAGATCTTAATGTCAGAGTTAACAGAGATCTTAATGTCAGAGTTAACAGAGATCTTAATGTCAGAGTTAACAGAGATCTTGATGTCAGAGTTAACAGAGATCTTAATGTCAGAGTTAACAGAGATCTTAATGTCAGAGTTAACAGAGATCTTGATGTCAGAGTTAACAGAGATCTTAATGTCAGAGTTAACAGAGATCTTAATGTCAGAGTTAACAGAGATCTTAATGTCAGAGTTAACAGAGATCTTGATGTCAGAGTTAACAGAGATCTTAATGTCAGAGTTAACAGAGATCTTAATGTCAGAGTTAACAGAGATCTTAATGTCAGAGTTAACAGAGATCTTGATGTCAGAGTTAACAGAGATCTTAATGTCAGAGTTAACAGAGATCTTAATGTCAGAGTTAACAGAGATCTTAATGTCAGAGTTAACAGAGATCTTGATGTCAGAGTTAACAGAGATCTTAATGTCAGAGTTAACAGAGATCTTAATGTCAATCCAGCCCACCTATTGCGTACCTGTCCACATCAAATGTGAAGTCTTATAATGCATGGAAAGTGAATTAAATTGTATTTCTACAAGTACAGTTACCAGACATCGAGCAAGAGGAGGAAATGTTCTCATTTTTTAG
This sequence comes from Biomphalaria sudanica, assembly GCA_036873155.1. Taxonomy (NCBI): domain Eukaryota; kingdom Metazoa; phylum Mollusca; class Gastropoda; family Planorbidae; genus Biomphalaria; species Biomphalaria sudanica. Next base: position 713,531 of record JAZGLO010006571.1, on the reverse strand, counting down.
GTCGCTTCCTTCGTCAGGAAGATATTGGCTTAAAATGAGAAGGTATATGAGAAGGTATATGAGAAGGTATATGAGAAGGTATATGAGAAGGTATATGAGAAGGTATATGAGAATGTATATGAGAGGTATATGAGAAGGTATATGAGAAGGTATATGAGAAGGTATATGAGAAGGTATATGAGAAGGTATATGACTGTTACCAAGTTGAAAATATTTCCCACCAATGAAAATGTGGAAATATTCCTTCGACTCTCTAGAGTAAGACTTGTGTTGTTTTGTTTGTTCATTAAAAAGTTGGTAGCAGAGATTGACTGTCACCAGAAGCACAATGTTTGGCTATAGAATATTCCATTATTAAGGAAAATGAATTTTACAGTTTTATCAAAATTTAAAACAAAATTCAATGAGAAACTCCGAACGCCTTTTATAAGAAAATATTAAGACCTTTTTTAAGGACCTAACTGTCAGTCAAAGCGGTCCATTTGATGAGTCATTAGGTACCGTCCCACTGGGCCCCAGCTACTAACCAAATCCTGAGAAAGAGATAAAAGTCTATTCAAAGGGAGAGCATATTTTGGTTGTCCAGATTTCTGGTCCTTGTCATTCAGCTGAGATAGCACATAAACCATTTCTATTAAGTGATTTAATGTATTCATTACGTGTATCATTTAATCATGTTTCTGGCTAAACAGATCATCATTGGCCTCCTTCAGTCGTAGGACGACTATGGTTCATCTCAGAGCACACTTCCTCATGTGACTGTGGAGCCCTATTTTGGAGAGACACTCCCGTCCACAGATAGCGCAAACAGATCATAGTGTTAGAACAATTGAACACTTCTCAGTGATATGACCTCTAGTACATGTGCTTTCATCCTTTGATTTGCCGGGTTGAACTTCTAGTATAGAATTATGTCCAGGGCTACAGACGTGTGGGAAACTATGGTCTCGATTGTTTTAATTAATGACATCTGCGCGTTTGTGTATACTTAGCGGCCACGTACTAATCAAACAGAAAGCGTAGAGCACAAGCACGATATGCCAGGAACAATTCCGCAAATTTGTGTGTGTGTGTGCGCGCGTGCGAGTGTGTGTGTCAATTCTAGTAGCAGAAAAAAAAATTGATTGACTTCATACTTATTCCTTAGTCGTATCACGTATCTAACCTTCGCTAACATTCTTCTTAAATAATTGTCTCAGTGCAACAATTTGTATTTTAAAGTCTATATTTCCAAGTCTGTGTTTCCAAGTCTGTGTTTCCAAGTCTGTGTTTCCAAGTCTGGGTTTTCAAGTCTGTGTTTCCAAGTCTGTGTTTCCAAGTCTGTATTTTCAAGTCTATATTTCCAAGTCTGTGTTTTCAAGTCTGTGTTTCCAAGTCTGTTTCCATCTGCTCTCTTGGTATTATTGGTATTATTTCTTATATTAAATTTATTTTCTTGAGACATACAAAGACAGGATCATTTGTAAAGATCAGATGAAAACCTCTTCTCGTCATCTTAATGGACTCCAGTTAACAATGACTTTGTCTATGTAATCAGTTGCTAAATATGTAGGTCGCAGCGGTGTCTGCGCTGCCACTCAAAATGCATTAATAAACCTTTTTTTTAAATCTTTTTGCAGACTATATAAGAATTATTTTATCTGTGTTTATAACATTATTCCCAGTCTCAGTTTTTCTTACAAAATTGCATCAGAAATATTTTAATTCAAGTTTATGTTACTGAACACATGTCCTAAATTCTTTAATATGTTACGACACATGTGTCCCAATTGTGTATTTATGTTACGACACATTTGTCCTAAATCCATCTTTATGTTACGACACATGTGTCCAAAATCCATCTTTATGTTACGACACATGTGTCCAAAATCCATCTTTATGTTACTAAACAATGTGTCCTAATTCGCCCTGTTGCTACTAAAAGACTTAATGATTTGTTAGCTCAACTGTCGCGCCTCTCCAAGTGTAAATGTCTTACCACCAGGCAGACATGTGGGCCGTACAAGATGTAAACAGACTAGCAGAGTTGATTGAGCAGATAACTCTGGGGAGACCGGTTGTGACGTCATCACAAACGTTTAAGGCCCGCTCTATACAAAAAAAATGAACCTCCCCCTCCCAACTATTTTTCTTTTAATAGGACGCCAACTGAACTAAAATCTATGTCAATACACTGGCGGATGTGCAGTGGGCAGATTTCAACTCGAACACCCCCTCCCCTTTGTGTGGGGTATCCGCCATTGGAAAATGATGGACGGCATATGGATTTGTGACAGGCCGCTGAGGTTTTCTTCCATCACCGCTAGTGCAATGAAATCGGTTTCATTCCCATTTTCCGGTTGTTTTATGTTATTTCCTCAGTAGTGATGTATTCTCTTGAGAATAAAGTTTGATATTTTGGGGATATATTGGGGATATATTGGCCTACACCCTCAAAATGCCCATGAAAACTTGATTTTGTCCAAGAATTTTTTTTTATATAATTTTTATGTAATTTTTTAACGCAAAGAACTAGAAAGCGTACAGTAAGTCCTAGACTCCATAATCTAACAGCCGAGACTTGGCCTACAGTAAGTCCTAGACTCCATCATCTTACAGCCGAGACTTGGCCTACAGTAAGTCCTAGACTTCATCATCTAACAGCCGAGAATTGGCCTACAGTAAGTCCTAGACTCCATCATCTAACAGCCGAGACTTGGCCTACAGTAAGTCCTAGACTCCATCATCTAACAGCCGAGACTTGGCCTACAGTAAGTCCTAGACTTCATCATCTAACAGCCGAGACTTGGCCTACAGTAAGTCCTAGACTCCATCATCTAACAGCCGAGACTTGGCCTACAGTAAGTCCTAGACTTCATCATCTAACAGCCGAGACTTGGCCTACAGTAAGTCCTAGACTTCATCATCTAACAGCCGAGACTTGGCCTACAGTAATTCCTAGACTCCATCATCTAACAGCCGACACTTGGCCCTAAACTGGTGCTGGAAAACATCGAAGAAATGGAAGTCATATGAATACTGTGGAACTTTAAAAGTCAACTACACAACATCTCCACATCTTCTTAAAATGTAGTCTGGCTGTTACCAAATGTGTGGAGCTAATAGGTCAGGGAGGGGGGTGGGTTACATGAAAACAAAAAGCAGGAGGAAACAAATGAAAGTAATGTCTAAAAGGAAAATGGGTCATTATCAAATTGATTACCCTCCCAATAAAAAAAAGTCCCTGCTTTGACATACCTGGATATTGTTACAATCGCTTACTATCCCATAAGTGCACTCAACCAAACAAACACACAAGGACACACACATACACACACCTATTTATTTAATGCATGAAAGAAAGAGGGCGAAACCCACCAGGGGTTCATTAAATGCACCTCTCTCGAACAGATTGAAAGGACTACACGCGTTGATTCAAGTGTGTACATATGACAAGTGTGTACATAGACGGTGCCAGCATCGTGTAGGCCTATGTGTATGTATGTGTGTGTCTGCGTGTGTAGCAATATTGTTCCAATTGAATGTAATCTCCCCCCAAGTTCCTAGTGTGAGTTGAAGTGAAAATGTCAGAGCTAATACATCCCACATGACATCACTGGCCTAGACAAACTAGGGAAACCAACTCCTTCAATCTATTGTAGTAACTAGATTGTGTATGGTGCCGCCTGGATGTTGGTTTGGGGGGTTGGTGAGTGCATATACTACAGCAGCCATTTCAATTTGGCCGCCTGTCGCCGAAAAAATCTGACTTGATAAAAGATTGAACAGATAAAATCAAACAACTGGATTTAAATCGTGTAAGTCTTTAAAAAAAACAAAAAACAAAAATAATTTTGCCGCCTATTGCCGAAAAAAAATCTGGGTTTTATTCACAGAGTTTACAGATAAACAACTAGATGTCAGCCTAAGATCATCTGAAAGTATTATAAAATGTAAGCGTTGATCTTGTGTATCCTAAATCCAAATAAATAGAGATTAAGAACAACAAATATCCCTTGACAGTTTGTCTTTATACAATGATATCCCAAAGTGGGATTTTTAAAAAAAGGCACAAAAAGGGATAGAAAAAGGGGGTGGGGGTTATTTCTCTGTTTCTTGTCTGGTAGAGTAGAGAGTTCAACTAGCCTCGGAAGGGCTGACTACAGAGAGCAATAGAGTTACTTTATTAAATAGACAGCGGATGAAGAGAGTTGTGTCTAGACTTACTGGGAAAGAAATCTTGTCTCTAGTTAGAAAGATAAAACAACAAGGTGAAAAAAGGGGCCAGGGGTAAAGAAAAAAAAAAGCTGGAAGGCGACGCCAGGTGTTGTGGGGAGGGGGGAGGTAGCGAGTAAGAGTGCTTTGTGGTAGAGTCATGTAGAGTAGGTGTGCAGCTCGTCTAGGTGTAATACTATCATCTAGGTTTGTCAACGGTATGCTAAATACATGGCAGTTATTTATTTCAAAACAAGTTGAGGGCCTAGTCCCCAACGTATGCAAACAAACTGAAACTGTAGCATCCATTGTAGAGTTTCAAAACCAAATTATCTATCATTGAACTGAGACTTTGTTATCTATACTAGAACTGAGATAGTCTTTGTTATCTATACTAGAACTGAGATAGTCTTTGTTATCTATACTAGAACTGAGATAGACTTTGTTATCTATACTAGAACTGAGATAGTCTTTGTTATCTATACTAGAACTGAGATAGTCTTTGTTATCTATACTAGAACTGAGATAGTCTTTGTTATCTATACTAGAACTGAGATAGTCTTTGTTATCTATACTAGAACTGAGATAGACTTTGTTATCTATACTAGAACTGAGATAGTCTTTGTTATCTATACTAGAACTGAGATAGTCTTTGTTATCTATACTAGAACTGAGATAGACTTTTTTATCTATACTAGAACTGAGATAGCCTTTGTTATCTATACTAGAACTGAGATAGTCTTTGTTATCTATACTAGAACTGAGATAGTCTTTGTTATCTATACTAGAACTGAGATAGACTTTGTTATCTATACTAGAACTGATATAGTCTTTGTTATCTATACTAGAACTGAGATAGTCTTTGTTATCTATACTAGAACTGATATAGTCTTTGTTATCTATACTAGAACTGATATAGTCTTTGTTATCTATACTAGAACTGATATAGTCTTTGTTATCTATACTAGAACTGATATAGTCTTTGTTATCTATACTAGAACTGATATAGTCTTTGTTATCTATACTAGAACTGATATAGTCTTTGTTATCTATACTAGAACTGATATAGTCTTTGTTATCTATACTAGAACTGAGATAGTCTTTGTTATCTATAATAGAACATCCATCTTTGTTTTCTATTACATAACTTCAGATTATTGTATTTAATATATCATACATGCATGACCGTGTGGTATGCGGTCCAGACTATTGTCGCGATGGTCCCGGGTTTGAATCCTGCCAGCCGTCATCCCCTGCAGTCCTGAAGGAGGTTTGTGTTTGAACGTTGTTACATCCATGTCATAGGAACATCAGATGAACAAGTGTATAACTTCAAAGTATGGTGCCGTTTATGAACTTCAAAGCATAACTTCACTTTGTTGTTTGTGGCATTATTTTATTTGGATGTTTCTTAAATGGTTAGATGAGACAAAAAAACGTTTAGCGAACTGTGTGGAAGGATTTTAATCTTCAATGGTTAGAATCAACAGGAAGTTTATTGTTGCTAAGATACAGAATAATATCTTGGTGGAAACGAAAGTTCATTTGAAACTATTGAACACCTGATCAAACATTTTTGGTCAAGTTGAATACAAGTTGAATACAAGTTGACTTGTTTTTGTTTTTTTTCTAAACTCAGATCTGATGTTACGTTGTTTATGGTATTTGTCAGATATTGTGTTTATTTGTCAGAAATTGTGTTTGTCAGATAGTGTGTTTATTTGTCAGAAATTGTGTTTATTTGTAAGATATTGTGTTTATTTGTCAGATATTGTGTTTATTTGTCAGATGTTATGTTTATTTGTCAGATATTATGTTTATTTGTCAAATATTGTGTTTATTTGTCAAATATTGTGTTTATTTGTCAGATATTGTGTTTATTTGTCAGATATTGTATTAATATGTCAGACATTATGTAAGTTCAGTTCAATAACCAGTGCTTAGTGTTGCAAAGTGTCGTCTTCCTTGAATGTTACAAGTTCTTACAGCTAGTGCACAGTCACAAAGCTAATAACGTTAAAGTAGTATGGGAATTCTAGTGCATGACACATTGATAACATTTAGGCCTCCATAGGATATACAGAGTTATCAGTTTTCAACTTTCAAACAAAATGTTTTGGACATATTTAAATATTTATGTCCAACATTCTCTATCAACTCACACTGTATTCAACATTCCCTATCAACTCACACTGTATTCAACATTCCCTATCAACTCACGATGTATTCAACATTCCCTATCAACTCACGATGTATTCAACATTCCCTATCAACTCACGATGTATTCAACATTCCCTATCAACTCACGATGTATTCAACATTCCCTATCAACTCACACTGTATTCAACATTCCCTATCAACTCACACTGTATTCAACATTCCCTATCAACTCACACTGTATTCAACATTCCCTATCAACTCACGCTGTATTCAACATTCCCTATCAACTCATACATACTGTATTCAACATTCCCTATCAACTCACGCTGTATTCAACCTTTGTAATGTGAGGACGTTTGAAGTTCTGTTTGATTTGATTTCCTTCCATTTTTTTGTTTGTTCATGAAATTATTGAGAAAAAAAACAAAAACTATTTCTTACATAGGGGAACTTTGTTAATGCATGAAAATGGAGATAATTTCTTAGATCTAATTGTGGGTTGAAATTGATTTGACACTGTAAATCTGTAAAGAAAACTAAGATATATAAACACGGTCGGATTTAAGGGAGGTAGGCGGGGCACCGGGAGTCCACAAAAAAAGGGGCTGCCATAAGAAACATTTTAAAAAAAAATTATCTGAATTTCGACCGAGTAGAAATGTGTTCGACGTTTTTAGGTTTGAAATATTTTTCTTCGCATTTTTACCGCCACTATTTTAAACCTTACAGTGAAAAACATTGTCGTGGTTCAGACGTGTAGAGCCTGTAGCGTGCTCGTAATAGATGCAGCTCCTAATCTACGCCATTCGTCAACCCAGGACATTACCCTCCACAAACTCAAAAACATAACTTTTTTTTTTTAAGTATGCATATCAAATATTTTTTTTTAAGTATGCATATTAAATATTTTTTAAGACAAAAAAGAAATATCGTTCTTCTAAAATATGGCGCATGCTTTTTTATATAATTATTATTATTAATAAGTGGATTTTTTTTCAGCTTTTAAAAATGTAGGGGCATGCCCAAAATCCTGCCTCGGGTCTTCCACTTACTTAAATTCGTCCCTGTATATAGTCTATGTCTTTAGTTCTATCTTAAGTATCAAGAAAAATAGATCTTGTGCGATTTATTCCTTTCGTAAGTCTATGTAATGAGTTCAACAACTGACTAGTTAGAAACTTTCTAAGCTTCTAATCAACTTAAAACTCCTAGGCCTATTTCCTGGCTCCCAGTTTAGCAGCAAGAGAATGTCTTCCGATTACTTGAGCGCTGATGTGTCATGAATTCATCTCAAAGTTGGCACCAAACGGGAGACATGAAGGAACAGGTGAGCCTGGAACTCAACCACAGCTTGTACTGTCTCATTGACTCCTGTGTTAAACTGTCTCATTGAGTTCTGTGTTAAACTGTCTAATTGAGTTCAGTGTCAAACTGTATCATTCAGTTCTGTCTTATACTGTATCATTGAGTTATGTGTTAAACTGTCTAATTGAGTTTAGTGTCAAACTGTATCATTCAGTTCTGTGTTAAACTGTATCATTGAGGCCTGTGTTAAACTGTCTAATTGATTTCAGTGTCAAACTGTATCATTGAGTTGTGTGTTAGACTGTATCATTGAGTTCTGTGTTAAACTGTATCATTGAGTCCTATGTTAAACTGTCTCATTTGCTCGTGAGATCAATGGTTGGACGGATATAATTCAAGAATGTGGGCCTATACATTGTGTTTGGTCATCACATTGAGAGAACTGATGAAATACTTTCGCTTATGAAATATGATGGGTACATCGTGCTCGGCATGTCAGAGACAGAATAACAGCTATGTAGATTGTTAGACACCTTATTTAGAGTATTAGTTATTTAGCGACGCACCATAGAAGACGTATATTGAACGGGACTAGTGACGTTTGGGATATGTTGGGTTAGAGACCGGAAAATCAGTTAGCGATAGAATTCTCTAGGGTAAAGACGTGTTTATTTTGACAGAGACTTTTACTGTGGCCTTTTCTTGGAATAAACATCTGTTATATTGTTCATCAGTGTTGACCACATCTCTTCACTAGTTAAATCGATGTATTGTTTATTCTGTTTACTGAGCAACTACACTGAATACACCCGAACAATAAAACTCAAACGCTTGCAGAGTAATTGGATGAAATCCAACAGTCATCGTTAGTTGACCTCAAGACAGTCTGAACAAGCACATCACAAGATCTATGTCACAGTATAACAGTTATGTAGATCTATGTTAAAGACACTATAACAGCTATGTAGATCTATGTCACAGTATAACAGCTATGTACATCTATGTCACAGTATAACAGCTATGTAGATCTATGTTAAAGACACTATAACAGCTATGTAGATCTATGTCACAGTATAACAGCTATGTACATCTATGTCACAGTATAACAGCTATGTAGATCTATGTTAAAGACACTATAACAGCTATGTAGATCTATGTCACAGTATAACAGCTATGTACATCTATGTCACAGTATAACAGCTATGTAGATCTATGTTAAAGACACTATAACAGCTATGTAGATCTATGTCACAGTATAACAGCTATGTACATCTATGTCACAGTATAACAGCTATGTAGATCTATGTTAAAGACACTATAACAGCTATGTAGATCTATGTCACAGTATAACAGCTATGTACATCTATGTCACAGTATAACAGCTATGTAGATCTATGTTAAAGACACTATAACAGCTATGTAGATCTATGTCACAGTATAACAGCTATGTACATCTATGTCACAGTATAACAGCTATGTAGATCTATGTTAAAGACACTATAACAGCTATGTAGATCTATGTCACAGTATAACAGCTATGTACATCTATGTCACAGTATAACAGCTATGTAGATCTACTAACATTATGTCTAAGACATTTCAACTTCTATATTTCACTTCTGCGTGACAATGTTTGTGTGTGTGTGTGTGTTGTTGTTAAGAAGGAAAAAAAAGAGAGTGACGTAGTCAAAGGGGAAGGGGAGATTTAAAAATGGAGAATGCTGGCAGCTAGTTGGCTCGTAATATGCGCAACTGTTAAACTGTAAATTTAAAAGATAATTGTATTAGATGTATATAGCAGTTTCTTTTTTTTCATTCCACCTTTTTTGGATATATAATAATACATCTCTCCTTTGTCAAATGGTATAATGTTTAGAGCTATGCTACGTCATGTCAAATGGTGTATTGTTTAGAGCTATGCTACGTCATGTCAAATGGTGTATTGTTTAAAGCTATGTTACGTCATGTCAAATGGTGTATTGTTTAAAGCTATGTTACGTCATGTCAAATGGTGTATTGTTTAGAGCTATGCTACGTCATGTCAAATGGTGTATTGTTTAGAGCTATGCTACGTCATGTCAAATGGTGTATTGTTTAGAGCTATGTTACGTCATGTCGAATGGTGTATTGTTTAGAGCTATGCTACGTCATGTCAAATGGTGTATTGTTTAAAGCTATGTTACGTCATGTCAAATGGTGTATTGTTTAAAGCTATGTTACGTCATGTCAAATGGTGTATTGTTTAAAGCTATGTTACGTCATGTCAAATGGTGTATTGTTTAGAGCTATGCTACGTCATGTCAAATGGTGTATTGTTTAGAGCTATGCTACGTCATGTCAAATGGTGTATTGTTTAGAGCTATGTTACGTCATGTCAAATGGTGTATTGTTTAGAGCTATGCTACGTCATGTCAAATGGTGTATTGTTTAGAGCTATGCTACGTCATGTCAAATGGTGTATTGTTTAGAGCTATGCTACGTCATGTCAAATGGTGTATTGTTTAGAGCTATGCTACGTCATGTCAAATGGTGTATTGTTTAGAGCTATGCTACGTCATGTCAAATGGTGTATTGTTTAGAGCTATGCTACGTCATGTCAAATGGTGTATTGTTTAAAGCTATGTTACGTCATGTCAAATTGTGTATTGTTTAGAGCTATGTTACGTCATGTCAAATGGTGTATTGTTTAAAGCTATGCTACGTCATGTCAAATGGTGTATTGTTTAGAGCTATGCTACGTCATGTAAAATGGTGTATTGTTTAGAGCTATGCTACGTCATGTCAAATGGTGTATTTATTAGAGCTATGCTACTTCATGTCAAATGGTGTATTGTTTAGAGCAATACTACGTCATGTCAAATGGTGTATTGTTTAGAGCTATGCTACGTCATGTCAAATTGTGTATTGTTTAGAGCTATGCTACGTCATGTAAAATGGTGTATTTATTAGAGCTGTGCTACGTCATGTCAAATGGCGTATTGTTTAGAGCTATGTTACGTCATGTCAAATGGTGTATTGTTTAGAGCTATGTTACGTCATGTCAAATGGTATAATGTTTAGAGCTATGCTACGTCATGTCAAATGGTGTATTGTTTAAAGCTATGTTACGTCATGTCAAATGGTGTATTGTTTAAAGCTATGTTACGTCATGTCAAATGGTGTATTGTTTAGAGCTATGCTACGTCATGTCAAATGGTGTATTGTTTAGAGCTATGCTACGTCATGTCAAATGGTGTATTGTTTAGAGCTATGTTACGTCATGTCAAATGGTGTATTGTTTAGAGCTATGTTACGTCATGTCAAATGGTGTATTGTTTAGAGCTATGCTACGTCATGTCAAATGGTGTATTGTTTAAAGCTATGTTACGTCATGTCAAATGGTGTATTGTTTAAAGCTATGTTACGTCATGTCAAATGGTGTATTGTTTAAAGCTATGTTACGTCATGTCAAATGGTGTATTGTTTAGAGCTATGCTACGTCATGTCAAATGGTGTATTGTTTAGAGCTATGCTACGTCATGTCAAATGGTGTATTGTTTAAAGCTATGTTACGTCATGTCAAATTGTGTATTGTTTAGAGCTATGTTACGTAATGTCAAATGGTGTATTGTTTAGAGCTATGCTACGTCATGTCAAATGGTGTATTGTTTAGAGCTATGCTACGTCATGTAAAATGGTGTATTGTTTAGAGCTATGCTACGTCATGTCAAATGGTGTATTTATTAGAGCTATGCTACTTCATGTCAAATGGTGTATTGTTTAGAGCAATACTACGTCATGTCAAATGGTGTATTGTTTAGAGCTATGCTACGTCATGTCAAATTGTGTATTGTTTAGAGCTATGCTACGTCATGTCAAATGGTGTATTTATTAGAGCTATGATACGTCATGTCAAATGGCGTATTGTTTAGAGCTATGTTACGTCATGTCAAATGGTGTATTGTTTAGAGCTATGTTACGTCATGTTAAATGGTGTATTGTTTAGAGCTATGTTACGTCATGTCAAATGGTATAATGTTTAGAGCTATGCTACGTCATGTCAAATGGTGTATTGTTTAGAGGAATGCTACGTCATGTCAAATGGTGTATTGTTTCGAGCTATGCTACGTCATGTCAAATGGTGTATTGTTTAGAGCTATGCTACGTCATGTCAAATGGTATAATGTTTAAAGCTATGCTACGTCATGTCAAATGGTGTATTGTTTAGAGCTATGTTACGTCATGTCAAATGGTGTACTGTTTAGAGCTATATGTTACGTCATGTCAAATGGTGTACTGTTTAGAGCTATGTTACGTCATGTCAAATGGTGTACTGTTTAGAGCTATGTTACGTCATGTCAAATGGTGTATTGTTTATAGCTATGTTACGTCATGTCAAATGGTGTATTGTTTAGAGCTATGCTACTTCATGTCAAATGGTGTATTGTTTAGAGCTATGTTACGTCATGTCAAATGGTGTATTGTTTAGAGCTATGTTACGTCATGTCAAATGGTGTATTGTTTAGAGCTATGCTACTTCATGTCAAATGGTGTATTGTTTAGAGCTATGCTACTTCATGTCAAATGGTGTACTGTTTAGAGCTATGCTACGTCATGTCAAATGGTGTATTTATTAGAGCTATGTTACGTCATGTCAAATGGTGTATTGTTTAGAGCTATGCTACGTCATGTCAAATGGTGTATTGTTTAGAGCTATGTTACGTCATGTCAAATGGTGTACTGTTTAGAGATATGTTACGTCATATCAAATGGTGTATTGTTTAGAGCTATGTTACGTCATGTCAAATGGTATAATGTTTAGAGCTATGCTACGTCATGTCAAATGGTGTATTGTTTAGAGGAATGCTACGTCATGTCAAATGGTGTATTGTTTCGAGCTATGCTACGTCATGTCAAATGGTGTATTGTTTAGAGCTATGCTACGTCATGTCAAATGGTATAATGTTTAAAGCTATGCTACGTCATGTCAAATGGTGTATTGTTTCGAGCTATGCTACGTCATGTCAAATGGTGTATTGTTTAGAGCTATGCTACGTCATGTCAAATGGTATAATGTTTAAAGCTATGCTACGTCATGTCAAATGGTGTACTGTTTAGAGCTATGCTACGTCATGTCAAATGGTGTATTGTTTAGAGCTATGCTACGTCATGTCAAATGGTATAATGTTTAAAGCTATGCTACGTCATGTCAAATGGTGTACTGTTTAGAGCTATATGTTACGTCATGTCAAATGGTGTACTGTTTAGAGCTATGTTACGTCATGTCAAATGGTGTACTGTTTAGAGCTATGTTACGTCATGTCAAATGGTGTATTGTTTAGAGCTATGCTACGTCATGTAAAATGGTGTATTGTTTAGAGCTATGCTACGTCATGTCAAATGGTGTATTTATTAGAGCTATGCTACGTCATGTCAAATGGTATAATGTTTAGAGGAATGCTACGTCATGTCAAATGGTGTATTGTTTCGAGCTATGCTACGTCATGTCAAATGGTGTATTGTTTAGAGCTATGCTACGTCATGTCAAATGGTGTATTTATTAGAGCTATGCTACGTCATGTCAAATGGTGTATTGTTTAGAGCTATGTTACGTCATGTCAAATGGTGTATTGTTTAGAGCTATGTTACGTCATGTCAAATGGTATAATGTTTAGAGCTATGCTACGTCATGTCAAATGGCGTATTGTTTAGAGCTATGTTACGTCATGTCAAATGGTGTATTGTTTAGAGCTATGTTACGTCATGTCAAATGGTGTATTGTTTAGAGCTATGTTACGTCATGTCAAATGGTATAATGTTTAGAGCTATGATACGTCATGTCAAATGGTGTATTGTTTAGAGGAATGCTACGTCATGTCAAATGGTGTATTGTTTAGAGCTATGCTACGTCATGTCAAATGGTGTATTGTTTAGAGCTATGCTACGTCATGTCAAATGGTATAATGTTTAAAGCTATGCTACGTCATGTCAAATGGTGTATTGTTTAGAGCTATGTTACGTCATGTCAAATGGTGTACTGTTTAGAGCTATATGTTACGTCATGTCAAATGGTGTACTGTTTAGAGCTGTTACGTCATGTCAAATGGTGTATTGTTTAGAGCTATGTTACGTCATGTCAAATGGTGTATTGTTTAGAGCTATGCTACTTCATGTCAAATGGTGTACTGTTTAGAGCTATGTTACGTCATGTCAAATGGTGTATTGTTTAGAGCTAGGTTACGTCATGTCAAATGGTGTATTGTTTAGAGCTAGGTTACGTCATGTCAAATGGTGTACTGTTTAGAGCTAGGTTACGTCATGTCAAATGGTGTATTGTTTAGAGCTATGTTACGTCATGTCAAATGGTGTATTGTTTAGAGCCATGCTACTTCATGTCAAATGGTGTATTGTTTAGAGCTATGCTACGTCATGTCAAATGGTGTATTGTTTAGAGCTATGTTACGTCATGTCAAATAGTGTATTGTTTAGAGCTATGCTACTTCATGTCAAATGGTGTATTGTTTAGAGCTAGGCTACTACATGTCAAATGGTGTACTGTTTAGAGCTATGTTACGTCATGTCAAATGGTGTATTGTTTAGAGCTATGTTACGTCATGTCAAATGGTGTATTGTTTAGAGCTATGTTACGTCATGTCAAATGGTGTATTGTTTAGAGCTAGGCTACTACATGTCAAATGGTGTACTGTTTAGAGCTATGTTACGTCATGTCAAATGGTGTATTGTTTAGAGCTATGTTACGTCATGTCAAATGGTGTATTGTTTAGAGCTATGCTACTTCATGTCAAATGGTGTACTGTTTAGAGCTATGTTACGTCATGTCAAATGGTGTATTGTTTAGAGCTATGTTACGTCATGTCAAATGGTGTATTGTTTAGAGCTAGGCTACTACATGTCAAATGGTGTACTGTTTAGAGCTATGTTACGTCATGTCAAATGGTGTATTGTTTAGAGCTATGTTACGTCATGTCAAATGGTGTATTGTTTAGAGCTATGCTACTTCATGTCAAATGGTGTACTGTTTAGACCTATGTTACGTCATGTCAAATGGTGTATTGTTTAGAGCTATGTTACGTCATGTCAAATGGTGTATTGTTTAGAGCTATGCTACTTCATGTCAAATGGTGTACTGTTTAGACCTATGTTACGTCATGTCAAATGGTGTATTGTTTAGAGCTATGTTACGTCATGTCAAATGGTGTATTGTTTAGAGCTATGCTACTTCATGTCAAATGGTGTACTGTTTAGACCTATGTTACGTCATGTCAAATGGTGTATTGTTTAGAGCTATGTTACGTCATGTCAAATGGTGTATTGTTTAGAGCTATGCTACTTCATGTCAAATGGTGTACTGTTTAGACCTATGTTACGTCATGTCAAATGGTGTACTGTTTAGAGCTATGCTACGTCATGTCAAATGGTGTACTGTTTAGACCTATGTTACGTCATGTCAAATTGTGTATTGTTTAGAGCTATGCTACGTCATGTAAAATGGTGTATTTATTAGAGCTGTGCTACGTCATGTCAAATGGCGTATTGTTTAGAGCTATGTTACGTCATGTCAAATGGTGTATTGTTTAGAGCTATGTTACGTCATGTCAAATGGTATAATGTTTAGAGCTATGCTACGTCATGTCAAATGGTGTATTGTTTAAAGCTATGTTACGTCATGTCAAATGGTGTATTGTTTAAAGCTATGTTACGTCATGTCAAATGGTGTATTGTTTAGAGCTATGCTACGTCATGTCAAATGGTGTATTGTTTAGAGCTATGCTACGTCATGTCAAATGGTGTATTGTTTAGAGCTATGTTACGTCATGTCAAATGGTGTATTGTTTAGAGCTATGTTACGTCATGTCAAATGGTGTATTGTTTAGATCTATGCTACGTCATGTCAAATGGTGTATTGTTTAAAGCTATGTTACGTCATGTCAAATGGTGTATTGTTTAAAGCTATGTTACGTCATGTCAAATGGTGTATTGTTTAAAGCTATGTTACGTCATGTCAAATGGTGTATTGTTCAGAGCTATGCTACGTCATGTCAAATGGTGTATTGTTTAGAGCTATGCTACGTCATGTCAAATGGTGTATTGTTTAAAGCTATGTTACGTCATGTCAAATTGTGTATTGTTTAGAGCTATGTTACGTAATGTCAAATGGTGTATTGTTTAGAGCTATGCTACGTCATGTCAAATGGTGTATTGTTTAGAGCTATGCTACGTCATGTAAAATGGTGTATTGTTTAGAGCTATGCTACGTCATGTCAAATGGTGTATTTATTAGAGCTATGCTACTTCATGTCAAATGGTGTATTGTTTAGAGCAATACTACGTCATGTCAAATGGTGTATTGTTTAGAGCTATGCTACGTCATGTCAAATTGTGTATTGTTTAGAGCTATGCTACGTCATGTCAAATGGTGTATTTATTAGAGCTATGCTACGTCATGTCAAATGGCGTATTGTTTAGAGCTATGTTACGTCATGTCAAATGGTGTATTGTTTAGAGCTATGTTACGTCATGTTAAATGGTGTATTGTTTAGAGCTATGTTACGTCATGTCAAATGGTATAATGTTTAGAGCTATGCTACGTCATGTCAAATGGTGTATTGTTTAGAGGAATGCTACGTCATGTCAAATGGTGTATTGTTTCGAGCTATGCTACGTCATGTCAAATGGTGTATTGTTTAGAGCTATGCTACGTCATGTCAAATGGTATAATGTTTAAAGCTATGCTACGTCATGTCAAATGGTGTATTGTTTAGAGCTATGTTACGTCATGTCAAATGGTGTACTGTTTAGAGCTATATGTTACGTCATGTCAAATGGTGTACTGTTTAGAGCTATGTTACGTCATGTCAAATGGTGTACTGTTTAGAGCTATGTTACGTCATGTCAAATGGTGTATTGTTTAGAGCTATGTTACGTCATGTCAAATGGTGTATTGTTTAGAGCTATGCTACTTCATGTCAAATGGTGTATTGTTTAGAGCTATGTTACGTCATGTCAAATGGTGTATTGTTTAGAGCTATGTTACGTCATGTCAAATGGTGTATTGTTTAGAGCTATGCTACTTCATGTCAAATGGTGTATTGTTTAGAGCTATGCTACTTCATGTCAAATGGTGTACTGTTTAGAGCTATGCTACGTCATGTCAAATGGTGTATTTATTAGAGCTATGTTACGTCATGTCAAATGGTGTATTGTTTAGAGCTATGCTACGTCATGTCAAATGGTGTATTGTTTAGAGCTATGTTACGTCATGTCAAATGGTGTACTGTTTAGAGATATGTTACGTCATATCAAATGGTGTATTGTTTAGAGCTATGTTACGTCATGTCAAATGGTGTATTGTTTAGAGCTAAGTTACGTCATGTCAAATGGTGTATTGTTTAGAGCTATGTTACGTCATGTCAAATGGTGTACTGTTTAGAGCTATGTTACGTCATGTCAAATGGTGTATTGTTTAGAGCTATGTTACGTCATGTCAAATGGTGTATTGTTTAGAGCTATGTTACGTCATATCAAATGGTGTATTTTTTAGAGCTATGTTACGTCATGTCAAATGGTGTATTGTTTAGAGCTATGTTACGTCATGTCAAATGGTGTACTGTTTAGAGATATGTTACGTCATATCAAATGGTGTATTGTTTAGAGCTATGCTACGTCATGTCAAATGGTGTATTGTTTAGAGCTATGCTACGTCATGTCAAATGGTGTATTGTTTAGAGCTATGCTACGTCATGTCAAATGGTGTATTGTTTAGAGCTATGCTACGTCATGTCAAATGGTGTATTGTTTAGAGCTATGCTACGTCATGTCAAATGGTGTATTGTTTAGAGCTATGCTACGTCATGTCAAATGGTGTATTGTTTAGAGCTATGCTACGTCATGTCAAATGGTGTATTGTTTAAAGCTATGTTACGTCATGTCAAATTGTGTATTGTTTAGAGCTATGTTACGTAATGTCAAATGGTGTATTGTTTAGAGCTATGCTACGTCATGTCAAATGGTGTATTGTTTAGAGCTATGCTACGTCATGTAAAATGGTGTATTGTTTAGAGCTATGCTACGTCATGTCAAATGGTGTATTTATTAGAGCTATGCTACTTCATGTCAAATGGTGTATTGTTTAGAGCAATACTACGTCATGTCAAATGGTGTATTGTTTAGAGCTATGCTACGTCATGTCAAATTGTGTATTGTTTAGAGCTATGCTACGTCATGTCAAATGGTGTATTTATTAGAGCTATGCTACGTCATGTCAAATGGTGTATTGTTTAGAGCTATGTTACGTCATGTCAAATGGTGTATTGTTTAGAGCTATGTTACGTCATGTCAAATGGTATAATGTTTAGAGCTATGCTACGTCATGTCAAATGGCGTATTGTTTAGAGCTATGTTACGTCATGTCAAATGGTGTATTGTTTAGAGCTATGTTACGTCATGTCAAATGGTGTATTGTTTAGAGCTATGTTACGTCATGTCAAATGGTATAATGTTTAGAGCTATGCTACGTCATGTCAAATGGTGTATTGTTTAGAGGAATGCTACGTCATGTCAAATGGTGTATTGTTTAGAGCTATGCTACGTCATGTCAAATGGTGTATTGTTTAGAGCTATGCTACGTCATGTCAAATGGTATAATGTTTAAAGCTATGCTACGTCATGTCAAATGGTGTATTGTTTAGAGCTATGTTACGTCATGTCAAATGGTGTACTGTTTAGAGCTATATGTTACGTCATGTCAAATGGTGTACTGTTTAGAGCTGTTACGTCATGTCAAATGGTGTATTGTTTAGAGCTATGTTACGTCATGTCAAATGGTGTATTGTTTAGAGCTATGCTACTTCATGTCAAATGGTGTACTGTTTAGAGCTATGTTACGTCATGTCAAATGGTGTATTGTTTAGAGCTAGGTTACGTCATGTCAAATGGTGTATTGTTTAGAGCTAGGTTACGTCATGTCAAATGGTGTACTGTTTAGAGCTAGGTTACGTCAGGTCAAATGGTGTATTGTTTAGAGCTATGTTACGTCATGTCAAATGGTGTATTGTTTAGAGCCATGCTACTTCATGTCAAATGGTGTATTGTTTAGAGCTATGCTACGTCATGTCAAATGGTGTATTGTTTAGAGCTATGTTACGTCATGTCAAATAGTGTATTGTTTAGAGCTATGCTACTTCATGTCAAATGGTGTATTGTTTAGAGCTAGGCTACTACATGTCAAATGGTGTACTGTTTAGAGCTATGTTACGTCATGTCAAATGGTGTATTGTTTAGAGCTAGGTTACGTCATGTCAAATGGTGTATTGTTTAGAGCTATGTTACGTCATGTCAAATGGTGTATTGTTTAGAGCTAGGCTACTACATGTCAAATGGTGTACTGTTTAGAGCTATGTTACGTCATGTCAAATGGTGTATTGTTTAGAGCTATGTTACGTCATGTCAAATGGTGTATTGTTTAGAGCTATGCTACTTCATGTCAAATGGTGTACTGTTTAGAGCTATGTTACGTCATGTCAAATGGTGTATTGTTTAGAGCTATGTTACGTCATGTCAAATGGTGTATTGTTTAGAGCTAGGCTACTACATGTCAAATGGTGTACTGTTTAGAGCTATGTTACGTCATGTCAAATGGTGTATTGTTTAGAGCTATGTTACGTCATGTCAAATGGTGTATTGTTTAGAGCTATGCTACTTCATGTCAAATGGTGTACTGTTTAGACCTATGTTACGTCATGTCAAATGGTGTATTGTTTAGAGCTATGTTACGTCATGTCAAATGGTGTATTGTTTAGAGCTATGCTACTTCATGTCAAATGGTGTACTGTTTAGACCTATGTTACGTCATGTCAAATGGTGTATTGTTTAGAGCTATGTTACGTCATGTCAAATGGTGTATTGTTTAGAGCTATGCTACTTCATGTCAAATGGTGTACTGTTTAGACCTATGTTACGTCATGTCAAATGGTGTATTGTTTAGAGCTATGTTACGTCATGTCAAATGGTGTATTGTTTAGAGCTATGCTACTTCATGTCAAATGGTGTACTGTTTAGACCTATGTTACGTCATGTCAAATGGTGTACTGTTTAGAGCTATGCTACGTCATGTCAAATGGTGTACTGTTGAGAGCTATGCTACGTCATGTCAAATGGTGTACTGTTTAGAGCTATGCTACGTCATGTCAAATGGTGTATTGTTTAGACCTTTGTTACGTCATGTCAAATGGTGTATTGTTTAGAGCTATGTTACGTCATGTCAAATGGTGTATTGTTTAGAGCTATGTTACGTCATGTCAAATGGTGTATTGTTTAGAGCTATGTTACGTCATGTCAAATGGTGTATTGTTTAGAGCTATGTTACGTCATGTCAAATGGTGTATTGTTTAGAGCTAGGCTACGTCAATACGATGACCAAAAAAAAATGTGACTTTAAATGTTTACCAAAAATCCAAAAAATTGTTCACTGAATGGTAGTGGAGTAAGAAGCCAATTTAATATAGGTCACAGAAGAAAACAAGATACGTCTGCTCTGCCTCCAAGGCTGGTGTTGAGTTGTTCCATGTGTTTTGTATTTCCAGAAGTGAAATTAACTCTATCGCTATCTGATCATTTAAAACACATTCCTACATCTGTATGCACATTACGGCGCTTGGTTGTTGAAGGGTTAAGATACATACATACATATATATATATATGTTTGTGTGTGTGCGTGTATGTGGGTGTATTTATATTCATCTATAAACATAGCGACAATCAGATTGTGACTCGACAGTAATCTAATCAGTCTATAATGAACTCTTTCTGTGCTGATAATTTAATGTATAGAGATACAGAGGCTTTAATGAAAAACACAATATTTTAAGTTTGGCAAGAGACCTAAGCAATACACTTGACTTCTATCCCAGTATGTCTAAAAAGTAGATCCACAATTAGTCTGAAGGTTTAGTGCAGTCTTGTTGGAATTACTAGGCTCATTATGTTTGAATTATGAATCGAATCATACAGCAATGTATTTTGTTTGAATATGTAGTCAAATCGTGGTCGAATCCGTATTTTAATCATGTTTGAATCAGTGGTATAAGCAAGCTAAACTCTGGCTTCTAATTGACATATCATGTTTGACTCAGTAGTTTAGATAACATTTTTAAAACCATCAGTAATCTAATAATCGTTCAATTCGTATTATAATCATGTTTTAATAAGAAATCTTATTACGTTTGCATCTGTTTATATGTTTGTATATGTTTGTATATGTTTGTTTTGTTTCACAAGTTTCAGATGTTCCTACCTAATTGAGCATCACTGCGTCCTAGGCCAAACCTTCTACAGAATAATATACAGTAGGGGATGCAGGACTGTGGGGGGTGCAGGACAGTGGGGGATGCAGGACAGTGGGGGATGCAGGACAGTGGGGGATGCAGGACAGTGGGGGATGCAGGACAGTGAGAGATGAAGTACAGTAGGGGATGCAGGACAGTGGGGGAGGGCAAGGTTCGAACCCTGGACCATCTATTCGAGACCATTGATGAACAATCCAGACTGAATTAAGCAGCTATCTGTTTTCTCTCTCTATGTGTTTTGTCTCTACATTCAGTACATTCAATATAATTAGTCAAAATATCACTAATCAAAATTGGTTACTAAAAGTTTTCGGTTGAATCCAGAAAGGCTAATTACCCCTAAAGAGGATGATATAAAGTCTGAACATTAACATCTATTGGACTATTTTCTAAAATAATGATCCATTAAACGCCAAGACAATAATTTTACTCCAAATGTACCAGAGAGTATTCAGCTGTTAAGAGAGACATCTATGATATTTGTGTCTCAACATAGAGTTATGTGTTTGTACTTGGAGCGAATGTGTGCTAGGACCTACGTTCTATGTAGCGTAGGTGTTTAAGGTTCTACTCTACATGTAGAGTGTGTGTGTGTGTGCTAGAGCTACGCTACATCTAGAGTGTGTGTGAGCTAGAGCTACGCTACATCTAGAGTGTGTGATCTAGAGCTACGCTACATGTAGAGTGTGTGTGATCTAGAGCTACGCTACATGTAGTGTGTGTGTGTGTCCTAGAGCTACGCTACATGTAGAGAGTGTGTGTGTGTGTGTGACGCTACATGTAGGAATTTCTACGTCAAAATCCTCTCCAGATGGATACGTCAACATTGAATTCAACGTGTGGGGGTAGGGGGAAAGAGTCTCTGTCACATGACCTACATGGTTAAGTCGAGGAACGAGTTGAATTCAAGTCCAATGAATATGTCGTGTCCTACATTGAGAAATGTGAGAAGCAACACTGAAAACAGAGGAGGGGGAAGAAAGATATGTCTAATGCACAAAACATCAGAGAGAGAGAGAGGAGTAGGTGAGATAGAGAGAAGTAGAGGAGAACGTAAGAGAGAAAGTGAGAGAATGAATGATAGAGAGAAAGTGAGAGAAGGAATGAGAGAGAGAAACCAAAAAGAGAAAGAGAGGAGGCACTGAATTTCACATGGTGTAACAAAAGTTGATACTATTTATAGTTTCATAATAACAATATATCTGCATGCATAGCTTGCTATCTACAAGTCTTAACTGCTTCGAAAACTTGGATTTAACACAAGATTTAAAATCAACAGATTAATTGAGCGATATTAAGTCTATCCAACTTGTGAGTTAAGGTATCAGGAGTTCACACACACATCCCTTGGTTTGGCTGTTTCAACTAATGAGGTAAATGACTTAGCGCAAACTTGTAAAATGTTTTCTATTCCCATGTACTACTAGAGTGCCTACTTGGTTCAACCTTGAAAAGAATGGGCTCACAGGGCATCACTCTATTGCGGATAAGGCAGCCCCCCCCCCAACACACACAGAAGCATACACATTCATGGTGCAGTTCGATTGGAATAGTTTGTTTGTTTGTTTGTTATTGTCACCATTCGTTCTAGTATTACAACTTATAATAACTGGTATATATATATATATATCAACAAGTTGCTTTGCTGTTTCTGTAAACCAGAGAGAGACCAAATTACAAATGGACTTAATGAAAATATCTAATGAATACATTCTAGCATAGTTCTCCCCCCCCCCCATCTGGCACGTAGTGTGACCCCCCACTGGTCGTGTCGTAAGTGGGAGGTGTAACAAAGGACACCTAGAAGAAGAAAAAAACGCCAAAATATTGTCTACGTGCTACAAGTCTTATGGATCATCCTCTGGCCAAGACAAGCAAATGTCGGCTTGATTGCGACATCCATAGCGAGTACAAATAGTTGATGGACAGAGTGATTTAGACGTTAGATGTGTACAAACAGATGATGGACAGAGTGATTTAGACGTTAGATGTGTACAAACAGATGATGGACAGAGTGATTTAGACGTTAGATGTGTACAAACAGATGATGGACAGAGTGATTTAGACGTTAGATGTGTACAAATAGTTGATGGACAGAGTGATTTAGACGTTAGATGTGTACAAACAGATGATGGACAGAGTGATTTAGACGTTAGATGTGTACAAACAGATGATGGACAGAGTGATTTAGACGTTAGATGTGTACAAACAGATGATGGACAGAGTGATTTAGACGTTAGATGTGTACAAACAGATGATGGACAGAGTGATTTAGACGTTAGATGTGTACAAACAGATGATGGACAGAGTGATTTAGACGTTAGATGTGTACAAACAGATGATGGACAGAGTGATTTAGACGTTAGATGTGTACAAACAGATGATGGACAGAGTGATTTAGACGTTAGATGTGTACAAACAGATGATGGACAGAGTGATTTAGACGTTAGATGTGAACAAACAGATGATGGACAGAGTGATTTAGACGTTAGATGTGTACAAACAGATGATGGACAGAGTGATTTAGACGTTAGATGTGTACAAACAGATGATGGACAGAGTGATTTAGACGTTAGATGTGTACAAACAGATGATGGACAGAGTGATTTAGACGTTAGATGTGTACAAACAGATGATGGACAGAGTGATTTAGACGTTAGATGTGTACAAACAGATGATGGACAGAGTGATTTAGACGTTAGATGTGTACAAACAGATGATGGACAGAGTGATTTAGACGTTAGATGTGTACAAACAGATGATGGACAGAGTGATTTAGACGTTAGATGTGTACAAACAGATGATGGACAGAGGGAATATAAAATGTGACAGGTCTTCATAGTTTGTCCTCAAGTGTGAGTAGCACAGTTCGTGTGTGTAATTCAAGTTCGTTGTAATGAGAACATTTCACGTGTGTAATTCAAGTATGTTGTAATGAGAACATGTCACGTGTGTAATTCAAGTTCGTTGTAATGAGAACATGTCACGTGTGTAATTCAAGTTCGTTGTAATGAGAACATTTCACGTGTGTAATTCAAGTTCGTTGTAATGAGAACATTTCACGTGTGTAATTCAAGTTCGTTGTAATGAGAACATTTCACGTGTGTAATTCAAGTTCGTTGTAATGAGAACATTTCACGTGTGTAATTCAAGTTCGTTGTAATGAGAACGTGTGTAATTAGTTTCACTTCTGTGTGAGCAGGACGTTAGAAACTAGCAGGACCTGTGACAGGACATGTGAGCAGGACCTGTGACGTTAGAAACTTGCAGGACCTGTGACAGGACATGTGAGCAGGACATGTGAGCAGGACCTGTGACGTTAGAAACTTGCAGGACCTGTGACAGGACATGTGAGCAGGACCTGTGACAGGACTGTTATATATTAAACTGTTAGGTGTGAGTTGAGGGAAGGGAAGTGGGGATATCCTAATTGTCATCAACTACCAAAGCCTGCCCCCTGGAATGACTGTAATCTAGTCATAGTGTCCTTAACACTTACCTTAGCCGCTTAGCACTAGATGAAATCAATAGAGCCAATAGTTTCGGTGACAATGGAAGTAGGGTGTGTGTGAGCACTAGATGAAATCAAATGTTCACAGAAATCCTCAGCTCATAGCAGCCACTGTGGTGAAAGGGGAACCTGCTAGAGCTCTGTTGTAGTACACCCCACTGAATACATCCACAGCTATTCTTAGTAGCCAAGGGAGACAAACTACAAACTCGAAGAGTCATCCGAAACGAACGGCAGGAGAAGACGGGGAGGAAATATATAACAAAAAAAAAGTGGGGAAACTATTTCTGCGATAGGTGTATATATGTAGGTATGTAGGTGTGTGTGTATGTAGGTTTGTGTGTATGTAGGTTTGTGTGTATGTAGGTGTGTGTGTATGTAGGTATGTATGTATGTATGTAGGTGTGTGTGTATGTAGGTATGTAGGTGTGTGTGTATGTAGGTGTGTGTGTGTGTGTAGGTGTGGGGTCGGGGAGAAGTCGACACGTTATTTTGTGAGGGGGGGGTGAAATAGCAGGGGGAATCTTGTTTTCGGGGGTGAGCAGTCAGATGTGGGGTTTTTTTCCATCTTCTTTCCTTACACATGTCATCCTTTTGAGTATTTGATGTGTGGATATGTAGTACATACACACAGCCAACACACCCAAAGTACACACATACACGAGAGTGTGTTATGTACTCGGAGTTTATATCACGTGTTGATGGTTGTCGTGGTGATGCACGGGCGGGGTTGGGGGGGGGGGGGGGGGGGTAAACAATTACACCAACAAGTTGAGGGTAAGGGAGGTGGCTCCGTTAGAGGGAGTGGGGAGACACTGGGGTGGGAGGATGAAGGGGTGGATATATCCGTTGTTCCATTAGGTCGTGAGAAACAAGACGATGGCTGGAACTATCTTTGACTTGTAACAATCTTGGTGATGGGAAATTTGAATAAATTAGGTACTTCCATTTGTCAAACACAAAGGGGAGGATGTGATTCTCGCTGGTACCCACAGGTTAGGGTATGTACCCACAGGTTAGGGTATGTACCCACAGGTTAGGGTATGTACCCACAGGTTAGGGTATGTACCACAGGTTAGGGTATGTACCCACAGGTTAGGGTATGTACCACAGGTTAGGGTATGTACCCACAGGTTAGGGTATGTACCACAGGTTAGGGTATGTACCACAGGTTAGGGTATGTACCCACAGGTTAGGGTATGTACCACAGGTTAGGGTATGTACCACAGGTTAGGGTATGTACCCACAGGTTAGGGTATGTACCACAGGTTAGGGTATGTACCCACAGGTTAGGGTATGTACCACAGGTTAGGGTATGTACCACAGGTTAGGGTATGTACCACAGGTTAGGGTATGTACCACAGGTTAGGGTATGTACCCACAGGTTAGGGTATGTACCACAGGTTAGGGTATGTACCCACAGGTTAGGGTATGTACCACAGGTTAGGGTATGTACCACAGTTTAGGGTATGTACCACAGGTTAGGGTATGTACCACAGGTTAGGGTATGTACCACAGGTTAGGGTATGTACCACATGTTAGGGTATGTACCACAGGTTAGGGTATGTACCCACAGGTTAGGGTATCTACCACAGGTTAGGGTATGTACCACAGGTTAGGGTATGTACCACAGGTTAGGGTATGTACCACAGGTTAGGGTATGTACCACAGGTTAGGGTATGTACCACAGGTTAGGGTATGTACCACAGGTTAGGGTATGTACCCACAGGTTAGGGTATCTACCACAGGTTAGGGTATGTACCACAGGTTAGGGTATGTACCACAGGTTAGGGTATGTACCACAGGTTAGGGTATGTACCACAGGTTAGGGTATGTACCACAGGTTAGGGTATGTACCACAGGTTAGGGTATGCCATCAAGACTGGGAGAATGATTTCCAATTTAGGTTTAACTGACACACTATTTCAAATGTGTTAAAGTGTATGCTAAACTGGAAATAGTCATAAAAGATGTAAGTTAAATCAATGTGTTTCATTAGACCACCAGATACTTTAGTTCTAATGAAAGAAGTCCATATCGATTTGTACCGGATGACCAGCAAAAAAAGACAATCTAGTTTTTATTTTAATAATTTAAAAAAATTTTTTCAGCATTATATTGAATTAACTTTGTCCAAACATGAGAAATGAGATGCAAAGATAAAAAATTAAAACATATATATAGAAATAAATTGTTTTAATTTGTAATTCATATTTCATGTGTTGATTACTTTATATTTAGACTATATTTTTAAATGTTCTTATTAAGAAATGAAATATTCAAATCACTAAATACCAAGAGTGGTTACAAGCGTAAGGCGAGAGTAGGAGAAAATGCTAAGACTGTAGAATACATGAAAAGTAGAAAGTGTTCAATCGTCTGCTGTGAAGTGCAGTACATTGTCATCGAGCTAATCACTTAAAGTATTGTCTTCAAACAATCGAAGAAGTATTTTTTAAAATCTGTTATCTTGTTCAGAAAACTTTTGATAAGGGGGACGGATGGACCACCGACCCAGACCGCCGGGCCAGACCCCATTCCTGGGGAGATGCGGAATAGGGAAATTGTTTTGTTACCGGCAGGCATAAGGCAAATCGCGGGCCCTTGATATCCCGCGTACTGCTTAGGTCGCCTCTGCCTTGTGTAAGTCCAACCCAAAGTAAGGCCAATGCAGTGTAAGGACATCCCAAAGTAAGGTCAAAGTGATGTGAGGTCATCTCAGAGTAAGGTCAAAGCGATGTGGGGTCATCTGAGAGTAAGATCAAAGTGACGTGAGGTCATGTCAGAGTAAGGTCAAAGCGATGTGAGGTCCTCACCGAGTAAGGTCAAAGCGATGTGAGGTCATCTCAGAGTAAGGTCAAAGCAATGTGAGGTCATCACAGAGTAAGGTCAAAGCAATGTGTGGTCATCTCAGAGTAAGGTCAAAGCGATGTGAGGTCATCTGATAGTAAGTTCAAAGTAATGAGAGGACATCTCAGAGTAAGGTCAAAGCGATGTAAGCTCATCTCAAAGTAAGGCCAAATTAATGACAGGACATCTCAAAGTAAGGTCAAAGAGATGTGACGACATTGCTCTAAGAATGGAGGCGACGTCAGTCCATTATTCCTCCTGACTAATTCTGCCTTCAATCAAGTTAAGTAAAAAAGAAAACATACAATTGAGAGTCTTGCACATAGTTTAAGGTAAACATTGAGTTTAAAACACAAACAAAGCATTGATCTAAGTGATTATGTGTAGAATTTAGATAAACACAAAATTGATATTTTTTAGAGGAATAGAAAATGTTAAAAGCAAATAAAAATACAGCCGTTGTGTAACACAAAATTTAACAACAAATAAACAACCGATCCAAGAAGTAAATACACTGCAGACTGCTGTTAGTCTGGAAAGAAAATACTTCTGTAGAAGCACACACACACATTTTGTGAAAGAAAATACTTCTGTAGAAGCACACACACACATTTTGTGAAAGAAAATACTTCTGTAGAAGCACACACACACATTTTGTGAAAGAAAATACTTCTGTAGAAGCACACACACACATTTTGTGAAAGAAAATACTTCTGTAGAAGCACACACACACATTTTGTGAAAGAAAATACTTCTGTAGAAGCACACACACACATTTTGTGAAAGAAAATACTTCTGTAGAAGCACACACACACATTTTGTGAAAGAAAATACTTCTGTAGAAGCACACACACACATTTTGTGAAAGAAAATACTTCTGTAGAAGCACACACACACATTTTGTGAAAGAAAATACTTCTGTAGAAGCACACACACACATTTTGTGAAAGAAAATACTTCTGTAGAAGCACACACACATTTTGTGAAAGAAAATACTTCTGTAGAAGCACACACACATTTTGTGAAAGAAAATACTTCTGTAGAAGCACACACACACATTTTGTGAAAGAAAATAATAATTAAAAAAACAAAAAAGCGAGAGAATACAACCAGATTTACAAAACAAAGTCTTTGCTACAGTCGATGTCAGAACGTTGAACCAAAAACAGAAATCAATGAACAATTTGAACTGGTCACAGCAGATTTGAGAAGGTTAAAACAAAAACGCGGATTTTTTGTGAGACAAAAGCGATAAGGAGTTTAGAAATATTAGGTGACAAAGAAACTAAATGACACAAGATGTCATCTGAACACAAACTAAATGACAAAATGTCATCTGAAAAATCGTTGGTATAATTACCTTTAATTCGCTTTTGACAGGAACCTAATTTAGGAGAAAAAAAAACAATGAAATTGATGTAATGGAAACAGCATTATTAAAATCAATCATCTTTGGACAACCTACTTTCATTAATGCTACACATTCATTGAATTATATCATCGACAGCTCATGTGTGTGTGTGTGTGCAGCATAAGTGCCGTGATATTGAAGTCATTGATTATTATTCTACACTGGATTAACCTATGGATAATTGAGAGGTGTAGTTATCCTGTATTTTAAAGTAACATCAAAAGTGTAAGACATCTTAACAATACTTTAGTAAATACAAAATTGTATGTGTCGAATATTTAATGATTTTATAATCATCAATCATTAACTTTAAAACAAATATATTTATCAATCAGGTTGAGGAAACATTACATAAAAACATTATCTTTAGACAACAATAACAAATAGATCTTGTAATCAATCCTTTACAGTTCGAATTAAACATCTTTGCTGAGTTGTTTCTCATTAAGCAATATTAAAGAAATTGAGTTATCCCTCTTTGTGGTCGGCTATC
Organism: Biomphalaria sudanica; assembly: GCA_036873155.1. Classification (NCBI taxonomy): domain Eukaryota; kingdom Metazoa; phylum Mollusca; class Gastropoda; family Planorbidae; genus Biomphalaria; species Biomphalaria sudanica. Next base: position 684,264 of record JAZGLO010006571.1, on the reverse strand, counting down.
GTTTTCGCCGACCAGCTTTAAACAGCCTTATCATTTCTAAGTCTAAATATAATTGATTGGGTCTATTCTCATCCCATCAGTCCTCCCCCCCCCCCACCCCCCCAACTCTCCGGCAAGCTTTTCCAGAAACACGGGGGCCGCCACCGCGTTGAGTCACCGCCGTTTCGTCTTGTTGAGCCACTTTAAAAAACACAAGTGTCAAATGAAGGCGGTGAAGTTGTTGCTACCTCGTACACAGCAGTATGGACCTGTTTCACCAACTTAGGTCAAGACCACTCCCTCTTGTTTACACCCAGTGTCAACACATGGACCCAGAGCCTCTAAATAGAAACAACTTTAATCTGCAGACGTAATTTTATCTTCCATTTCTGAAATGTGTGTGATCTTATCTTGACACAATCTTATCTCAGGAATTAGTCGAGTTGAATCGCGCCATAGAGTCATTATTGATACTCGGTTTGTTGCTTGTTCTTATGCTATCTCTATAAATTATGAAATATAATGACATTATTAATGTTAGTTTCACTGAAACAAGCTGCCCACCTCGAATACTTAGTGTATTTTGATATGGTAACCACTATTACAATATGAATGAGTAGCTTATGTAATTGTCAGTTATTATGGCCATTTTGGTATAAGTAAAAATTACTTTTATAAATATTTAGAATCTCTTCGTGATCTTTCCAATGGTCAATGTACAACATATTGTGAGTCTAGTTGTTTGTACGTGTTTAAGAATAATACAAACCATATTTATTATCGCGTTTGATAGATTTGATTGTATTAATATTATATTTTTTGTATGAACGGAGTGCATATCTCTCGCGGTTGTTTCATTTCATGTGTAAAACAAAAAACTTGAGTTACTTCCCTTTTCTCCTTTTCACATAAAGTTATATTTAGGTGAGTGCTATCCAAGTTCTTTCGGTCTAAGCAGTCCTAAAGGTTAGACACACACAAAATATCCGCACCTATGTCACAGGCCGTATCCCCACACACATAAAATAGTTTGGGGCCCAACAGAACCGACACTCTGTCGCTTTCATTGTTAACTCTGGGCAGAAGTGTCGAGGGTCTGTCCCGGGTGGAAATGGTTTCAAATGTACAAACTAATTCAGCGCTAGGTCAGATGTTGCTGTCACGTAGAGTTCATACATTGTTTGATATGGCCACTAGAAATAACAACAAAACAAAATAAAACGTAAGCCTTCAACTAACCCTTGTATTTACTGTTCGTATCTATATAGATTAAATGCAAATGTTTAATAGCTCAAAATGTGTTGTCTATGCCAATGACCTAGTGAGTTGAAATAAGCGATGTAAAAATGATACATGGTGTCGGCCAAAATAAACAATATAAATCAATAATTATAACATAGTATAAATATACTCAACTGTTTTATTGCAGCGTAGTTGGAATATCAGAGCTACTAGAATTCACGGGCCAAGAGTATGTTTGTTAAAAACTAAGATTTTGTGAGACATTTTCTCTTTCAGCAGGGCATGAGAGAGGCGGTCTCATTTTTCAATTTAAAAGAATTAACTTTAGGACATGTGGAGTTTTCAAACTTAAACATTTTTTTGTGATAAATCAGGAACAAATCAACGAGAGTACCTATTTCATGTAGCTATTAACGAAAACACCGTGGCAATTATACATTTCAGAACGAAATTCTCTAAAGCTTCTGCTTGCATTGTTATTTGCAGGAGATCCAGCTTCGCGCTCACTCACATACACAAATAGCCTTGTTTCTATAATTTTCGACATTTTCAGGACTCTGTCGTCATCGGCTCAACTGACCAGGTCATATGACTACCCTCCCCTTCAGCTGAGCCGCCGACAACATGCTAAATGATGCGCCATTGAAAAGAAAGGTTATCAGTTATTTCCCCCTATATTTTTTTTCTCCTGGGTGGCTACAGCAGACGAGTTAAAGGGGCAATCACTCAGATTAAAAAAAGGAAGAAGAGATAAAGAAGCAGAAGTGTCGGCCATGCAAATCTAGAAAGCAGAAGCGCTTCCAAAGCGATGAAAGTCTTCCAGGGGCTCGTTAACTCATTAGTTGTCTGCCCCTTCTGTTTGTGCCTGGATCATTACAATAACACGCTGGAAAGGTCGGAGATTGGAATGGCCAATTAAAAGGTTTATTTGGTGCTAGATTGTTTGGGAAGACGTTTCCGCCAAGCTTTTAATTCAATGAGATACTCTTTAATTAAACACTAACATAAATAAGTTCAAAACAAGAAATTATATAGAGAGAACTGTATATTTGCCAATGCTAGTCGTATACAATGTTTGTTTTCAATTCATATCTACTTTTTTTTTTTAGATCTGCATATTAGATTTTAAATCACTAAGTAATTTATTTAGTTGAACATTTAGATTTAAACGGTTTAGGCGTTTAAAAGCTCTTAGCTCTACTTATCTGTGCTAAGTTATCTGGAAGTAATCAAACGGGACCTCTAAATAGAGAACACTAATACTGTCCATTGGGAAGACATAGCCTTAGACCGCACTTCGTGGAGAGAGACAGTGACCTAGAAATCTATGGACAGCGAGAAAACATGGGCCTCAACTCGAAAAAGGGCTTGCTCCTCTACAACGAAAACAAAAGCCATCTTAACCTGCAATAGATGTGGACGGGAATCTCCCTCCAAACTAGGGCTCCACAGTCACAGGAAAAAGTGTTCGAGATGAACCATAGTCGTTCTACGACTGAAGGAGGCTAACTTGTATTTTAATGGCTCAGTCTATTCAGTGATGTGCAAACTACGGCCTGCGGACCAACACCGCCCCCCCTAATAGGTTTAATCCGGCCCGCCGCGTGTTTCGTTCATAATGTCAATACCAGATGAACCATGGGAAAATTCTATGCTTCAAAATTGTTGTTCCAATAGTAGAGTTTCATGAATAGCTTAAACTCAATTTTGGGTGTACGTTTTAGGACGCCCTTGAGTCCAGCCAACTTAAAGTGCATCTGAAATTTAGTCTGTTGGTAGTAAAGGCAGTTGGTCGTTTTGCTGAGCCCATGACACCTTCGTACACAGTGAGTCACATGACCGATAGATCGCAATGTCTAAGTGGGCTACTCCCTTTTTGACAAAATTGTATTCAAGCATTTTCGTAAAACATTTTAGCTATTAAATGTCAAATTAAAACAGTTTAGTTTATTCTAAATGTGTTTCTAAATGAAATGTCGAATACAAAAACGTCGAGTTGATTCTAAATGTGTTTCTAAATGAAATGTCGAATAAAAAAACGTCGAGTTGATTCTAAATGTGTTTCTTCAGATGAATGAATGTGTCAGTACAAACAAAGACAAACCTCTGGCAGTGAACTACTCCATTACCTTGGACTAATAACTACGTCCGAAGCTGGTCCAAATGAAGAAGAATTATTATGGAAACATTCATAGCTTCCTACAGCGCTAGTTTTAGTATAATTGTGATAGCATTCATTCTAACTAGTCGACCGGCGGCGTAGTATACGCCGCTATTTTGCAGGGCCGGACTTAAGCCACTGCAACCTATGCAACCGCAGTGGGCCCCGCACTTTCATAGAGCCCGCGCTAATTCTAGGTGTATAAATTATAAAATTAAACCATTTTATAAATTATATTAGATTTCCCGCGGCCTCCTGATTTACCAGGAGCTCCTGGAAATCTCCTGAAATTACAAAATATACGAAAAAGTCATGGAAATCTCCGGAAATTATTAAAATCTTTTTAAAACTCGTACAAATCTCATGAAATATATAGACAAAAATTGTCATTTTGGGATGTCATTCAATATGATAAACGCCAATTCTACACGCGATTAAAAAAACGGCATTATGCAATACCCGTAATTGTGGAATCTAGTGAAAGAAGCTTCTCGCGCCTCAAACTAATGAAGAATTACTTGAGGTTAACAATTCTCGTAGATAGATTAAAACATTTGGTAATTTTTGCTATTGAGCGTGATCTATGTAGGAAATAGAATTTTTATGATATACAGTATGACTTCGCTACACGGAAGGCTTGTAAAGTAGTTCTGTACGTAGTAAAGAATAAATAAATGCAAAGACGAATTTATTTTCTAATACAAACTCTTAGTTTTCACTTATTATCCGTATCCATACCCAAACTTGGCCCCGCGAAATCTGTTTCGCATAGGGCTCCACAATGGTCCGGCCCTGCTATTAAGTGACGGGTGAATACTACTTGTTCTTCCCCCCCTCCTTTTTATTACGTAGGGTAACTCTAGTCCTTCGACTTGCAAAAAAAAAGAGTGATCTTTCCATTACGTGGTGTCCAAACTCTTAAGCCATGAAGAGAATTATATATATATATATATATATATATATATATATATATATATATATATAAATAAATAAATAAATAAAAAAATATATATATATATTTGAATATAATCATGGCCCGCCAAATTTTTTCCTCTCATATTTGGCCCGCTCTTCAAAAAGTTCGCCCATCACTGTACTAGAGTGTAGCCAAAGTCACTTGACATGCAGATTTCCTAGTTTTCAAGTCACCTCTGAAGTGCAGACCAAGTAAGTAGGTGCGTGTGTGTGTGTGAGTATGTGTGTTTCTATGTGTACTTTTAATGAGAGGCAGAGAGAGTCTGTTCTATGTATGGGTGGAAGACAGGTGGGGGAGAGACATCTCAAACAGATCAAGGAAGTGAGAGACGGATAGAGACTACTCTCTCTCTGTCCATTAGCCATTAATCTGACGTTATTCTTCCAACCTCTTTCCGCACCAGTATTTATCAAGTACGTGAATTGTATATAAGTCAGCAGGTATGTATATAAATACACATGTGTATATAAGTCAGCAGGTATGTATATAAATACACATGTGTATATAAGTCAGCAGGTATGTATATAAATACACATGTGTATATAAGTCAGCAGGTATGTATATAAATACACATGTGTATATAAGTCAGCAGGTATGTATATAAATACACATGTGTATATAAGTCAGCAGGTATGTATATAAATACACATGTGTATATAAGTCAGCAGGTAAGTATATAAATACACATGTGTATATAAGTCAGCAGGTATGTATATAAATACATATGTGTATATAAGTCAGCAGGTATGTATATAAATACACATTTGTATATCAGTAAGCGTACGTAAATATGTCTTATGGTTTGTAAAAAAAAAGTTTGCTTTCATGTTCGGTCTAAAATTCAAATAAAACGAAGTGTACGGGAGATAATCCAATAAAATAAAGAAAGGCCGATAGAATCAGTGGTGTCCTATCAAGTAGAGCAGAAATAAATAAATCCACTTTTCAGTGCGATATGTGTGAGGTAGGAGGCAAACTATATATACAGAGTTTGTGTGTGTGTGTGCACAGAGAAAGTGTGAAGGAGAGAGAGTGAGAAATGAAATGGATTAAGAAAAGAGGTCAAATTGACGGGCAAGTTTTCATTAGTTATCTCTCTTTGTTAACTCAATCCATTAGTAGACGATTGAGTAAAGAGGGGAGATGAAGGTACCTCTTAGGTCATGCACCATTAAATCTAATCTACTACAACAATATGGCTGTTTTACCTTGGTCTTTCACTGACGATGGACTAACATATGCATCCCATAGTTGAAATGTGTCACTTCCCCTGTCAGTGTCTTTATACTTGGTGTTTTTGTTAACATTGACTTGTGATTTGTTTTGACTTGAAGCTTTCAATTAATGGATGGTGTACAGGTGACCACTGGACATTGTGTAATGGGTATTGGACTCATAGACATGTGATGAATATTAAAATGATGGACAGGCGTCTGTTAGAGAATACATTGGTGGACATTTGACTGGTGTGTTCGACGTTAGAATAATGGACTGTCATATATGTTAGATACTGGACCAATGGACAATAGATGATGGACAGTCGAGATTTCGACTGTTGAAAATAATTTGGACATTGGACTGATGGACATGTTGTAGACAGAAAGGATATTGGACTGATGGACATTGGAAAGTTGGGCATTGGACTGATGGCATTGGAATATTGGACATTGGACTGATGGACATTGGAATGTTGGACATTGGACTGATGGACATAGGAAAGTTGGACATTGGAAAGTTGGGCATTGGACTGATGGACATTGGAATGTTGTAGACATGAAGGACATAGATCTGATCGAACTGTGGCGGACATTAGAATGGATGTACAGTAGAATGATGGGTGAATGAGTAATTAAATATCGGATTTATAATGGAAACAAGCAATTGACCAAATGTCGTGTAAATCAATATAAATCTCAAAATAGCCGTCAATGCTAAAGTATACTTTTATAATTTCTCTCTCTCTCTCTCTCTCTCTCTCTCTCTCTCTCACTCTCTCTCTCTCTCTCATATATATACATCTATATCTGTCTTCATTTATTCCTTGTCTCCTGCTCGACCTATCCCATTATCTTGCACTAATCACTATTCTTGTATATAATCTCTTTCTCTAGTGGTCCAATCCACTGAGGTCAGTGCTATGCTTGTTTGGAACTCTTCTGTTCTGGAGGTAATAAATGAATGCACTTCGAAATACATTGTTTTCGACATAACAAGAAGCTTAAACAAAAAAAGAGAGAAATGGAAAGCTGGAGGCGAGGTTTAGGGCAGCGTTCAATTTCTGCTTCATTTTTTGTTTTCTTGTAGTTTCTGTCAGGGGGGAAAAAAAGCAACTAGTAGTTTGAAAGTCTTGCTGAAAGATATATGGTACTAGAACTAAACTATTGATTAGGAGGCGAGGTCTGTCTTACAGACACACAGACACTCGAACACACACACCCCCACACACACACACATTTACCTTTTGTTAGCTCAATACTTGTGTGTTTATTTAGCAAACAAAATTAACACGTGACCTTAGCAGAAGTGGCACTCCACCCACTTCTCTGATTCTTAAGTTTGAGGCAGTGGCGAGGGCTAGGGAAGGGGTGCTGAAAATGGGGCGTTTTAAGAGAAATGTATTGATTTTTGTGTGTGTGTCTGGTTTAAACTTAATATTATTACGAGACTCAAGGAGAAAAATACAAAAGTCACTGTGTGTTTGTGAGTCTGTGCTTTAAAAAAAAAACTGACATAATTTTTGTGTCCAACAAAATTCCATTAAGACTTTAAGTTATTTAATGTATAATCTTTACTTAATGTATTCAATTCACTAATAGCCCATTCCTTGAGTCAAAGACTGAACATATACAGAATACTTATCGGCCAAACGTGTGTACTACGTCATTCAACGATACAATCTGTTACACTAAGTTAATTGGCAGTCTTTCCTGACGTCGAGGAAGTTTGTTTTAATATTTAGTAGTTTTAAAGAGTAAAGTTAAGTAATCCTTTCAGACCTTACGATCTTTAAGTCAGATGATGTAAATGTCATCGATTTCTATGGCCTACGGTTAACGAGGGTTTCACGTGGCCATCGCAACGACCAACCAACTTTTGTTTCCCAAACTAATGTCATCTGCCCATAAAAGTTGGGTTGACTCCGTAGGTTGTCCTAAATTCCCGAAACTAAAAAATCCAGTCTTTAATGAGATTTGAACCCGAGACTCCATCGGTTCGGAAGCCAAGCGTTTTACTACTCCACCACTAGGCCGATTTTGTTTTTAAATAGAAAGTTGTTTGTTTTTTTTTGTCAGTCAGAGGGAGAGAAAGTAAATTTGTGAACTGCTTCATTAATTAGTTGACAGTATTGGATACTTACAGATTGGTGTGACACTAATTATCAATTTTTTAAACCAAAAAAAAATCTCTTAAAATCAATTAATAAAGGAGAACATTTTAGTTATTCTAATTGAAAGTCTGTAACGTTGAAGAGGAGGCCTTCAAAGAAATCGCTTTCATTATAGAACGACAAGAGTGTCCACATTAAACGTCCACCATGCTGGGTTTGCAGTCTCAAGACCCTAACATCGAACACACACACACCACAGTCTGGTCCCTAGAGTATCCACATTAAACGTCCACCATGCTGGGTCTGCAGTCTCAAGACCCTAACATCGAACATACACACACACACCACAGTCTGGTCCCTAGAGTGTCCACATTAAACGTACACCATACTAGGTCTGCAGTCTCAAGATGCTAACATCGAACACACACACACACACCACAGTCTGGTCCCTAGAGTGTCCACATTAAACGTACACCATACTGGGTCTGCAGTCTCAAGACTCTAACATCGAACACACACACACACACCACAGTCTGGTCTCTTGAGTGTCCACATTAAACGTACACCATACTGGGTCTGCAGTCTCAAGACTCTAACATCGAACACACACACACACACCACAGTCTGGTCTCTAGAGAGTCCACATTAAACGTCCACCATGCTGGGTCTGCAGTCTCAAGACCCTAACATCGAACATACACACACACACACCACAGTCTGGTCCCTAGAGTGTCCACATTAAACGTACACCATACTGGGTCTGCAGTCTCAAGACTCTAACATCGAACACACACACACACACCACAGTCTGGTCCCTAGAGTGTCCACATTAAACGTCCACCATGCTGGGTCTGCAGTCTCAAGACTCTAACATCGAACACACACACACACACACCACAGTCTGGTCTCGAGAGTGTCCACATTAAACGTACACCATGCTGGGTCTGCAGTCTCAAGACTCTAACATCGAACATACACACACCACAGTCTGGTCCCTAGAGTGTCCACATTAAACGTACACCATACTGGGTCTGCAGTCTCAAGACTCTAACATCGAACATACACACACCACAGTCTGGTCCCTAGAGTGTCCACATTAAACGTACACCATACTGGGTCTGCAGTCTCAAGACTCTAACATCGAACATACACACACCACAGTCTGGTCCTTAGAGTGTCCACATTAAACGTACACCATACTGGGTCTGCAGTCTCAAGATGCTAACATCGAACACACACACACACACACACCACAGTCTGGTCTCTAGAGTGTCCACATTAAACGTACACCATACTGGGTCTGCAGTCTCAAGACTCTAACATCGAACATACACACACCACAGTCTGGTCCCTAGAGTGTCCACATTAAACGTACACCATACTGGGTCTGCAGTCTCAAGATGCTAACATCGAACACACACACACACACCACAGTCTGGTCTCTAGAGTGTCCACATTAAACGTACACCATGCTGGGTCTGCAGTCTCAAGACCCTAACATCGAACACACACACACACACCACAGTCTGGTCCCTGGAGTGTCCACATTAAACGTACACCATACTGGGTCTGCAGTCTCAAGACTCTAACATCGAACACACACACACACACCACAGTCTGGTCTCTAGAGAGTCCACATTAAACGTCCACCATACTGGGTCTGCAGTCTCAAGATGCTAACATCGAACACACACACACACACCACAGTCTGGTCCCTAGAGTGTCCACATTAAACGTACACCATACTGGGTCTGCAGTCTCAAGACCCTAACATCGAACACACACACACACACACACCACAGTCTGGTCCCTAGAGTGTCCACATTATCGTCCACCATGCTGGGTCTGCAGTCTCAAGACTCTAACATCGAACACACACACACACACCACAGTCTGGTCCCTAGAGTGTCCACATTAAACGTCCACCATGCTGGGTTTGCAGTCTCAAGACGCTAACATCGAACACACACACACACACACACACACACCACAGTCTGGTCCCTAGAGAGTCCACATTAAACGTACACCATACTGGGTCTGCAGTCTCAAGACCCTAACATCGAACACACACACACACACACCACAGTCTGGTCCCTACCCAGTTGACAGAGACATTACTGCTATAAAGCAAAAGTTGAGATAAGGCTATCTGAAGATATTTACACAATGGCTAGATTACATTTTATTGACTACACGAAGACATTTTTTCTGTTCACTTTCTAAAACTATTGTAATATGTTGTGGCGACACGGCGACTTGCTTGAGGTTTGCGATCCAGTTGAAACTGAACTTTTATGTACACATCCAAAAGTCTCCATACGTTGTACAAAAAGCAAACACGTTCAAGTCTTGCATATATTCACAGAGACCGAATACAAAGTACACAATGAATAGGAACAACAAAATGAAAAAGACATGAACTAGACATTGTTCCACCCAAACTCATGTCAGAATAAATCAAGCATTGTGAAGCTGGATAAATGACTAGCTTATAATGAGCATTGATTTTAAATAGTGCGCCTTTGAGTCCATCCAACTCTATTTGGTAATTGACATTAGTGTGGTAAAGGTAAAGGCGATTGGTCGTTGTGCTGGCCAGTGACACCCTCGTTAACCGTGGGCCACAGAAACGGATGACCTCCACATCATCTGCCCTATAGATCACAAGGTCAGAAAGGGAAACTTTACTATTACTACAATGATCATAATCATGTGAACAAAGGTCGTGTCGATATTTTAAACACATTTGAATCACAAATCTTTATTGAGTCGCTACTGAATTGTTTGATCAAGTGCTAGTTACTGCTGTAGTATTTATTGAAGACAATTATTGATAGTTTTTTTTTTGTTTGTTTATGTATTTGTTTTCACCTGAATCTAATTGCGTCTCTCATTGATACTTATCGATTTTTTTAATTGTATAATACCCCCCCCCCTTTTGTAAACATTTTTGGATTATTTAGTTTAGTTGTAATCGACGTCATCCTATCTGATTGTATTTCTAATTGACATTCATTGAGTCGTGCCAATTGCCTAAAAAGATTAAAATCTGTTTCCGTTTCAAACAAGACATGGCCGTGTTAAATATTCTCACCTCGACCAAAATTCTCCGACTTAAAAAAAAAAAAAGAGTTCTTTAGAAGAAACAGGAGTTGAATGATGACCTGCCTGCAAGACATCGCCTGGGAGTCATTTCTCCCTGGACTTTCCATCGATTGGGTGTCGTTAAAGCTGTCGGTCGGAGGGAAAGAGGAGGTGGTAATTTAATCACTTCTAGAGTCTCTGTTTGTCAGGACTGATGTTTCTGATGTGTTCCTTACAAGATCTTCGCGCTGGAATCAAGAGGTTTTGATTTAATTGTCCCAAACTCAAATGGTTAATCGTATTGGCAGCATAGGATTATCACCACTAGATTTCAAACGAACGTCTCGTGACCAGACATATTTACATCGTTGTATACAGTTAAGAACTTTTTTTTAAAAAGTCAAAACCTTATAACTAGAGAATGTGTGTGAAAGCAGAGAAGAAGGACTGAAGTTAAAACACATTTTTTCAAACCCCAACTCCCAGGTACCCCCTCACCTCCCCAAGTGATTCACAAAAACGATTGGACCGTAGCGCACTGACAAAGCTAGAAGTATGAAAGTTGCGCTAAACAAAACAATGAATACAAATAGTTCCTATCACACATTTATTACTGTTAGTCTAGATCTATTAAAAATGAATTACATGAATGATTCAAAATAATGTTGCGATCTCACTCCATATAATTGTTTTAAAACGTTGTTATTTTTTTTATTTTTTTTATTTCAGTGTACTTTACATTACCTTACATTGCCCACATATTTCTCAAAATCAATTTCTTTTTTTCTATTTCTCAATTTTATTGCTTCATGTAAACAGAATTTTAAAAAAACAACAACACTATATTTAAAGTTTATCGTGACTTAATTCTGGAAATAATTTGGTATCAGTTGAATTGTATTGGCCACCGTAGGAATATTGCTTTAGCGGATCTCTTTTGAGCAAAGGTTACATTGTTCCAATTGGTGTTATAGGCAAAATGAGAACTATTTTGTATCGCGTAACGTTTATTCTTGAGCATTTCTATACGCAACATTTATTATTAAGGTAATAAGAGATATCTGAGTTTTCAACAGATATCTATGTTTCAACAGATATCTATGTTTCAACAGATATCTATCTATGTTTTCAACAGATAGCTGTTTATATTGCCTTGTTATTCTATCTTCTAACATAATTACGTTCAAAACATTTGTTTCCGAAAGAAATATTTCAAGTCCAAGACAATCTACACTCTCCTGACGTGAGCTACATTCCCTCCTACCGATAAAGTCTTCGAACCTTATAATGACATCCTGGCCCGAGGTCACTCTTCCGAGTATTCCTGGAATATTGCAACTAATTGCCCTATCATTTAACATAGGGGAAACCAGGCGATAGGAAAATAAAGTAATCGATATTTTACAACTTGGTCACGTGGTTTCCGCGACGACACTTTTTTGTTTCCATGTGTTTGCTGTTGCTGATGCTGTTGTTGCTTATGTTGTTGCTGTTGAACACTTGCTGAACAGAGATCCATTGGAGACAAATTCGATCAACAAAAACCTCTTTGGCTTCTCTAAACGCGGTGTACACAGAGAGAGAGAGAGAGACGCCATAAAAGAGTTGCTTTTGATTTATGAGAATCTTTGATGCTACGAGACAAGGGATTAAACTATAAACATCTCAGACAAAAGTGCTGGCACTGATTAGCTTTGACCTGAGGAGCCTCGATGGAGACATGGTCTCATGGTAAGGAAAGTAGCCTGGGTAGGACAATTGTTTTCGTTGAATGGAACGATCATTGATGATGTCATGTGATAAGGAAAGAAATATGGGAAAGATATCAAAGATAGTCCTTCGCGATTGGTTTCTACGTGTGAGCAATTGGTTTGAAGATTGTAAATCCTAATATGTTTGTACATTGGAAATTTTATTCAAAGAAAGCAAAACTTAATAGTTTTCAATTCAAAGATAGTAAATCTTAAAATGCTCACACACTAGAAACATGTCATTCGCAGATCGTAAATCTGAAGGTCTTTATGCATCTCTTGTAGAAGCAAAAGCGGGATGACCAATACAAAAACACTTCTAGACTTATTAGTCTTATCTAGACTTGTTTTATCTAGACCTGACTTATCTAGACTTGTTTTATCTAGACCTGTTTTATCTAGACCTGTCTTATCTAGACTTGTTGCCTGTTGGTACTTCTCGGAATTGTTTGCTTCACTTATAAAAAGACCTAGCCTTAATGATGTTCCATAGGACATACAAGAACATGGACAAACAAGAACATGGACATACAAGAACAAGGACATACAAGAACATGGACATACAAGAACATGGATATACAAGAACAAGGACAGACAAGAACAAGGACATACAAGAACAAGGACATACAAGAACATGGACATACAAGAACAATGACATACAAGAACATGGACATACAAGAACAAGGACATACAAGAACATGGACATACAAGAACATGGACATACAAGAACAAGGACATACAAGAACAAGGACATACTAGAACATGGACATACTAGAACATGGACATACAAGAACAAGGACATGAAAGAACAAGGACATACAAGAACATGGACATACAAGAACATGGACATACAAGAACAAGGACATACAAGAACATGGACATACAAGAACAAGGACATACAAGAACATGGACATACAAGAACAAGGACATACAAGAACAAGGACATACAAGAACATGGACATATTGACTTTATTATTTCCTTCCTGTTTCCTTTGTTAATCTCCTACTGTGAGTGCTAGTGTACAGAAATGACTAACAATGCATTAAACCGAACGAGGAAATGTCAAAATCAGCACCAATATAAGATTTGCATAAATGACTACAAAGCGTTATTAATAAACCTTCTGATCTGATGGCGCTATTAGGTCACGTGATTGTCCCAAACGATCCAGCTCGTGCAGAACAACGCTGCTATTTTAGCCAAGTGCTTCCTTTCCCCTACCCCTGAGCTCTCCTAATCTCGCGTGGATATCGCTAGTCTATCAGAGGGGCCCTAAACAATCATAGTTCTGTCCCTAGGGACTACTTATAAATGATGCACGTAGCTCTAATGTTAGACAAAAAACCATTAGCAGGATTGTCATTGATTTTCCTAATATGTTCCTGCGCGCGCCTGGCAGAGACCCAAACCTGAATGTCACTTTGCGCCACGTATGAAAGTAAACACCTCTTCTATTGTTTCACGTCAACCCAAGAAAAAACAAACAAAAACAAACACACACACACACACTCATAGAAACGCATTGATTTTTGTGATCAGCATGAGACACTTAAGAGTTGAGATTCAATGTGCGTTCTTACTTAGCTGTGCCATCAGTGGACAGTTGCTCGTCACTGCTAAGCCAGAGTCTAAATATAGATTCCGAAAGCTTATTGTTTCAAGCTTTCCAAGGGGAGATAATCTTGGATATGTATGAAACTTTTGTAAAATGCAAAACATCATAATTATTTTTTAAAGCATTAACTCACACACGACTATGGATGACGTATACATATAACAAATCTCTCAGATATATCACGGATTCGTTTTTAAAACGAACTTACAACAATTCCAAATATTAAAACGTTGGTGTTTCAACATCTGTTAGTCTAAGTTCTTGTTGGCTTATAATGATACATCTGAACATGTTCAAACTCTGTGTGTATCATTCATAAGTGGAGTGTCACTACATTCACACACTACATCTTTATACGTAAACTGGGCAACTCTGAATTCTAATCTCGAAAATAAAAATGTGTATCCGTTACATCTCTAGCTTTGTTGAATTTATAGTTTTTTTAAACTAGTTTTATTTGCATATATTTAGCATTTCTGTTTTGACTGCCTCTGTGGCTTGTGTTTTCAGACAAAAAAAATAAAACTATCAACATGTTGAAGTTGATCATCAATTGAAAAGATTGCAAAAACTTACAACTACGTTTTATTAGTTGATAAGAAAACGATAAATTCAACAGGATAAAAGGTAGTCGGACTGGTCTGGGCTCCACGAATAGTTGTCGTGAGGATTCCGAGTTTAAGCCCTCGCACTGCCTTGGGAATGGATTGAGCTATGAATGACTATGTATATTTCTGAAAGAACAAAGGCCATTTTAAAACATATCATCAAAAACTAAATACAGAAGTTTCTCGTTTCGTTTTATAGTTTAGATTAGCATGTAACATTGTTTGTAATGAAACGTGAATGAACAGTGAATGAACTGACATTCTATTGTCATGACGCAAAGATAAAATTTCCGCTAGCACAATGACACTACATCATTGTCTAAATACGGCAGAGTGTTTCCAACCCCCCCCCCCACCCCCGCGCTCATGTTGCCCGGTCTATTCCCAACAGAATTGTATTTGACCCGTAAGACCTGATGCTCAACAATTAAATTAGACTGCACGTCCAGAGCTGGATCAATCCAAGAGGAACTCGTGTTTCAGAGGATACAGTGTTCTTGCTTGTACACTAGATGATATAAAGGCTTCTCTTTCAAGTACAGTTCGCACAGACAAGATGGATTCCAGTTCAAGAGAGGGTGTGTTTAGGTGCTTCATTGTTTATACTGTTTATGTGTGTGTGTCTATCACGTCTCGTTGGGTTAACTATAAAAGCAACAAGTTGTTATGATTGCATGAGTTTGTTAGTCTAATATTATTACTTTAATTTAAAAGAGATACATTACATATGCGAATATTATTATAGAAATAGAAGGTTTATTGTCCTCCTCTGATACTGACAGAGTTGAGATTCATAAAAAGATAAATTCTTGTGAAAGTCCACTGACCCATGTCCACTGAAGATTTTTTTTTGACGATGTGGAATGTCTGCGTAAGTATCGACCTGATATCGATAACAACACTCCCCTCAATATGTTTAATGCCTGCTCTTTAATTTGCCAAAACCCTTTCACGTGATGAAAAAATACAATTCATGAAGAGAGATAAAAACAAGAACAAGAGATATGAAGCAATAAGTTGGCGATATAATAAAACTTTAAGAAAAAAAACTCAGAAAATGAAAAGGAGAACAATGGCAGAGATTTTGAAGTCAACAGACAAAATAAGCAATGTCAAGGACGCCAAAGTGAAAGATGACTGCTGCCAACTTCGTAAAAAAAAATTACTTAGTGTTACAAGCGAGTGAGCTTAGAACTTACAGGCTACAAAGTGCACACAGATCAAGTCTCTTATATAGTTCATTTAAATACCTCGTTTAAAAATAGTTCCATATTTTGTACACCGGAAACACCAAAAAGATTGCTATTTATAGATGTGTGTCTATGTGTGAAAATCTCTAGTATTGTTTTTTTTTCCTAAGACGTAACGTGAATAGTTTTAGAATCTAGATCGAGATGACTTTTGTAGGTTTGTTTGACGTATCACCCTGAAAGCTTGTTGATGAGCAATCAAAATAAAGCTTCATTTTAATTAATCACCATAGAGTTTACAAGAATATATATATTCCAGTCAGCTTATTATATCATATTTTAAATAATTTAATATAAAGTAATTGTAATGTATTAACATGTAATGGGAAATGTTGGGTATCAGATACCAGCTAAAAAAGAGAAGTTTGTACTGTTACAAGTCAACACTCTGGCTGGCGAAAAGAAAATTTCCTCCATGTTGTGAAGAGATGAAAGCTGAGTTGGTTTGATCCTATTGTAAGACATGACTCACTGTCAAAAGTCATGCTTTAAGGTACAGTGGAGGGAGCACGAAGGGTCGTCCAAAGAAAAGCTGGCTGGACAATGTAAAAGAATGGACCGGCCTCTCTCTTGATATCCTATCACTGACTACTGCTAACCGTGAAAAATGGAGGGATTTTGTTACGCGAACTATCAGAGCACCCATACGACGTAACTCAAGGGACAAATGATGATGAATTCATTTCCAATAGAAACTACATGAAGACGTATTTGTTTGCAATGTTTTAGGTTTGTTGTTTCCCCTTGAAAACTCGAGCTCTACACAAAGAAACTAAAAGAAGAGAATGTGTCTCGCTTGGACCCAATACACGAATCCTATCAGAGTCCTATCTAGATCACTTCCTGCTGATGTAGCCTTGGAATTCCCCAACCAACAACTACAGGTCGGGTGACCACTGAACATGGGAACCAGTACCGGAGTTTCCTCCCTAGAGCAATTTGTTAATGAATGTTTTTTCAAGACTGGTAAATATCCAGGCTATTGATCAAATTGCAGGTAAATGAAGCCGAAGTTTAAATGTAGTTTTCATTCTAAGTGCTGGTTAGTGCTCCTCTGACACAAGATATTCAAAATTACGACCGTGATCAGGCCGTGATATAACTAAAACACAAGACTTGAGTTGACCAACTGAAGTTGTCGATAAACATAAAGTAGATCTGGTTGTTTATTGAAGTAGTCGATAAACATAAAGTAGATCTGGTTGTTTATTGAAGTAGTCGATAAACATAAAGTAGATCTGGTTGTTTATTGAAGTAGTCGATAAACATAAAGTAGATCTGGTTGTTTATTGAAGTAGTCGATAAACATAAAGTAGATCTGGTTGTTTATTGAAGTAGTCGATAAACATAAAGTAGATCTGGTTGTTTATTGAAGTATTCGATAAACATAAAGTAGATCTGGTTGTTTATTGAAGTAGTCGATAAACATAAAGTAGATCTAGTTGTTATTGAAGTAGTCGATAAACATAAAGTAGATCTAGTTGTTATTGAAGTAGTCGATAAACATAAAGTAGATCTAGTTGTTATTGAAGTAGTCGATAAACATAAAGTTGATCTGGTTGTTATTGAAGTAGTCGATAAACATAAAGTACATCTAGTTGTTATTGAAGTAGTCGATAAACATAAAGTAGATCTGGTTGTCATTGAAGTAGTCGATAAACATAAAGTAGATCTATTTGTTATTGAAGTAGTCGATAAACATAAAGCAGATCTGGTTGTCATTGAAGCAGTCGATAAACATAAAGTAACCTAGATCTGGTTGTTTACTTAGAAGCTTTGGAAGTTTAATGAATACAAATTGTATTTAACAACTTGGGACCCGACATCGAGGTGAAGTTAGTTGGAGAAAAGCAGTTTTGATTTATTTACTTATTTATTTATTTACTTATTTATTTATTTACTTATTATTTATTTATTTACTTTTTATTTATTTATTTACTTATTATTTATTTATTTACTTTTTATTTATTTATTTACTTTTTTATTTATTTATTTACTTTTTATTTATTTATTTACTTATTTATTTATTTACTTATTTATTTATTTACTTATTTATTTATTTACTTATTTATTTATTTACTTATTATTTATTTATTTACTTTTTATTTATTTATTTACTTTTTATTTATTTATTTACTTTTTATTTATTTATTTACTTATTTATTTATTTATTTACTTTTTTATTTATTTATTTACTTTTTTATTTATTTATTTACTTTTTATTTATTTATTTACTTTTTATTTATTTATTTACTTATTTATTTATTTATTTACTTTTTTATTTATTTATTTACTTTTTATTTATTTATTTACTTTTTTATTTATTTACTTTTTATTTATTTATTTATTTATTTATTTATTTATTTATTTATTTACTTTTTATTTATTTATTTATTTATTTATTTATTTATTTATTTATTTACTTATTTATTTACTTTTTTATTTATTTACTTTTTTATTTACTTATTTATTTAATTATTTACTTTTTTATTTATTTACTTATTTATTTATTTATTTATTTATTTTGCTTAAGTTGACTACATGTATTAAAAAAAAAAAACAAGAAATGATTCTAGTTACACATCCAAACACGTTTTGGCACACTTATTAATGATGGTTTTATTTATCGGGAATATTACATGGGAATGAGAGTGAGGGTACCATAATTAACTAGCCGCACAGGATGACACCAATCCAAGCGACACCTCAGGTGTTTATTTTGAAATTGAATGACAACATTTTAATAGCCATGATAGTAATGATAACGCCTGTAGTTAGAAACCTGTGCGTTGTATGATTTATAGTTTTATTTTCATCGCCGCCATTCTGGGTGCGTTACTTCTTCATGTGTACAGCACAAATCTTGTCTTAAATTCTCGTGCAGCTAAAGACGTACAGCTAAAGACGTGCAGCTAAAGACGTGCAGCTAAAGACGTGCAGCTAAAGACGTGCAGCTAAAGACGTGCAGCTAAAGACGTGCAGCTAAAGACGTACAGCTAATGACGTGCAGCTAAAGACGTACAGCTAAAGACGTACAGCTAAAGACGTACAGCTAAAGACGTACAGCTAAAGACGTGCAGCTAAAGACGTACAGCTAAAGACGTACAGCTAAAGACGTGCAGCTAAAGACGTACAGCTAAAGACGTGCAGCTAAAGACGTACAGCTAAAGACGTGCAGCTAAAGACGTGCAGCTAAAGACGTGCAGCTAAAGACGTACAGCTAAAGACGTGCAGCTAAAGACGTGCAGCTAAAGACGTGCAGCTAAAGACGTGCAGCTAAAGACGTACAGCTAAAGACGTGCAGCTAAAGACGTGCAGCTAAAGACGTACAGCTAAAGACGTGCAGCTAAAGACGTGCAGCTAAAGACGTGCAGCTAAAGACGTGCAGCTAAAGACGTACAGCTAAAGACGTACAGCTAAAGACGTGCAGCTAAAGACGTGCAGCTAAAGACGTACAGCTAAAGACGTACAGCTAAAGACGTGCAGCTAAAGACGTACTACTCCTTAGTGCTTTGACTTCTATTCTAGACTATACATACATAGGTCCATTCATGGTTTCTCTTTTTAACAGATTCAATGAAAAGATATAAAAATCACCAATAGTAATTTTTTCATTGTACTTATAAATAGCATTTGTGATTTTGTAATCAGAAGAACTGTTTGCAGATTATTTGCACATTATTGTTAATTTCACATTTCTAGAAAGTTAATTGTGACAAGTCACCGTGTTATTTGGGACATTTTTGCAGGTTATGTGCGGATTTTGTTTTTGTAACATTTATTGTGACACCTGGCTTATTGCTCGTTTTGATAATAAGGTTGAAAATCTGCAAAAATATAGTTTTGAAATAAAAAATTCCATCATCGTGAATTGAAAGCATTTAACAATCACGTCTACGCTTTTTCAATCCGCAAACAAAAAAAAAGGCCTTCGCACCATTTACAGTTGTTGTATTCCTCCACAAATTAACACTAAAACGCAATCTTCCAAGGCAGTGCTGACATCACAATCATCCAAGGTAGTACTGACAACACAATCATCGAAAGTAGTACTGACAACACAATCATCGAAGGTAATACTGACATCTACAAGGTAGTATTGACATCTACAATCATCCAAGATAGATCTGACATCTACAATCATCCAATGTAGTAATGACATCATAAGCATTCAAGATAGTACTGACATCTACAATCATCCAAGGTAGTACTAACATCTACAATCATCTAAGGTAGTAATGAAATCATCATCATCCAAGGTAGTACTGACATCAATCATCCAATATAGTACTGACATCTACAAACATCCAAAGGTAGTACTGGCATCTACAATCATCCAAGGTAGTACGGACATCACAATCATCCAAGGTAGTACTGACATCACAATCATCCAAGGTAGTACTGACATCACAATCATCCAAGGTAATACTGACATCACAATCATCAAAGTTAGTACTGACATCACAATCATCCAAGGTAGTACTGACATCAAAGTCATCGAAGGTAGTACTGACATCTACAATCATCCGAGGTAATACTGACATCACAATCATCCAAGGTAGTATTGACATCTACAATCATAAAAATTGACAGTAGTTTTTATACTAATTATGACTGGATCCAACACATCATCTCTGCCTGCTGAATGTAGTAACATTCCTCAATAAACTATTACTTTAGCCAAAACACAATCATCCTATAAACAGTAGCTATATTTCTCTATAACCTATGATTCTAGTTTCAACACATCCTATGTACAGTAGCTATATTTCTCTATAACCTATGATTCTAGTTTCAACACATCCTATGTACAGTAGCTATATTTCTCTATAAACTATGATTCTAGTTTCAACACATCCTATGTACAGTAGCTATATTTCTCTATAAACTATGATTCTAGTTTCAACACATCCTATGTACAGTAGCTATATTTCTCTATAAACTATGATTCTAGTTTCAACACATCCTATGTAAGATAGCTATATTTCTCTATAAACTATGATTCTAGTTTCAACACATCCTATGTACAGTAGCTATATTTCTCTATAAACTATGATTCTAGTTTCAACACATCCTATGTACAGTAGCTATATTTCTCTATAACCTATGATTCTAGTTTCAACACATCCTATGTACAGTAGCTATATTTCTCTATTAACTATGATTCTAGTTTCAACACATCCTATGTACAGTAGCTATATTTCTCTATAAACTATGATTCTAGTTTCAACACATCCTATGTACAGTAGCTATATTTCTCTATAAACTATGATTCTAGTTTCAACACATCCTATGTACAGTAGCTATATTTCTCTATAAACTATGATTCTAGTTTCAACACATCCTATGTACAGTAGCTATAGTCCTCTATAAACTATGATTCTAGTTTCAACACATCCTATGTACAGTAGCTATATTTCTCTATAAACTATGATTCTAGTTTCAACACATCCTATGTACAGTAGCTATATTTCTCTATAACCTATGATTCTAGTTTCAACACATCCTATGTACAGTAGCTATATTTCTCTATTAACTATGATTCTAGTTTCAACACATCCTATGTACAGTAGCTATATTTCTCTATAAACTATGATTCTAGTTTCAACACATCCTATGTACAGTAGCTATATTTCTCTATAAACTATGATTCTAGTTTCAACACATCCTATGTACAGTAGCTATATTTCTCTATAAACTATGATTCTAGTTTCAACACATCCTATGTACAGTAGCTATATTTCTCTATTAACTATGATTCTAGTTTCAACACATCCTATGTACAGTAGCTATATTTCTCTATAAACTATGATTCTAGTTTCAACACATCCTATGTACAGTAGCTATATTTCTCTATAAACTATGATTCTAGTTTCAACACATCCTATGTACAGTAGCTATATTTCTCTATAAACTATGATTCTAGTTTCAACACATCCTATGTACAGTAGCTATAGTCCTCTATAAACTATGATTCTAGTTTCAACACATCCTATGTACAGTAGCTATATTTCTCTATTAACTATGATTCTAGTTTCAACACATCCTATGTACAGTAGCTATATTTCTCTATAAACTATGATTCTAGTTTCAACACATCCTATGTACAGTAGCTATATTCCTCTATAAACTATGATTCTAGTTTCAACACATCCTATGTACAGTAGCTATATTGCTCCACATTCCCTGATCTTTTTTGTCCCTGGCACCGAGATGGATCAACATATTCTAACAGCTAACATCTGATAATAGTAGCCTCTCAGGGGGCAGGTAGTTGACATTTGATCACGCCACTCGAGATTCAGCATCTGGTTGGTGCACTTTGTTCAAACTGAAAGCCCAGTGCTGTAGCGCCAATCCAGCGCACAACTCAGCCGCAAAGAATGGTACACTCTGACATCTCTACTAAACTATGTCAACAAGAGTTGTCTTCTCTCATTTCCATTCTAATTGTGCAGGCACGCTTAAACATTTTCAGACCAATCCTTTCATCGTACAGTGTGTACAGTAACGTACGATTTAGTGTACAGTAATGTATGATTTAGTGTACAGTAATGTATGATTTAGTGTACAATTTAGTGTACGATATTTGGTAATTAGATCTAATTGAGAGATATAAACTATAAAAGGATATCAACACACGTAGACCTATCATTCTAATTCGATAGAAAAACAAATTATTTGATATGGCAGGGTTTTAAAAAGTGGCCGTTATAAAAAATCTGAAACATTATCCTCTCTTTTTTCGGGGCCAACCATTCTTTAAAATTATTGTGAATGTATTTTTACTAAGAATTAGATAAGATAAATTTATTGGGCCAAACAAATGGAAATTCCCACATCAGCATTACTACTATAAAAAAAAACAATATAGATGCAAATACGAACACCATTCACACAAACACTCACACAGCACACACACACAGCCAGTGCTTGATGAATTAGACTTGTGTGTACTTCTCGGTAACGACCATACAACCCACAGACTAAAAGTAGGATTTCTGTTCTAGCTTTAATAGAGAGGAGCCGACCATCTAGAAATCTTCTTCGTTCTCATTTTTTATGTTCAGACGAGTAGTCCGACAGCTGAAATAAACTGCGCTGCAGTGGTTTACAGATCATACATTGCACGTTGTTCTTCCTCTCAATACAGTATGTGGCTTTTAAAAACGTTTGGTATTCTCTGGTACCGCTCCACAAGACGTTTCATTGAATAAAAACGAATTTCTTGAGTTGCAAGAATGTTAATTATTATATTGTGTCTTGTCAATAACAATGACTGATTTAGATCTACAGACCTACCTAACTGACTCATAATGCCTATATGGTTAGAGCCAACATAGAATTCATGTAAATGCTGAGAGTGATACTCAATGATATGGGATAAAAGCGGTAAGGCTAGGAACGGTAACTCAACATTTCCCACCTAGCAACAAGTGAACAAGACGCTAAATGGAAGCAATCAATAGAAATGTCAACGTAGACAGGGGAGAGCATCGCAGGACAATTTTCTTTTTATTGGCTTACTTTGTTGTTCCCATTAAAGCAGACGACAATGTTCTTAGATCGTAACGATTATTACACATCAATGTATTATGGTAGCATTTCTTGAAACTCTAGCGAGATGAACTTCTACACTAACAAGATGTATCGATAGTATCTTATAGAGACACACTTGGAAGAAGTTACATATTTCTGTTTAGTCTCCTTTAGCGCTACTCTACGTACGTATGGGCCACAAACACACGATAGAGGGTATTTCTGAGTTTCGAAGTTCAGGATAGAAAACACATGACTACACCCAATAGTCTCAGTTATTCTGCAGATTTACGGGTGTCCACTATTTGAGAGACTAAAAATATGACCCTTCACAAGCAGGACCGGCCTTAGGCATAGGTAAACTAGGCATCCGCCTAGGGCTTAGATTGTCGAGAGCCTCGCACAGAGCTCAAAGAATTTTTGAAGAGAAAAAATTGCGAAACATGGATTAAAACATAGCAGGACACTGTGGCTCTATGTCTACTATCCAAGCTTCAAGTCTCTACTATGATTCAAAGCTTATTCGCAAATGTTTAGAACTGTTTGTAAGATTACATGTTATTTGACCATTAATACTTCCTTTTGGTGAATTGTCGAAATGTTATTTCTGTTCTGGTGATCATGAATCGTTCATAAAGCACTTTTGTGCTATCGGCGCTATCAGGGCCGGATTCAAGTATGTTGAAAACCCGGGGCAAGATTTTTGTGGAGGCCCCTGCACTTTTTCGAAAGCTTGAATTCAGATCCACTAACTAATAAAACAAAAATACTTAGATCTAAAAACATTCTATAGTTTAGAAGAAAGAAAAAGAGTTCTTGTAAATTGAATCTGATTCGTCGAAATTCTCTATATTTTTGTGGAAGCCCCTTTCTTTTGGGGTTATCTGAGCTGTAGCGCCGTCTGCCCGCCCTTAGATCCGGCCCTTGGTGCTTTATGAGTATAACTTATTTGTTTATTTAGATATAGATACAGGACAGTTGCGTATTTTTCGGTCTTAATTTTGTTTTCTATTCGCTTCGCTAAGGGCCTTCAATTACCTAAGGCCGGCCCTGTCAAACGAACTAAATTGGACTATCAATGTTCTTTATATTTAGAGCATGGTAACTGTGAATGTGACTGCGATGGCAGAGTTTGGGTTTTAAAACAAGCTGAATTATTTTTTAAAAAACACAGACAAAAAAAATCTATTTTCTCGGAAATCAAACTGAATTAGATCCGACCTCAGATGATATCTCTCTGTGTTTATTAAACTTTTTCTTTAGTGGAACAATTCCCATTTTAGGAGAATTCAACGGAACCTTTCATGCTTGTTTTTTAAAGTCGTATTATTTCAGACTGGTTTAAATAAAACAAGCAAAGCTTATCTAACGGGAACAACCTCACATTCACAGTCATATCTATTTATGTTGTAAGATTTATTTCTCCTTTTCGAGATCAAACAAAAGTAATGTATTTAATTAACTAACTGTTTAAATTTTTTTTATTGATTCGTGCTTTGTTAGGAACAATACATAATTATGCAGAGAATGGAAAGTGAGGGACAGAGTGAGTTGGTGTCAGCGCTTAGTCAAATAATGAATTTATTGTCTAAAATTTGATTTTTTTTAAACATTTTTTATACAGACAAACATTGGAAGGATTTATGTTAAATGGGACTTTAATGAGCTTTTTTTTTTAAGAGCTTAACTTGGTGACTTCAGGTAAGAAATTGATAAACTCAACTCTAGTATCTGGTATGGCATCAAGGCGACTGTTTGTAGATATATGGTTTGAATTTGTTGTAACATTTGTTTTTAAATCCTGACTCTCACAAATCAGTTGTTAGAAACAGAAATAAAATAAAATTAGGCTGTTTTTAAAAAAATAAGTAACTATTCAGACAAACTCGACCAAAAATCATTTAATGATTGATCTTAATTTCTTTGTTTCAAATTAGAATCAGAGTCTAGGTCAGTGCAGTCAATACATAGCTTATGATAACGTAGAATGGTTGTTGTTGTTTGTTTCTTTGAATAAAATCAAATTTTCTTGTTTGTAAACTTAGAACAAAATTCATGTCTAGGCCTACTAGTTAATGTTCCAATAGGTTATGGAACAACTATTCAAGCCTCGCGGAGCACAGTTTGTGAAACACTGTCCTCTATGATAGAGACACTACTGTAGCGGTGAATGCAAACTTCGTGCTTCAGTAAGATTGGTGCTCATCTTCACCGGAGATGAGAAGGGTTTTTATTATTCACTTGAAGTGAACCACTGGAACTTTTTTTCAAGAGAAAAGTAATATAGTAACTGTAATGTTGACACGAAAATATGTCATGAACTGTACTTAGTCTGAGATAAGACACACAGGACACATTACTTAACATTGGTAGATGTCATACAAGAAAATAAATGTTTTTATGTGTATGCATATAGATCAATGTATTTGTGCTATAGATCTATATTTATATAGAAGATGGGATGTGCTTTTCTCTGCCTCCAGTTCGGGAGATGGGACAGTGGGTGAGCAATGTTTGCTAAAGTCTCTTTCAATAAATTGCTCACTGCCAGGACTGGAGAAACACAAACATGGGTGCAAGCTTAATCTGAATGTATGCCGTGACTGGACATAGCTAACTTGGACTTAAGGCTCAGTTAAGTTTACATCGGACATAGAACATACATTCGATCTCTACATAGGAAAACGAAATAGAAACAAGGATAAACATAACTACAAGATATAACCAAAATAAACATAACTACAAGATATAACCATAATAATCATAACTACAAGATATAACCAAAATAAACATAACTACAAGATATAACCATAATAATCATAACTACAAGATATAACGACAATGAACATAACCACGAGATATAACCACAATAAACATAACTACAAGATATAACGACAATGAACATAACCACGAGATATAACCACAATAAACATGACTACAAGATATAACCACAATAAACATGACTACAAGATATAACCACAATAATCATAACAACAAGATATAACCAAAATAAACATAACTACAAGATATAACTACAATAAACATCATTAACTTCTGCGATCACAAATTAAGGCATGCAGAATTGCTTGAAAAGGCAAATACAATAATTTTAAGTTTGGTATCATATTATTGAATAATTTGATCAATAACGTAATGAACGCATTATAACTATCCAAGAACGCAAAACATTAACGGCTTGAGGTCCACAATACTAACATCTTCAAAGACAGAAAATAAATCGACCTAGTGTCCTACAATAAAACCTGTACCGTAGTTGACACAAACTGATCATTGCGCTAACCTGACATTGCCTAGAAACAATGATTAAATCCGTAATTATTAACAAGAAATTATCAACTTTTAATTAGCATGTGACCTAAATTGTGTAGTTCCTAAGTTCTTAAATTCTGACTTTTTTTGTCCATTTACATTCATTTTGATTTGTGACATGATTGGGTAGATATGATTTCAGCCTACAGACAGAAAATAGAAAGACAATAATTGTTTGATGGATAGATTAGCGCCATATTTGCTGTAGCTCAAGTGTCTGGTTTGGTACTAATACAGGAAATTGACAAAATCGATAATTTTCTTCCTGAATAAAGCGAAGCGATAAAACATCACAACCACTGGACTTTGGGCTCACAATTTGTTCAGCATTATACCAACCGGAATAGGCTCTGGCAAACACGTAACAACATGGCACACCTGGGCTTTGATCTCACTTTCTAATCTACGTCAAGACCTGAGGGAAGAGATAGAACTACAGCCGTATATATAGAGTCACTTTGAGCGAACAGATTTGTGATAGAATTGTAGCCGTATGTATAGAGTCACTTAGAGCGAACAGATTTGTGATAGAATTATAGCCGTATGTATAAAGTCACTTAGAGCGAACAGATTTGTTATAGAATTATAGCCGTATGTATAGAGTCACTAAGAGAGAACAGATTTGTTATAGAATTATAGCCGTATGTATAGAGTCACTTAGAGCGAACAGATTTGTGATAGAAATACAGCCGTAGAGTAACTGTTTTCTGTTGGATTCAAATTTTAATAATTTTGTTATTTGTACAAAGCTCATTCTGTCTGGTAAAAATTTATAACATGTTATTTCTCCCACAACTATTCTCGGATTAAGTTGAAACTTTCCACAATTATTTATTGCACTTAACAAAACATGAATCAATTATAAACTAGCCGATTATTGAAGTAGTCATTGGTAATTTATTATTATTTTGTTTGATATAAAAAAGGTAAATCAATTCTAAATCATTCTAAATACAGCCTACAGTGACAATCTACAGTGACAACAATGTCTGTAGTCTACAGAGACAGCAATGTATGTAGTCTACAGTGACAGCAATGTATGTAGTCTACAGTGACAACAATGTCTGTAGTCTACAGTGACAACAATGTCTGTAGTCTACAGTGACAACAATGTCTGTAGTCTACAGTGATAACAATGTATGCAGTCTACAGTGATAACAATGTATGCAGTCTACAGTGACAACATTGTATGTAGTCTACGTGACAACAATGTCTGTAGTCTACAGTGACAACAATGTCTGTAGTCTACAGTGACAACAATGTCTGTAGTCTACAGTGACAACAATGTCTGTAGTCTACAGTGACAACAATGTCTGTAGTCTACAGTGACAACAATGTCTGTAGTCTACAGTGACAAATTTGTCTGTAGTCTACAGTGACAACAATGTCTGTAGTCTACAGTGACAACAATGTCTGTAGTCTACAGTGACAACAATGTCTGTAGTCTACAGTGACAACAATGTCTGTAGTCTACAGTGACAACAATGTCTGTAGTCTACAGTGACAACAATGTCTGTAGTCTACAGTGACAACAATGTCTGTAGTCTACAGTGACAACAATGTCTGTAGTCTACAGTGACAACAATGTCTGTAGTCTACAGTGACAACAATGTCTGTAGTCTACAGTGACAACAATGTCTGTAGTCTACAGTGACAACAATGTCTGTAGTCTACAGTGACAACAATGTCTGTAGTCTACAGTGACAACAATGTCTGTAGTCTACAGTGACAACAATGTCTGTAGTCTACAGTGACAACAATGTATGTTGTCTACAAAATTTTATGTTGTTTTTGTGTTCCATGAACTTAATGTTTTATCTCTAGAATATTCCCATTCAGATCCTAAAAGTGTCAAGTTCCTGAACAATATCCCAACATGTTTTGGTTTCGTTGTGAAGTAGTTTCATGTCCAACTTTTGTCCAAGTCTTTTAAAATAATAAATCTAGAAGTCCATAGAAATCATAAACAGACAGATGGTCCAATACGTTCATACCATCATCCTACAGATGCTGTTTACCTGGTCACACCCACCTGGTCTACTTTGAAATAATAGTCAATTTGGGAAATGGCCAAATTATTTTGTACTTCTTACATTTACAACGAATCCAATGAAACAGTTTGAAAAAAGTTCAACTTAGATGAAAACTGAAACCTGAGAGTGGAATTTGACCATTCTACTCTTTTTGTTAGGATAATTGCTTAGTAATATCCAAATTATGATTTCAATTTTATTCACACACAAAGAAATCAAAATGAATACATTACACATCAACATGAATAGCTCATCATTCTCTGAACTTAAAGATGACATATCGTTACTTCAAAAAAGAAGATAATTACGCCCTAAGCATTTTATGAGTCAAGCTATTCATGAATGTTGATCAGTGACTGAAACTCAGCTAATTCGTTTGTTTTCTGAATGAATCAGGCAACCCATTCCATTCTCTACTGGCACTTGTACGACTTTGTACTAGCATGTGGAATAAGAAATGTGCCTCTATCTTTGTGTCTTTAAGAGTATTTTATTAGGTTTTGTTTTTCTATTTTAGCGGCCCCGCTATTAGTTTGGTGTGGTCTTTCTGTCCGTCCGTCCGTCCGTCCCGTTTAGATCTCGAAAACTAGAAAAGATATTGAAAATCCGACATCATGATATATTAGATCTTTCAAATTTCTGATGCAAAGGCTACTTTTTTCTTTTCTGAAAGCAAAAAATTTAATTTTTAAAAATCAACTATACAAGCAGTTATTTCATAAAAATACACCATTTTTTACAACTATTTATTATTAATAGTAACAAACACAGGAGGCCATTTAGTAAGGGAGAACACTATCTACCATATTTTTAACACATTTATGCAAAGGGTTTTAGACTTTTGGCCAAAAAAAAATTTTTTTTACATGTGTATTGCTAAGTTAAGTAAGTTCTTTCATACTAATTGCTACATTTACAATTTTTAAAAAATTGCTTTTATTTTTAAAGAGAAAAAAAATCTATTTAGTATGCATATAAGAGGAAAATAATTTAAAACAACAATTAAAAAGTAGTTTTTCATATTATCGCTTGACCACAGAGCTACACTATACCTTTGGGGCACCACACAAGTTTTGTCAATGTTCTAAGGTCCAAACTTATAGCGTGGTTAGTGTTCTAAGGTCCAATCTTATAGCGTGGTTAGTGTTCTAAGGTCCAATCTTATAGCGTGGTTAGTGTTCTAAGGTGCAATCTTATAGCGTGGTTAGTGTTCTAAGGTCCAATCTTATAGCGTGGTTAGTGTTCTAAGGTCCAATCTTATAGCGTGGTTAGTGTTCTAAGGTCCAATCTTATAGCGTGGTTAGTGTTCTAAGGTGCAATCTTATAGCGTGGTTAGTGTTCTAAGGTCCAATCTTATAGCGTGGTTAGTGTTCTAAGGTCCAATCTTATAGCGTGGTTAGTTTTCTAAGGTCCAATCTTATAGCGTGGTTAGTGTTCTAGGGTCCAATCTTATAGCGTGGTTAGTGTTCTTAGGTCCAATCTCTTTTGTGGACATCAGCTTACTGAGGTGCCAATGGATTACTTCCCCTTATTAAAGGGCCTTAAATGTCCGCCCAGGCTACGGGATATCTGACGAATATCATCCATTGGTATATAGAGTGTTTCAGTTAGACTAGATGTATTCAAACATTGAGTATTAATTATTACATTCCAAAAATCTGGTATTAACAATGTATTTTACCTAAGTCTAAGATCAAATATTCCTTTCCCAAAGTCTGATTTGAAATATTTGTTTAAAGACGTAATTATCTGCTCCTGTGAAAGAGCGTCTGTAATTTCTAAGAGAAAGACTTCAATCAAATATTCTTTCAAGACTTATGGCGTAGAAACACGGAACTAATTCAAAGAAACTTTCTTTGGCTTCGTCTAAACATTCTACAAGCATAGAGTAGATATAGGCACATCATCCAGAAATACATATTCCTACGACAGGGATAGAGACCTATCCTTCAGTTAGAGACCAATCTAAGAGATCTAAATCTATTCAGCGGACAGAGAAAGCAAAGAACCAAATCACCAAACAAATTGATATCTCTGCTCCAACACAAGAAAAATTGGTGTGTACAGATTTTCATTATTTATTTAATAATACAAGCGATAATAATAAGCAATGTGAGATGAACAAGTCTCTGTTGACACTCAAACAAGGTTGAAAAGGTTGATCTCTGGAAGACAAAAAAAAATCTTGTTGTCAGCTCGGCTTGGGTTGAGGCTGATATAATCTGACATTTAGCCAAATCACTGCACATTGGCTGAATGAACAAATACAACGCCTGACTTTCCTGTCGAAGACTAAAAGTATGAGATACCTTCCTTTCATTGGTGACAATTACTTCCCTTAGATCTACAGTCAACTCTAATGTTGTTCACGAACCTAGTAGAAAGACTTGTTTCTATGACATAGATCTTTGGACTTCAAATGTGTATTCCGCAGCCTTCTGTGACTGCCCTCAAACTGTCTCCAGGATCTAGCAGCTCTACGTGCCTCTATGGCAATGATCTAGCAGCTCTACGTGCCTCTATGGCAATGATCTAGCAGCTACGTTCCTCTATGGCAATGATCTAGCAGCTACGTTCATCTATGGCAATGTGTGCAAAGTGTAAACTAAATGAAGCTAAATGAAATGTTCACATAAAGGGCTGCCTGTACAAAACATAGGTATGCTACTGTCGGGTTCTGTACAGATAATGTTTGGAAATGAATACTAATACTTGGAGGATAATGTAAGGAAACACATACTACTGAATGATACAGCATGAGTCTGTAAAAATAATGTATGAGATATGATACAATATGATATTATAATGTAATATTTGTAAATTTATGATACAGTACAGTCTTGTATGGAAATGTATGATACATTACACTCTTGTATGGTCATGTGTGATAGTGTAACTATAACGTATGCTAACGTATGCATTTGTATCTTTGCATTTATAAAATTATAATTAGCATTTTAATAACAATTCAACAAAATTATTAAAATCATTTCAACAATATTGATTTCTTTTCAAGCTAAAAAAAAAACAGCTGAGATTTTTTTTTTTTTTGAAAAAGCAAAATGTTACTTGAGAAATGGACAAAGCGAATGTTTTAATTATTAAAACAAAACTCTAGCTCTTAAGGTTTCATGGCTTGGAGTCAAATTCCATTCCAACTTGGTGATCAGCAGAACAATGGCAGTGTCAGAAGGGAAGTCCACTTCTACGCTACGTATTCATACAGTTGTCGGTACGAGGAACGACACATCCAATCCGTCATTAACCCACATTCAGCTTTTTTTATTAAAACGACACTTCCAAGTTGGAATTTTTATCATACATTGTGTGTGTGTGTGTAGGAACAAGAAAAGGAAGTGTTCATATTAACTACACAGTGTGAACTAGATCCAATAGTTGCTGGTAGGGTTCTAGGTTTGAGATGGTCTGAACGTTTACACACAAGATCAAGTACAAAAGGGAGAGAATCAGAAAACGTGGAAAACAAATTTGAGGTTTTTATTTCTCATATTTATGTTGAGACTTATGGGTAATCGTTGCCACTCAAAAGCCTTATCGGAAAAATAAATCAAATTGGAATGAAAGCAATTAGAAATATACAGAATGCAAGTGTGTAAAAAAAACAAAGTCTAAAGTCTATTATATAGAGACAAGAATGCTGAATGATTGCTTGCCTGATATATATATAAGAAACATGCATGCAAGCTATTGGTTGGTGTATTATGTAAGGAGGCATTGATACAATCCTGCAAAGTACAAACTCTGATGTGACGGTTATTTCATGATCCAATGTAAACACGTGGTGTGACTACGTTACAAAGTATAATAACACTTCTGGTGTGTCCTTAACATTAAACAGAATAATATGTCGAGACACTTCTGGTGTGTCCTCAACATTAAACAGAATAATATATCGAGACACTTCTGGTGTGTCCTCAACATTTAACATAATAATATATCGAGACACTTCTGGTGTGTCCTCAACATTAAACAGAATAATATATCGAGACACTTCTGGTGTGTCCTCAACATTAAACAGAATAATATATCGAGACACATCTGGTGTGTCCTCCAAATAAAAATATAAAGACACATCTTGTGTTCTCATCAAACAGACTTCCAGGCCTATATTCTTGTCTACAGACCCAGTCCCGTGCTATTCCGATTCCTTGCCTGAAGTTGTATTTCAATCAAGAAACTTGAGAACTGAAGAGATCGTCACACGCACACACACGCACACACACACACACACGCGCACACACACACACACACACACACACACATCTATATGACTGCCCATGAACAATGACAACAAAAACTATTTTCGTTCATAAGCGTTGCTAGGAAACCGTTCTCGACTTTCTGAGTTGAACACACACAAAAAAACTAACCATCTGATCCATTAGACTTACAGTCGTATTGTGTAAAGTTGTTCTGATGAGAGATTCCCATTTGTTGTCTGCTGTCATGAACATGAATCAATTGGAATAGTACTGGCAACAGTTGGCACATTAATTGATGAGGCTCAACTTCCAAGTCATACGTCTTAATTAAGTAACTCAAAAGTTGATTTATTCGGTGTCCAAGAACAACAAGATGAGGAGAAATAAAATATTGAAGAAACAGTAGAGCATGGGCAGTGGCGTTTCTCGGGGGAGAGAATCTGGGGCGGTACACGTAGATGATGAGATGGCTGCATGGTCGTGTGCGCTCTGGACTGAGGTCTCAATGATTCCGGGTTCTTACCTTGCCTGGCGCCATTCCTAAGGGAGGCTTAAGCTAGGGCTAGGGTGTAATCATCTTCTAGTCACTCTAAAGGAACATTCAAACATACAAAACAAAACAAAGAAATAACGAGACAAAGCTTGTTCAAAGTTCAGACATAAAATCTTACTTCAATCATGATGTTGGCATGTTTGTCACCTAGATATAAATAAGCATAGACACGGGTAGATCTAAATAGTAACCATAAAACTAAATGGTTACATAGCACTTGCCTATATAGGCTAGGCTGCTAGAATAAAGTTTGTGCGATTGTGTTTTTTTTTGCACGTGGAAAGATGACTTCACGTTTCTATAGCAACACATAAACATCCAGCGCAAAACACTTCCATGAACTTCTAGATAACATAGGTAAATCAAAGGTTAAAGGTTACAGAGAATCAGGAAAGTAGTGAATCAATAAATGTCATTTCATCTATTGTTGAAAGCTGTGAAGCTCGGGTCACGTGGGGTGGCACACGGGGAGATTGTAAATACTGAGACCAGAGAAATACTGGACTCGGTCTTGTCGCATTGTCCAGGGAATTAGACTTCCTAATTGTAGACACTGGGTCTAGGGTGGATACTGGCCTCATTGGTTCGTCTCATTGAGTAAACAGTCAAGATGGATACTAGCTTCAAGTTAAACTATAACAACTGACTAGCTTACATTGATTTAGTAAAATTGACTAACTTACATTGATTGTGTATAACTGACTAACATGGATTTAGTCTAACTGACCAACTTACATTTGCGTTAGTATAATTGTCCTAGTTGCATTGATTTAGTCTAACTGACTAACTTACTTTGGATCGATTGAGTCTGGGGGAGTGGGGGCGTCGTGGAATAATTTTTTTTGTCTCAATGTCCATTAGAATGAGAATATCAGTGTCAGTTAACAAGGGAGGCCATCCCGTCCCAACTTGTCTCAGAGTTATGTCAATCATGTGTAAAACGATCTACTCTTATCCCAAGCTAATCTTCAGAAAGATAGCAACAACTTTGGGATAAAAAGATTGAACTAATCTAATTAGGGACATTAACAAAATCATAGGCCCATTACAAAACACCGGCCTCCTGTCTCGGATAATCTTGTAAGATCAATTAAATAGACTGTTAAAGGTGTTGTTTTTTGTTTTTGCGAGCCCTGGAAGCTCGTAAAAACCTTTCTGCAGGGAACAGTACCAGGAAAAAAAGAAGAGGCATGCAGAGAAAGCGGTGGGAGACAACATAAAGAATGGCCGGGGTTGTCAAAGTTAAAAGACAGAGAGGAATGGGAAAAGACGGTAACAGACTAAGGGCTGTGTGAAGGTGAAGACTGTTCAAACACAATTCATAAAACAAGCGGGTTGGGTTTGGATGTTAAGAACATTGGCAAATTTCTACACAGTGCAAATTTTAGAATACATTTTAGACACAGTACAAACTTTACAATACATTTTAGACACAATGCAAATTTTAAAATTTGTAAAAGCTTCAAAAGTGATTTTCAGCATAGCTCTTGTTGCTGGCATTCTCTTTTATTTTGTACAAACTCACTAGCACTGGACTAACTCCATCACTAGCACTGGACCAACTCCATCACTAGCACTGGACTAACTCCATCACTAGCACTGGACTAACTCCATCACTAGCACTGGACTAACTCCATCCCTAGCACTGGACTAACTCCATCACTAGCACTGGACTAACTCCATCCCTAGCACTGGACTAACTCCATCCCTAGCACTGGACTAACTCCATCACTAGCACTGGACTAACTCCATCCCTAGCACTGGACTAACTCCATCCCTAGCACTGGACTAACTCCATCCCTAGCACTGGACTAACTCCATCCCTAGCACTGGACTAACTCCATCCCTAGCACTGGACTAACTCCATCACTAGCACTGGACTAACTCCATCACTAGCACTGGACTAACTCCATCACTAGCACTGGACCAACTCCATCACTAGCACTGGACTAACTCCATCCCTAGCACTGGACTAACTCCATCCCTAGCACTGGACTAACTCCATCACTAGCACTGGACTAACTCCATCACTAGCACTGGACCAACTCCATCACTAGCACTGGACTAACTCCATCACTAGCACTGGACTAACTCCATCACTAGCACTGGACTAACTCCATCACTAGCACTGGACTAACTCCATCACTAGCACTGGACTAACTCCATCACTAGCACTGGACTAACTCCATCACTAGCACTGGACCAACTCCATCACTAGCACTGGACTAACTCCATCACTAGCACTGGACTAACTCCATCACTAGCACTGGACTAACTTCAATTTACAAGCTACCTCAGGACACTACATTTTAATTCTATCAATACCACTGGACACTACTTTTCAATTCACTACTACAGGACATTACATCTCAACTCACTACCACTGGACACTACATTTCAACTCATTACCACTAAACACTACTTTTCAACTCACTACCGCTAAATACTACATTTCAACTCACTACCACTAAACACTACATTTCAACTCACTACCACTAAACACTTCATTTCAACTCACTTCCACTGGACACTACATTTCAACTCACTACCACTGGACACTACATTTCAACTCACTACCACTGGACACTACATTTCATTTTATTACCACTAAAACACTGCATTTCAACTCACTACCACTGGACACTACATTTCAACTCACTACTACTGGACACAACATTTCAACTCACAACCACGGGACACAGCCAATATTTTTCACTGTACAATCGTAACGGCCTGCATTTAACTCTCACGTATCATCATGTTAGTTAGTTTATCGATAACATGACTGTGTCACTGGAGGTGTACTGTGTACACATGGGGCGAGTCTGTGTGCCCACGTGCATTAGTGTGTTACATCCAGAAACAATCAACGCCGCTCTAGGGCAAACACCTCCTCGCCACATAGCCCCCACGGTGATGTGAAACTAATTGATGCCATTGAAGCCACGCTTTAAAATGTCACGCTAATATAGAGGTTAACCGTTCAACTTCCATCAAGTTGAACCCTGAAGACCGAAATAAAAAGTAATGTTATAGACTCTAGGGATAGAAAAAAATAGGTCTATATTGTTTATGATTCATTAAAAAGACATAATACCATTCGATCAGACTGATGATGGGGGAGGGGGGGACCTTCTGCTCCGCTTTACAAATAATGGCCAGGACAGGTCAGAAGGACAGTTTAAAAACACTAGCTACGTATTGTATACATCTATACTGCATAGCAGTTTTGTTAGCGTAGCTCTCACTTCTACATTTGATGTCTGTGCATTACCAAGTTAAAAGTACAACAACAAATAATGACAGAGAGCCGTTAGTCTACTGATCGGATGACATATAGACACACGCAAATTCTGCACACACTCACACATATTACATTACACACACACACGCATACGCGCATACTGTGGCATTTGTGAGTTCAGTACATTCATACACTCATACATTGATTAACTTACACACACATATCTATGCATTCATTACATTCAGACATGACTGCTTACAAAGATTCACTGAGTTGAACACGCGTCCATCCACGTGCAGTGCCAAAGGTGTTGGGGGAAAAAAACATTTTTGTCAAAAGTCAACATCGTTAAAGTTGAGAAATCAAAACACAGTAGCATCCTCCACACCCTCCCACCCACCAGCCATCTTTAAAACATAAAGTAGAGAAATCGAAACACAGTACCATCCTCCACACCCTCCAACCACCACCAGCCATCTTTAAAACATAAAGTAGAGAAATCAAAACACAGTACCATCCTCCACACCCTCCAACCACCACCCATCTTTAAAACAAAGTTGAGAAATCAAAACACAGTACCATCCTCCACACCCTCCAACCACCACCAGCCATCTTTAAAACATAAAGTAGAGAAATCAAAACACAGTACCATCCTCCACACTCTCCAACCACCACCCATCTTTAAAACAAAGTTGAGAAATCAAAACACAGTACCATCCTCCACACCCTCCAACCACCACCCATCTTTAAAACAAAGTTGAGAAATCAAAACACAGTACCATCCTCCACACCCTCCAACCACCACCAGCCATCTTTAAAACATAAAGTAGAGAAATCGAAACACAGTACCTTCCTCCACACCCTCCAACCACCACCAGCCATCTTTAAAACATAAAGTAGAGAAATCGAAACACAGTACCTTCCTCCACACCCTCCAACCACCACCAGCCATCTTTAAAACATAAAGTAGAGAAATCAAAACACAGTACCATCCTCCACACCCTCCAACCACCACCAGCCATCTTTAAAACATAAAGTACAGAAATCAAAACACAGTACCATCCTCCACACCCTCCCACCACCACCCATCTTTAAAACATAAAGTAGAGAAATCAAAACACAGTACCATCCTCCACACCCTCCAACCACCACCAGTCATCTTTAAAACATAAAGTAGAGAAATCAAAACACAGTACCATCCTCCACACCCTCCCACCACCACCCATCTTTAAAACATAAAGTAGAGAAATCAAAACACAGTACCATCCTCCACACCCTCCAACCACCACCAGCCATCTTTAAAACATAAAGTAGAGAAATCGAAACACAGTACCTTCCTCCACACCCTCCAACCACCACCAGCCATCTTTAAAACATAAAGTAGAGAAATCAAAACACAGTACCATCCTCCACACCCTCCAACCACCACCAGCCATCTTTAAAACATAAAGTAGAGAAATCAAAACACAGTACCATCCTCCACACCCTCCAACCACCCATCTTTAAAACATAAAGTAGAGAAATCAAAACACAGTACCATCCTCCACACCCTCCCACCCACCACCACCCATCTTTAAAACATAAAGTAGAGAAATCAAAACAAAGTAGCATCCTCCACACCCTCCCACCCACCACCACCCATCTTTAAAACATAAAGTAGAGAAATCAAAACACAGTACCTTCCTCCACACCCACCACCCATCTTTAAAACATAAAGTAGAGAAATCAAAACAAAGTACCATCCTCCACACCCACCTACCACCCATCTTTAAAACATAAAGTTGAGAAATCAAAACACAGTACCATCCTCCACACCCTCCCACCACCACCCATCTTTAAAACATAAAGTTGAGAAATCCAAACACAGTACCATCCTCCACACCCTCCCACCACCACCAGCCATCTTTAAAACATAAAGTAGAGAAATCAAAACACAGTACCATCCTCCACACCCTCCCACCACCACCCATCTTTAAAACATAAAGTTGAGAAATCAAAACACAGTACCATCCTCCACACCCTCCCACCACCACCCATCTTTAAAACATAAAGTTGAGAAATCAAAACACAGTACCACCCTCCACACCCTCCCACCACCACCAGCCATCTTTAAAACATAAAGTAGAGAAATCAAAACACAGTACCATCCTCCACACCCTCCAACCACCACCAGCCATCTTTAAAACATAAAGTAGAGAAATCAAAACACAGTACCATCCTCCACACCCTCCCACCACCACCCATCTTTAAAACATAAAGTAGAGAAATCAAAACACAGTACCATCCTCCACACCCTCTCACCACCACCCATCTTTAAAACATAAAGTAGAGAAATCAAAACACAGTACCATCCTCTACACCCACCACCCCCAACCACCATCTTTAAAACATAAAGTTGAGAAATCAACATCCATCGCACTCCTGCATCTTCCCTCCCCTTTACGGAAAGATGCCCACTCGCTTCTTATTATCACACACACACACACACAGACAGAAACACACACACAGAGACACACACACAGCTTGACTCTCTAGGTGCGGATCTAGTGACGTAATGTGGCTCCTCTCGCTAACTGTTCAATCCTCCTGTACCTATGACTTTTTCTTTCCGATGTATAAATAGCACGTGCCATTTGTACTCACACACAAAGGGGCCTCGCGTGGCCCATTCAACACTGATGTATCCTCCCCAAGCAGAAGATGACTGCCTGCTATCCTTTGCCTTGTTGCTCCTGGCTGTTGTTTGGGACAGTCATAGAAGGTCAAAGGTCGCTGGTAAAACATACCGAGAAGAGAATTGCGGAAGATCTTTTAGGAGAGAAAATGGAGCAAACCTGGGTTTTTATTTAACTCAGATCTCAAACCAGAAAAAAAAAAGACAAGACAAGACAAGATACAAGACATCCTTTGTTAAGATTTTTTTTTAATTCATTGAAGACCAAAGCCTTAAGGGAGATAATCGATTTTCACTCTAGTTACGGAGTTCACTTTCCTTGTCTTGTTCTTTAGTTTATGGAGATAATGAAAGACATCTTGTAAACAAGATTTGAAAACTAAACAAAACAAATTGATTGAGGTTTTCTTTTTCTTTTGGATTTTATATCGAGATAATATTGAACTTCTTTAATGAGCAAACAAGGATTACTTCAACATTTTGACGATATGTAACAGAATCATTAAGTAAAGCAGACAAACAGAGACAAATAATGATAGATGAAATAAGGTTGGTGATATTAAAACAATGTAGCGCCAATCTTGAACAAACGATACACTTTCGTTACTTTGTACAGAACTAGTTGATATTTTCATACAAAACGTTAGTCACACAAATCTGTGCCTTTTGTTGACCTTTTTGTTCCATTCTACACTGATTAACAACAACAAAAAAAAGAAACTGTACACCGGATACACCAAAAAGCTTTCTATTCATGGATGTGCTTCCATTTTATCAAAATGAACATTTCAATTCTTCAGAGAATCAAATGTTCCAGGACAGGCCACAAAACTTGAGTGTACATGATTGTAAAGTTTTGGGTAGAACAAAAAATGTGCCGCCCCTTCCCCCTCCTCTCTTCACTTCTCCGTGACATTTAAATGTCAACTGGGCGCCAGTAGCGTGTCATTTCACATAGTTCACGTAATTGTCGTACTGAACTAAAAACAAGAGACAGATGCTGTTTGACCGCTACACAAGCCTTTATTAGCCAGTGGATAGAATGTGATGCCTTTTGAAATAAACCAATGCATCACTTGGCGATGCTGTACATATATCGATACTATATTTACATTTAGGCGATAATATACTTACATTTTAGGCGATACTATATTTAGAATTATGTTTTCTGTTTTTTTTCCCCGAGACTTTTGTTACGTTGCATTATGTCGAAGAAAGCTGGTGTGTGTGTGTAGGTGTGTGTGTGTGTAGAGATGTGCGTATGTAGGTGTATCTAATATATGCTCTATTGTGTTGACATATATCGCTATAAAGTGTATCAATGTCAGATCAAAAGAAGTAATACTAGAGTCCCATCACGTGTTAGAAGAAAAGATCAACAAAGGAAAGTCCAACCTGTGAAGCTGAGGGGATACATGTGTATATACAGTGTCAAGATTGTCTCAGCCCAAACAGCTCTTTTCCAGTTTGTCTAATTGTTTTAAAGATAGTTTTTATTTACGTGCATAACTACTGCGTACAATGATTTTTTTTAATGGCACATATTTTGGACACCGGAAGTAAGAATTGGACCTATTTTGAGCACGACTACTTTTTTTTACATTTAAACATGACAGGATAGACCGACAGATGAACAGCACAAACACAATAGCAGTTTTACCCTACGAAGACAACTAAAAAAATAATAATTTTGTAGCATAGTGTAGCCATAGCACTGTTAGCCAACGTAATGTGAGGGTCAAGTTGCTTGCCACCAAAATAAAAAGGGGGGGAGGGGGAAATGAAAGAAACTCTCTTAAACTGTAGCACCGCACAGTGTAGCCAATGTATCAAATGCAGTTAAGACTATGTAGCCACTCTATGTAATCCTTTGTAGATTGTGTAGCCACTTTATCTATGTGTAAACGTGTAGCTAATGTAGTCACTTCATCTAGTCCTGTATAAACGATGTAGCCAAAGTATTCCACGTAGCTGATCCACTATTTGGAGTGTTACACAACAGCTACCTGCTTGATCCACCAATCAGGGATTGCAGCTGCCACAATTGAGATGGACGTGGCCTACATCGCGAGTTGTCCTGAACAGGTGAAGAGTTTCTCACGTGGGCTCAGTCTAATTAATGGTACAATAATCACCTGTGTTCTTCTAGTATTATACGCTGGTTGGAATCAATAATTAGACATGTAATTAGGACTCACTGTAAACACTCAACTGAAAGGCTGTAACATGCAACTCTCAACTCTCAACTCATAGTAGCCGTTTCGGTGAAGCTTTCGGTTTCGACTAGTGATATGAAACATATTTTATGCTCCACCAAAAACAAATAAATAATCACACCTCCACCCCACCCCCCACTCCACACCCACATGCAATTGAACTCTTAATATTAGAGAAAATAACTGTTTTTTTTTTACCTATAACTTTCTTCCAAAAGCTTTTACAAAATACGACATCAGTCAGTAAAGTTTCATAGAATGGCCAATCAGCTTAGCCTGTATTCTTTTTTAAACGCCTATTGTAAAAAAAAAAGATAATTGAGCTTTTACAAATATATGTTCCGATTAGCTTTAAAATACTCTGTCGCTCTATAGAATATTTATTTTATGTACAAATGCGACAACTCTTTATATGATTATTTTACTGCCAATAAACTAACTATTACCAACATCGAAAATCTATTCTGACAACTATTAATGCAATTTGAAAATAATGAATGGAACAAATATTAAATTTAAAAAAAAAGGGACTAAAAATGGGATTTCACTTGATGGCTAAAAGATAGAACACAAGAGAAGTCCCGAGTTTATTTATGTATTGTTGGCAAAGTGAGTTTGAGTTTTGAGTTTAGGCACATCGGCACAATTTAGGCCATGTCGTGCCCGTAAATTGTTGTTGTCAAATATGTTATTTTTGTCATTTGTACTCTTTTGTAGATCATTGAATTCATTGTATGCTTCTTAAAATCTTCGGCGACCATGGATGATGTCGGGGTTGTATTTGCCTTGGCTAATTTTCCCGGGCACTCCTGACAGTCTATCAACTCAACACCGGTACGTTAAGACAAACAAGTAATCAGGTCATGCCTATGGGTTAACGTACAGTATTGAACAACAAGCGTCACCGTAACCAATGGTTCATGATATGATAGAAAAGATATTAGTTTACACATAGACATTAGAGGAGAACAAGTAGTCCATATTAAAGTACACCTGCAGTGAACGTGCATTATTTACAAATAGATGACTGAATTAACATAGAGGCACACCTTAGTCCCAATGCCAGCCATACAATTCGGCTTACTCTGCCCACAACCAAAACGGCCCATACATAACGACCAGATGTGGCCCATACAAAGCCAACAATCTATTCTCAGGTCAAGCTTCACTATCACAGAGTCCCAAGCCTGAGTCCCTAAACAAGACAAATAGGATTTCCTTGGGATCGCCACTCCACAGGACTAGAATGATGAGCCAAAAGTAAAGATGAAAGTCCAACATCCAACTAAAACTTACCCAAAACTGGGCTACAACACAGAACACAAGAAGCAATGACGTTTACAGGGCGAGTCTTCGGAAACAGCACATACAATAATGTGGTACATACATCGAACGTGGAACCAACTCAATAGTACAGTACTACAAGAACTTTGTACATAAGAAGTCACAGAAGTCCTCAAACCATTACAAAAATTCTCGTACAGCCTAAATTGTTGAAACAAAAATATCAAAACCTTTTTTTTTTTTTAAGTTTACGGCCATAATTATTATTTTTATATTTTGGATCAGAACATCCGTTAAAAAAAACTTGACCAAACTGGGAAGTACTCCATAAGGAGATGCAGTAGGAGAGTCTTGCCAACCAGTGCCGCCTTAGGCCGACTTGACCGATTGCTCCTATTGGGCCCGCGCCTTGCAGAGGGCCCCGCAATTTACATTAAGCATATCACTATCAGTCATGGCTCTTGTCACAGGCTTTGAAAGATGTAGGACTTAAAGGGTTAACATTTTTAGTGTAGCGTTCGATTGGTATCACTTTATTGAACCCACAAGCGCCTAGTGTGTTTGAGTTGCTTCCCATGCATGTTGTATAACAAATGTTGGTATAATGATCTAATTAATAGTAATAGTTTTTTTTTAATTAGAAGAGAGGGCATCTTAAGCATCCATTAAATTGGGCCCCGCACTTCTTAAGACTTGTCCTGTTGCCAACATAAAAACAAGCAAGTCCGAAAACTAAGATCAATAAAACTCTAGGCAGGAGAAAGCTGTATTAATATTTGAACCATGTGTCTTGTCTTCCAAACAGAAGGGAGCAGATAGAATCTAAATGTGCTGGAACATTCCTCTAGCCTTCCATTTGTTTCTTGGGCTGGATCAATGAGGGTTGAAAACGGGTTCTAGTTGGATAAGCCAACAGTCGTGAAATATTTAATACTATTTCAGACGACGACATTCCAGACCAGTCACAAAGAGCATGACACAAATCACGTGGGATGTTAACAATAACAAATCTGTGACAAGGTACCGTGAGTACTGAGGCGTGAGTACTGAGGCGTGAGTACTGAGGCGTACGCGAGTGTCGTGCAACAATTGTGTGCATTGTTAAGTAGATTACAAGTTGACGGAGTTAAGCATGTGTATGCGAGTGAGTGTGTGTGTGAGTGTGTATCATGTATGTGAAGGTAATGATCTAAAGGTAATGATCTGAAGGTAATGATCTGAAGGTGACTGAGACCAGATGACGACTAAATGGTAGAGCAGACGGAGGCAGAGTAAAGGCAGAACTTGTCTATTCCTCAAATACAATGAAATGTGATTTTATTTATTGTGAATCATGTTAAAGATAGTTTACTTTTGGTTTTATATCAATATCTTATCTTATACGTTATAGACGTGACTTCATAAGAGAATATATAATAACGTCCTTCGCATTTCATGTGTCAATCTAGTCACACATGTCTATCAGTAAAGTTAACTCAGCTAAGTCGTTGGTTTTCCAGGCTGATTAAGGCAACCCATTCCATTCAATCACATATATCAAACGATCATCGTCGATCACGTCAGGTGGTGTTGTTATTTTGTAAAGTACCGGAAGTATGGCCAGCAGATGAGCACCATACAGACATATACCCAAAATCTTACAATCTAAGCCTAGTGGTAAACCTTGTATCTTAACAAAAGAACCAACCGAAAACAGTTTATTAAAGATCAGCCTATTCAAATTAGAACAGCACATAGTGTCATATACAATAACATTACATGGAAACAAAATAGTTCCGTTGGGCTTTCATTCTGACATGTCTGAAACCTTGTA
Source organism: Biomphalaria sudanica (assembly GCA_036873155.1). Classification (NCBI taxonomy): domain Eukaryota; kingdom Metazoa; phylum Mollusca; class Gastropoda; family Planorbidae; genus Biomphalaria; species Biomphalaria sudanica. The sequence continues at coordinate 639,360 of JAZGLO010006571.1, read as the reverse complement.
CAGTTTCTTAGAACTGGGAAAGAACAAGACAACAGCCTTTTGCTCACAATACGTGTCCGGTTAGAAAATAACAGAAACATTTAGAGTCACAACATTGGAAGCCATACCCGCACTCAGTCGCTAACGTTTAGATATGTGCATTGACAATATAACATCTGAGGTACTAGAAGAGAAGTCAATACGTCTCGATATGTGTAAGGAAATGTGTTATCAATTAAGCATTCAAAAGGGTTTCACTTAGGAATCTTGTGCTATTAGGATTTATAAAATCTAATTGAAATGTATATGTCACGATGTTGAAGTACCATGATCTAGTGGAGATGTTCACCATCAACTCATTCTCATATCAAGCGTCTTTCTTACCGTCAGTTCGTTGTTGCTACAAACAGAAAGTCTTAGAAAATTTGATTTTGTAGGGATAAAAAGTGCAGAAAAATTAGCATAGAACTTTTTCAAACAGTTAATACCTTAGCAACACTTTAATTTGTACACCGGATACACCAAAACGCTAGCTATTTATTGGTTTTCCGCCATGTATGAAAATCTCTAGTACATTGTTATCGGTTACTTATAGGCAACTAATTGAAGGCAAGACTGTGTTTAGGGTTGGGGAAGGGAAGGTAGCCAAACTCTAATAATGTTATTTAGTAAATATATAGGGTGTGCTTTTGGGCAAATACCATATGGCGAGAGTCATGTTCAAACGAACCATAAATTGTTATAGAAAGTATGAGCAGTGTCGATTCCCTGGGGGGAAAGAGGGCTTCAAAAGTTGTTTTTTAAAAGAGGGGAAAATGGAAGACAATCTAAAGACTGACCTTTGCAGGTGCACATTAAATAAATAGATTAGAACATTTCATTCCTTATTCTTCACAACTGAGTGGCTCCGTACGAGATGACGTATTTAGAGATATATATATGTATGTGTATGTGTATTTGTATATGTATGAATTTCATTCAGAGATGTCTTCTATACATTCTCTTGATCATCCAAAAGATCGCGACCCTCCAAGATCTCACTTGTACGCTTTTCTCCTGCACTCTCAGTGGGGGTACAAACAAAAAGGTGACTTACCTTTCGACAGATGACGATTGGAGTTACCGCAGAGAGGTTGGCCGGAAGCGACTGTGGATGTTGAGGAAGGTGGCCCGTGGTCACTGCAGCGGTGACCGGCACAAAGAGGTCCTGCGGTGTGAAAGACCTGGTTATGTGGCTAGGAGCGGAGAGGATGGTCTGTGCGGCAGAGGCAGGGTGCGATGCCGGTGAAGGGGGTACTAACGCTGTGGGCTGCCCGTAAGGGTAGTAACTGAGAAACATAATGTGACTAGCTGAAAGGCAGAGACGACTATGATCCACATAGAGCTGGGTCTAGCTACAACTTTACATTCAAGTGCCACAGTCCAACACACTGACAACCTCCAAGGGGATTGACTCTGGCAGAAAGTCCAACACACTGACAACCTCCAAGGGGATTGACTGTGGCAGAAAGTCCAACAAACTGCTGACTTTAAGCACGATACTATTGCAATCCAATATTCGGTTTTCTTTCACTGCGATAATCCAAAGTAGTTGTTCTTCGTATCAGTGGCACTAAAGTATAACTATTAAACGCAGAGTTTTGAAATATAACATCCAAAATTGAAAAAGTCAATTAAACACTGTTATAAAGTGAACTAAAATTAGAGTATTTCTATCAATTTTGGTCACAGTAAAAATAAAAGTTTCTAATCCCCTCTACCTCAACAGTTCTACTCATAAAAAGCCTCAATCCTGCAGTTCGTGTCTCTATTGATAAGCAGACCTGAATAATTTCTCTTTAAAATTTAAAAAATAAAACTTCAAGTGTTTACAGAAATAATGTAATCCAGCAGAAATACGTTCAGATTCTTGGGTTCAAAGGTCAGATTCCATTCTACAACTTTGCAAGATCTTTCTTCAAATAGGGGAAATCATTCCCAATGAGGTTGACGAGATCTGTATAGGTTGCCTGAGGACAGAGAAATAGATTTAGTTCATTAGCATCTATTATACTTCTGTTACAATTGATTATATTATTGTTGCTTCTGATTACACCATGTTTAGAAATACCAGTGAATTAAAGAAGTTTGTTTTTCAAGATATGATTCTTTTTATTCTAGTAGCAAGTCATATTTTCTAGTCAAGAGGTTCATAATATAATTGTATATATGTTCAATTATAATTGTACCGAGTCCAATTTATATGAACCTGCTACCGTTTCTAGGGTCTATAACTCTATTGGTCTTCAGTATACCCACAATTAACTTTGAAATGTACACTGTTACATATCTCAGCACAGAAACACAGTTACAGTAGAACACTCTCCAGACTAAAGTGCTAAGGATGTAGTGATGTACAACACACTAACCCTCTCGGTAAAGCAGTAAATTTTAAAGTGAAGTCCTGAATCAATACACAGTAAAACAGCGTGTAGGCCAGACCCACAACACACCAGATACACACTTACCAAATAAACTTGTTATTAATCACGATAATGCTTTTAATTATTATAATTTTAAACGCAATCATGAAATAGTGTTATCATTTTGTTACTGTACTTTATTAGATGAGCAGCAAGAGTTACCTGGTTAGCTCAGACTAGGCTTTTTTTTTTTGAACTAGGGAGGCAAGATAATTGTTTCGTTTAATCATTTGATACTTTTTAACCAGGTCAGGTTTGCATGTAGAAAAGATTAGGAATGATTAAATGAACATATTTGAATAATTGTATTTAAAGTCAACAGGTGATAGGATTTTACAAAGTCAAAAGAAAAACAATTTACAAATTTCAACCAAAACATTAGACAATGAGATAGAAATTAGAGTAAATGATAGACATTAGACAGACATTGAGATAAGACATTACACAGACAATGAGATAAACATTAGACAGACAATGAGATAGACATTAGAGTGAATGATAGACATTAGACAGACATTGAGATAAGACATTACACAGACAATGAGATAAACATTAGACAGACAATGAGATAAACATTAGACAGACAATGAGATAAACATTAGACAGACAATGAGATAAACATTAGACAGACAATGAGATAGCAGACAATGAGATAAACATTAGACAGACAATGAGATAGACATTAATGTGAATGATAGATATAAGACAGACATTGAGATAGACATTAGATAGACAATGAGATAAACATTAGACAGACAATGAGATAGACATTAGAGTGAATGATAGACATTAGACAGACATTGAGATAAGACATTAGACAGACAATGAGATAAACATTAGACAGACAATGAGATAAACATTAGACAGACAATGAGATAAACATTAGACAGACAATGAGATAAACATTAGACAGACAATGAGATAAACATTAGAGTGAATGATAGACATAAGACAGACATTGAGATAGACATTAGAGTGAATGATAGACATGAGACAGACATTGAGATAGATATTAGACAGACAATGAGATAGACATTAATGTGAATGATAGATATAAGACAGACATTGAGATAGACATTAGATAGACAATGAGATAGACAGACAGCACAAACGATAAGATTTGTTTTGTTCACATATAAAAGATGCTTAGTAGTAGAATTATTAGTATGCAGTTCCGATCACATTCCTCTAAAGTCCAATTTAACAGACTGTTTCTTTGTTTTAAAATAGCCCTAGGTCTTCAATTATTTTGTTCTTCCTACTGTACTGAAGAGTAAAAGATTGGCATCAAATCCAAGTAAAAACTGAAGATGTCGCTTACCCAAACCCGAAGTTAACTCTTTTTTTTTTTTTGGAACTTTGCTTTCTGACTATACCTAATGTGATGAGTCTTAGGCTTATAACCTCACGTCACTTCCTACCTGCTAATGTCGTCTGCTCTGTTGTGTATGCATTATGTCTTTAAATAAATTAAATTTGAAAAATACTTAACAGGGCAGGTACGTGGTCACGTGGTCGAGAGGTTAGCATGGCTTCCGAACGAGGGGTCACGTGTTCGTTAAAGACAAAATTTTGAATTTCTGAATTTTGAAAGGTGCCCTTGAGTCCAGCCCTACTCTAATAGATACCTACCATAAATTGAGGAAGTAAAGGCGGGTGGTCGTTGTGGTAGCCACATGACACGTTTGTTAACTGTGAGACATACAAACAGATAAACTTTACATCATCTGCTCACATAGATCATCGCAAGGTCAGAACGGGGTACCTAGACCAGGTCTCCTACGCACAAATCTACGCAATGGAGTAGTCAAAATATACCTAATAGAGTGTGCAACTATGCCTAATAGACTTGGTGACAATACTTTTTTGTAGTTTTATTCTTGGTATGCTCATTAGAGTAGATAATTATTAATAAAGCACATACCTTAAATGTAAAAGGATTTACAACTGAGCAAACATCAGCAGAGACAATGGAAACGGACGTATCAAACACAAAATGCCCTACCAATTTAGAAACTCGTTTTGCCATTGAGAACAAGCTAATGAGGAGCTAACAATTCTACCAGCATTGTCTCCATCGAATGTTTACAATTATCCTGGAAATAAAAATATTTTTTTAAGCTTTCGGTTATTTATCGATCTTTGTAGATGTTCGTACACAATGTCTTGTCAGACTGAAACTCTTAAGGTATGTTCTACTTTCATCTTGTTTCCCAATTGTTGTTTTTTTTAAATACAATCAACATTTTCATTTGTTATACTGTGTCGTAATTAATATAAAGCTTGTATACACAACAAGATTGTGTGACCATGGGTCTATGTAGTAATATATCCTTAACTGATTGTGTTACAGTGCGGTGACTGTGTTGACTTATAAAGGGACTGAGGTAATTGCACATTGCTCACAAGTGTGTTGGGTAAGACAAACGGATGTTCTTCTCACGCGAGTCACACACTCTGACTCTCCTTCATTTTCTCCTCACACACACACACACACACACACTTGAACCCAGGCCTTGGTTATCAGTTCTCCGCCCTACCCTCCATAACACCCTTCCTGTTTTAAAAACTGACCTATTGATTTATATCACTTGTTGTCATAGTGAACAACAGAATGTGATTGTCTGTAAGCCTTTACCCATCACATCAGACCACACAAATAACACATAGATATCACATACATATCAGATCTCAGCATGGCCAAACCTCAATACACTGTAGCATACAAAATAAAACATACACTCCATGACACACACAAAGTGACACAACACTAAAAAACCAACACAAAACACACACACGACATAAGCCACCAGCGTGCACCATATCCCACATCCACACCATACACCACATCCAACATTACCACCGCACATCACACAACACATCCACACCATACATTATACCACATTTCACACCATACACCACACCACACACACAGTGACACAACAACACATTATCAACACAACACGCACACGACATACCCCCACATGCACCATACCACACGTCCACACCATACAATACACCATACACAATACTACATGCACCAAACCAGGCACATCACAGCACTCACCACACACACAAAGTGACACCACACCACAATACCAATACAAAACACACACAACATACACCCAACCCATACACCACAACACACATCCACCCCATAACCACACCACAATATACACCCACACCATCAATCATATCACACACAAACTCCACACCATTACACTCTATCACACATCCACATCTCACCACACACACCCACACCATCATACAGCACCACACAAACCACTAAATAGTTTAGGAAATTATCCACTTTTTTTGTTTCAATCTTTCTATTGATCTGACCTTCAGCTCATTCACGCACGCGCGCACACACAGACATACACACAAAGACACACACATACAATGACATACTCTGGCCCTAGTAAGCTTACGACTTGACTGACATGACTTAGATCTAAATCATCCAATACAATACAAGAAATTAAAGCCTCGGCGCTGGAAAAAAAACCGCTAAGCTCCTTTTATTCGGCCATCTTCTTCAGATGATTGAGACAGGAAACACTTAACTACGGCAATCAGAGCAGCGCTAAGGTTGGCATCATTGCCTTGTAGACAGACGTCGCTTATTGAGCGCTTAATTAACCAACTGGAAAGACAAAATATATAACAGCCAATTGATCTTAGTGACAGGGTCTTGTGCATTACTTTCTCTCGCCCTGTTTACGTCAGAAACATGCCATCGTCTGCTGAGAAATGTCAATCTGATCATCTCTGTGATCTAGGGTTTTGTTTTGGGTGTCTACATAGAAATGTACCAGATAGCGAAGACAAGACAAAAGAATGCATAGATCAGTTGCCAACATTAATTCGACAATTAGTGAAGCTAGTGTAAGGAATTTTATTTTGGGCTGAAATAAACAAGATGAGTTTAGCGATCAGCACCCAAATGTATAATTCACTATTTAAAAATGTGAGTCGCATAGCCATGTACAGGGGATGATAATGTTAACGCTAGGATCCATTACGTCACTGTTCTGACTCCTTACAGTTTCCGGACGTGAGGAATACATTCCCTACCGTCTCACACAAAAATCAGCCCATAATTTAAAACTAACAAGGTAGAGGCTCATTTATAATTAATAACAACAATTAGTGTCTAGTACTTGTCGATTCAAATGTAAACACAATATTGATTTGAAAAAAGGTATCAGTCTGAAAATCAAAATATTTGTATAAAATTGGGTCCTTTAGGAACTTCTTAATAAATTTAAAATATTGATCTAAAAAAATGAGATCCTAGTAATCGTCACTTAGGAAATAATTTAACTTATAAGGACAGTAAATTTATTTTTTTTTAAAGCAGGGAATATTCATCTATAAGATAGCAGAAAGTAAGATGTAGGTATGTATGCATGTATGTCCCTAATAGAAATCAAAACTGTTTGATCAATTTTGATAAAACTTGACATAAATGTTCATTATATCATAGCGGAGACCGTAGTGTATGTTTAATGTCCCTTCCACAACGGGAGGACCCTAAAATAATTTTAAAAATTACCTAATTGTATCTCTATTTAAGAATGAAACTTTTTAGCAAATCGGGTAAATACGTTTTCACATCATTTTATATTGGATCTGAATATGTCGGCTGAACGGGTAAACCCACTTTCAAACTACTTTTATTTTCGTGGTTAATTTTTTTAAAATTTGAAGGGAACATTCTCCATTTTTTATATTGATCTAAATTCAATCCAGTAGATCACTAATACCCAAACTAAGGCCCGCAGGCAACGTGTCATAACCGGATAGTAACTTTTAAAACTTTAAAGACTTCAATTAACATCAAAACAAGTCTACTCAAGAAACAAAATACAAAATCTGAACATGAAAATGTACTAGTTGGGAAAAACAAACAAAATTTTAAAATACTTTTTAAAAATACTTATCTAAGGGGAGGAACTTTACCTTCAACTATATCTCTCAACGATGTAAAAGCTATCACCCTTTTTTGGATATCAAACAAAATAATTAATTACCTAATATAATTGACTAACTGTTTAATTTTTTCATTGATTCATGTTTTGTTAGATGTAATAAACTTATCCGAGAATGAATTTCGGAGAAATAACCTGCACAATGATCTAAAGGGACGAAAACTCTACATATTTAGCCATATCTCTGAATACTAAAGGATATAATTTCCCTGTTGGTATCAAACAAAGCCATAATTACCAATAATTATTGACTTATTGGTTTATTTTTGTATTTATTCATATTTTGTAATGTAAAGTTTCAACGTGTTCCGAGAATTCGTGTGGTAGAACTAATGTGTTGCAACTTTTTACCAGACTGACAGACAGAGTTGGTTTAAGCTTTGTAATAACTAGTAACTTTAGTTTGGGGCGGGGGAGCTGAGCTTTGGCTCAGGATGTGCACAAATTACACAAATATAAGTTTTTTGTCAGAGTAAACGTTAAGAGCAACAGATGTGCCTGGGAGATTCTTCTGCAGCTATTTGTAAGAGTAGAAGTTAAGCAACAGCTTCGATGTACTCGTCAACCTCGAAGTTTCTAGAGAAATGTTTTTTCAACAGCTTGGTTCATATCTTAGAACCATGTACTGAATAATACCTGGAGCAGATTGATTGAACTCTTAGGACTTTCAGGATGTACCAGTTTTGATCTGGGTTTGTTAAAACCTCAAAGTCCTCTACAGGAAAACATTCCAGCTACATTGAAACTGTGCACAAAAAACAAGCTCATTAACAACTTGAAACTGTACACAGACAACAAGCTCATGAACAACTTGAAACTGTGCACAGACAACAAGCTCATGAACAACTTGAAACTGTACACAGACAACAAGCTCATGAACAACTTAAAACTGTGCACAGACAACAAGCTCATGAACAACTTGAAACTGTACACAGACAACAAGCTCATGAACAACTTGAAACTGTACACAGACAACAAGCTCATGAACAACTTAAAACTGTGCACAGACAACAAGCTCATGAACAACTTGAAACTGTGCACAGACAACAAGCTCATGAACAAATTAAAACTGTGCACAGACAACAAGCTCATGAACAACTTGAAACTGTGCACTGACAACAAGCTCATGAACAACTTGAAACTGTGCACAGACAAAAGCTTATTAACAACTTGAAACTGTGCACAGACAACAAAGCTTATTAACAATTTGAAAGTTCAAATTTTTTCTCATGCAATAGACGCTTCTTCGCAATATTAAGTTTGAAAAGTAACCGAGAAAACTCGTGAAAGTCTTCAGGGCCAGCTTTAAAGTGATTACAATGTTACAGATGTAATTGATTACGTTCAATGATACAGATGTAATTGATTACGTTCAATGATACAGATGTAATTGATTACGTTCAATGATACAGATGTAATTGATTACGTTCAATGATACAGATGTAATTGATTACGTTCAATGATACAGATGTAATTGATTACGTTCAATGATACAGATGTAATGGATTATGTTCAATGTTACAGATGTAATTGATTACGTTCAATGTTACAGATGTAATTGATTACGTTCAAAAGCCGCTAAAAAATACGACATTCCATTAACATATCATGTGTCGTTTGGTATATCCATTAACAGCTAAAAAAATATATATGTCCTTCAAATGCCAATCAAGACATACAGCATACATATGACAGCTACTTGTCATTCAAAACATAGCATTCAATCGCCTGCTAATGTTGTTCAATCATTAGTCAAGATATATTTCGTTCAGTCATCAGTTAAGATATGTCATTCAGTCATAGGTTAAGATGTACCTATGTCATTCAATCATCAGTTAAGTTATGTCATTCAGTCATAGGTCAAGATGTACCTATGTCATTCAATCATCAGTTATGTCATTCAGTCATAGGTTAAGATGTACCATATGTCATTCAACATTCAGACATTTGGTTCACCATATTTTATGACAGACATTTAGTTCACCATGTTTTATGACAGACATTTAGTTCACCATGTTTTATGACAGACATTTGGATCACAGTGTTTTGAGACAGATATTTGGTTCACCATGTTTTATGACAGACATTTAGTTCACCATGTTTTATGACAGACATTTGGATCACAGTGTTTTGAGACAGATATTTGGTTCACCATGTTTTATGACAGACATTTAGTTCACCATGTTTTATGACAGACATTTAGTTCACCATGTTTTATGACAGACATTTAGTTCACCATGTTTTATGACAGACATTTGGATCACAGTGTTTTGAGACAGATATTTGGTTCACCATGTTTTATGACAGACATTTAGTTCACCATGTTTTATGACAGACATTTAGTTCACCATGTTTTATGACAGACATTTAGTTCACCATGTTTTATGACAGACATTTGGATCACAGTGTTTTGAGACAGATATTTGGTTCACCATGTTTTATGACAGACATTTAGTTCACCATGTTTTATGACAGACATTTGGATCACAGTGTTTTGAGACAGATATTTGGTTCACCATGTTTTATGACAGACATTTAGTTCACCATGTTTTATGACAGACATTTAGTTCACCATGTTTTATGACAGACATTTAGTTCACCATGTTTTATGACAGACATTTGGATCACAGTGTTTTGAGACAGATATTTGGTTCACCATGTTTTATGACAGACATTTAGTTCACCATGTTTTATGACAGACATTTGGATCACAGTGTTTTGAGACAGATATTTGGTTCACCATGTTTTATGACAGACATTTAGTTCACCATGTTTTATGACAGACATTTGGATCACAGTGTTTTGAGACAGACATTTGGTTCAGCGAGTTATGGTTTCTAGTGTTGTATAAAGGAGAAGAGGAGACCAATAGAGATATTTGTAATGTCTGCACAAGTTTTACTCAGTTGTTAAACAAAAAGGGACATACACTGTCCTGATTCAATAAGTGACTCCTCCCCAATAGGAAGTAGGTGCAGAGGGGTTGCTACCCTCCTGTCACCTGTTATAGACACTTTGGCTTGGACCTGCTTCCGTATGATTTTTTAATATTTTTTTTTTTAATCTAAGCTTGGCATTGGGTTCATCTCTGAGTTGTTAGCACCCTTATTATACGGACTACATCAGATTAGAGCCTTCAATCTTTAAGAGACTCGTGAGCAGATCACGTGGGATCACTGATGATTATATGTAGCATTAAATCAGTTCTTGATCATGGAGACTTTCAAACAACAAGCTGATCAATCTAAAAGGTGAAGTTTACTTCTAAGTGTCAACAGAGACCAGACTTGAGACTAAGTTTCTCGTCTTTTAGCACAATTATGTACGGAATGTATTCCAATGTTCTTCATCAGGTGTCATGCCATTTTAACACGATGTCTATAGTCGCGAGATTGAAAGGCTACAGAAAGATCTTAGGTATCACTTACAAAGACCACATCACAAACGCAGATATTAGAGACAGGATTAGTTCAGCGATCGGACCCCATGATGATCTGCTAACTACGGGGGGAAAAAAATACAAAAAAAAAAAAAAAAACGCAAACTTTCTGGCTGGCTGTATCACAAAGTTCTCAGGGAGCTCAAAAACCTTCCTTCAGGGAACAGAAGCAGAAAAAGAAAAGGAGGCAGACATAGAAAGGGATAGGAAGGCAACATAAAAGAATGGTGAAGGTGACAAGACGCAAAGAAACAAATCTGTTATAATTGAAGTTTAGACTAAGTCTGCGACTTATAGACGGACTGTGCATCCGTGAGAGGAAACTACTATCTGTTTCAATATTGAGACATGAGTTATAGGTCTAGGCCAGTCTAGGGTAAGCTATTTTTGTAACTGATGAAATAGAATTAAAATGGACATGGTAGATAGACAGGTACTCTGCTCATCCCATTAAAAAATGTGATTCGTTCATCAATTTCATAATTAGACAAGGATTATGTCATATTAAAACAGGTGTCTAGATTCATTCTATTACGTCATGATCAGACACATGGTAAAATTGCTTAACTTCCTAGAGTAGCTTCAAGCACAACTCATCTGTTGGAACACAATTATGTAATGTCTTCATTAGACACAAGATTTATTTTATTGATCTACAACAAAACAGTAGGATAGTTTCATAGATTCTATTCTCTGACATTGGCACAGCACAACATATTAACTTCCCCGTGTAGAGTCCATAAAAAAAGCTACACATCCCAAAACGTTGGTTCACTGTTTAGAGTGTAATATAATAGTTCAGTTTAAAATGAAAACACAAGAAATCAATAGACATGTAAACAAAATAAAAAGGCAGTGGGGGAAATGGATCGGAACAATACTTAAGTCTGAACTCACTACAGTGACTACACCTAGAATGACCTAGATCTATACAAAAATGAACTTAATTAACCCAATAGATATTTCTAAAATTTTAATTTTAACCTAATTATTAATGCTATATACTATGTCAAATCTAACTTCTAGAAGGGCTGCACATAAAATGCACGTTAAATCAATGTCATTTTTTAAAAATTACCTTGCCTTATCAAAATGCTATCAGAAAATCGCTATTTAAACAGTCCTTTTTTATTGAATGGTGTAGCGTAGAGTATCCAGCACTAGAACAGAAGAGATCTCTAAGTCTTTGAAGTTGCTTAAAATAAAGGCATGAAATAATTCGGAGTGTCAACAGTGTAACGCTACGACAGATACACTGATGGCCTTGTAGCGAGACCGATGGGAAACACAACTGGTGTCACGGGGCGAACGGTCCCCTCCAAACCCGCTAGCACTATGTGATAGTCCAATACACACACACACACCAAGTTAAAGTAGCCTAGCTAGTGACAGACAGACTGTAGAGGAAAAGAAAAAAAAACTTGTCCCTGACCAGTTTTCACCCGAAAATAATAGAGGCTAGCTTTCCGGTGGTTGAAGTTCAAACTGGGTGGGGGGAGTGGGGTGGAATTCTACCTGTCGAGAGAACAGAAAGGGTCAGGAGTTGGGGGAGAAAGCAGAACTTTGGTCCAACAAGAGAAGGGGAGGTAAGCGTAGGACTAAATTCTCCATTCAAGCATAGCACACAGAGGGTGTGCTCGAGGAAGACTAAATCACTGCAATTGTTCTCGGGGGTAGATGGAAAAGTTGACTGCTCATAAAAAATGCAGTCGTCATATGTCTTGGTACATAGCACTTCAGTGAAACTGTGGGACTGTGCATTCTAGTCACTGGTCCACACTACAGACAAGTGTGTACACACGAGGGGAGGGCACTAGACCAGGGGAGGGCACTAGACCAGAGCTCTAGGATGTAGATCATAGAAATAGTTTGAAAAGTTACAAGCTCATGATCTAAACATTTAAAGACAAAAAAAAGTCTACCTTTGGCAACTAAACGCTATTATTTAAATTTCTTTTTGTAACTATTACTATCTATTTTTTAACTCCTTATCTACCAATAGTAAACATATGTGTGTGTGTGTGTGTATGTAGCCTTACAATGAAGACAAGGCAAACTAATTCTTAAATGCGCAAAAAAAAAAAAATCAAACATTAGCTTATCAGATACATATAGTTCAATCATTGTGTAGTGCATAAAGAATTTTTAAACAATTTTATTAAACCTGTATAAATCTATGAAATATTTTAATAAAGTATCTTGTGACGAATTCAGATACATTAAGCGTACCACAGATTAAATTTCTTGCCCTTCTTCATATCCATCCTTCACACAAACAACACTGCAACAGCTTCATTGGGTTTAGGTCAATAATAAAATATACTAACTACTATACACTTTTTAAAAACAAATTCAAGAAAATTTAGTGGGGGAAAAAGGTGAGTAGCATTAACCAACTAGCCTAATCATCTATTTTTCAGGGAGATCACTCTCCGCTTCATATATTTATTATATATAGGTCTAATCTACTACTGGATGAGTCTATATAATGTCGGTATTATTAAAACCACAATTCAATATAGCAATAGATCAGTGTTTCCCAAACGGAAAACTTAGCACATGCTGATTATTTATCGGAACACTTAGCACATGCTGATTATTTATCGGAACACTTAGCACATGCTGATTATTTATCGGAACACTTAGCTTATTTTTAGATAGATTAATTCACGTGATGACCAGCTAGTTAGTTATTGAAGTAGTTTGTGGAACACCTATCCAGGACTCGCACAGTTTTGGAAACTGCAATGGATAGATAGATAGATAGATAGATAGATAGATAGATAGATAGATAGATAGATAGATAGAGATAGATAGATAGATAGATAGATAGATAGATAGAGATAGATAGATAGATAGATAGATAGATAGATAGAGATAGATAGATAGATAGATAGATAGATAGAGATAGATAGATAGATAGATAGATAGATAGATAGAGATAGATAGATAGATAGATAGATAGAGATAGATAGATAGATAGATAGATAGAGATAGATAGATAGATAGATAGATAGATAGATAGATAGATAGATAGAGATAGATAGATAGATAGATAGATAGAGATAGATAGATAGATAGATAGATAGATAGAGATAGATAGATAGATAGATAGATATAGATAGATAGATAGATAGATAGATAGATAGATAGAGATAGATAGATAGATAGATAGATAGATAGATAGATAGATAGATAGATAGATAGATAGATAGATAGAGATAGATAGATAGATAGATAGAGATAGATAGATAGATAGATAGATAGATAGATAGATAGATAGATAGATAGAGATAGATAGATAGATAGATAGATAGATAGATAGAGATAGATAGATAGATAGATAGATAGATAGATAGATAGATAGATAGATAGAGATAGATAGATAGATAGATAGATAGATAGATAGATAGATAGATAGATAGATAGAGATAGATAGATAGATAGATAGATAGATAGATAGAGATAGATAGATAGATAGATAGATAGATAGATAGATAGAGATAGATAGATAGATAGATAGATAGATAGATAGATAGTTAGATAGATAGATAGATAGATAGATAGATAGATAGATAGATAGATAGGCAGGCAAGCAGACAGACAGACAGACAAACAGATGATTGGTGAACATTGTATTTTCTATTTTCAAACAGACATATTGACATTAAAATCCATAGAGGATAACTCCTTCCCCCACCCAATGTAATACTTTCCCGAGTACAATGAAAGTATTTAAGTGACCGCCTATTCAACCAAAACAAATCGGGGGTACTGAAGATGAGTAAAGTCTTTTAAAAAACATCTAACCAAGGAAAGGAGTATCCGGGGAGACACCCTACAGAGAAAAGAAAAGAAATAAGAATACTTTTAAAACAACAAAACTTATATGAAGTGTAGTTGTATCAATGACTTTGGATCAGTCATGTAATGATATATGTAATAGTTCTAGACTAACAATCAAATAAAACTGTGTGCGATTAGAACTATTTGTACCAGTTGTTTTTGTTGAGCCCAATTCCATGCTTTTAGCTTTCTCACTACTCTCAACTTGTCTAAACCAGTTGAGGACAAAAAAAAAAAGGGGGGGGGAGAAGGGGGGGTATCCTGTGAATGTTACCGTGATGGCTTTACAAATGTATTCATCAAGACCGAAAAAGTATTTGTTTAATATCTTTTAAAATAATAATTAAGTATTTAATATTTCTAATATTTTCCTCTTTTTATTATTATCAAATCACACAATTTTAGCGTTTTAAAGATTCGACCTAAATCTGTTCAAAACACATGTTCTAGCTCTGGTAATTTATTTTTTTTGAGGAGTAAAATAACCTATAATGTGTAGGCAGTATGTAATTTAAAAAAAAAAAGAAGTTCTATAAATTATAACACATATAAATCTAATTAAAAGAAAATAGAGCAAATAACTTTAAAACTGTATCTTTCAAGTCTTCATTAATATACATTATAACATCAGTCATCTGGTATGCAAATATGAAACAATATGATCTTTATATGCTGCTTATAATGTATCCATCAGTGTAATACTTGACTTCATGTTTTTGGTAATCAATTAGCTAATTTTTCTGATTATTTTCTAGTCATGTGACCATTGCATGGAAGAGGGGCTATAAGTCTGTGTTTTTTTTTAAGACTAAGAATGTTGGCCTCTCAAAATGGACACAATGAAAGTTTATTTTCTATGTGATTCATTTGAAATATCGAATGAGAAGCTACCTGCTGGAATTTATAAATTATGTGACATATTGTTTTAGAAAATAAAACATAAAACTGGAGTAAATGTTTAAACTTAAACATAGTATTACTCATTACTTAGATGTATACAAGAACAGCATTGTGTAACACAAACACACAGAGAATAATCTACTATGTTTTAAGGGAATTACTACAGTAAAGTATCGGAGGGTATTCTACGACGTATTGGCAATTCGTACAAAATGTTTTAAATAAGATTTGTTTTGTTGGTTAAAGGGTACATTAAATGCTTCAGTTCAGTTTGTATTCACTGCGTCCGTTTTTTTTAAGTTAGCAGACTTGAGACAAGGAAGTCTAGCTCATTCTACCTGAGGCAAAATAAAACCCAATGATAGGGAGAAAAACTTGTGGATTATTATATGAACAATGATTGTGAGAGTTGTTATAATTTTTAAAAAAGAGAGAGAGCGTGCCGAACTATGATAGTAGCACATAGTTAAACCCAGCTAAACTCAAATCCTCCAAAACGTGAGACGTTGTAACAACATGTGCACATGTTTAGCCCTCAAGTGTAAGGTTCAAAGGGAGATTATTTTCTTTCACACACCCGCGCAAACACAAACACACACTTTAATCTGCATTCTTACTTTAATTTCCTTCCAGTACATTATACAATTACTAGTGGGTTTGATAAAGATACGTTCCTGCTTCGCTTGAAATTTAAATTTTGATTTTTATAAAAATAATTTCAAATGTCTTGTGTTGTCGAGACACATACATTTACGTAGACAACTTAAAACAAACAAAAAATAGTTCACACCAGTTGCAGCCAATTAAATAATGAACACATTACCGAATGTTTCTGTGATTGCAATGATTAGCTTCATTAGTCTCCTTATGAGACAGAATCTTCTCCATTCAAATGTATTTCATGTTACTGCAATGTCAATGTGTCTTAAAGTGTTTCACATTTCGTTCTGATGGTAACATACAAACATCAAATACCACTTGAAACATAATGAGCGCAGACTGGAGGAAATGCAATAATTTGCAACGTGAAATACTGCATTC
Organism: Biomphalaria sudanica; assembly: GCA_036873155.1. Lineage (NCBI taxonomy): Eukaryota > Metazoa > Mollusca > Gastropoda > Planorbidae > Biomphalaria > Biomphalaria sudanica. The sequence continues at coordinate 622,699 of JAZGLO010006571.1, read as the reverse complement.
TTCTTTAATCTTCGGACTCAGAGACAAGCCATATAAACATATAATAAATATATATAATGTATATGTGTGTAATGTTAAAAATTTGGGAAAGACTTTTGATCTTTTTAGAATATAAAATTGTTTGTACATAAAAAATGTTTATGAGTATTTGTACGCTTTTAGGTAATCCTTTATTTCCTGTGAACGACTCACTTCTAGTATGTTTAGATTGACTTACCTCTCTTTTGGGTCACTCCGTTAATCCTGTTGGAAGTGACAGCAGACCAGGAGACTGTGAGCATTAAGATAATGACATCTGGCATCACAAAGTCACAAAACAATAGGGAAGGGAGGAGGGGGGGTGGGGTAACGTCAGACTTGAGCAGATCCTCTACAGCCTCACCCTCGCTGGGTGCATCTGGTGAACAAGAGAGGGCGCTGGACTCAGGGCGTGAGAGATGGGGAGACAAATGGACGTAAGGGGAAAAAACTGAAAAAAGCGGAGGGGGGTAGTTCGGAAGTGAATAATTATATTGAGAGGTAGCAGTGTGTGGTGAAAGGTAAAATTGAAGAGTTGATATTGTAAGGAGTGAGATAGATAAGGAGAACTGGGACAGATGCGTAAAGTGGGATAGAGAGAGAGGGAGGGAGGCAGAGAGAGAGGAAGAGAGAGAGAGAGAGAGAGGTTGGCTTAGATAAATAATAAGTAAGAAAGATACGTAGGCTAGGTTTTGTTTAGGTTTGATAAAGATAGACATAAGATTAGATCCAAAATTCGATGTAAGCCATCAAGTGAAGAAAGGCAAAGTTGGAGAGCAAATTAAAGTGAAGACATGAGATATAGATCTATTACTTGGACAAATTGAAGTAAATACATGAGATAGAGATCTATTACTTGGACAAATTGAGGTGAAGGCATGAGATATAGATCTATTACTTGGACAAATTGAAGTAAATACATGAGATATAGATCTATTACTTGAACAAATTGAGGTGAAGGCATGAGATATAGATCTATTACTTGGACAAATTGAAGTAAATACATGAGATATAGATCTATTACTTGGACAAATTGAGGTGAAGGCATGAGATATAGATCTATTACTTGGACAAATTGAAGTGAAGACATGAGATAGAGATCTATTACTTGGACAAATTGAAGTGAAGACATGAGATATAGATCTATTACTTGGACAAATTGAAGTGAAGACATGAGATATAGATCTATTACTTGGACAAATTGAAGTGAAGGCATGAGATATAGATCTATTACTTGGACAAATTGAAGTAAATACATGAGATATAGATCTATTACTTGGACAAATTGAGGTGAAGGCATGAGATATAGATCTATTACTTGGACAAATTGAAGTAAATACATGAGATATAGATCTATTACTTGGACAAATTGAAGTGAATACATGAGATATAGATCTATTACTCGGACAAATTGAAGGGAAGGCATGAGATATAGATCTATTACTTGGACAAATTGAAGGGAAGGTATGAGATATAGATCTATTACTTGGACAAATTGAAGGGAAGGTATGAGATATAGATTTATTACTTGGACAAATTGAAGTGAAGACATGAGATATAGATCTATTACTTGGACAAATTGAAGTGAAGGCACGAGATATAGATCTATTACTTGGACAAATTGATGTGAAGGCATGAGATATAGATCTATTACTTGGACAAATTGAAGTGAAGACATGAGATATAGATCTATTACTTGGACAAATTGAAGTGAATACATGAGATATAGATCTATTACTTGGACAAATTGAAGGGAAGGCATGAGATATAGATCTATTACTTGGACAAATTGAAGGGAACTCATGAGATATAGATTTATTACTTGGACAAATTAAAGTGAAGACATGAGATATAGATCTATTACTTGGACAAATTGAAGGGAAGGCATGAGATATAGATCTTTTACTTGGACAAATTGAAGTGAAGACATGAGATATAGATCTATTACTTGGACAAATTGAAGTGAATACATGAGATATAGATCTATTACTTGGACAAATTGAAGGGAAGACATGAGATATATTTCTATTACTTGGACAAATTGAAGGGAAGACATGAGATATATTTCTATTACTTGGACAAATTGAAGGGAAGGTATGAGATATAGATTTATTACTTGGACAAATTGAAGTGAAGACATGAGTTATAGATCTATTACTTGGACAAATTGAAGTGAAGACATGAGATATAGATTAAAAAGATTATTAAAAAAACAAGAGTCGTTATAATTTAAAGCACGGCGTTGTAGAGATAATATAAGAATTGGTCACAATAGTTACTAATAATTTTATTTAAACAGTGTGGTTAGTCACAAAAAAAACAAACTCTATGATCTATATAAAAACATCCTTATCTATCTCACTCCTTCATGAAGGAACATCCGAAACATGTAAAACATTTTACAAACAAACAGATATAATCGAATTAACTTGTTCTCATAATTTGACAATATCATAACACAAATATAAATACGAAACTTGCTTTTATTACAATGAATAATGTCTAATTATTACTTACATAATGGCAGCACTAGTACATAATACTAGTGTTGGAGAGAGAGAGAGGGGGGGGGATAAATGGAACAATTCGAAAGTACATGTTGCAAAGGAGGTCTATTAGTACTAGATTTGACAGAGAGAAAAATGTGTGTATTCAAGAGACATAGTGTTGACCTATATGCAGGGCCGTATTTAAGTGTGTGGAGGCCCCGAGGTAGGAATTTTTGTGAAGGCCCTTCCCTTTTTCCGAAAGCTTTAAAATCAAGAGCCACTTATGAATGGTTTTATCTAAAAGCATGTTATATGTTAGAAGAAAGACATAGAACTATAGTTCTTGTACATTTAATCTCACTTTCCTTTTAAACAATACATTTATATGCATATTTTAGTTTTATAAAGTGTATATTTTTTAGTTTGTGGAGGGCAAGGCCCTTGGTAGACGCACTGTCGTAAATCCGGAGCTGTATTGACTTATTCCAAGTACGGGTATGCTACTAGTCTACACACTTCTTCATCACGACATTTTTTGGTCAGCCATCAAAATGAAAAAACAAATGTTAGAAAAAAAGGTCAAAGTTTCTGACCCGTCGAAATACGTCCTATATATTTGTATCTCTTTAGTGGAGGACTCAAGGAAGCCCTGGGGCTGTAGCCAAGCCTGGTCTGCCTTAAATCCGGCCCTGGCTATAGGTTCATATGAACATCGTCATGCAAGCTCGATCAGCATATGAGATGGGGATGAATGAAACTAAAAATAAGAATAAAACTCATCAGAATAGGTAAAAGTCAAATTTATTGCTCAAATATATACGCGGAGTCAAGGTGAGTACTGTATTAAAACTAAACCGCATTATTCCCCCTGTTTTACTGAGTTAGATACAGTATTTTCCAATCTCATCGGAATCTAAGTAACTAGTCCTATATACATAGAGAGGTTTAATATGTTTCTAAAATGATTGGTAACGATAACAATTAAGGATCCATTTTTAATGGAAGATAACTCTGGAATCCTGATTAACATTTGGCGTGCAATAAAGAAGAGTGAATGTATTAGCCTATCATTAGGCTTAAAATATTTTCAACTAGCAATAAATGTGATTATGACAGTATAGTAATATCTATTTAGATAGGAATTTTTTTAAAGTGCACTATACTACAGTATACAAAGTGTTAGGTAAGACATGGTCATCGCGTAGATATTTGCTTATAGATCGACTACACTAACGATACCACGACAGGGAGGTCAAGTGGTTTCTAAGGTTTCTAAACATTGTTGGTGAAAGTAAAGACTGTTGGTCATAAAGTACTACTTCTAGTAGTAAAGACCTACAGACAAACGGGTCTGACTTGGAACACATTGACTACACAGTGCTACGTCTTGCGATTTATAGAAATGCCTACACGGTTTGGTTTATATATCTCAGCATCTCTACCCTTTCCCACTTACCCAAATAAAGTATATACAAAAAAAGAGCTAGGTCTACTCACACACCATAAGCCTACCATTGTGCCATGTTCACTAAATCAGCCCCATACGGAACATATTGACTCAGCCAGCAGTTAACAGTTAAAGAGAGCTACCCTGACACCCAAGTGAGAAATGGAAACACTATCATTTGATGTTTCAAACAGGTGTGAGGGGGTGGTTTGGGCGAATCACTTAAGAAAACGTATGCTCAGCGAGAAATTGTGAATTTTCGCTCCTGGTTCTTTGATTACGTTTGATGAGTTGCGCTGAGGTTTTCATTTTAACTGTTCTTCGTTTGGAGTAATTAGCACAGGTAAATTTTCAAAATTGTGTGACTTACCTGGGGATAAAACTAACAAGTATGCCCATAGTGTTGAACTGTACTTTTATCAAAGGTTTTATCGTTCACAATCATTTGTTCGCCGTTGTAGAAATAGAGATTGGTAACAGATCGTATTCTCTTATACCAAACAAATCACAAAACAAACACACAACAAACACACACAGTTGTCGCTTTTTTTAGAGGCCCCCGAAAGGGGAAAAGACGCTATTAGTTTTGTGCGAAATGTCTGTCCGTCTTTACATCATCTGCCCTATAGACCAAAAGGTCTGAAGTTAGGCCAGGTTCACATCTAACTTTGCATTCACCTGCACCTATCCTTTGATCTGCTGGACCGTTGGGGCACTACACAAGATCTGTCAACATTCTTTCTCCATTCTTATCTCTCATTTGTCTTTGATATAATTTCATTTGGATGTTCTTTCTGAAAATATTGAAGCCTGCCTGGGTGGACCACTTCGGGGGCCGATTTTGAGTTTGTGTTTCCACACAAACTGTCTTTGTAATCTTGTTTTTTTTAATATTATGAACTATTGGTCAACTTTCATACTTGACTAATTAAATACTATGAACTATTGGGCAATTTTTATATTACAAAAGTGGTTTGCAGTACTTAGAACTAGTTGGCCTCCTTCAGTCGTAGAACGACTATGGTTCATCTCGCACACTTCCTCGTGTGGTTCTGGAGCCCTATTTTGGAGAGACACTCCCGTCCACAAATATCGCAAGTTAAGGTGGCTTTTGCTTCGGTGGTAGAGGAGCTGGCCATTTGTCGTATTGTAAGTTTTTCTTCCTGAGCTGAGACCCATGTTCTTTCACTGTCCATAGCTTTCTTGGTCACTGTCTCTCTCCATCTGGTGCGGTCTAGTGCTATGTCTTCCCAATGGTCAGTATTGATGTTTACTGATTTGAGGTCACGTTTTATTACATCTATGTAACGGAGGTGGGGGCGACCAGTTTTTCTTGTGCCAGTCGCGAGTTGACCATAGAGGATGACTTTCGGGATGCGCTTGTCCTCCATCCGGCGAACATGTCCAAGCCAGCGCAAACGACGTTGTCTGAGGGTTGTAAAGATGCTGGGAATACCTGTTCGCGCAAGGATCTCAGTATTGCACACTTTTTCTTTCCATGTGACATTCAAGATCCCACGGAGACATCTCAAATGGAATGAGTTTAGTTTTCTCTCTTGCTTTGCGTAGGTGGTCCATGATTCACTGCCATACAGCAGTGTACTCATAACGCATGCCTTGTAGACTTCCATTTTGGTCACTGTAGTGAGTTTCTGGTTTTCCCAAACTCTTAGTCTGAGTCTAGCGAATGTCGAGGCAGCCTACCCTATGGGTTTTTTTTTATCTCCTCTTCTAGAGACAGGTCATCTTGAATTGTGGATCCCAGATAACAGAATTCATTTACGGCGTCCAGCTTGTTATCGTCTATGAGGATGAAGGGTGGTGCTGTAGCAGGTTGTCCCATAACGTTTGTTTTCTTCGTGAAAATAGTTAAGCCATATTCTTTACAGGCCTGAGCGAAGCGGGACATTAGTGACTGAAGTTCCTCTTGTTTGTGTGCCACTACCGCTGCGTCATCCGCGAATAACATATCTCTTACGAGGGTCGTTCTGATTTTAGTTTTGGCCCTCAGTTTGGCAATATTTAGGAGTTTGCCATCAAATCTGGAATGGAGATAGATGCCTTCGGTGGATCTGTCATACGCGTTGTGGATTAGCAGTGAAAATGGTATTCCAAAGAAGGTTGGGGCCAGAACACATCCTTGTTTAACTCCGTTGTTTATACTGAAACTTTCCGAGCTGGCACCATTGAATTGCACTGTACCCATCATATTTTGGTGGAAGGAGACAATTACATTTAGTAGCTTGGGTGGACAGCCTATTATCTAAAAAACTTTAAAGAGGTCATCTCTGCTGACTAGATTGAAGGCCTTTTTCAGGTCAATGAACGCAATATACAAAGGCATCCTTTGTTCTCTGCACTTTTCCTGAAGTTGGCGGATGGAGAAAATCATGTCAATCGTGGATCTCCCTGAGCGAAAGCCGCATTGTGATTCTGGATAGACTCGATCAACAAGTTTTTGTAGCCTGGGAAGTATCACTCGAGCAAAGACTTTGCCTACAATACTTAGGAGGGAGATTCCCCTGTAATTGTTGCAGTCGCTTCTGTCACCTTTGTTCTTATACAGTGTTGTGATTGTAGCATCCCTTAGAACTATTGGGCAACTTATGAACAGAAATTCTTTGTCTACATTTTGGTTTTTAAGACCCGGTCTAAATGCTATGAAGCAATGAATGACTGCAAGAGAGAAACAAAAATGAGAAAGCGCTATGGGGAAATGAAGAGTGTGAAAGATTTCTAAATAAGTAGATAAAATTAATGTCAAGGATACCAGATTGAAAGATTGCAGTTGCCAACTAATAATACAAAAATTACTTTGTGCTTCAAATGTAAGAGATAAGAAATTAGATGTGGTTCAAACTTGCAGACAAATTAGTTGTTTTTTTTTTAATACTTAGTTGGCCCTAAATCGATACGTCCATATTTTGTACACCGGATACACTAAGGACTTCGTTTATGAAAAGCCCCCCAAGTAATTGTTTTTTATCGAATGCATGTTTCGAAATATTTTTTTAAGCTTGAATCTAACAATATTTAGTGTAACATAACAATGGAGTTATTTTTTTTATTCCATTGTGTCTTTTGACCCACACATAAGCCAGCTCTGCTTAAGTCTCTATCCGCACCTGCGCAAATTAGGCCAGAATCGACCAAATTTGTCAACGAAGTCAGAAAAAAAAAGCTAGCTATGAAGTTCCTACTCTTTTGCCTTGACCATTGCTGGCGGTATATGTTCCTTTAGGACAAAAGAAGACCTGCGTACACTCCACTGGTAAGAGTGCAAGAATCGATTAGAAGGTGGCCACACATTGTTATCAGTGTGTTTACAACAAAAACAAGAAAAACATTTTTATAATACTTTAAAAATAAACAACGCTTTTATTAAGCGTAATTGTATCAGTTCAGTCACGTAATGAAATTTGTAATAGATATAGACTAACAATTATCTGTGCGATTAGAAATATTTTTACCAATGGCTTTTGTTTAGCGCAATTTCATGCTTTTAGCTTTCTCAATACGCTCTGATCTTATCACTTGTCTGCACCAGTTGGGAATGGGATGGTGGAGAAAGAAGGAGATGTCTGTGTGAAGGTACCGTGATCGCTTTTTAAATGTATTTTTTTTAAAGTTGGAACAACCTGAATTCGAAGACGAGGGTTTGAACCTCCTAAAGCCAACACACAATTCACTGTGCCAGGGGATTTGCTTATGAAGTTAGAGGGTTTTATATTTATTGTTAGTTTCAATCTTTAAAGCGGCCACATATTTCTTTCTACATATTTTTAATGGGATTAATCCAACGTATAGCTCCACATTAGTCAGGTACAATTTCTTTCCCTTGTTCGATCCAAAACAAAATAATTAATTACCAATAGTTAATTAACTAATTGTTGTTGTTTTTTATATTGATTCTTGTGTTGTCAGGTAAAAGAAATAATTGTGCGAAATTTCAGCTTGAGTTGGTGTGGGAGCAATAACGTGTACAAACTTTTCATCAGACAGATAGAGTGGACATAAGCTTTCTAAAAATGCGCTCATACCTTACTGAACTGATCCCACTATATGTACCTCATAGAGAGCCGTGCGTTCCATGGACATCGTTTCTAGTTGTGTCACGTTTTCCTCTCAAAAGTTACGGTTTGCGGGCTTTATCAGTACATGGGCCAAATAATTTGAAATCACTGAATACGAAAATCCTACAAACAGCATGCTTCACTCCATTGAAGAAGAACATTAAAACCTAACTGTTCAAATTGTATTATCATTTTTATTCTCGTTATTTTGTCTGTCAATTTTTTTTATTAGGATGAATAGTGCGTTGTGAAAGAAAACACACCAATATTAGCCTTTTTAAAATTCTCTCTTCTTACTAGGAAAAAAAGGCCAGAAGACGCTTATGTAGGCAACACTATTTCGGAAAACAAAAACTTACCATAGACCTAATATATTTCATTTTAGTGAAATTAAATTCCCTAAATTTGTATTCAATACATAGTCTAGTGTTAAAAATATAAATGAAAAATAAAACCTAAAAAGTGTGTTATAATTAAGACCACGTTTCTTTTCTTTTTCATTACATTCTTTAAAAAAAATGCAAAGTTAAAATTGAAAATAAAACATCTTAGAGCGAATGGGGATACGACACCGGTGCGAATATGAAAAGGAATGGTACAAAAATGGATTTAGATCAAAGAGCGCGTTAGGTACAGTGTCCAGCTCAGTCTTAATGAATTTTTGTTTCTAAAAAAAAAAAAAAAGGTGCGGGCGGCATTTTTTAAATTTCGCACACAGGCGGCCACAACCCTCGCGGCGGCCCTTTTTCAGGCTCTCAAGCACCTTGGACCTACATTACTTTTGTTAACATTAATTAAATTATTATTCTTATACTAAGAATGTATCCTTACCATCAACTTTGACAACTGAAATTTAATTTTATTTTGATTCTGTAAGTAATTCACTTTGCTCTTAAAATGTACAGGTGTGTAGACTTCATTAAGTGATTACATTTCCTTTTACCTTGTAGGAACTCTTGACTAGGGCGGCAGGCGCCTATCTCTTGTGTCAGTGTATGTAGGAGACTATAATTTCCCCTTGCAGTACCTTGAAAAGACCAATCCTGGCAATCCAACTACAATTACAATCAAAGAGAACACAAACAACAAAGGGATTCAAACAATAAGAATTGAGCTGAACAAAAAACTTGAGATCTCTCTCTCTCTCTCTCTCTCTCTCTCTGATGGTCTGTGGAGAAAGTCGGGGCCTAAGCCTAGGTGAGACATTTGGTGCACTATTAACAAACACATCACCATTACATTGGCAATCAGCAGTGACAGGGCCTATAACTATGGTGTGCTTGTCTAGATAGTGCTGAAAACTCATTATTTAACGATCTTTAAAAAAAAATCACATTCTCGGGTATCTTACGCATACACATCATAATACTTTCCCCAACCCTAGGAAAAACAACTTTTAGTTGCTCTTCATGTGAAGTCCAACAAGGTACGGCAACCATGGGGATTGAGTATCTTAATAATAGTAATATGATGACAGGCTCACAAGAAAACTACTAACCACATTTGTGCTATCGGCGCAGTAAATTATTAAATTAAACCATTATAACCTATAACAGGGTTTCCATGGCCTCCTCGTTCCATATGCTAGGACAAATTTGTACAAATTCTCCTTCTTCCCTAGTGTTATTAGAGCATGGAATGGGTTGCCTGAGCTAGCCAGGAAAACCAGTGACTTAGCATGACGCGTAGGACGTTATCATCTTCTTTTTTGAAGTTACGTCTGTATTATATAAGAAAAAGAAGAAGAAATTGCAAAGTAGGCCTATACGAAAAAAAAGTCATGAAAATCTTCTGAAATTATCCTGAAAACTACTAAAAATGTCCTTAAAAATAGACAAAATTGTCATATTGGAATGTCTTTAAATATGGAAAACGCCAATCCTAATCGGGTTTTAAAAAAACGGCATTGTCAACTTTCATTTAATATAAATAATAAGGCGAATTTAAAAGCAAAAGAGGAAGTTGCAATAGTTAATGTACTGTAATAGCAGTGGCATGTAAATATAGATTCTAGATCTAAATCTGTCTTGATCTCTTGAAAAAGTAAATCTAAAAGGCAGATGTGAATGTTTATCGGCTTTTTTTTTTTTTTTTTTTTTTTGTTAAAAAACTACCTTCAATTGTAGATGGCTCGTAATTTTTTTTTAAATTTCATTTGGAATTGGGGCCACCCTATTCACTTCCCCTCTGGTCTCCGACCTGAGGTCGGCCCTGACCCAAGTATTGAAAAATCGCCGTATTTATGAAATAAAAAGTAATGCCAAGGCTATGATAGTGCTTCAAATATGATTGGACAAAGAAAAGCAGCCGCTTGCGCAATATTTTCACTGTGCTAACCATACCTTTAATTGGTCTTGAATGATTCCGTCACCTGAGTTCAATAAGGTGTAGCTTTCTATGCGTAAAGAATGTGTTTGTGTTTTATGCCCATAGCATACAAGGGTGGGTTCTTTTTAATTCCAATAGGGAGAGCAAAGTTTCTAAGACACTTTTTAAAAAATGTGCCCAGCAAGATGATCATCAAGGAATGATGAACTAACAGCTATGAGATTCAAGGAAGACTGGAAGCTGCAGCACTTGGGTAAAATTAGAAACGTTCGACGCTATTGTTCTGCTTACAGTCGAGTACAAACTTGTTAGCGCTATCAACGCTGTGTCAAACAAATGAGCAGCAAGATCTACATAAAGCTATGCGTCAACTGGACAAGATCAATAGTGAAGTGTTATTTGAGAAATGACTTTGAGAGTGTAAAAATGAGGCTTCTCAAGTACCTCGAACTTGGATTGTTGATACGGTTTTTAGTCCAATCGAGTCTTTAGTGAAGAGATATTTCAAGATGCATAGGCTTTCCAAGTCAATTTTAGACAACGATCGAGGTCATTGTTTATCAATTACACGACAGATTTTATGGGCATTCAAAATTATTGTCAGTAGACAACTATCTTTTTATCAAGTTTTCTAAACATTGTCACAGCGTTCAATAGATTTCTCTATTTGCCTGTCTTCAGAAGAGCGGGCATTCTCAAAGTTGCGATGGATAAACACATACCGGTATTTTAAAAGTTCTTTGATACAGAAAAAAATGTGTCTTCACGTGCTGTTCTTTCCATTGAAAGTGAAACAGCCAAAAGTTTAGAAATAGATCCACTGATTTTGTACTTTGCTTATCAAAAGGCCAGAAATGTGAAATTTTAATAAACGAGTGTGGTCACTGTTAACTGAGTCACATAAGAAGTAGAATATTGTTTGTATCAAAGTTTAATAGTTTAACAACACTATCTTATAGGATTCGTCCATCAAGCCCACAGGCTTTCAGTGACAGATTTATAAAATTCTGAGTATTCATAGAGATGCCTATTAATTTCTGTAGACTAGGTTGGCTTTCTATGCAGATTCAAGGAACTCAATTCTTCTCATCCACGAACATTGAAGTATTGTTCCCGTTATCCAACAGTGTCAGTTGGCACACAAGTTTTCTACTACATTAAAAATATCTTGGTCAGTCACACCATCCATCCAGTCTATATCTAGAAATTGACCAAGTCGTAAGAATTGCAGTCATACAACGTTTTGTCTTGCCCCCAATAGAATGGTCATGTATCGGTGTACCCGCTATCAGCAAAACATTCATAACGTGAATTGTCATTTTCTGTCGAATATAATAATGAGATCTTCACATCTAAAACAGCTTGAACTGTGCTTAAGAAAGTACCATACATTACTTGCCCAGTCCAGAAATAGTTGCTGGAAAACTTGGTCAATGATGCTCCCTGACTTACTAACTTCCTTTGCACTTTTTGTTAAATAGCACATGGCAACAGAATAATTGCTAATCAGAAATTTATAGTTCGATAAAATGTTTACAACAGATCAAATTCAGTCCATGAAATTAAGAAATCAAACAATGCCACTTTTTTCCTTACTTAGATGCAGACTATGGTTTAAATCTAAAAAACGCCAAAGATGCCTTCATTTTAAGAACATTCAATAAATCAACCATAACATTGTAATAATCTGAACTCTTTGTAAATTCATATTGCAGCATTTTAGAAAGACCCAAAACCTTGTAAATTAGAGAAAACGCAGTTCAATTCAAATATTTTATTACAGAAATCAATGTTCAATTCTACATGAACGTCATATAAAATAAAATATAAAACACTGATATAACAACGACAATTTAAAACCATGATTTCATTCAAACAGCAAGTAAAATCTCTTCAGTCTCACTTAAGATCAATGAATATGAACAGATAGGAAACACAATGAGAGAAACAATAGTCAGTGGCATCTACACATTCTTGGAATCAGTCCTTGGAGCAAACACAAAGTTAAATGGTGGATCTTGAAAAGGAAACCCTCAAATGAAGATTGTCTCCTACTTGATTATTGTGCAAGCCCTGAGGAGGAAACAAATTGGATTTAGTGAAGGAGTTTAAGTCTTCTGTAAGTACATTTACATTGAAACAGCAAACATTTGGGTTCACAAGCTAAAAACTGATAGGGTTATATATGTAGTACTAGAAATAAGAAAATATACCAGAAGTCATTTTCAAAATATTTTTGTAATTACCAAAATGAACGATCTGGTAAGACTACCAATCTGAAAAGTTGCTTTAGTGTTCTGTTCTAAATGTAATTGTACATGGCAATTAGAAGAGAAAGTTTCTTAATACCCCCAACTCACATCCAGTTGTTTTACACTCCATCTTTTGCGTAAAACTATTAGTCTATTATTAGCTTTGAAGAAAGTCTTTGTAGTGTAAGTTCTAGTTCATACATTTAATTTTACAATTAGTATAGTCATTATGGCTTTAGTACCAAACATAAAAGGGATACAAAATCTCTACGTTGTAACAAAGTAAAATGGTGCATTATTTGCTAAGAGACTTAAAAACATTGCGTTAGTATTCTAAAGAAGTGTTTCCGTGGGGCATCTCTATTGTGACGACCACCTTTAAAAAAGATTGTGTTTGGCATATGTTCGTCCCCCATACAGGATAGGTGCCCTACCCAGTGTGACTATTGGACAATAACAAGTTCATACCAGCATGCGCAAGACCATCACTGTTTGCAAACATCTTGAAAACATTCAGTCTTAGTTGCTTTCTGTAAAGTACCCGTCTCAGATCCACATAGAGGGGGTGAGAGAACCTCTGCTTGGTAGACACTGCTGGCCCTTACCAACATGTCCCTTAAAAGCAATTTGATACTATGCTTCCCCAATTTGTGAAGTGGTCTAACACATTAAGAAGGTGTCTATTCAAGGTGATCTTTGGGATTGAGTACATTTTATTGGGTGATTTCTAGAACATAAACTTCCGTTTTATCCGAGGTTTAATGTTAAACCAAAAGAGGCGGCAGCGTACGCAAATTCGTTGACCTTGAGATCATGTTCAGTGTGAGCATGTAAGGCGTAGAGAAGCTGTGTTATGATTATTTCATTTGTTTTGGTATGGGACAGTAGACTTTGAAGATTGAACAGCAAAATTAAATATTACCCTGCATAGTAGGACTATGTTAATTATTCTAAGCTAACGAAACTGGGTATTTGCTTTGAAAACAAAATCTTGACCTATGGAAGTTAGTGTGTAATGTAAACACACTGATTTAGCACAGCAAGATGAAGCTCTATATGGGGGATATTAAATTACTAACATAAAATACTTAACCCATTAGCTCCTTCTGCAGTCGGAAACGTTTTCCCATTTTAGTCCTAAACAGTAGTAGAAAGTTCCTAAAATCCCCCTATTTAATATACTTGTTTTAAACTTTTTTAAAAAGTAATTTTCTTCTAGTTTCGTTGCAAGAATGATAACAAATCATTGTGGAGATTACCAATTTTATTTGTAATAAAATCGGAAAGATTTATGTTGCTTAAATAATTTTTAAAACGAACAGGCCCATAGCCCCAAAGTGTGAAAATGGGTATTGAAGCTTTTTTATATTCTAATGGTATTAAAAGTATATATTTTTATAAACTAGACATATTCTTTTTTTTTAATTTGTTAGTTTGTTTATATGTATTAGATCTTAACTTTATTTTTTTAAAATAAATACTTTTTTTTTTCTAAAATTGGGGGTTGTCCCTCTTTACTTAGGGTTTTTCCTAACTGGAAATAGGAGCTTTTGATTTAATAAACTTATAATGCACATGCATTCACTATAAAACTGATAGATAAGATTTTTAGTGAAAGTAGATGTATTTTACCTAATTTAAATCTAGGTCTTAAACTATATTAGACCTATCCTTACAAGTTTTTATTTCATATTTTTTTGGATGTAGAAGCATTTAATCATTTATTAAGTAAGTAAGTAAGTAGGCCTATAAACTAAAAGTATCATAGATCATGATTAGACATTGTACATTTAGATCTACATCTATTATAATAAGACACTAGGTCTAGATATACATACAAGCAAACGTTTTTATTTAAAAAATTGGATTTTGTCAATTAGCTATTTTAATAGCTCCATTCATAAAATTTTTACATTCACGCATTTGCTTTACTTAAATTATTGTTATTTTGTTGAATTGTTTCTAATACACTATATCAGTGATACGCAAATTAAGACCCGCTGGCAATATATGGCTAGTATATATATGCTGTGCTGTGGTTGAAATTCTAATATAGAGTATGAACAATGTTAAGAGATCTAGGCTACTAGTCCTAGATTAATACTAGACTAGAAGAGAGATCTAGACTAGTCTCGAAACTCTAAATTGTAACAGTGAATAGAAGGGCCTTTTCAAAGTGTTTTATTTCTAGGGGGAGGGATGTTTAATAATGTTTGTGGAAATGGGTAATTCTAAATAAGGTTGGTATCTACATCTATGACCAAAGAATAAAAAAATGTAAAAGAGTGGACTAAGTTGCAAATAGTGATGTATCTTCTTTCAAACTGTTCTGCCCGAAGAGCAAAGATTCAATAAATTATTTGTCAGTACTATAATTTAAGGGTAAAAAAATGTGTGAAGTGCGGCTGCATTATTATTTGCTAGGATGCTACAGATGATTCAAACAAGGGTGTGCTTTACTGAGTGTGGATGAAAACACTAAGGGGGGTGACCTAAAAGTTCGTGGTTGATAATCAAGACTTCCTAATTATATGAAGCTATTGTAAAGCTGTCTGTTCCACTGAATATACAAGGGCCAAACCAGGGGGGGAGGGGGGGGGGGATATTTTTTTATATTTAAAAGTACTGTATGTGTTGTGGGGGTGGGGAGTCGTTATAATGCAGGCAGATGAAAAGGCTACAACTGATGGGTCTTATACAAGCCTTGTCTTTGAGTCCGCTGATTAAGGACGAGTGCAGTACTTACTCAGCACCATCTGTGACCCACATAGTTTGCCACATCATCCTTCTCTTTTTTTTCTGATTGCTATGTATATTGACATTTAGAACTAAAAGAACACTCATCCAAAATAAGTAAACATATTTCCTCAAATTATTCAAACGAGCGAGGCTCTGTCACCTGGTATTGTTTCTTATTGAAATAAGAAAACTAAATAAATGATGGAAACAGAATAATACTCATTTCAAATAACACTAGTGAAATATAATGACTTACAATAAGAGCAAGAGTAGCTTCCTCCACTGTTGACATTTCAATGAGGGCCATCTTGCGATCATTGCTAATAAAAAAATATATTTTTAAACTGATTAGCCAATTTAAATAAAATAGTAACATAGATTAAAAAGTTAAAAGAGAGTTTGATGTAGAGAAATTAGGTCATTTGTTGACCTCTCTTTCTCTCCTAATCAACGATATTGCCATTGATTTTACCCCATTCTGCAGCATATGAAGGTATTTTGGTAGATGTTTAAGAAGTCATTGTTTTGTTTTTTTCCCCTCAAAATGTTTTTTTGAATTGCTTATAATTTAATCTTGAATAGTTTCCATCTGGAAAAATAGAGATTTTTTTCATTTTTTTTACCAAAAATGATGGTTTTTAAAAGTGAGGGGGAAAAAAAGGCTCTATTTTTCATATTAATTTTTGATAAGTGTTAACATGGAATATTGACCTCAAGACTATTAATTTAAAGGTTCTATATATGTTATATATATATATATTAAGTTTGGATAAAATATGAATAACTGTTCTATATATGTTATATATACATATTAAGTTTTGATAAAATATCAATAACTATCATACTTTTAGTTCTATTTCAGTCAGAAAATATTGCCTAGATCTACTTTAAAGAGACTTGTCAACAGTTGATCTAAGTTTTTATTCCATTATTGAAAAATTTTTATTTTGGTTTATAAAAATTTTGTTTTATCTATAAAAAAGTGTTCATACCCCTTTAATTAAATACCAAATGTAACATTGTCTGGTAAAAAAAAAAAAAATTTTTATTTAATCATAACAGGGTAGGGAAATAAATACACGTGAGCAAAATAAACAAGTCAGAGAGTGGAAGATAACTATGGAGAGTAAGTTAAGCCAGAGTTAATCCTTGCTCATCCAGGACTGCTGGTGTCATTGTAAAGTAAATATATATACTAGTATATGTGTAGTCTTTAATCATTATGGGAAGCGTGGTCGAGAGGCTTAAGTGCGCTTGAACTTGGCTTGGCTACCTATGAAGGGGGCTTGAGGTTCGAAACCTGACTCAGGCAGAGTTGTGATAACTTAGCACCTGAAGGCAGCACGGGAAAACCTCCTCCTATATACCCCCTCCCCCCATTGGTCCACAACTGAGATTGGATCAAAGTGCTCTGAGCATGCTATAAGCATGAAAGTATCGCTATATAAAAGCCATAATTTATTTATTAAATTGTATTCTTTTTATAGAAACCAGTGTGCTAGATTGGTTTGAATACATGAAGCATTAGCACTTACTATTAGTAACCCAAATCTACATATCAGGAAGGAATGTAAACAAAAACAAACAAAAACAAAAAATTAAATACATTCAGAATTTTCATTTTACATAAGGAAAAAAAAAAAAAAACACTGACAATTTTATTTGTTGGAATTCACAACTCAATGAAAAAAAAAAAAAAAAAAAAACAACCACTAATGCTAAGATTTTTTTATGATTTTGCTGAATGTTAATTTTTCTGAAAGAGATGAAGCATTCTTATCTTTAATCCTCCTTACAAATAATCAGACGTAGATCATGGCAAATAAAAAAATACATTAACAGCTTACTTGAAAAACTTGAACGACTTCACATTGCCAAACTCTGAAAACATGTTACGAATATCATCTTCCTCAAGTGTAGCCCTAATTGAGAAATAAATATGATTTCATTTCAACAGCTATAAAATAAAATATTCATTTAGGCATGTAAAACCCATCATAAATTTTATACTCACACATTGTACAAGTGCAAAACTGCAGTTGGGGGGAAAATGTAGTTTTTGGACCCAAGCCTTTTAAATCGATGGTGAGGAGAATTGACAAAGTCTTTTGTCAGACCTGCATCCTAAAATATAAAAAGGTAAATTAATGTTTAACATTCTATTTTGATTATCATAGAAAGAAAAAATTAGCTTTTTATAAAAGAAATAATGACTTACAGACTGTCCATCTTTAGGCATTTGTATCAGCTGGTGTTTTGATGGTGCTACTCTCAACTGTTTACCCCATAGTCTGGCTTTGTCCAAGTATGTGATAGCTAAACAAAATTTTAACATTTGTAACTTCTTTAAAGCTTTAATTCAATACTTAAAAACAAAATTTACACATCCCAAATGTTCCCTAGCTATTATGAATTTGTTAAAGCAGTTAATCCAAAGAAAAGATTTCAAGGAAGAAAATAAAATCAAATAAAAGGTTAAAACTTTAAAAAATATTAAGTAAATTTTTTTTTATAACTGTTAGGCAATGTCTTCAAGTCTGAAATGGATACAAAAATCATTATAAAAATTCATTTTAATTCTTTTTAAAAAACATAAAAAAAAAAAAGGATCCCAAAAAAAAAAAAGCTTGCATGTAAGAATTGTCCCATAAAATTTGGTCATGTTTAATGGTGACTATCATGTTCACTCAAAAGAATCATATTGTCACATACTTAGTAATGCTCAAAGCCAAAAAAACTACTACAAGTTTTCATAATTCAATGATAAATTGAATTAATGTAAATAAAATGATACTTGTACTATACATGAAGACTTACTTCAAAACATTTTTTTAGGACTTTTGTCATTAATTTTTCCAATTAAGATTTTCAAGAGACCTTAATGATGACCTACCCTGTTGGGCCTGAGATGGATCAGCCATCTGGACTAAAGCATTGTCTTTTTTGTTGAACAATATCTTTACGCGGTGCACATTACCATACACACCTAGAGCAGTTCGATAAATAGAGACATTTACATTAATTTTCTTTGCTGCCCAGAAACTTTTTAATGCTAAACAATGAACTAATAATGAACTAAGATGGGAAAAATATGCTCTGTTTTTTGACAGTGTTGACCTATGAGACATGTAATAGAAAGACATTTGTATGCAAATTTAGCATTTATTGCAAACATAAAATACATTTATACACTTTAAATTTAAAAGCCAGAAAAGTTGAATGCATGCACTACACTACGATGGATTTAAATTGTGCAGTTTATAAGTTGCAGATTGTATTACTTGTCTCATGTAAGAAAAAAAAAAAACTTACCTCCTGTCATGAGTTCAAAAAAGTAATATTTACTAATAGCAAGAATATTTATCAACAATGTAACCTGCATATGATCATTATCTTTATAAACAATTACTTTTTTTAAATAGGTGTTTCATATATATAATACAAAATTCACAAGAATACCAAAAGAACAACCAGGTGGTTTTCAAACACATTATTTATAAATTGAATCATTGAAATCTATGACAATGGATTCTTATTTGAAAAAAAAAACAAGTTTTTTTGAGGTTTCTTTGCTTATCAAGTATTTAATTTAGACCAATAGCACATATATATAGAAGAGCCAGACCCAATTGAAAGTTGAATCTACTTCATTAAGCACATAGTGCACAACTACTTCCAGAACTAGTCAAATGGACACACACACACACAAAAGTATAAAATATTTTGAAATACATATACAAAAACAAAATATATTAAAAATTGACATTTGTTCTTCAACTTACTTTAATAATAAAAAAAAAATTACTCTGAATAAGTCTTATCACAAACGAGGTTCAAGATATTGAAAGACTCAATACAAATTTACACATTCACTTGAGTTCAGTAAGAAATGAATGATAAATATAAGAATGAGGTTGACAAATATTGAATGCTTAACAGTCATTATTGCAATCTCTACAAGAAAATTTATCTTTAAGAGAGATGATGATTCCATTGTTGACTGTAGGACTCAGCATAAAAGATAGAATCATTGTGTGAATTCAATAGAAAGTTGTAAAATATAAACAAATTAATATTAGATTTTAGTCTGTTGGTTTGTGTGTACTGTAGACACAGATTAATTTGTTTTAAAATGATACTAAAAGAAGAATTGGAAAAGACATGACATACCAAACAGTATAAAGAGTGCATCTGGTGTAACCTTCTATAAAAGGCAGAACCAAACAAGGTTTTAAGTTTGTATAAGGCAAGGCAGCATGGGACAAAGTGACGAGTAGGGTAGAGTCAGTTCAGTCGAAGTAGGCAGCAACAGCAGCAGCATGTGGTCAGGTGTGTAGATCAGACAAGAGGTAGTCCAGCAACACATCAGGATGAGAGCAGGCATGATTTTTGTTTAATGGCAGGGACATGGGGATGGGGCAGATGAGAAGAGACAAAAAGAGAGATAAAAAAATAAGTAATGAATAATTCTAATCTCAAGTTAGAGAACATGCTAAGTGAATCTTTATAGCCTAGATATATAAATGTATTTTATGAATGAAAGTAATACTGGTGTCAAGAATCTACCTGATAAACAATAACAAGCACAGACATATTAAAAGATTCACAAATAAAGCTTACATTAACGCAAAACATCAAACTGGGCACACCATAATTATGAGAAAGTTTAATCAACC
Source organism: Biomphalaria sudanica (assembly GCA_036873155.1). NCBI lineage: Eukaryota > Metazoa > Mollusca > Gastropoda > Planorbidae > Biomphalaria > Biomphalaria sudanica. Next base: position 602,677 of record JAZGLO010006571.1, on the reverse strand, counting down.
AATTTAGTAAATTACTCAATAAGAGGATTTTAAAAATATTTTACTTTTTAGGCCTAGAAATCATTGTATTTCACAATCATGCTTAACATGCAGCTTCTATTATCCGGTTAAAATTTTAAAATTTCTAGGAAATCATGTCATGCACTTTTCATGCACTAATTTCTTTTACAGCAGAGAACAAAATAATTAAGCTATCAGGTGTGCTCGCAATTAAACTTGTTTCAGTTAAAATTTTAAAAATATAAAAATCACATTATAACTATAGAATTTTACCATTTGTAGTCGGGTTTAAAAAAATTATTCAATTAAATATTTATCCATAAAACAAATTATTTTATAATATTGTTATAAATATCTAGAAAGTGTCTATACAACTCAAACATCCAAGATATATTGGAACAAAAAATCTAACCTCTTCATCAAGATTTGAAACAAGAACACAAGGACTGCCATTGCCTTGATTCATCCCTTGAAGATTGCCAAGTCTGTTGCCCATTTGACTGCCTCCTCCAAAGTTAAAACCACCACCTCCTCCAAGACCACCGAGCCCCATCGAATTTCCTCCTGAATATTAAGCCAAATCATTAAAAAAGTTAAAAATTGGATAAACATAAAATACACACATATATATATATATTATATTAATATTATTTTAGATCCTAACAAAGCCAAGAGTGTCTTTTGTCTATAATATATGAATAGTCATATTCAAACCTGGATTGCCCAATGGTAAGCCATTGTCTATTCCATCTCCAGTGGGAAGATCTGGACGTGTAAAATCTCGACTTTTATCATTATTGTACTTAACATTGAGATTTGTTAATCTTGAATAATCAATCTTTAGAGTATTGCATCCATTATAGATGTTTTGATTGTCAAGTGACTGTAACAAAACATTTTTATAACATAAATGTTACTTATTCAAAAATTATGAAAAAAAAAAAAAAAAAAAAAAAAAAAAAAAAAAAAAAAAAGATTAAAAAAAACTGACTAAAGCTAATGTGTTTCTTTAAGAAACTCAACCCAATATAAATAGGTAACTCACATCTTTAGCAGTAGCTGCAGAGATAGGATCTGAAAACTGGATAAGAGCTTGGAATGTATCTGAAATGACAATGTACACAATGTGAGGCCAAGAAATGAGAGTAAGTTTTGAAATCATTTTAAATCTACACTGAAGTGACCAAATTTGAAAATTAAAGCTTAATCCTATCAGCATCAATCCATAGAAAAAAAATATAAATCCAAATCATGAAACAAATTTCTGTGGAAAATCACTTATAATTAAAATTGTACAAGCATTGTACAAAAAAATTAACTGACTAGAAATGAACCAATCAACACTGACCAACAATGAACCACAATCTCGAACCAATCAACAATGATCAACAATGAACCACAATCTCTGAATTGGTCTTTTTTTTTTTAAAGACATTTTCAGAGAGCCCAATAATTCTTGACCATTTCTTTGAATATTTTTTTTTCTGTTGGTCAGTGTTGTATTTGTTTATGCAAAACTAGTTAAGATCTCAACTTGAAACTGCCGAACATTTAGTACATATTTCTTTCCTCTATTTCGCCTATTTTGTTTGACAGTTTATTGCACTGAATGTGCAGTACAGTGTGACACACATTTTTTAAAATGCACTTTTCATTATGCTACATTTTTTTTTTTTTAATTTAAGTTTCACTTTGATACTTACTGTTTTTGGTAAATGTGATGATCTTTAAAATTTTACCGAATCTTGAAAAAAGCTGTGAATAAAAGATGAAAATATACTTATGATCATCCTACCACTGAAAAATTCCCAAAGCACATAACAGTGTCAGGCAAAATCAATGGTTTGTTAGACAAAATCTCATGTAATAAGCATTTTTACAAAGTTCCACCACATTACAAAAATTATCTTAAGTGCAAAAGTTATATAAAACTAAAAAAAACAAACAATTGTATAGTCTGTGAAAGTACTTACTTGGTGTAACACTTCCAAAGTGACTGGATACAAGACATTATCAACAATAACTCTTAAGATTGTAGTTTCCCCACCACCACCACCACCACCAACAGCTCCACCTGCACCAAGAAGACCTTGGGCTGCTTGAAGGGCTGCTTGAGCACTGGTGTTCTTATGGGGGAAAAAGATATGTATAAATCAAATATTTTCAGGCAATAGTCCTATAAGCAATGTCAAAGTCTCACATTTTCAAGCCTCACATATCCCAACTCAAAGCACACCAAAAAAATGTTAAAAGAAGAAATGCTTACTTGTGCATTGGAAGCATCTGTCTTTAATTCCTTGTGATTAGAAAATTGAACATAACAAGACTTCAGCCGAACTTGAGCAGGATTTGTTTTGAAGTAAGAAACCATATTAACTGCACAGGACTCCTCTTGGAATTCCAAGAAAGCCTGAATACGTACATAAAATAAATGTAAATATAACTGAAATTAAATTCAATAGTTGAAATAATACTAACCAGGTCAATAGATAGCTTTTTGATTATATTTGTATTAAATTTTATACCGTAGCTACTACATAATAATTTTTGGTTATTTTTTTTATAGCTAGTGTAATTTTTATATTAGAAAAGTAATAAAAGTATTATTACTATTTTAGCATTACCAAGTGTCACCAACCTGGTTTTTTTGTTTCAAGACTAACACATTAGTCATTTTGCCAAAAGGCATACCAAGCTGAACAACATCAGTTTCAGCAGCATCATTGGGAAGACTGCGAATATGTACCACACGAGAAGGTGGATTTCCACCATTGTCAAACTTTGGCTGAATCATAAAAAAAATTTGTTAGTGCTTTAGATGTTTGTTTTTATTTTAATCTCTAAGGAGAAATACAAAAGGGGAGAGGAAAATAAAATAATCAAAAAAATTTGTTTACTTTATTTGTAATTAAATAATCTGAGTTTTCATTCTTGGAAAAAATTAATAATATTTGAAAGTATTTTATTTAAAAACAAAACAAAAAAAAATTAAATGTCACTTATATTTCGAGCATGGCTTGAGAATTTCAGAGTATTGTATAAGACTACAAACTATGTAATATAGAAATGAGAGAAATGTTCACATTACCTTTTTGGCATCATTTGTATCACTGATGCCATCATTCACCTGCATCATTTCTTCTTGGCCACGCTATTCAAAAATAAATAACATTAAAGCTTTTAAGTATTTTAACAAAATATTTATTTTCATATTTGCTTAATGGAAATTTAAATGTAGGTAATTTGGCATCTTTTTTTTAGGCACTAGCTTTATATTTAATAATGCCACCCAAAAATATATTCACTGCAGCATTTTCATAATCTTCAAGTATGAATAACAAAGAATGCATAAATCAAACTATAGACCAATTAATGAAAAAGAATACTATAAAATAAAAAATACCTTCATTCCAATAGATGTAAATTGCTCCCTGAAAAAAAAATTAATAAGATGTCATATTAGAAAACTATATTTGAAATTATTCTCTTTTGTAAAAATAACAGTCTGAGTGCTTCAGACCCAAGGTTTTGGGTTTACAAATAAATCCTTTTTCTTCAAGACATAATACACAGTGCTAAATATAATGGTTAAATATTTTTAAACAGTACTAATGATGCGGTATACATAGTAATACTTGACTGAAGCTATATTTGACTGAGAAAAAAATAGAACATCCTCAAAACAAAACCAAACAAAATATTAAATGTATTTTTTGCATGGACTTTGAAAAAAAATAAAATGTGATAAAACAACTAAGTTGACTGTTTCTGAAAAGGAAAAAACATTTTTTATTAGTAAAAAAAAAATAGAAAATAAAAATTCTTAAATTTTTGTCAAAGTAAGGGAAAGAAATTTTGTCAGTATAAATGAGTCTAAAGAAATTTTAATTCCCTAAATTTGGGAAAATTTCAATCAACAACAATGTGTGATGGGGAAAAAAAAGCAACCCAAAGAAGTCAATGAAAATACTGAAGTTTAAATGTTTACTAAGAGTGGAAATTCAATCCAGCTTTTTTTTTGTTTTTAAATATAATCTTATTAAGAATGGCTGATCATCATGTTTACAAAATACTAACTATTAAAGAAATATGAACCAAAATGGTCTGCAAGCAGCATTTTAAAGTAGATTCTATTTAAGGTAAGGTACAATAAGCTGTTAATCAACAGCACTGAGTTACATTTAGATAACTTTAACATTTTAGAAGAGTTTAGAGCTATCTACAGCCTAAGTCAAGGTAACTGTGTTAGGTAAAACATTAGGTGATGCTTTAAGTTGTTTAAATATATCATCTAAAACTCTAGATTAGATCCAAATAAGAAGTAGGCCTAACAATAATGATGCCTAACCTAAGCATTTCTTCCAATAATGTTATAGATCAATTTCAGATGAAGTATTTACCAAAGAAGCAAGGCATGTTTTACAGATTAGTTATTTAGAAAAAAAAAACATAAGTTTAACAAAAACAGAAACAAAGAACAAGTTTCATTAGGAAAGGGTGGGGATTGAGGCGGGTGATGGATATGTTGATCATGGTTGTGACAACAAAATAGCAGGCCTAAGTGTATATCCTATCACTTGTCTGAGCCAGTTGAAAAAGGGGTGGAGGGAGAAAGAGAAGGGGAACATATGATTGCTTTATAAAAAGTTAAACTACCTAAATCAGAACTATTGTTAGTTTCATACTAATTCAGTTTATACACAAGTACAAATTCCTTCCCTTGTTTGAGACATAAAAAAAAAAAAAATTACCAATAGTTAATTCTTGTTTTGTCAGGTAAAAGAAATAGTGTGAAATTTCAGCTTGATCCCAGATTAGGGGTGAGAGAATTAACATGTAAAACATTTTACCAGACAGAGTGAGTTTATATAAGCTTTGTAAAAATGCATAGTCTAATTACTAAATTAGCTAAGCTGGGCCAGTTGGAGTCTAAAAATTGGAAAACATGACAAATGGGACTACAAGACAAAAGTTTGGGAACCACTTTCCTAAACTAGATCAAGAAATTCTAGAGTAAAGTTTCCTTATGGAACATGTTAAGCCAAGAAATGAAAATATCTAAAAACTCATCAGCTATTGATCTATAATAAACTAATATGTTGCCATGTTCCATTACGCATAATTTAAATAAAAATCTGATGTCTAAGAGGGGTGGGGTAGGTATGCCAAAGTGGATACCACATCAATTTTTTTTCCTTAAGATATTGAACGCCTAGTAAACAATATCAAACATGTATTTAAAAAATGTTTTTAGGCATAATATAATTTTTTTAACATTTATTTCAAAATAATGAGCCAAATATTCAAAATATAGAAATAATGTCTAATAAACATGTATTTGTGTGTTTTGTTGTCTTATATATACTAAATCAATAATTTTGAATAGGTTTAATGGAAAGCAAGGGAAGTCTAATATACATGTTCTTTCAATCCTGAAGTCATATCTTTAATTATGCATCATAGGGCTATACAATAGCTTTAGTACTGGAAGCACCCCCAGTAATGTGTGAGGTCAAAAAAAGGATGCTTTCATACCAGTGCACTTTTACAACTAGTAGAATAACAACCTTGCATAGGAGGAATACAATAGGGATGTGGAAAAATAAAATTTACAAAAAATATGTTTTTTAGTACATCACTAAAGCTTTCAACTGTTTAAGATTTGAAAAGTTATGATTTTTTTTAAGCATTTTTACCAATCAAAAATTAACATTGAGACCAACGGAAGGCCTGAGAGAACATTTTGTCACTGGCTAAGCAGGGCTAGGCAAGTCATACCCCCAGGTCAAAAGTTAAAGCTGATTGAAGATAGATTCACTTATTAGTTAAGAAATTTAATAGTAGATCTAGTATTGGTAGTAAATTTCTAACTCACAAAGGTGATTTCATTAGTATTTGTGAACTTAACTTGTTTAGACTGGCTAAGCAGGTCATACCCCCAGGTCAAAAGTTAAAGCTGATTGAAGGTAGATTCACTTATTAGTTAAGAAATTTAATAGTAGATCTAGTATTGGTAGTAAATTTCTAACTCACAAAGGTGATTTCATTAGTATTTGTGAACTTTACTTGTTTAGACTAGTCCAGAATGTAAATATTGGAGGAAATTAAGAAATTATGAGGTCCAGAGCTACAAGTAATATAACAGTGGTTTAAAGAAAATGATGCAGCCCAAATTTTATTTTGATTACAAAAATGCATTCTTTAAAAAATTGCAAGGTGAACACTCTTTAAAAACTATCTAGATCTACAGATTATCGTATTTGCTTCAAGATTATGCATTTAATTATTGATGAAATACAATACAATTTCTTTTCTATAAAATGTTTGAAAAACTGAAAATCTCCATAGGGGTCAGTTTTATTTTTTTTTTCCAAGTTTGTAATCAAAGTTCGTGATACATAGTTGTTATAATTGGTAGAAATATCAGAATACAATTTACCTATAAAAAGCACCATTAAAAATAATGTATAATACTTTCAATGCAAAATATTTTTTATTTCTTCAAAACATTGTCTAAGACAAAAATGTTCACCATTCACTCCTTATAGCGATGGTATCTTTACGTATACTTAGCATTATAATAGATTTTTAACAATGAAGCTGTCTCAAGAGTTTACGTCATTTTTGACACGTATTTCCAGATTTTCACATCTCTAAATACAAAATAAAATGTGTTAAAAATTAGAAAAATGGATCGAGCACTGTACCAGCACAGAATTTCTGTAATAACCATCAAAATAAAGATGCATTGCTAAAAATACGGTTAAGTGTTTGATTAGGTATATAAGAGGGATGTTTGATAAGGCAGCTTTACTCTCTTTTAGATCTAGAAATTTTTTACTTTTTACATCTAATAAATGTAAGTCTAATATTTAGATCTAAATCTAGATAAGATTATTATACATTATATTTTTAGAGTCTATTGACTTCATGACTAAAAAAGCTGGAAAACCATCTTTCTCAAAAAAATTATTATTTGAAATGGAGAAAAAAATGTCGGATAAAGGAAGGAAAATGTACTACCGGCTAGTGCAAAAGAAATGTCAAGTAGGTTTGGAAAGTAGTATGAATGTCATGCACAAACGAGTGACAAATGTTCTTAAACAGAAATTGCCATTTTATCCATTTGTCAGGTACATTGTCATTTTTCTCATAGAAAACAAACTTGTGATGGTACCACTAATAGTAATATTTTCCAAAATGATTTTTACATGCTATTCATTTTCAGTGGTTTGCGAAAAAAATCTGCTTTAAAATTGCTTTCTTTTTGAATACCAATCTTAACCTTAAAGTGCTGGGTACATGTAGACAAAGCTCAGATTTTTAGTATCAAAACAATATTGCATTTATTTTGGCTACATAGATTCAGCTCAAATACATTTGTAATCATTTGTTCCAAATAACACTCTGGGATTTTACAGTTTCTGCTTGAAATATTGAAGTAAAACCATATTGACATTACAAACAAGTGAAGTTCATAATTATAAATGAAATCAGATTTGTGAGCTAGAAATTTACTTATAATACTACATCTACTATTAAATTTCTTATTTAATAAGTAGATCTATCGTCTATGAAACTCAATTCCAACTTTTTAAATTTTTTAGCCCGGAGGGGAGGGGGGTGTCTCGCCGGCTAAAGGCTCTCATCTTCATTGTTCCATGTCAACCAATGTTAGGTCAAAACGCCATTAAAAAAATCATAACTTTCTAACTGTTTAACTTACATTTACATTCATAATTTATACACCATTGGAAAGTTCTTTCAAAGTATTTTAATGATGTACTAACGAAAAATTGTTTTTTCAAAGATAATTATTTTATTTCACATCCCTACATTATTGATTATTGGGATTCATGCTCAAAACTGAGTCAAAACCATACAACCACAATCAAATCAATCAGTGACAATCCCAATGATAATCCTAAGTCGAAAGTGACAAGTGTAGAAAGTAACTAACTTCCACATAATCTATGTCTATACCCACTCTATGAAGTATGATAAGTATGAATATGTCTACTATTTCTAAGTCTTTTAGTGAATAGATCTAAATTTTCTAAATCTTAGTCAGTGTGACTAAGACATCACTAAAAAGACAACTAATTTAGTAAGTTGACTTAACATACAGTCAAAGACTCTTATTTATATTTTAGTGGTAAGAACAAGAATCTAGAATAATGATAATCTAGTGAAATTTGAAATCTAGTATTCTACTAATTCTAGTCAATCTACTATCTAGTCTATAACACTAATAATCTAATATTAATAAGTCACTAATAAGAGACAGAGTCTTCTCTCATGTTTACAAAATGTTAAAAACATGATCATTATTGATTATTGGGATTCATGCACACAATTGAGTCAAAACCACACAACCACAATCAAATCAATCAGTGACAATCACAATGATAATCCTAAGTCCAAAGTGGCAAAGTGACAAGTGTAGAAGAAGACCTAACTTTAAACTAGAGTAACTTACATCTATCTAACACCTTCGTTTTAAGGTACTTATCGAACATCCCATTTATTTTTTTATATTCTTTATTTCGATGATTCTGACGAAACTAGTCCATTCCTATTGTGCATCATCCATTTCTTTATAGTTAAGTTATATTTAGTTTCATTTTCACCCGAGGATAATTTTTTTACTTATATTCAAAGTGCATTGGTAATATTGGTATAAAAATTTCACTTTTTTTGACCTCTTGGGAAGAGTGAAGTGAGTCTCGGGTTAAGGGTATTTTTTAATGCCAATGATGCTTCAGCTCAACAAAACCTATATAATACGCTTCTAATTAGGCTGAGAAATATTTGCAACTATTTTTTTGTAAGTGTTCTTTGCTACCAAAACATGAAAATTGAGGTTTAAAAAGGGGGTGTTCGATAGTAGCTGTTTTTATATAAGCAATCTCAGCTTCGTAAAATATCGAACACCATTTTAATGTTAAAAATAAACATCAAAGGGATATAACCCAAAGAAGACAAAATAATTAAATTATATATTTTTTAATTGTTATTTTTTTAAATAATGTAATGCAAAGTACAGATATAAATTACTCATATGTTACAATTTGTATCAGCTATTTGTGGTTTACCGTAAATGTGCTTTATTTTTTTTAAGTAAATAGATTTACATCAATATGCACTAATTGTACCCATTTTAAAAGCTTGATTTTATGACACATATAGCTTGATGCTAATAGCATCAGAAGACTGGAATGTTCAGTTGTGTTGTTTTTTCAGATGCCCCATTCCATTAACTTCTGATTTATGTGTTATAAACCAATACCTAGCGCATGTGCTTGATGTGAAGAGATATTAATAAAACGAAAGGGCAAAGGGGGAGGTATAGAATGTAGATATGGTATTTTGAAATAAAATTGTCTTGGGCAGGTAAAAAAGAAAAGGGGGGGGGGGGGGGGGAGAGAGAAACATTCAAGACACTATATCCAGAGATCATCAATAATTGATCGACCATAAGAATGTGACGTCAGCCTCAAATACATAGTTGTGCTTCTCGATCTAGACGTGTGGCACCGGGTATGAAACAAAATACACAAAATAATAACAATAACACATTTAACCACTTTCTTATTCTGCCCACACCCCCTTACCCGCGCTTCTTACACAATTCCATTCTCCAATATTCATTTTTTCAATGCAAAGTAACAACGTAAATTTCACGACTCAATCTAAACGTAGCCACCAGACTAACACTCAACAAAAAAAAAAAATGGTCAGTGATAGCGTAACACACAGGTGTAAACCAGGCAATCAACAGTCCCAAAACATTGTTCAAGTTGTAGTAAGAACAATGTTGAGGGGAAAGGGGGAGGAGCCATCAGTCGAGTACCTACGGTTAAGCTGCTAATTAGGTCAAAAACACTAGGCATGATAGATACGTAGTATATATAGATATGTTGTTTGTGTGTGTGTGTGACAAATACTAAGCGTGCTTTAAAATATGGGTTTTTTTGGTCAACCAGGTGGTTTAGGGAGGGCGGATCTATCTACATCTATAGGTAACACAGCTCACAAGCTACCATAGCTTTTTAGCCCCCCCCCCCTCCCACGCCCAGATCGAAAAATATCTAGCACTAACTTTTGGGCTGTTACATACACTGAGCGTGCTGGATGTTTTGTTTTAGGTCAACCAAATAAACTGTTGTATCCTGCAATGACTTGGGCAGGGCGGGATTATCTATTGGCTACCAAAGTAGGTACTTTGATTTTCCGGTTGTGCTAGATTTTTTTTGGTTTCCGGAACTGGTAGTCTACTGGCGTCAGTATATAAGCCCAGGACAATGGGCATTGTGTTCCATTCTGATTGATATTGTTTTCAAAATCCATGCTCAAAAGGATAATCAAAGCTTTTTTATCGCGCAAGGACAGGATATTCATTAATTCTTTAGATCTACATCGCCATTATTCTATTGTTTTCATGGAGATCCATCGTGTTGAGCATACTGGTAAGTTGAACACCAAATTCTTTTTTATTAAGCTCATTCTACATTTAAATTTAGTTATTTGGGTTAGTTTAATATTAAATCTAATTAGTTTAATAACGTTTATTGCAATAAGTGCCCCTCTTTAGTGGCAAATGCCAATGGACTGGGCTAGGTCTAATTTTTTAAAGTGAAACTGGCCGCCATTACTAGACAGGAAGTGATAATATCTTTATAATGATATTTACTCACTACTTAAGTTTTGAAAGGATTAAAAAAAAAAGTAATAATAATATTTGTCGCGATAATGGCCGATAATTAAAAAATAATTATAGATCTTGATCTAGTTGCATTATGGTAATTGTTTTCCACAAACCATCTAGATCTATGAATTTCAATTAAATTATTTGACTTTTAATATATAATACTAAGTAAATATAGTGATTATAGGCAAATCTAGATGAGTAGACAAATAAAAAGTCAATAGTACTCATCACTAGATTCTAAATCTAGAGTTAGATCAAATCAATGAGAGATCACTGATCAATCAAATCTAAATAAGTAAATTCTAGATAAGATTTCTTGGCTAGATACTTATACAGAGACATAACATAGATTTTTATACAGGATCAAGTCCTAAAAACATTCTTTTAAAATTAAAGTTGTTTATGTTGATATGGTGTTAAATGAAGCTTCAATCATGACTAAGAGCTTTATTTTTTTTTCTCCACAGAGAACATCATTGGCGATGGGCATAACTAAAGGAGGCTGCGGTGTGACATGATTGTCATACCATCATTTGGCGCAAGCAAAAAAATTCATACTGGAAAATTATTTTCGACCTGGTGACATATTACATTTACTTACTGTCACCACAGATCTATAACAAAAAAAAGTTTTGTGTTAACTTCAAACCTGCACTTCAATCTCAGGTTTCAAAATAATAGAAAGAACAACACAATTAATTTCATGCATTAGTGTTGAAAATTTTATTTATATAGCTCTGAAAGTTAAAAAAAATACAGCCTATTAACAGAAAAAAAAGTACTTTGTCTTTTTTTTTTTACATGTGTCACATCATGAAGTGTAAAATATTTTCTTGGACTTCTATCTATAATTTAAAAGTAAAATAAGTATCAACAGATAATGAAGCATCTCTGTTTAAAATTGTATTCAATTATCTCTTAAGGTTTAAAAGTTAGAGTCTTCTAAATGTGAAAAAGTACTTCTTGTCGATCATTTCTTTTTTTTTACAAGTAACCTCACTTTAAAAACGAATAAGAACATTATGTCACAGTCTACCACTTGTTTGAAATTAAAATAAATATCAGGACATAATCATGTATTTCTGGTGAAAATTACATGCAAATAACTCAAATAGTAAATACGTTACAGCATTTTTAATGTGAAATTTTCCTTTTTCGGTCACAATTTTTAAAAAATAATATAGGCATAATTTTCGCCACTAAAATTGCTATAACTTCTGTTCTAATCAACTTAGAAACATATATGAGATATCAATAAACTCGGTTCCAAAATCTCTAACCAACTATATTAGTTTCATTACAATATATTGAGTCTGAAATTTTTATCAAAGTACCTAACCAAAGCTTATTAGGCTCTCCCCGAAATAAATAATATCTGGATTTATTAATGGCCTTATATCTCAAAATAGCTTAGACCTAAATAAGTACTGGTACGGTAATGTGTCAGTAATGCGTTACTGGGCTTAGCACCGTCAGTTTCTAAGCATAGCTGATCAGTGATAGATTCCTTCGATGTGGAGCATGTGACTGAAAATGACTAAAATCTGTCTGTCTTGACATGGCGTAAAAAGAAAATGATATAAATAAAAAAAATATAGATTATAACACTTTTGAAACACCATACTTTTCACAAAATTTTAAGATTATAACACTTTTAAAGCACCATACTTCTCGTGTGTTCGATAGTTTCTTAATATGTTCGATAAGATAAGATATCGGTTAAACGATGTTCGATAATTTAAGCTTTTGAATTCATCGACCTGACCCACTTTAACATCAAATACAAGTTTAACTATGAATAGTAATAGAATAAAACGTCTACTTTTTAAGAAAAATGAATGAGGAATTCATAGATACAATCAGTTTTTTTCTAGGTCTAATTTTTACGGACTGAGCTTAACTTGTACGATAAACGTAAGTTACTGCATCTAAAGTTAGACCTGGATTAATAGACTAAATAGTGGATCTATTATTAAGATCTACTTTTAATTTTACGAATAGACTCTATATTCACGGACACTTAAATATGAAAATATACTGACAACGTCCTCTTATTACTGTCACTCTCTGATCGGGTCTTCGTTACTTTTTTGGAAGGCAGCTTTCTTACCCGTCCATAACAACCCTGGCGATCACAGATTCAATTTCTTTGTTCAAGATGGCTGAAACACGCGAAGAGATCTGACGTCATTGTTCAAAAATAAAAGTAAGAAAGAAAAAAAAACGGAAATGGTTAGTTGTAGCCAACATAGTAGATCTCTAAAGACTAAAATGCCTCAGAATATTTGTCAATTTTATTAACATATATATATATAACAGATGTTCCTTTAAAGATAATATAACTCTTTTTACGTCCTAAGGGTTAATTTGTTAATATATTTGTGCTCGTTAATTTCGGAATTCTCTAAGTCTTTCATTTTCCTAGCTGATTCATGTTTGTGTCAAGCTCTAATCATGGCACTAGAAAATAAAGATAAATTGATTATTGGTCTAATTCCTTGTAGCATATGGAATATGAAGCGTGCGTTTTTCCCATGTGTAATTGTGAAGATTTGATTATTCTTTTGTTATAATAATAGTTATTTAAATCTCATGTCTATGTTTTGGGTCTGTTTCTTTATCTTATCTTGAGTTGAGAAGTCCCATATTCTAATATTGGTGTAATCAAAGTAAAATAGCATTTTTTGTTTTAGATCAATGCTCTTGTTTGATTTGTAAAAACAATGTCTTACATAAACTCTAATGCTTTGTTTGAATTTTTAAAAATAATTTTATCAATATCAGGATTACATAATACCTTTTTATTTTTTTATAACACACTTGTAAGTATTTTGACATTTTATTCTGTGTAACTGGTTTACCATGAATAAAATAATAGATTTTATTTGTTTTACTTTTTATTTGTTTGTTTGTTTTTCACACTTTTTTTTCAGAGTGAAAAGACTCCAATTTGATTCCAATTTCTCTAATGAATGTATTAAGTATTAAATACAAAAAAACTCGAAGTACAGTCCATCCAGTCATGGTCTGACGACGCTTTTTACAGCTACAAAGTTGTCTGGAGCAAACAGATTGGAACATGTTTGTAAACAACTGCCCAGACGGATGAACTTACCACAACTGTTAATTCGTACATCCAGTTCTGTGAAAACATGATTGTACCAAATAAGAAAATTAAAACATTCAGTAATAATAGTCCCTGGATGCCCAACATTAAAAATTAACATTCTGTCGTCATCGAGAAATAAAAAGCGCTTTTATGAGTGTGTATGTGTTTTTGGTGTGTGAATGTCGTTCATATGTGCATCTATATTGTTATTGTACAGTATTTACGCTGATGTCAATTGTAGTCAAACCGAATTTCCATTTGATTGGATCAATAAAAGTTATATTATCTTGTCCTTGTAAAATTACAGTACTATTTTGCATTGGTTTTATTGTTCTATATATTATTTAATTATCTACAGTATATATTAAGAGTTCAACTGTTTTTACTGAACAAATGCAATTAGAAGAAAAGAGTACCAAACTAAAGACGTGAGGCGGGCAAGAATGGGCACAATGCCCCTGGTGCCACCTTCGGGGGCGGGAGCCACACGCAGAGAGGCGTATAAAAGAAAAATTATTGTAGAGATTTTAGTTAGGTAATACATTCTAAGGTTATATGTATTATATTTTTATTAAATACTTTTTTGATTTTTAAGTCTATATTTCTATGTGATGTTCATGGAAATGGGTGGGGGGCGCCATTAAAGTACCTTAATTGCCCCGGGTGCATGTTTTGCTCACAACGCCTTTGGCATTTCTACACCAAAGCGAAAGCCATCTGAACCTGAAATATGTGGACGAGAGTGTCTCTCCAAAATAAATAAGTCACAGGAGTTACATAAAAAGAGTTCTATGAGATGAACCATAGTCGTTACGACTAAAGGAGGCTAACAAATGCAATTATATTAGGTGGTTAATATATTTAAATTAGAGTGGACTTTTACCTTGAGATACACAGTGGCTGCGTTAAACCAAAATTTTATGTGGGCAAAGTAAATTTCGAGGCCCTTTATAGGTCTACTATAAGATAATAATAATGGAGTCAATGGACACCAAACTGTCCTCCCCCCGCACCCCTATTCCAACTGTTCCAGACAAGTGATAGGATCATATAGCGTATTGAGAAAGCTAAAAGCATGAAATTGTGCTAAACAAAAACAATTTCTAAAAAAAAAAAAAAGTAAACGTACGTATTTCAATCACTCAGATTTATATTGTTAGTCTAGATCTATTACAAATTTAATTACATGACTGAGCCTAACTATAATACAACTGCTCTTAATATAAACTTTGCGTCTGTTTGTTTGTTGTTGTTTTTTTAGTTTAAAGTATTTTTTAATAAAATATTTTCTTGTAATTGTATGGCTTTGGACGCTTTGTGAAACAATTATATATATATATATATATATATATATATATATATATATATATATATATATATATATATATATATATATATATATATCATGGATGTGTGTGTGCACATAATTAATCTCTATTACATTCTGACTCTTCATTCTTTTGGAAGACGTTCATTGTGCCCCAGAATAGGTTCTTATTGGAGTTAGTGAAAAATTGTTGATTCCTCGCCCTTGCCAGCAAAGGGTCTGGGGGAGCTCTGAGAGCTCCCCCAGCGCTGGGCGAAGCCCCGCCGCCAGGAACTATTTCTGGTATTGAAAGCCAACTAAATGCATATTCTGAGGTACCCACAGTGCATTATTTTGCTATAAAAAAGTTTTATTTCAAAAACCTAATGTGCTATTCTTACTGACGTCTGAAACCTCTTTCCACCTGCTCTAAGGACCTCCATGAAATTGTGGCTCCAAGTTGTACTAGAATGTCATCGCAACTCTTATTATGCGTAATTCATTTTGTCGAAGAACGTGTCCCGCAAACCTCATGCAACGCTCTGTCACAACCTTACTAAGGGGTCAACTCCCACTTCGACATAGGATTTCCTTGATTTAGACCCGATCTCTATAACTGACTCCTAAAATCCGTCTTAGCCATCTTTGTAGAGCACTTTATTTATGGAGCGCAGCCACTGGTAGACATGTGTAACTTCTCTTGACTACGATCTTGGAATTAGGTGACTATTTTTAGATGTTATATCGAAAAGGGAAGTTTTTATCGTCAAAATCATCTTTTGGGGAGGGGGGTTAAACTAAAATATATCTGGAGTTGTTTTTGTTTTTTTAAATTCAAAACCGCATTTAGCTACGGTCATAGAATTTGGTGACTGTAGTTTGCTTTAGAAATAACACTGAAGAGAGAGGCTCTCAACCTTAAAACGCTCTGTAGGGGGATTTTAAACTCAAAAGTATCTTGAGGGGGTTTTAAACTTTTAAAAAAGCCATCTGGAGGAGAGGGGTTGAAACTCAAAACCCCCCATTGGCTTGGCTCCGCTCAAAGAATTTTAGTGTGTAATTTGCTTTTTTTTTTTAAATAGAAGAGGTATTTTTTTTAGCCTCAAACCCCTCTGAAGAGAAATTTCAACTCAAAACGTCCAATGGGCTTGGCTACGCTCAAAGCATTTTGATTGCGAAATTTGTTTTTTTTTATTTTGAAGATTTAATTTTTAGCTTCAAACCCTGCTGGCGGGGGGTTTAAACTAAAAAAAACCTTTGGCTATACTCATAGCATTTTGAGGGCGTATTTTGCTTTTTTGTTTATATATTGAAGAGGTATTTTTAGCTTCAAACCCAGCTGAAGAAGGGTTTAAACTCAAAACCCCTTTGGCTACGCTCATACAATTTCTTATATATTGAAGAAGTATTTTTAGCTTCAAACCCAGCTGAAGAGGGGTTTAAACTCAAAACTCATTTGGCTACGCTCATACAATTTTGAGTGTGTAATTTGCTTTCTTATATTGAAGAGGGGTTTATCGTAAATTTTGGAGAGGGGTTTAAAAAAATAAATCTTCCTTAGATGTGCTCTTGGAATTTGGGGATTGTCGTTTGCATTTTTTTTTGTTTTTTAGAAAAGGGGGATTTAAATGCAAACCCCCTGGAAGGGGTTTTCAAACTCAAAACACCCTGGTAATGGGTTTCAAACTCAAAACCCCTCAAAACCCCCTGGTAGGAGGTTTCCAACTCAAAACCCCTTGGAAGGGGGTTTTAAACTCAAAACGCTATTGCTGTGCTAGGGCAAGTGATGGTTTAGTATTAAAATTTCACCTAATATAAACAAAATTAAAGCAAAAGATCTGTCACTAAAAAAAAAATTTCATTTCGGGGGGGGGGGTTGAACCCCAACCCCCCCTGGCTACGCCCATGATATATATATATGTATCTGTCTGAATGTGGGATCACTTTTATAAATACATTTATAAAATAAATTTATAAAATAAATTTAAAATATTAAAAAGTTGAACGACCTGAATGAAAGCTCTTAATTTAAGCCTCCTCAATCCAACACGATAACCACTGGGCCAGTGAAATGCTTAGAAAAATATAAGGCTTTATATTGTTAACTTCAAACTTTAAAGTGGCGAACTTCGTATAATAGGGACTAATTCAACTTATATCACCACACCATAGTCAAGTACAATTTCTTTCCCTTGCCGAATCCTTTTTCTATTCTTCACAGCAACATCAGTCTTTAATTTAGCTTTCTTACAATAAGACGAAAAATGACTCCGTATGTGGTACAAACTGCATATTTTCTGGATGGCCTGAAATGGACAAACTTTGCTTCTATCTTATAAAATACAGACGTTACTTATACATTTTGGAAATTTACAGTCATCTGTTTGTAGGCTATTCTGAAACGTTTGCATGATAATCTGCAGTTAGATATAGTGTTAAATATCTTAATTGAGAGTAAAATAATAAATGAACAACTCGATAAGATTGTCAAGGCGGAAGTTTATTTAGCCAATATTGAACGACCGCACCATGCGCACATTATAAGCATATAGAGTTGATGCAAGTCTTTTGTTTTGATGTAGACGACTTCTTATAGTTAAGCTCCCGCAACCTATACATTTCAATGCAAAGTGATGACGTGTAAACTATAAATAAGTTTGGTCCCAAGCAAACATGAATTCTGTTTCATTCATGTTTAACTCGTTAGTGAGCTTTCTTATAATTACAGACGTTACTTTAAAAGAGAAGATTATAATCTATGTACAGATGCTCCACAAGGTTGCGTACTTTCTCCTGTATTGTACACTCTTGACACTAATGACATATAAGAATTAAGCATCTATGACTCAGTTAATCTCATTAAACTCGCTGATGATACTGCCATAGTCGGTCTTATTTTAGAAGGCGAAACTCGATCAGTATCGAAGCTCAAAAGAAGAGTTTAAAACTGGTGCATTGACAACTTTCTAGAAATGAATGTCACAAAAACTAAAGAACTTATAACAGATTTCATAAAGAAAAAACAAATGATACACAAACTGCAGATAGTCTGTTGATTTGTCATGTCCCCAATCCGATATTGCTCTAGTCTACCGATAAGAACGTTGTTCGTCTTCCTCGTTCACTTTATTATATTATAGTGTTTAGATGACATGCATTTTTTTAATGATTTAGATCTATGTAGATATATATATATATATATAGTTCTATAATAGAACTAGATATAGAATTGGTTTTAAAAATATACAATTTCTTGGTTGTTTTTTAAAAAGTTGAATTAAAGTTACGTCGCAAACGGCTCGACCTACAACCAATGTGTCAACATAGTTTGGATACCTGGAGGTCAGTTTTATTTAACCTAGATCTACTCTAGATTTTTCCTACTCCTAGACTAGAATCTAGATTTAGATAGATAGAGTGACTAGAAACTCGCTGCCTCCGGCAGTCAGTAGACTAGTTTATTTAATCCGGACATTACATGAACTCGGACACTCGCTGTTTTTGTGGTCATTAAATCTTATCTTTATTTTGATATTTTAAATATTTAATTATTTAATATGAAATTAGCATGCTTTATAAATCATAGTAGAATCAGTAGATCTATAATTAGTATTACAGTGTGCTTGTCCATTTTCCAATGATTCTGACCCAACCAATTTCCTTCCATTTAGTTGTCTTTTTATGTAAGAAAAAAGCATTTCAAATGTCGTAAGTCCAGACTAAGTCAAATTTTTTTTTTTTCCTAGAGTTACTAGAGTAGTTTATTAAATCATAAATGCTATTCTGGACACCTATAAATAGTATAATGACAATAATGTATACTCCCTATAGGCAGTATAGGCCAAAATTTCAGTTTGACTTTGACAGCACATTATTTGACATAAAAAAGAAAATGAAGTATCAAAATCTTCTTTAGTTTAAGGAGAATAAGGATGACTACTTATTATTTATATTTGTACCCCTAACCTATATTTATTATAACTAAGGTCAAAGAGGCCATGTGTTTTCATTTAATTCAGACAAATTTGACCCACATTATTTGATTCTGGACACCATAAATTTATTTCAAACAGTGTCTATATTTAGGCATCAATAAACTCAGATTTTAATTAACATTAACTAAATTTTAAGATCCCCCAGGCATAGCCCCTCACATGCAATCATTAAGATGTTTTCAAATTATGCATAAATATGAACACACTTATTCTACCAAAATTAAGTCACTGGGATAGTGACTTCTACGATGACTTTTAGACAACTTTTTTAGATTAGTTTGTCATTTTAGCTGTCGTGTTTGTGTTTGTAATGTTATTACAGCACCTTGAGCCTACATTTTGTTTGTTAACAGCGCTTTATAAATAAAATTATTATTGTTACTTGTTAACAACTTTAACTTTATAAAGACTTCAGTTCATGTCTTCAACTTCAAGTTAATGGCTTGTGTTGTCTTATTGTGATCATATTCATTGTATTTATACTTGTAACTTGAGACTAGACTGAGAAGGATGTTGACATTAGACTTTCATTATAAAGAAGATACTGAAGTTCCGCCCAAGTCTAGTACTTATGAAGATGCTGTGCTCAAGGCAGACATTGTTCTATGTATTTATGAATTCACCATTTAAAAAAAATAAAATATCTTTATTGTTGAGTTGTCTCCCCTTTAAGTTATTACAGTAATAATATAGATTTAGTCTAGTCTAGATGATATAGATCTAGATCTAGTAATTACTAGGTCTATAGTATAGTCAGTATAGTCTATTATTCTTTATAGATATATAATATGGTAGTCTATATGCTCTATATAATATCGATACCTATATATAGAACTAACTAGATCTAATTAATTATGTTACCAAATAAAATATATTATATTTAAAAAAGACACAAAATGTATACCAGTTTCTGGAGTTTGTTATCCCATATGACATAGCCATAGGAATATGCATGATAAAATGGTAAATGAATAGGAGAAAACTTAAGCACATTGCTTTAAACACATTTTAGGAGGTGTGGCTGGGTGGCAAATAAGCTTGGCTTGGTTTAAATCCTTACTCAACCAGAGTTGTGTTTGCTAAGTGCCTAAAGGTAGCACAGAAATCTTCTAGGTACCCCCTTCCTCTCCACTGGTCCACATTGAGCTCTGAGCATGCTATAAGCATGAAATTTGTGCTACATTAAAACGATTTAATGTTGAAACGGGGAAAAATCCAGATGTTTAACAAAGTGCAACTATTCAAGATTAAGTTTTTAGCAACTTAAAACGAAAGGGAAGAAAGAAAATGAAACAAATAAATTTAGAAAAAATGATGGGGTCAAATCTGCAACAGAAGCGTCACATAGGAGAGCAAGAGTTAAGTTTATAACTAGCCTACATAGAAGAAAAATAATTTTCTCTTGCAGCACTTGCACTCCTTAAGAATGCCTGCACACATAAGTAAGACAACTTATATCAGTTAACACTAGTGGCATCACAGATTTTGCAAATATCATCTGATTTTTTTAAATAATATATTTTTCTGCCTTAAAAAATTAAGAACTCTTCTTCTGCCTCTTGTACAAGGATAAATTTGGTTTGGTTGGAATTTTTACAAGTAGAGTATTTGTTTTAACAATGTAGGTTTTATTTTATTTTTTCAAACTGTCTATCAGCTACTTCAGTAGTTGGTAGATAGATAGATAGATCTTATCAAGTAGAATCTAGAGTTTTTTTCAGCTCTTGTGTAAGATTTGATTTGAATAAAACATTTTAGCATGAGATGAAAGAATAACTGAAATTAAATTAATTTGAACACATTGGGTGATATAAACAAACATTAGAATAGTTTTTCAAGTACAAATAAATTTGGTGAAAGAACTGAATAAACTTGATTCACAAATAAGGACAACTTAAACCCCCATATAGGAATTACATGTTTTAATAGTAAAAAATGCTTTTTTATTACTATAGGCATGCAAATAAGAAGAAAATAAATACTTTTTCTTTATATCTTATCAACTTTTTGAGAAAAATAATTTGGGGGGGGGGGGGGGGGGCAATTTTTAGCTAAAATGATTAAAAAAAAAGTTAATTTTAATGTCAAGATTTCTTGAAAACTACTGATAGTTCAATAATACTTCAGCTGTTTATTATTCAATACTAGTACAAGATTGTGAAGCAGAATTAACCATATTTATTGAATAGAATAAAAGTTACAGCTCTGAACATGGTTGTGGCCCAGTATTTCAAGTTTTTATAGGGGGGTAGGCATGGAAAAAATTAATTACTCCAAAAGTTTTCATCCTTTTGTATTTATGCTGCTTCACTTTCATACTTGTATAAACAACATTATTTCTGCCAAATTTCAAGGCAAAATATTCATATAAATAATTTTTTTATCACGCCATCTCTAAAAAAAAAAAAAAAAAAAAAAAAAAAAAAAAAAAAAAAAAAGAAAATGGTTAATAGGAGAAAACAACAAAAAAACAACCTCTGTGGTATACACAGTGTATGTTGTATACACCAAATTGTTCAGAAATGAATGCTGCATAATATTCAGTTATTAAAAAAAATTAATTTTGAACCATAGGGGGTTTTAAGCTGTCCTGAAAATTGAAAACACATTTTAATGTTCTTCATGCTTTATATACCGGTAATTTAGAAACAACCTTATGCTTTGGAAGTTGTATGAAAATAATGGCATAGTTTCCAATATATGATGTTCGAAAATTTTTATTGTATTGTAAACTATATGTCAAAGGCCAAAGGCCTTGCATTCTATGTTTGCTGAGTCACTTATAACTAATGGATTATGTTACATAAACAATTAAAAAGATGTTATGAGTAGTTTTCAATAATTTTATTTCCGGTAATGTACCAGTAATTATAGAATTCTACATGAATACTTCATTTCATAGAAATAGTGAAAAGATCTAAACTTTTTAAAATGAGCATCTCCTCTCTTATTTTATTGCATGAGTGATAGCTGTACATTACTTTTCAAAGTGTCTCTAGAAGTACTTATTTTTTTAGTCACTGCTAATTTGTCTTTGCTTAGTTTTACTGCTCATATTCTTCTTTACTGCCAGCACCCCCACATTCATCGGAAATAAATATATATTAATGTCTCAGTCTTCATGTCATGGTGGGAGGATGTCTAAAGTTCTTAATGAAAGGCTTTGCAGAAAGGTTGCACTTTTACAAAATTAGATATTTTCACTGTTTTTGCTGCACCCTGTTGTACAAATTGAAAGATTTTCCATGTTTCTATTTAATCCACAGGCTAAACATTAATTGAAAATAAAGAATGGGTGCTACAACCTCAACTCAAGTAGCCACATCGTTCTTTGAGACTAAGAAGGACAATCCACTTCCAATACCCATGCATCTTGAACTTAACCATAAAATTTATAAAAAAGTCACAGAAGAGGGTATTCAGCTTTTACCTGGAGGTGATGCTGTCAAGCTACCATATGAATGCCCAATGCATCAAATTGGAGATGGAAAAGGAGTGGCTGGTCAACTTCGTATTATAGATAGCAACAAAAAGCCTAGTGAAGAGAATCTTCACTTTTTAAAAGTTAACTCTATCATTAACCAAACTTTGCAGGTTTCCCAAACTTCTGAGTTAAAACACAGTTTTGAGCAGCAATCTAACCATGGGGATTCATCATCTCCATTAACATATCATGCTAGTAAAGTGAATAAAAAAGAAACACCCATAAAAAATGAAGATCCTTGTCTTTTAGGAAAAACAGAATGTCAGAGAAGTAAAGAATTTGAAACAAAGCCCAGGGTTCCTTCAGCTGAGAAGAAAGGCGAGTCAAATTTTGATCATAGTCTTGATATCAAGCCATTAATTGAGATACCCAAGCAGCGCTCACCACAAGTGGATGTTGGGAAAACAATCTCTTCTCCTAAAGAAGTGAGCCAAAAGTTGAATGTAAAGTCCCTTTTAAGTGAGGCTCCTTTAAATGATGCTACTGTTCCGGGCAATGCCTTTCCTAGTGAGTGCCCAATGAGTTCATCAAGCAATAAAAAGATGGCAAGTGAATGCCCAATGAGTCTTGGAAATGATGATGTGAACAGAGATAATATGGTAGAGTACTTAGTCTATTTATTGCACTTTTTTTTCTATTGTATGAATGAAATGGAGCATATAAACTTAAGATTGATTAAAATGTATGTTTTGTTAATTGATATTGAAGGACTATTAGTTTTCTTATGTAATATTAGTGACATAATTTGTTTAGATGCCACCACCAAATCAGCGACCAGCTCCAGATCAGCCATTTGAGTTGCCAATCCAAAGAGCTGTTTCTTCTATTCCAAAAGCAGGAAGTGATGAAAACTGGGTGTATCCTTCCCCACAGATGTTTTGGAATGCAATGTTAAGAAAGGGTATACAATTTATTCTTTAAAATTGTAATTAGTTATTTAAAAAAGCAGGACAGTTACAGTGTTCACTGTGTCCAACACCCTTGTGAACAGTACACAGTTACTGTGGAGAAATACAGTATGATTTAAAAATGGCCATTGCAAAACATTTTTTTAGTTTAAAATTACTGGTATATTTCTGATTATTTGGTGTATCAGATAATCAGTCAGTTTTCTGTTTTATACAATTTGAATAATTCTGTTATGTTCTGGACAAAAAAAATGTGTATTAATTACAAAATGACTGTTGCTCATTTATTTTTATAGGTTGGCGTTGGAAAGATGATGATGTTTCAGCTCAAGATATGAACAATATTATAAATATTCACAATGCAAACAATGAGCTTGCTTGGCGAGAAATCCTTAAATGGGAAGCATTGCACGCAGAGTAAGTTTCCATGGAAATCTTTAAAAAAAAATAAATTCAGATATGCTTATTAGCATTATGTATGTTGATTGAAAATGATCATGTAAATATGCAGATACAGTTTTTTAATTAGTATACATAAGGATACCTGTTAGATTTACAACCTGGACTGTCACATAGTCAAATTGTAAGCTATGCCAGGTATTATTGGCTTGTTGCTATACACTGGAAACATAGCTTCAAGTGTCTTTTAAGTTGGATGTACTTTGTCTTGCTTGCAGCTAGCTTTTCTTCATTCTCCAGTAATGTATAGAAAAGTTCTGTGTACTCGAGCTCACTGAGGAATTCATTGATCAACTAGTAGACATTAGGGCAGTGATCATCCTAAGGTATTGAAATGAATGATGCCTTCCATCTAGATCTACTGAGTTGTTTGTTTGTGGTAGATAATCCTTTACAACTTCAAATGCTCCATAGTGGTTCCATGACTCTTACTATGCAGTCTCATCTCTTATAATTTTCCTCCCTGTTGTCATACAAATTCTCCACACCATCGTTCTGTTATTCTAAGACAGTATTTACATGGGCGTGTGAAATGCATCTTGATGAACAGGCATACATTTTATCATTATGATATGTAGCTATGTAGCTCTCTATCTATAATATTTCCTGGGGTGGACTGGGTGTCAATATCATCCTGGGCATTTCTATACTATCCGTTCCATAACATATCATATGTATAATCATATGATGGGCCTCCAATACTATCTTGGCATAAAGGTTGTATTGTAAGTATAGTTTCTGTATCTAGATATACATTGAGACTAAAAATACACGTTCTTATTGGTCATTGAAGGCATCTCTATCATGTGGTCGAGTTTTGACGAGGATATCCATATTTCTATACGATAACTTATAATTATATTGCAGTTAATTATGTATACAGCAGTCAGCACAGCTGATCACAATTATTTGAAAAATTAAGTAATTAGTCATTACAGAGTGTGATTTTTGTTATATGTGAGTTTTGTAATTTAATGGATTTTTAAAACACAGATCTAAAATGTACTATATACCTTTATTTCCCTGTGATTATATTTTCCTGTAATAATATTTATATTTTGTTATTAATTACAGTGAATGTAAAGAACCTAAACTGAAAAGGTTTGCAGGATTTGCCACCAAATATTCCCCAAGAGCTAAAATTCGTTCATGGCTTGGGTGAGTAAGACATTATATATATATATATATATATATATATATATATATATATATATATATATATATAAATATATATATATATATATATATATATATAGTCTCTTTAATTTGAATACTTTTGATCTAGACATTAGATTAGATGAAATCTAGATACATCTAGATTAGAGCGTCTAGACTTCAATGGCTGCTTGCCAGCTTTTGAAAAGTTCAGAAAAGTATCAGATTAATCATGATGCTTGGCTGCAATGCCCAAGGCCGTAGCCATACCATAGGCGGCATAGGCTATGCGCTATTAATTCTTACTCTGTTGATATGATGGCCCCTAGTCGCCCTAGATTTTTCTAATTTGACCCTGCCTGCCGACTTCCATGAGTTCAAATGGCATTATATTTAGACATCTAAATCTATTATAAAAAGAGTTATAAGATCTAGATCTAGTAGACCTACCAGCCATCTATATAGGAATTTTATAATTTTATAGATGTATGCCTACTTTATATAAATATAGTGACTAAAGTAAGTTACTGAGTATGAGTCTGATAGAATATAGATCTAATAATAATATATTCATGATGTAGATCTAGATCCAAGTTATTAGATTTAAGTAGATCTAGAATAATCTATATTATAGATAGATATAGATCTATATTAAAGTTTTTTTTCTATATCTTAACTAATAACTAATCATTTCTAAAAGCCCAGTGTGGTAGAGATCCACTACTTGTAAACAATTTGTATCAGCATGAAAAAGAGTCACATAAGGATTTAGGAAGCCTCAATATGCAGTTTTATTACTTAACATTCTCTTCCTCTAAGCATTGCTCCTCATCTAGTTGTTCTTGCTTGTCTTGCTTTAGAACCCAGCAGAGATTCAGCAGCTTTCTCTCAATTGCTTTTCAAAGCATTTTAGGTGGACTTTATGTGCAAACTTGAATAAACAGTTTCTCCTGTACAAAATTGAATAATCAGTGAAACCAACAGAAGTGTTGCTCATACTTTTGAATTATTTCCAAAACTCAAGCATGTTTTGATTTTCAAACACATTTATTCTTTATAGTTGTTTGAGAGAGAAGTTGTTACAATACCAGTAAAGCAGTTATCTATTATAGAATGCTCAGACTGCCTGGATATAAAGCATCTACAAAAAGCTTTCTTCTCTCATCTATATGTACAAACAATAGTGCCATGCATGCATTTTGTGTGCATGTGTGCAGTAAAGCTTATGCAGTGTAATTATTATGTAATACAACATTAATTAAAGAAAATATAAAATAAAATGATTCTATATAATTTTTAAAAATTCAGCATCTTTTTTTTAATTCACCGCTACAGGCCAGTTAAAAAACTGGAAAGGGGGGGGGGTACAAAATTTCCTGTTCACTGATCTTAAACCAACCAGAACTTAAAGCAAGAAGTTTTTATTTGATGGCTCTGTGCTATAACACTTTTTTCCTTTAGCTGAAAAAGTAACAGTAAGGTCTTCATCAAAGCTTTTTACATTATTTTTGAAGTTAATCCCATGGGAATTTTTTTTTTTATAATTATTACTGTATTATAACAATAAAATGTCACTCCCCTATTTGAAAAAGGAGAAAAAATCTGATCTGGGAAACTACAGACCAATGTCGTTATCCAGCATCACATGTAAAATACTAGAACACATAGAGATCTAATATGCAGCAGCATCATAAATCACTTAGTGTCCTCGCTTCATACCTGATGTTTTTGGTTCTTGACTGATACATAAAGCACGAACCATAATTTACAAATAGAAACACAAAACCTAATAAAATACTCAGAAAGACACAAAGATAGGACATTTCTTATTCCATATGCTAGGACAAATTTGCATAGTGCTCCATCTTCCCTAGTGCCAATAGAGAATGGAAAGGGTTGTCTGAATCAGCCAGGAAAACCACCTTAGTAGAGTTTAAGTCCCTGATTGATGTGCATGACTAGATTGACACATGAAATGCATAGAATGTAATTATCTTCTCTTTTGATGTAATGTCTGTAATCTATAAGATAAGATTTTCTATTTATTAGTATTATGACACTTGTAATATAGAGAGATTGACAAGTTGAATATTGCATTCAACTTTAAAAATATTCAATGCCCACTTTTCTATTTAAGCTACGAGCTTCCTTTTGATCGCCATGATTGGATAGTTGACCGCAATGGGAAAGAAGTGCGCTATATAATAGACTATTATGATGGCGGGAGTGTGAAAAAGAACTATGAGTTTGCTCTTCTGGATGTGAGGCCTGCTCTGGACTCTTTTCAGGCTGTGAAGGATAGAGTTAAAGTTGCCATCTGGAGATGGACTTCATCAAGTGAACAAATTGCTGAGACACCTAGTGCATCTGAGTCTACACAAAGCAATTCTCAAACAAAAGGAGGTTGAATTATGTCATCATGATATATTCAGGATTAGTTTAACTCATTAACTTATTATTTTATATTTTTTGAAGTGTTACTACTCCCGTCTTGCCTCACATAAATATACAAAATATGTATTAGTATGTTTCCATTGCCTTACATAACAAAGTTCTGTAGTCTCAAAACAACTCTTTTTATAATTTTCTGTATATCTCATTAAAGATAGACTATAAAAACAGAGCTCTTTCTTTCTTATTATTTTTGAAAAAGTTGTTTTCTAATATTTCTTCTTGCATCTCTCCTCTTAGTTAAGAATATTAGAAATACAAAACAAATGTAATAACTACATTCTTAATTTCTTTTTTTTTCTTATATTTTGAAAATTTTATATTATATTTGGACTTTAGTTCTATTCAGCTCTATAGCATTACCAAAAGTGAATTTTGTTTAAAGTAGAATAAAAATTTGTCACAACTGTTGTTTATCTTGTTATATAAATGATTGTTAATAATTGAATAAAATGCTCAGAGAAAAGTTTCATTGGTTTAGTTTTAGTTGGTCAGTATATTTGTGTAAGTGAAACACATGTGCACCAATTTAACAAGTTGTAATATTTTTTTTAAGATTTCCCACATGTACTTAAATTTCCTGGGCTTATGCACTTTTATGATTACAGCTTAACCATATTGACTTGGCGTCACAAGCACTACCATATGGGAGTAGCTAGCTACTCTGGAATTCTCTGGAAGTTTCCATAGTTGCTGCACAAGTTTTCATAACTATGTCCAATTGACTCCAGTTGCTTAATTATGAAACAATAGAACACTAGTTGCCCTGATTCTAGAAAAAAAACTTGTTTAAAAAAGATTTTAAGTTTTTTTTTAAAGCATCTAAAATCATAACAACATAACTTAACTGTTGAGGTAAATATTGTATCAATCTTACATTTCTCTTTTTAAAAAAGCAAGAAAGAGGTTGGCAAAATGAATCTGCCAATGTTGAGATTTCCATTAAACTTCGATAACTGCTGCTTTGAATACTATTACATCAAACAAATTTGTGTTAAAACTGATAATCTGTTGGGCTTTAAATTCTAGATAAGTGATGATCATGTATACGGAAGTCACTTTTCTGGAATAGATGTAATTTGAAATGTATTTGAATTAGCCTTTATTCAAATAAAAGCCATTACGGCATTATGGGATGTGGCTACCACTACCAATGCTTCTGTTTTTAAAGTAATTCTAAACAAATTTGTTGTGGAAACACGACTCAATGCATATAAAACTTTAAACGCCTGTTTCTTCAAGCCTCTACTCTGTGTGAGACATTTTTAGTCAAAATTGAAAGAATGCAGTTTTTTTTTAAATGTATTTACATACAGGTAGGTTAGATTGTTGTTTTTTTTTTCTCGTATGCGTATAATTTTAAGTGACCATAGTGAAAACATAGCCTTAGACCGCACTAGTTGGAGAGAGACGGTGAGCAAGAAAACTAGACTATAAACAGCGAGAAAACATGATGGGCCTCGATTCTTGAAGAAATACGTGCCACATGGAAAATGGCCAGCACCTCTACCACCAAAGCGAAAGCCACCTTGACATGCAATATAGACTACATCTATGTGGACGGGAGTGTCTCTCCAAAATAGGGCTCCACAGCCTCATGAAAAAGTGTTCGAGATGAACCATAGATCTAGAGTCTAGTTTCACGACTGAAGGAGGCAAATGATAGAATTTACTTATGTCCAGAGTTGACAGCTTATTTGTCTATCCCTGTGTACTCCGTCGTATACTAACGATGCTTTACAACACATCTAATCTAGATCTAGACCACATTACTATTTTAGATATAGAATAAATCTAGTCTAGCTCTCAAGTTAAGAATCTATAAATCTAATATCTAGATCTATCTATCTATGTCTATAGCCCTAGATCCAGATCTAGATGTATGTAAATACGGATATTTCTCAAATTTCTGCTATAGTGACAGTCCTATTACCTATACTATACAATACTAGAGGAGGCTCTTATAGTTTGAACACTCCATCGAATTCTCCTTTCTGAACGGGTCGCTTTTTTTTTGTTTGTAATTCATTTGTTTTTATCAAGGAGGTTATATTTAGATGGAGATGGCGGTTGCTATCAAATGTTCATTATCGGTTGAAGCCAGTGGGCGGAGCCTATTCGCCATATTGGTTTACTCAAAACATTCCACCCGTTTTCATTGCGATACCAGTTTTCTAATTCTCGTAACGACTTAAATTAGTCTCGTATTTTGTCATCATGTTTTTTTCTAAACTCCTCTAAGGCCCAAGTTCATATCTGGTGGTCTAGATATTCCAATGGATCAATTACAAAGCGCTGTAGAGCATGTAAAGTGATTAATACGATCACCTGATCGAGGCCTACAAAACCGAAATATAATGATTACATCGAAATTAAGCACTATTGTGGGCTAAAAAAAGCACAAAAATGATTTGCAAGAGGTTTTTTATATTTTTTATACTTTTTACCGCACTGAAATCACCACAAAATTGAAGTGAAAAGAGTACTACTACCTACTACTACTAATAATGTTGCAGTAATACTTATCTTTCCCTAATAAACTCTGGCCTACATCTAAAATGTTTAGTATGTAAAATGTGGGAAGATACATTTTTAAGGGCGTCTTTTAATTTCGTAATGTAAGGGTTAGGGTTAATATTAGGGTTAGGCTAATCCTTACCCTAACCTTACTTACATAAATACGTTACAAAAATAATAGACGCCGCTAAAATGCACTTTTACCAAAATTTCGGTGGCATTTTACGTCTCGAGAGACGATCTTTTCCCTTAGCAACTTCTTGTGTGACTAAAGAGGCCAATCCTTGATACACAGCTGCGATCGCAGGTTGGGCATATATAATCACCAGGCGCCGTTGCATTTTCACCCTTCTTTCTGCTTCTGTTGTGTATGACATCTGCAATCTTTGACCCTTCCTTTATGCTCTCTCTCCATGAGGATCTGTCCAGTGCCACCTCTTCCCAGTTGCCAGTGTCGATTTTGAAGAGCTTCATGTCGCGTTTGCATACATCCGTATAACGTAAAAGTGGGCGACCAGCGGCTCTCCTGCCTTCTATTAGATCGCCATACAGGATGTCCTGTGGAAGTCGACCTTCTGGCATTCTACGAACGTGGCCAAGCCAGCCAAGGCGTCTGCTGCTGATAACAGAGCGGATGTCCTGGCACCCTGCTCTTTGTAGCACTTCCTCATTGATTATCTTATCTTGCCACCTTATTTTAAAGATCCGCCTTAGGCATCGGAGGTGGAAAACATTCAGCTTTTTTTCCTGCCATGAGTAGGTTGACCATGTTTCACTTCCGTACAGCAAGGTGCTCAACACACAGGTCCGGTAGACTAGGGCTTTAGTACTGTTAGTCAGCAATATGTTGTCCCAGACTCTTTTCTGCAGCCGTGACATGGTGGCCATTGCCTTGGCTATCCTGTTGTTTATGTCTTTATCCAGTAGAATGTTGTTGGATATGATGGAGCCAAGGTAACAAAAGTGATCAACAATTTCTAGTGGTTGGCCATTAATGCTTACTTGAGGTGCAGTGTTTGTGTGCAGATCGCTTTTTCTCGATGCAAGGTTCCATATGTGCTAGATTCGCCTCAAACCAGTCTACATTTTTGTGTTTTTGAGGCCCAAAGGCGGTGATTGCCGAACTGTAGATTACATCTCTTAGTTTCTCCCATCTGATAGAGATGTCTTCTTCATCACTTAACTAGGAGATTGAACTGTTCAGGAGCTCGCCAAAGAGTGCACACTTCTCTGGGTCTCCTACATAGTTGACGTTAATTCGCCTAGTTCTGGGTTGAGTGGAAGTATAAGCCTTCTTGAGAAGTAGTTTGATTTTGCTTAGCACTAGTGAATGGTCTGAGTTGCAGTCCGCACTATGGTATGAACGGGTGTGGAAGACACTTTTCAGATCCATCTTTAGGGTGATGCAGAGGTCAAGCTGGTGCCACCTTTTTGAGCGTGGGTGCTGCCAAGAGACTTTATGGCGTTCCTTGCCAGAGAAGAATGTATTTGTTACACACAGTTCATGAGAGCTACAGAACTCGAGTAGCCGTCTGTCAAATGACTGTGTGAAGCGTCTAGTGTGGTATCTTGACTTGTTGCCACCGCTGGCTAGCATCTGTGAAAGGGGAGCAGTTTTGTAAGTCTCTCTTGCCAGTACATAGCCTCACCACAGCAAGTCCTATGCAGTACCTCCTCGCGGTGGCAGATGGAAACAGAGGCTGCGAAGCCTCAGGCTAAACTGCAAGGGTCTCGGAGGAGGTTTGGCCCCAAGATGTGAGGCAGGCATGGCCCGTCGGCGTGCGGACACGCCCTGTTGCCCACAAACCAAACCCCTAGCTATAGGTCAATAGCCGCACTGCCTTGTGTGTGTGTCCCTGTAAGGTCTAAGGCTAAGGGAGTAAACCCTAACAGAAAATCCGGTCCTGGAGCCCCGTAGGCGGGGGGACAGTAGTAAGACTACTGCTCTCTTGCAAACTCCTGCAGCCACCTGTCCCCAAATTGTGATGGCTCGCCATCCCTTTGGACCCGGTCAGTATGGAAGAGAGGCGTGTGCTGACGTGTGGGCTGCCCAGCACTCGCAAATTTACTGCCCAGGCTTTCCCCCAGCAAAGGAGAGGTCACTCCATCTCTGACAGTAATGTCTTTGGAAAAACACGGAGAGTGGTAGTTACCGGTGATAAGTTCCTAGCTGATTGACGGTAGGAGGGGCTTTTTAGCCTCACTGGATAGCTACTGCCTGCCTTAAGCCGAGCAGCCCTCGGACAGTAAAGTGCTATCCCGCCACAGCTTGCCGCACCACTGGGTGCTTGGTGCTAAGACAAAATCTAAAAGCAAGCTGCTCACCCGCACCTGCAAATACAATCAAAAGAAAACCCTCAACATTAATGCGTTTAGCAAGCTGGAACATACTGTTACGGATCTCACTATCCAGGCTCTCTGCAAACTGCACCATACACCACCAACTTAAAGAACTTGACAACTCAGGGCTCTAAAGTAACGTAACACTTTAATAGTTGAATAAATAACAGCCAATACTGTACAATTGGCAACACGTACAAATATCTCTCCGATAACACCGTTCCGCCGTATCAACTCTTGCACTGGCCTCTCCGTCTCGTTCCGGGCTTGCACTGGGTTCAACAGTTCAGGACTGACTTCACACACTAGGCTCGTTGTGTCGGACTCGATCGCAGACCAAGATCAAGACGCCAGTCGTCTCAACTGTACTTGACAGTACTCCGCACTGAACCGTCGTAATGCTCCGTACAGAACCACACAGCTGAACTGTGTTGTAATCGACCGTACTGTAGTGAACCGGGCTCTGAACCTTGCTGTATTGAGCCCCTTTTCTCGACCGACCTGACTGCGACACCTCTGCTCTTATATAGGGTCCCTACTGGCCTTCTCGAACCGGACAGAACGCCGCTCGACGTTTCTAGGTGGTCAGATGACTACAACTCTCGTGACGCTATTGAGCTTTGTTCACGACGTCGATCCTTCCCGAACCGTCCTGTTGACACTCGACTCGGCTGACAGTTGTAACTCGTCACGGTTGACCGCTCGTCTAGCGCTGGCCTGGGGCGATTTGTGTCGGCTGACTACACACACCACTACCCCTCTTTGTGCCACCACCAGGTTTATAACAATACGGACAATGTGTCCTGGCTTCAATACTGACCCTGAACTCGTCACCGACATGCGTCAAACAGCTATCATCGACAGAGAACTCAGCAGACTAAACATTGATGTGGCCTGCCTGCAAGAAACCAGACTGGCAGACAGCGGATCTCTTACAGAAAGCAACTATTCATTCTACTGGCAAGGAAAAACCAGAACAAAGCCCTAGAATACATGGAGTCGGCTTCGCAATAAGAAACAGTCTCGTCCCCTGCAACGCGATGTTTCCCATTGGCAATGAAAGAGTAGCACACATGAAATTTGCATCACCGCAAGGCAAAGTTAATATAATCTGTGCTTACTCACCAACCCTTGCTGCACCGGAAGAGGACAAAGACAGATTCTTTCAAGCTCTAGAGGACGTAATTAAAAGTATTCCAAAATCCGAGCACCTCTATATAAATGGAGACTTTAATGCCCGTGTTGGTGATGGAAATGCTGCATGGCCACAATGCTTGGGACCTCATGGTGTTGGCAAAATCAATGACCAAAATTTATATAAATAATTAAATGGCACTAACAACATTAACTAAACTCTAACTCACTAAAGTTTAGTCTTTAGTGAATAAAAACCAAACTAACCGATGAAGCGATATCCCGTTTTCTGGTCGTCGTTGCGTACAACCGTATGCCGAACAAGAAGGCATTTGTAATGTTTATTTTATTCTATACACTGTGTTTTTAACGTTTTATAAGAGATTGTACAATGTACATATATTTAAATAATGTCGTGAAATATTGTCGAACAAATTTCTAAAAAAAAACAAAACAGACTACACGTTTTATTTTGAGTAGACCAAGATGGCTGCGATTCGGCTTCAACCTAAGACCTCACGTCATCTCCATCTAAATATAACCTCCTTGGTTTTTATGTTTGGAGCTAAAAACGACGTTTCGGGACTGCGCATGTCCAATTTTAGATAAGTTCCGGTAATTTTGTTCCGTTTTTCCGAAGCCGATGGCAGTTATTTAGATTCTCGGTAACCATGTAATGATGTATGTAAAGCTGTTGTTTTAACCTCCCCCGGCAATTCATACCCATATAAGGGATGAAGGCTATATTATGAGCCTGTTTGATCGTAGGCTGATGGGCATATCAAAATAAGCTTCCAAACATCTTTAGAAAGACATTCCAATCACATTTATACAGTTAGCTGTAAAATAAAATGTAAAAAGGGGGTGTCCAAACAAATGATAATGAATTCAGCTCATTCTCCTTTTTGAACACAGCAAAATCGTATAAGGAAATAATATTGGGATTAATATATCTTATGATTTTTTCAATGAATAAACATGACCTAGATCGAGTTATCTAATCTAGAATATATAACTTATGAATGAAAGAAAAAGCGTGGGCTGCTAATTGAAGCCAGAGACCACAAAACGAACATCCAAATTATGAAAACAAGAGGGTCCTTGGATGGGAGTTAAAAAGAAAGACAGAGAAAATACAAGTAGCCTAGTAGAAAATATCATGTTTATTAAATTAAAATAATTAATTTATAGCTCTATAATCTATATAAATTTATTTCTGTCTGTTTCTACACATAGATTATATAGGTATTTAAATAAATAAACTATATACGATATATATATATATATATATATATATATATATATATATATATATATATATATATATATATATATATATATATATATATATATATATATATATAATTTATAGCTCTTTAATCTATATAAATTTATTTCTGTCTGTTTCTACACATAGATTATATAGGTATTTAAATAAATAAACTATATACGATATATATATATATATATATATTATATATAGACTATAAATACATATTGCAAAAGTGAATCTACTTCTTTTACTACAATCTAAATAATTTTTAAGTAACACATATAATTTATTAGCAATTACATAGTGGCGTTCAACACCGGTGCTCACTGTTCAACTAAGGAGAAAGCCCAAAAACTGCGTTCAAAATAGGAGCATGAAGTGACCCAATTTATTTTAAAATAAAATCTTGACTATGGGTGGTAATTCAAAGGAACACAGCTATTTTTACAGTCCTTTAGTTGCAGAATAAGAATCTGATTTCAGTTTTTTGTGTAAGTTAAACCTTCACCAAATAAAAAAATAAAATAAAAATTTTACCTAGTTCCCTAAAGTCGGTGTTCAGTTATAAGAATCCACCATATAGTATACTATTAATACTATAGTTATAGATCTAGTATTTAAAGTTTAAACTTTAGTTTAAAGTATTTAAATATCTTATCTCCAGTAGTGAGTAGGGTCTATGTCTAGTTGTTTAGTTACAGTTTAGTTTAGGGTACTCTACATTCTTATTAAGTTATTTCTAGTCTATACTAAGATTAGTAAGATTTAGGAAATATAGATCACGTGAAACACAACTAGATCTAATTCTAATAGTAATAGGACTAATTGCACGTAGTCATCTTTTTTTAAGTAATCTGAACTTCTGAAGTCTGTATTAGATCTAAGCTATATTATAAGATAAGATAAGAATTGATGATTTTTCAAAAGGTTTAGATAATTGAGCAAATAGATCTAGATGCTATCTTAAGAGATCTAGATTTTTCCTAAGTTTTTGACAAAGTTTACCACCATAGTTTGCTTAAAAAATATAAATATTTTGGCATTGATGGTCCATTGCATCAGTGGATTAAAGATTTTCTGATAGGGAGAGAACAAACTGTAATAATAAATGGCTCTAAATCAACACCAATAACAGTAAACTCAGGCGTTACGTACCTCCAAGGAACAGTCTTAGGCCCACTACTATTTTTAATTTACATTAATGATTAACCGAATTGCATTAGTTCAGGAACAAAAGTCAAGATTATTCGCAGATGATTGCATAATGAAATAAAATAAAAATAAAAACAACACAAGATACAGGAATGGGAATAATTGGAGCATGTCGTTCCACCCCGAAAAATGTCAGTTATTAAGAGTAACAAAAAAACTAAAACATATTAATTCCACTTATCTTATTCATGGTAAACCAGTAACACAGACTAAAAACACAAATACCTACCGGTAGGTCTTATAATAATAAATGAAAAACTGTCATGGAATCCCCATATTGATGAAACTATCAAAAAAATCAAACAAAGCATTAGGGTTTATTAAAAGAAATTTCTATAAATCTAATAAAAACATAAAACTAAAATGTTATTTAACCTTGGTTAGGCCAATAATAGAATATACATCCTCTGTTTGGGACCCCTCAACTCAAGAAAACTTTAAAAAACTGGAACAGACACAAAATAGAGCAGTGAGACTCATTACAAACGAATATTGACATTTGACTAGAGTAACACCTTTAGTAAAATCACTAAATTTAGAAAGCCTTCAGGACAGAAGACTCAAAAGTAAAGTAGCAATTATACATAAAACACTGAATCATAATCTTCAAATACAAAAACAAAATTTAATAAAATTCTCAGAAAGACACAAAGATAAAGGCACATTCCTTGTCCCATTTGCTAGGACAAATTTGTACAAATACTCCTTCTTCCCTAGTGCTATTAGAGCATGGAATGGGTTGCCTGAGCTGGCCTGGAAAACCGGTGACTTGGCAGAATTTAAGTCATTGGTTAAAATGCATGACTCGTAGGACGTATCATCTTCTTTTTTGAAGTAACGTCTGTATTATATAAGATAAGAACATAAGATAGCAATTTACTTACTATTAAAACTATTGACTATAGTCACACTATAGTGAGTCTATAGTAATTAAAGTACTATAGTCAGCATGGCTAGATTAGTAGATCTAGATAAGATTCTATATCTAGTAATCAGTATAAAATCTATATCTAGTAATAGTATCTTGTATTATAATTAATAATCTATATAATAGTCTTTGTCTATATAAATATATAATGATTATTAAGTTTTAGTTATTAATTAAAGTAAAGATAACTCGTGCAACTCTGTTGAGTTTGTTTATGTTTAACAATAACATGTTTCATTGTTTCTGATGTTCCTTAAGAATCGAAGATAATCTACATCCTAGCCCAAACATCCCGCAGGACGACGAGGGATAGCAGCGGGAAGGGTATGAACCCAGGACCATCAAGATAACAGAACAATAGTCCAGGGCCCATACCCCATTTAACAGCAAATAGTGATTATCAGCAAAAAAAAAGGGCAACAAAGATTATGATTACTAAGAAAAATGTCCTGCTTTAGTGTTACTAGTGTTATCGAAAAGGCCTTGGCAACAATTTATCATGCTCATATCTACAGTATTTTAAGTTTCAATATCATTGCCTGGTATGGCAATCTGAACATTAAAAATAAAATTTATAAAATCCTAAATGCTACTGGTAAGGTCATTGGTGAAAAACAAACCCCCATTTGACAAGAGAAAAACATTCATAAGAAAGCTAAAAATATTTTTAGAAATAAAAAAACACCATTTGGTTAAGAATTTCTGTGATTTTATGATCACAAAGGAGATACAAGACACAGATAGCAAAGACAGACACAAAAACTCCTTTGTTCCCCTGGCAATCAAATTATTAAATGCAATTTAACTGATACAAACATTTATAATGTAACTTTTCAGTGGATCTGGTGTGAATGTATATTTTGTTTTCTTAAGTAATAGTAATAATGTTTTGTTTTTTGTAATGTACAAATTGTTAGTCAAAATTTCTATGGATAATAAAAATTATTATTATTATATTAATTATTATTAAATTATCTTTAATGCTTTCTCTAGATCTGCAGGAAATGATTACATCTACTAGCACTGAAAACATATTTGATATGCTTTAAATGTCAAAAAAGAAAAAAAAAAGAAATGTTTTGCATGGTCCAGCTTTTAGTCTTCTATGGGTCGTTCCTGCTTATGTATTGTCCAGTGGCATCACTTCCAGGGGAAGAAAGGCATGAGATAGGTTCATTAGCTGGTGATGTTCAAAACTGGGCTATGTTGATACAAAATTATCTTTTGCAGGTAATAAGGTCAGAAATATTTAGATTATTTTCCTTTTTAGCTCTTTTTTGTGTGTGTCTGTTATGTTTTTATAGCACTTTGAGCCTGGATTATGTTTGTAAACAGCATTTTAAAAATTAAATTAATAATATATAGAAAAATTTTACATTTGTGTACTATATTTTAGCTTGCCAATGATGGAATTAAAAGAGACATGACCCAGTCATTTTTTGATGAAGCTACTTATCTTTCTGAAAAAAAGAATGGCAGTGAACTTGTGAAGCTTGTCAATGATACCCTCAGTGAATATTTTAGAAAGAAAACATCTGCAGCCATGGTAATGTAAAGAATGTGGAGAATATTATGTTATTGAAAGTAGTTTGTTATTAACTATGTTAGAGGGTTCACAATGACCTATCAATTATTGGTCTCTGTTATCTTAGGATACAACTGTCTTAACACGATGTACAATCTTTTATTTGAGTCCAGTATAAATAAAATGATAGTCCAATAAAATAGATAACTGAAAAATATAATCAAAAGAATTCACATAATAAATCTAATTGATGATGAATAGGCTCTATATTTCCTTCCATTCTTTCATAAATACCATCACCTACATAGTTCAGTAGCTTATTTACGTTTCTCTCTGTTCTTCTCCACACATCAGAGTCCAGTTTTTCACACATAAAAAGTTATATTATTATTTCGACCAGTCTGCATGTGGCAGATGAAGGGGATGTTATTCATTGATTCTAAAATGTTAGAGATACAGCAAGATTACAGTAGTAACATCAGTTTTTTTATTTAATACTTAGTAATGGTCCATTGTGCCGGTGAAACAGAAAGTTCCACTATTCTGAAAATATCGTTAAAAGAGGATGTTTCATGACTGACCAGCTAGTTATACTTGAATAAAAAGTTAAATCCAGACTGTTGTTCACATCACTGATCACCACTAACACCCTTAATAACCCAAAAGTAAATTGGAAAACAAAAACACTAGGTTTGGTTGTCAGCAGACCACAATGAATAAAAATTGTTTTGCACTATTTTAAATTGTTTGCTCATTAATTCATTGAACTATCATAATTCTTTGTAAAGATTTTTCTTTAATAGAAATTTTTTATCAAAGGCTCTTGTTGAAAAAGTGAGGCTACTCTATGATGAATATTATTTGGCCAATGATACAACAACTGCACGAACGTTGAACGAGCTGCCAGCAGATTTGTATTATGAATCAGATATTCCTGATAAATTACCAAAAGATTTGATGTTTAGCCCGTAAGTACTTAACTTCTCAAATGCATTTATTTCATAGATGATATTAGCTTACCTCGATCCATTTTTTTTTACACTATTCGGCATGATGTTATCTTTTTTTTTTTTTATTATTCTTCTATCTGTGTGATATACATTTGTTTTTTTTTTTAAGCTCTAGCTCATAGCTCAACAAAAATGTTTCTAAATTTCTTACAAACTATGAGATGTGGCAAGTAAACATTAGATTGAGAGACTGATTGCAAGACTGAAACACATAATATAGACATTGGGACTTGCTATTTTTCAGAGCTAAATAAATCAATTTAGACTTGAAAATTATAGGCCTGTGCTTTGGATTGTTGATATAATTGTGAAGATTTGAATCTAATATCATTTCTTCACCACAACAGGTTTTAGTTTGTTCAAAAACTTTTAAAAAATGAATAGAACTTTGTTCTATTATTGTCCAAGGTTTCTGACCTCAATTTTAGTTTTACATTAATGACAAGACAGGCAGCAGAGTGCAACAAAAAAATATGTCTATTTAAGCCTTTTTACAATGTAGTCACTGCTCCAAAGCTGATTGCATGCAATAAGAATAAATTTATCTTACCTTTGTTTTAGGATCTTGCTTTTTAAAATTTTTGAGACATTATTTTTGTGTTTCTATTTTAATTTTTTTTTTGTCTTTTCAGTTACTTTAGACAAAAAGTAAGCAAACTCAATTCAACTGTAAAAATTGCTGATGAAGTACCCCGAGATGATCCTTTTGTTATTGATACTGTCTTGTTTACAAAGAATCTGGAGGAAACATTTTTACAGAATGCTGACAAGGATCCACTATTGAGGTAAAATATCCTGGAAATTAGAAGCAGCTAATTATTCTCACCACATGATATCCTCATTAACCATTGGCCATGAAAACAGATGGGCTTTTGATTATTTGTATCATGTAGTGTTGCCACATTGCCTGGAAACCTGGTAAATGCCAACCTTCAATAGATGTTTTATCTTTTATAAAACAATTTATCACAGCCATAGACACCAAAAACATTAAAAAATCAGGGGCAAAGTCTTAGTTGTGACAAAAATGGCTTTTTTGGATGATAAATATTTCCTTTCCTGGCAAATGATTTAGGTTGTCTTATTGCTCATGAAATTATTCATGAAGGGTAGTGTTGTAGAAAGTGCTACAACTTTTAGGAAATTAAATTAAAAATATTTCTAAAATGAATATAAATTCTTTATTCATTAAACATAGAAAAATATAAAAACAAATTGACACTGAATATGGTCTGTTGAAAAAATATTGTTTTATTTGTGTTTTATTTGAATGTAGACTGTGCTTTTTAAAAGTTATTCTATTATTCAAATAACAAACCTCAGTAAAAGATTTTTTGGTTCACATAAGTAGCCTGGAATTTTAGACCCTAGCATTATTAAAAGCCTGGAGTGTGACAGCCCTGACTATGGATTCTGATATGAAAGGGAAAGTTTCCTTTTCACAAAGTTTATATCAACTTGCTCTGTCTGTCTAGTACACATTTTGTACACATTATTTCTGCCATATTTTTGGATCAAGATGAAACTTTACACAATTATTCATTGCACCTAACAAAACTTGAATCAATAGAATTGACCAATTGTTTTATCAATTAGTCATAATTAATTAACTTTGTTTATATATAGAATATACACACACAAAATTAATCAGGAAAAAAAACAACAAAAAATTTAAAAACAATGGTTTGTAGCAGTCTCCCTTAAGCTTTGTTTTTTAAAAAAGTATTTTTGAAAATTTTGCTGGATTCTTTTTCAAATAGAAAATAACAATTTTAAAAAGTAGTAAACATTTAATGTAAGCATACACCATGTGATCAGAATCATTATGCCCTCCTGATGATGCCCTAGCATACATGTGCAGAATTTTGTAGGCTGTATGTAGGATTTGTAATCATTAGGAGCTTGTTGGAATTAATGACATATTAAAAAAAAGTAATAGTACAAATTACAAAAATAATTTGACAATTATTAAATACTTCATTAATTTTAGTTAATAGAATGTATTATTGATAAAGAAATGGAAAAAAAGAAATTAAATTTAAACTCTTCTTAAGAAATATTCATAACTAACCATATTTAAATTCTAAAGCATATGAGTTAATAAATTATAATAAAGCATATGAGCTGATAAATTATCATAAATCATATGAGCTGATAGATTATCATAAAGCATATGAGTTGATAAATTATTGATCTGCAACTCATTCCATATTTTTTTGTGTAGGTGGCAGTACTTTGGTTCTGTAACTGGAGTAACACGTTTGTTTCCTGGTCGAGAGTGGTCTACAAATTTTGCTGGGTTTTATGATGATTATGACCCTAGGGTACGACCTTGGTACATCCAAGCAACAAGTGGCCCTAAAGATGTTATCATTATACTTGACTGCAGGTAACTCCATGGTTGATAGTCTTCATTGCATTGTTCATTTTTTAAATATTTTTAAAATATTTTTTTTTTTTTAGTTTTGCTTGTATTTTAAAATTGTGGTTAAATTTATGTATTTTCTTTGTTTTGAACAGCTTGTCAATGAAGGGTGAAAAGTTTTCCATTGCTAAGGCTGTTGCTAAGACTGTAATAAATACACTGACTAAACAAGATTATGTTAATGTTATTTGTGCCAGAAACAGCCATTGGAATGAAGTTGGCAAGTAAGTCTTGAGATATTTTCATAATTCACACATATGTTAATAATTGAATAAGACACAATAGGAACCAATTCTAAACATTGCAGGTTATCATTTACTCAAAGAGTACTGTCAGGGTTTGTTTTTAAGCCTTTGCGCATTTGCCTGGGTCGCTGACATTATCAAAAATAATGTGTAAAATGAATATCATTGCAATGACTTGAAAACTCATTTAATGTACATATAAATTATTTAATACACTGGGTATTTACAGTTTATGTAGACGATGATAGTGACTAATTAAAAAAACTAATGGTGATGTCAACAAATCTAAATAAATAACAAAGATTGTTACAACCAATTCACATCTTGCGATTTAACCATCCAATCATACTACAACTCTAATACTATTAAGTATCCACCATCAACCACAACTTGAGCTCACAGTAACACAACTCCAACACTGGCAATAGGTAATAAAAAAACAACAACACTGGTACCCCTAAACAGGGGTTCAAAAATCCTACAGAAATATTAAGTCCAAGAAAATAGTACTAAAGCTGCCCACTCGTTTCACAAAACTAAGAATCTTGTACAAACCAAACACATGTTCGTTTCAACCAACTTTAGAGGGTGAACTGTCTCATGAACAAAGAATGTCCACTAAACATCACTGTACTATGACGTAGTGAACTAATTGAAATAAAAATACAAGGCGCTTAAAGTCCAAGGTTACGAGAAGAGAAAAAACAATTAGAGTAGAGAGAAAGAAAACTTGACTGTCCAAACTTCTCATGAGAGGTACTAGCCTGGTAGAAGAGAGGTAAAGCTGTTATTGAGTGACTATGTCACATCACCTCCAACTGCCTTACTGTTTAGTTTCTTTATTCATTGCAACTCAGGCTTTTAGGGAAGGGAAGTGTAGAGACAAAAATCTATGACAGGAGCAGAATAAAGTTTTTTTGTTGTTTTTTTTGTTAAATAAATCTTTACATCTATTGGTAATAGACTGGTTACATTCAAGATCAAGTCATTATTTAAGATTGGAATTAATGTGTGTGTATGAAGGTAGACCTAATGCATTTATCATTAAGTTGTTTCAAATAAAAATTACACTTGACAACTTTTAAATCTTTCAATATACTTATAGGCCTACTTCTAAAGAGATAATCTGAAAACTTGAACTTTTTTATTTAGTATTAGTTGAACTTAAACAAGCATTGTTATGATTATTTTAATTTGTAATTACTTAAACAGTTATTTCATTGTATTGAGTTTAAAAGCAGTAGTTAGTGAGAGTAAGGACTCCCACATAATACTATGGACTTTTTAAAGCTACTCCAGGGCTGAAAAGTGTATGATGTCATAATGCTGCAGTGCTATATCATAAGCTTATTTCTTTCTACAGGTGGCATTATTATGATACTCAAGTTTTGAGTTGTCAGGAACAGAGGATGGTACAGGGAACCAATGCTTTTAGAAAGGATCTGATTGAAAAAATTGAGAAACTGAAAGCAGGAGGAACCACTGAATTAGAGTAATTAAATAAAAGAGAAATTGTGTCTCGTGATTATGATAAAACCAATCACTTTGTTTTTAAAAAAAAGCACTGATATAATTTTCTTTGAGCTTTTTCCATTCTAGTTATTATGTTTTAATAAAAAAAAATAAGGTCATTCATGGCCAAGTTATGACAGTTTTTGTATAGTACAATGTAATTGAAATTAGTCAGTCTTTTTTTATAGTGTTTTTTTTTTTACTTATTTATTTTTCTCTTTGTAGCTGGTTTTGTCAGACTGCTTCACATTTATTAAAACTGCCACAAACTTTTT
Source organism: Biomphalaria sudanica (assembly GCA_036873155.1). NCBI lineage: Eukaryota > Metazoa > Mollusca > Gastropoda > Planorbidae > Biomphalaria > Biomphalaria sudanica. Next base: position 558,703 of record JAZGLO010006571.1, on the reverse strand, counting down.
ATTTATGATTTTATCAAGTTCTTGTTATATTGTAATTTTATAGGAAAGGATTTGACAGAGCATTCAGTCTTCTGCGAAGTGTTCCAAGGACTGGCTGCCAGTCAATTATTGTTTTTGCTACAGATGGTAAAGATACTGATGGTGAAGATGTTAGATGTGGTCCTGGTATGTAGACTCTTAGTTTTTAAAAATCTTATTAGATTGACTTTTTTTTTAGAGACAGTTTATACGCAAGATAAAACTATTTTTCATTTCTTTGTTATATCTTATACACATTTTGTAGAAACATTTACAAATTTTATTGATAGAATATTCATCTATGCTTGCTCACAGGTTACTATACAAGAAGTGGATATGTGCCAGGACCAATCTGCAAATACAATTTTACTTCTGTTTATAATGTTGCTATGGAAAAAAATAAATATTTGTTACCTAATGTAAGTATAAAGAAAAATACATTTACAAAACTTTAGACAAAATATAATATGAATATTTGGCAGAGATTATTTTTGTTACTGGAATTTTTGTTTTCTTTACTTCTTATTAATTCATGTGAAATAGTTCAAAACAGTGATGTCCAAACTTCAGTCTCTGAGCCATATCCAGCACTCAAAACCTCTGTTAACCATTTATAATGAAGTGATAGAAGATTGGTTCCATTGGACCTAATGATTCTAGGGATGATATGGCCCGTGTTGGAAATGAATAATTCCCACAGGTCAGAACAGTTCGGGCAGCACTAGTTTCAAATATTCTTCCTAAATCAAACGGCTTGTTGTTTGTACTTAAAGTAAGGTTTTGGTTTAGTTTCAAATATTCTTTCTAAATCAACCAGCTTGTTGTCTTGTACTTAAAGTAAGGTTTTGGTTTAGTTTCAAATATTCTTCCTAAATCAACCAGCTTGTTGTTTTGTACTTAAAGTAAGGTTCTGGTTTAGTTTCAAATATTCTTTCTAAATCAACCAGCTTGTTGTTTTGTACTTAAAGTAAGGTTTTGGTTTAGTTTCAAATATTCTTCTTAAATCAACCAGCTTGTTGTTTTGTACTTAAAGTAAGGTTCTGGTTTAGTTTCAAATATTCTTCTTAAATCAACCAGCTTGTTGTTTTGTACTTAAAGTAAGGTTTTCGTTTAGTTTCAAATATTCATACTAAATCAACCAGCTTGTTGTTTTGTACTTAAAGTAAGGTTTTCGTTTAGTTTCAAATATTCTTCCTAAATCAACCAGCTTGTTGTTTTGTACTTAAAGTAAGGTTTTCGTTTAGTTTCAAATATTCTTCTTAAATCAACCAGCTTGTTGTTTTGTACTTAAAGTAAGGTTTTCGTTCAGTTTCAAATATTCTTCCTAAATCAACCAGCTTGTTGTTTGTACTTACTGATCACTTTTGTTACATCCAGACTAAGACTAAGCTGTTGTACTACAGTCTTTCTTTTGGACTCTTGTTGCTGTCTATTTAGACTATTGATTAAATCATGATAAACATTCAGAAGAACATGAGTCAATGCTAAAACATGTCTTGATGATTGACAGGACTTGATTTGCTAGATGGAAGCATCCAAACTGTTCAAAGGCATATTTCTAGTCTAGCCCAAAATATTTTGTATTTTCTCTGCAGTTATGTTCTTATTCTCTAAGCATAATTCTCTTATAAAGCACATTAGATATACCTAAAGTGATTCTCTTATAAGGCACATTAGATATACCTAAAGTGATTCTCTTATAAGGCACATTAGATATACCTAAAGTGATTCTCTTATAAGGCACATTAGATATACTTAAAGTGATTCTCTTATAAGGCACATTAGATATACTTAAAGTGATTCTCTTAAAAGGCACATTAGATATACCTAAAGTGATTCTCTTATAAGGCACATTAGATATACCTAAAGTGATTCTCTTATAAGGCACATTAGATATACCTAAAGTGATTCTCTTATAAGGCACATTAGATATACTTAAAGTGATTCTCTTATAAGGCACATTAGATATACTTAAAGTGATTCTCTTAAAAGGCACATTAGATATACCTAAAGTGATTCTCTTATAAGGCACATTAGATATACCTAAAGTGATTCTCTTATAAGGCACATTAGATATACCTAAAGTGATTCTCTTATAAGGCACATTAGATATACCTAAAGTGATTCTCTTATAAGGCACATTAGATATACCTAAAGTGATTCTCTTATAAGGCACATTAGATATACCTAAAGTGATTCTCTTATAAGGCACATTAGATATACCTAAAGTGATTCTCTTATAAGGCACATTAGATATACCTAAAGTGATTCTCTTATAAGGCACATTAGATATACCTAAAGTGATTCTCTTATAAGGCACATTAGATATACCTAAAGTGATTCTCTTATAAGGCACATTAGATATACCTAAAGTGATTCTCTTATAAGGCACATTAGATATACCTAAAGTGATTCTCTTATAAGGCACATTAGATATACCTAAAGTGATTCTCTTATAAGGCACATTAGATATACTTAAAGTGATTCTCTTATAAGGCACATTAGATATACCTAAAGTGATTCTCTTATAAGGCACATTAGATATACCTAAAGTGATTCTCTTATAAGGCACATTAGATATACTTAAAGTGATTCTCTTATAAGGCACATTAGATATACTTAAAGTGATTCTCTTATAAGGCACATTAGATATACCTAAAGTGATTCTCTTATAAGGCACATTAGATATACCTAAAGTGATTCTCTTATAAGGCACATTAGATATACCTAAAGTGATTCTCTTATAAGGCACATTAGATATACCTAAAGTGATTCTCTTATAAGGCACATTAGATATACCTAAAGTGATTCTCTTATAAGGCACATTAGATATACCTAAAGTGATTCTCTTATAAGGCACATTAGATATACTTAAAGTGATTCCCTTATAAGGCACATTAGATATACCTAAAGTGATTCTCTTATAAGGCACATTAGATATACCTAAAGTGATTCTCTTATAAGGCACATTAGATATACCTAAAGTGATTCTCTTATAAGGCACATTAGATATACTTAAAGTGATTCTCTTATAAGGCACATTAGATATACCTAAAGTGATTCTCTTATAAGGCACATTAGATATACCTAAAGTGATTCTCTTATAAGGCACATTAGATATACTTAAAGTGATTCTCTTAAAAGGCACATTAGATATACTTAAAGTGATTCTCTTAAAAGGCACATTAGATATACCTAAAGTGATTCTCTTATAAGGCACATTAGATATACCTAAAGTGATTCTCTTATAAGGCACATTAGATATACCTAAAGTGATTCTCTTATAAGGCACATTAGATATACTTAAAGTGATTCTCTTATAACATGGCTGTCTTGTAAAGTTTGACATGTTTAGAAAGTTTGATACTTTGAAAGAATTTTTTTTAAGCTTATGTTATGAGTTTGTTTTGTGTATTAAATATGGATTGCTTTGTAACTCATAGAATTTAATTGCAATATTATTCTTTATCCTCCAGGCTAGAATATTCAGTTACTTGATTGTTGAAGATGCAGAAATGTTCCCTGGCACTCTGGCATGTGACCACAATGGAAGTCTACTCAAACTGTTAACTGGAGAGAATCTCATCACACAGATGTCCAACTATTTTGAATTTTTGTCTGCCATCTCAGTATCTGGCACCACCCTTTGGACTTCACCCTATATAGATTCTTGGGGTTTGGGTCTCATGATAACTCATGCTGTACCTGTCATTAGTAACAGGACTGGCAAGTAGGTGCCATAGAACAATCAGAAGAAAACAAAAACTATTGATATTTATGCTAATACATTAAGATCTTACATTGGAAACAGGAAGAAAGACATAAAGGAAAAAGTCTATCCTTAAGTCATTTGCTAGGACAAGCACAAAAGATCTTATCAAATAGTCAAACAAAAAATAAAAGGAATGAGTAGGAACTAGAAGGAAAGACATGCTAGAAAGAAGTAAAACTTAGTTTGAAATAAAGTGGTTTGTCTTGGACATGGAGATATGGCAGGAATTTATTACTGCAAAAAGTCTTAACCATCAATATTTTTGAGATCTCAAACTAACATGGTAGACAAGATTTACAACTAGACTAGGTTAAGGACTGGTTTTACACATAGACAAGGTTAAGGAATAGGTTTACACATAGACTAGGTTAAGTTGAGTAATCTGTACTTTTTTTTTTTTTTTTTTTTCATTTCATGGAACATTTTTTAAGACCAGAAAGTGATGTCAATTTTTGTACTTACATCTCTGCCACCAGTTGCATCATTTGAGCATTTGCTTCCATTTGCTTGTTGTTGAAGAATTAACACATTATTTGTCAGTATTTCTTTTTGAAATTTATATTATATAAACATGTAGATATTTTTTATTTGTGGCACCAGTGAAATTCTATCATAGCTTAAAACTAAAGTTGCGCTGAAAATTTAGTTTTTCCCCCCCCTCTGTGAAATAGTTAAAAACTTTAAAAATGTGAATTATGTGTTTCTTTTGAACTAGGATCATAGGAGTAGTTGGTGTTGATGCCACATTAGATGAAATTGAAAACTTTCTTACCAAACACCAGTGGGGCTCAGTGTATTCTTTTTTGGTGAATTCTAAATCTGGGGTCATCTTCCACCCACGTTTGAAGCCTAGTACAAAGGTAGGAGTTGGAAGAATCCACTATTCAACTTAACCAACATAATTTGAGTTCCTATAGAATGATATAGTGTATGAACTTGATAAATACATGTGCATTTTAACACAAGGTTGTATTCAATAATCAGGAAATATTCCATAGTAGTAGTTTTAATAAAAATGTCAAGTTCAAAAGTCTGCACTAAAATATTTGAGAAACATTAATTAAGAAAAGAAAAGAAAATTGGCCTATAAAAACTAATTTGGGCTTTTTAATTTGTATTAATTTCTTGACGAAGGATTTGTCCAAAAATAAAATTATTATATAATTAAAAAAAGCCATGTTGCACTTGTAGTGCTATTCTGTGCATCTAGTTACATTAAGATTTCTTCTGTTGTGATGTAGCTGTTGGAAGATCCCATCAGTATCCCAATCAGTCAGTTGGAACAAGACAAAGATGGCAAACCATCAGAATTCTCAGAAATAGAAGAAGCAATGTTGGAAGGTCGATCTGGAATGAAGGTCATACCTAAAGCTAGAGGAGGAAAAATGAGAGTAAGTAGATTCAATTGATTCAATCATTTAGTGAATGACTTTATGTCTTAGTGATTACAACAGCTTAGTAGTAGTTTCATTTGAAATTTCTAAGCAGGGTAATTGTAATTGTTTTAAAGAGATAAGAGTTACATAATAAATTCATAGAGAAAATGAGCTTAAAAATGTGCATGTCTTCATTTGTGAAGAATAGCATGACACTAGACAAAATTAGTTTTATATCAATGAATATATGTATTTTCCTTTTCAAATAGTAATTATTAAAACTTTAAACTTTACCAACTAAAGTTTTTGTTAATTCTTTTTCATTTTCTGTTTAGACTTATTACTATGGATCTATAAAAGGTACAGATTATTGCTTTGCTTACAGTTTAGCAAATGAAGACATGGTAAGTCAATGGAACAACTTATTGGGCTTTTTTTTTAGGTAAAAAGGGTGATAATATTTTTTTTTGCAATAAAATATTGAGTTTTAATAAGATGTTTAAATTTATTTTTTTTAAATTGATTGACATATTTTAAATGTACTGGAGATTTCTTTCTAATAATAATAATAATAAGGCTGTCTTCGAGTCCGAAGATTAGTGAGGAATTCAGTATTTCCAGTGGCTGCGCAGCCCCAGCTGTGATCTACATATTTTGCCACACCCAGGGCAAGCATAAACCTAGTGCTCAGGTGGTTGATTTAGATTTTCTTTTCACCGCCTGCGTTTGTCCTCAGCAGCAGATTTTCTTTTGGTCTCAAATGTGTATTCCGCAGCCTTCATGAGTGACCTCCAGCTGTCTCGTTCTGAGGCCACATGCAACCAGGTGCTCTCTTCTATGTCAGCTAAGGAAAGTTGACGCCTAAGCTGGTCTTTGAAGTGTTTCTGTTGCATCAACCACCTTTTAGCTCACTAAAAAAAGACTGCCTTTGGCATACGTTCGTCTCCCATAGGGGATACATGCCCTGCCCAGCGTAACTGTCGGACCATAAGAAGTCCCTCTATACTGCCTACTGTACATACCGGTGTTCACAAGGACATCGCTGTTTGTAGTGTGGTTTTGCCACCGTATATGTCCATAATGGAGCGCAAGCATCTTTGGTGAAAGTGCTCAAGAAGTCTTAGTTGTTTTGTGTATAATGTCCATGTCTCAGAGCCATTGCCTGGTAAACATTTATTTTTATAGGCAGATGGAGCAATTTGTTCTGCCAAACTCTCGCCTGAAGGCGAGAACCACTGCCTGGTAGACATTTATTTTTATAGGCAGATGGAGCAATTTGTTCTGCCAAACTCTCGCCTGAAGGTGTCCAAAAGCGCTACTGGTCCTGGCCAGACGTTTTTCATCTTCCCTTAAGAGTGAGGTATCATTTGATACTATACTACCTAGATATGTGAAGTAGTCTACCATGTTAAGGGGCTGTCCGTTTACGGTGATATTTGGGGCTGAATATGTTTTATTGGGTGTCTTCTGGAACATGACTTCTGTTTTCCTGAGGTTTATAGATAAGCTGAAAGAGGCGGCAGAGTATGCAAATTCATTTACTGCGTTCTTGAGATCAAGTGAAACTTTTTTCTAACATTAATGAGAAAACCATGATAAAATATGCTTTAAAGATTATTTCTGACATTTTAGGTTTGTTTTCACAGGAATTCCGAAGATCTCAAGAGCCAAAGAATCGATCTCATATTGGTGTCAGCTATTATAATTTACTGAAAATGTACAACAGTACTTTATTGAGAGAGAAGCTGAAAGGAACATTCGAAGCCATTGATGTCAGAGAAAATGATGAAAAGTATCCTGGCCTGAGAGTAACATACAACCACTCCACAATCTTTTTAGGTTAGTGCCTGATTTAACCAAACAATTGTGATATATGCATGTTTTAGTGTAGTGGTTCCCTTGGGAAAAAAATAATCTGTAGAAACCTATTACAAGTCATTTGAAATTTTATCAAATAGTGGTCATAATTCACACAAAAAAAGGTTGCCATTGACTGTTTTAACAAAGTGGTCTTGTGACTCAGAACTTGTCTATCAAGGTGGACAACAGTAACCTATGTGAGCATAACATATGGCCTGCAAAATGATTAGCCACTTTATCCACATGACCATTTAGTATTCTAGAACTGAGTTGGAAGCTTCAATCCAGAGAAGCTTCAATCCAGGTCTCCAAAGTAAAACATGTTTCCAGGGCTTGTATCTAGGCCTGCATTTGTTACAACTTGGCCAGCATAGTTTTAACTGTTTAATTTGGTCATTACCTACACTTTAATTCTAAGAGTGCTTTAAAACATTTTTTGTGTCGTCCAGCTCCCCAGAGTCACTGTGATCCCATCAGGTACTCTTACAATGACAGTCTGGCAGAGAAAACTTTGGATGCACATTTATGGATCAATGGCAATGAGCCTGACCGTGGTTGTGATGATGATGACAGTGAACAGATGTTTAACAAAGGCATTAGGTGTGTATCATTTTGGTCTAGTGCTTTTTTTTTTCTTCTGCATATGGATCTCCTATATGAATACTAAATTATACTAACTATGTACCCTATATACCTGTGATCTTAGACAAACATAATGTCCTCACCCCATACCAACATGGCTTTAGGAAATATAGATCATGTGAAACACAACTAATAGGACTAATTGATGATTTTTCAAAAGGTTTAGATAATAGTGAACAAATAGATGCTATCTTACTAGATTTTTCCAAGGCTTTTGACAAAGTTCACCACCATAGTTTGCTTAAAAAATTAAAATATTTCGGCATTAATGGTCCACGGCATCAGTGGATTAAAGATTTTCTGATAGGGAGAGAACAAACTGTAATAATAAATGGCTCTAAATCAACACCAATAACAGTAAACTCAGGTGTTTCTCAAGGAACAGTCTTGGGTCCACTACTATTTTTAATTTACATAAATGATTTACCAAATTGCATTAGTTCAGGAACAAAATTCAGATTATTTGCAGACGATTGCATAATATATAGAACAATAAAAACAATACAAGACATAAATATTTTACAAAGAGAATTAGATGAATTACAGAAATGGGAATCAAATTGGAGCATGTCTTTCCAGAAAAATGTCAGTTGTTAAGAGTAACAAAAAAACTAAAACAAATTAATTCCACTTATCTTATTCATGGCAAACACAGACTAAAAACGCAAAATACCTAGGTGTTATAATGAATGAAAAAGTGTCATGGAATCCACATATTGTTGAAACTATAAAAAAATTAAACAAAGCATTAGGGTTTATTAAAAGAAAATTCTATAAATCAAATAAGAACATAAAACTAAAATGTTATTTAACCTTGGTTAGGCCAATAATAGAATATGCATCCACCGTTTGGGACCCCTCAACTCAAGAAAACATTAAGAAACTGGAACAAACACAAAATAGAGCAGTGAGATTCATAACAAACGAATATTCACATTTGACTAGAGTAACACCATTAGTAAAATCACTAAGTTTAGGAAGCCTTCAGGACAGAAGACTCAAAAGTAAAGTAGCAATTATACATAAAACACTGAACCATAATCTTCAAATACAAAAACAAAATCTAATAAAATACTCTGAAAGACACAAAAATAAAGGCACATTTCTCGTCCCATATGCTAGGACAAATTTGTACAAATACTCCTTCTTCCCTAGTGCTATTAGAGCATGGAATGGGTTGCCTGAGCTAGCCAGAAAAACCAGTGACTTGGCAGAATTTAAGTCATTGGTTAATATGCATGACTAAATGCATGACGCGTAGGACGTAATCATCTTCTTTTTTGAAGTAACGTCTGTATTATATAAGATTATATAAGATAAGAAGATTAAGATCAAATTACCATTATGACCCTAAAGTTATTTTGGGGGAAAAAATTCCACTGAGGTTCAAACTAGATAGATAATAGAAACCAGGACAGACTGGCATTAAGGCTGTGAGGATTTGTGTATTTTATAAAAAAGGTAGCATTGATCTTTTTTTCAAAACTTTTTACCCTCTAGAGCTGATGTACTGATAACATTTCCAATTGAAGAAATATGGAAAACTCGTAACTTTGAATCTTTGGATCAAGTGAAGTGGACTAACGTTGGCTTGAGAAGTGGAGTTTTTAGAACATATCCAGGTCATAGGTCAACAAGAAACTATGACCCTACACAGTAAGTTCACCTTGTTTTAGAAGTAATTGAATTAATTCATTATTAAAGTTGTTGCTTAAAATATTAATAACTTAAGCTTCAGTTTGTTGTATTACACTTTGTGAAGATTCAAGTATTTGTAAGGATGAATGATGGAATCTGTTCTAAAGATTTAAAGTATTTGTAAGTATAAATGATGGAATATGATTTAAAGTATTTGTAAGGATGAAAGATGGAATCTGTTCTAAAGATTTAAAGTATTTGTAAGGATGAATGATGGAATCTGTTCTAAAGATTTCAAGTATTTGTAAGGATGAATGATGGAATCTGTTCTAAAGATTGAAGCAAAAAGTTCAATTAAAAAAAATCTTATGGTTTCTCTGTCAATGACTTGAAAAGCATGGTTTCAGTTGGTTGACTTAAAAAAAAATCTAAACAAATATCTTTTTAAATTGTATAGAATAATTAATTTATCGCATTAGTTTAATTAGTTTATAACAATTGACAGACGCCCTTGGTACAAGCGAACCAGCTCGAACCCACATAAAACTTCAGTGTCTACACCGTACATGGACTCTGCTGGTGTGGGCAAAATCAATACAATTTCCCAAGCTGTGTTTGAAGGGATGACTCCTAAATCAGATCAAGATTGTGCTGAATTTCCTAAAGGGCAGTTGATGGGAGGCTGTCGCTGTGAGGTTGATTCTGATTGTTACATCAGTAAGTCATTTTGCCATTTTAGTCTCTTATAATCTTGCTTTATGGTTACTACCCACCTAGGAGAAGGTAAACTCTGAATCTGAAACTCTGCTGCCTTGCAGCTAAAGCTAAACACAGTCAACTCTGAGAACAAATTAGGAGCTGTTAACCATTAGGCAGCTTTTAGCACACTGCTACACTCTGGCAGTCCCTTCAAAGCTGCTGACCCCAAACTTGTTTTAAATTATTGCCAATCTTTTGGAGCTGACAGCTGCAGGGAAAGGGTGGAACTACTGTGGAACTACTGACTATAGCTAATGCTCAGCCTCTCACCTTGTCCTCCTCGAGATGAGCCATGGTTGTCTTATGCCGGAAGGAAGCTAATGGAATTCTGCATTTCTAAACTGAATTAGTATACATTGAAATCCTTGTTAAACGTTTTGCTCCGATATTAGTTGGTGTCACGGATGAATGTGCGTATGTATGTATAATCTATTTTTACAATCTGCGCGAATGACCGGAAGTGGGTTTTGTTGTCAGACAGAGACCAGCGTGTGTGATATGCAGTAAAGCTGATTAAAGTTTATGTGTTTGATCTAGTGGTTTAATTGTTTTATTTCGTTAACTACAGCTGAACCAGGGACACCTAGACGTATCGAGATCTAAGGTAGATTCTATCGAGTTATAAGTAGAAAGAGTTTAATAGGAAAGCTGTGACAGTTGGCCTCCCTTAGTCGTAACGACTATTGTTCATCTCGTAGAACACTTTTTCATGTGACTGTGGAGCTTCGACATTATTCTGTGCTTATTGTATGTTTTTTGTTTCCAGAGGTTTGTTATATGAGTAAAGCTCCAGGTCCTAACTCTGATCACAGAAGATGTGCCACTGAGCGTGTGGAGGCTGTGACAGGTCTGGATATTTTGTATGATGATTTTCAGAAGAAATCTTTAGAAAGTATGCAAGCTTCAGACTTTCGCAAGTCATGTGGTCAAAAATATACATGTCGTAATGGGGAACCAAACTGTGAGACCAGGTGAATGGCCATTCATATTTTAACATTTCAGCAAATTTTTGTCATGTCATTACTAAGCATTTTTATGCAGGGTTCCCACATGACCTGGAAAAATTTGAGAATAATAAACAGCAAAGTTCTATTAGAAGTTTCTACCCCTTCATTTTGTATGTTGAGTGTGTGTTGGGCTGATCAAGACTTGATTTGACTTTATGTTGTGTTTTTGTATATGGAATCTTAAATGTGGAGTTTATAAATTTGCAATGAACACAAGTCTTTATTTGTTATTAAAAAAATCTTTGAGTAAGCTTAGTAAGCTTTTATATTGGTTATAGTTATCAACATAAACTATTGATCTAGTTAAAATAATGTTTATTAACAAATATTTTTAAGGTTAAACATGCAATTTTTTTTTAAATTCACCATTAAAAATAGAAACTGCTATATTGATTTGTACAAAGATTAGGATAGAATTTTCTTTTTAAGATTGTATTAAGAAACCATTTTGAAAGTCCATTAAGTTACTGGTTTTGTTTATGTGGAGATATAAGAATAGCTTTTCAAAGTAAAAAACAAAAAAAGAATTTTGACCCTGAAATCTATAAAATATGCACATGAAGTAAAAATATACATTTAAGAACACATGCAAACATTGGCAGTGATTTTCAATGTTTTTCTTTAGAGAAGAACATTGTTAAAAAAAAAAGTGTTTAATTGAAATTCTGGATTGACAGTAAAATGTCCCTCAGTCCCTTTCATCAGCCTGCTCAGGACATGTCACAGCTAATTAACATTGTTTTTGTTCTAATAAGGTATTTACAAAATGTTGATATGGCCTTGAGAAAGTAGCTTTTTTTTTTTTCAATAACATTTGACATTTTTCATTAGTGCAATGAGTGTTGAATTTTGAGTGCTTGCTTTTGAAGGATGCAGATATTTGTTCTTGATATTTTTTAGAATGTTCAGATAAATACATGTCTGTGTATTTTTGTGGGTAAAATTGTGGAATTTTATGTCCTAATTTGGCTTTATTTAACCTTCAGTATGGAAACTCAGCATACAGCATTGTAATAATTTTTATTTTGAAAATTGAAAATACTTTGATCTTCAATACAACATTTCCATTTTTTTCCCCAGATGCTATTTGTTTGATTCATCTGCATACTTGGTTATGGACCCTGACTTTCTGACTGCTAATGCTCTTGATGAGTCACAATATCAGTCTGTTACATTGGGACGTAAAGAAGGGGAGGTGATGAAACATCTTGTTTACAACTACAAGTTCATCATACGAGAAGAATCCATTGATTTCCAAGGCTCCTGTCGTATCTCAGCTGATGAACCAAAAGTAAGGTTTGACTGTAGTTTATTTATTTCAAAATCAAATGCTACAACAATGGTTTCCAACCATTTTTGAGTCACAACTCATTTATAAATTTATCTTTGTAGAATATTGAATGTTACAGGAATAACTTATATTTAATATATGATATAGCTATGTTGAACTGATTGGATCATGTAAATATTTTACTGTTAGCCACCTATTAGCAGTGGAACAGTGAAACTTTCGTAGACAACCAAATCTATCTGACAGTGAAGTTCAACCAAATCTATCTGACAGTGAAGTTCAATCAAATCTATCTGACAGTGAAGTTTAACCAAATCTATCTTGACAGTGAAGTTCAACCAAATCTATCTGACAGTGAAGTTCAATCAAATCTATCTGACAGTGAAGTTTAACCAAATCTATCTGACAGTGAAGTTCAAATCCTAGAAGCTCTGAGAAATTTTTGCATTAGATACAATTCATAAGTCTACACTGAAACCTGAAATCAACCTTTATATTTATTAAGCTTATATCCACTGTATGTCTAGGTAGACCCATTTCTCCCATTTCTCATCTATTGTGTTGAAATGTGAGGCTTTTCTAAAGTGAATACAATTTAATGTAAACAACAACATTTAACAAATGTAAATAGTCAAATATATTGTGTCTAGCTGTCTCTTATTTTCTGTGGATCTATTCATATAACAGGTCACACTGGATGGACTGCCTCAAACGCCAGAAGACACTGATGACTATTACAAGAATCGAGGAAAAATTCCAAAGTTTTACAATGACTTTGGTTGTATCCAAGATGTAGTCAGTTACAGAACTGATGATGCAGCACTAGGTAATGTGAGGAAATATTCTGTAACATGAAAAAATCAAGATGTCTGCATGTAGTCACTCAATGAATGTCTCTGTGTGTTGTGTCTGTACTTGTAATCACAAACAATTTCCAGTATAAAAAAAACAACAGTTTTAGTAAATGCTGCCAACAAAAAGTCTTGCTTAATTTCTATGTGAATAACAAATATTGTCAACTAAGTTTTCTTTAAAAAATGTTTTGTTTAACTTTTGATGTGGAAAATTTTTTAACTTTAAAAATCTTTTCTCCTAAATAGATAATAAGTTTCCTTTTCCTTAAATTCAAGCTAGTCCTAATAAAAAAACAACTAGTGGGTAGCAATATTAATTTCATACATTCATAATTAATCATGACATAGTCCTTTTCTTACAATATCTGATTTTACATAAATATAATGAAAACTGGTGTTGAAATACAATTTTAAAAAATTAGCATTTCTTATATTTTTCTCTAGATGTTCTAATTGATTTTTTTTAAATCAATGCATTATAATTATTCTAATTCGTGTCTGTGTCTAATTACTTTTCATCATGTAGGGCCCAGTGGTATGATAACAGGCAATGTGTCAGGCCCATGTATGTCAGGGTTGTATTATGTCACAGCTTTGCCGCAGACAAATCTCTATCTTCTTGTCATTGAGGACTGGCTCGTCTATAAACAGTCCATGTTTTACAACTTCCATTGCAAGATAACCCGCAGGTAGGTCTTTTATTTTAATTTCACAGCATTTCCTTAATTAAAGAAAGTTTTGTAACAAAATTTACTTTTGTTTTTGTAAAAAAAAAAGTATATTTTTTTCACATATATATTTGCTTTTACATTTGCATCAACACACAAATTAAAACTGTAGGGGAAAAAAAAATCAGTTATTCTTATGAATGCCTGAGTCCAAGAAGTAAAAAAAAGTGAATGACAGATTTTGAGTTGCAGCTTTACTCTTATAGTGATGGATGATGTTTGTATTTGTTTTTTTTTTAGTGTTAACTCTTATATTGATGGATACTGTTTGTATCTGTTTTTTAGTGTTGTCAACAGTGGAGCTTATCGTATCATCAATGGAACTTGTGCTCATGAAGACACGTCTGCCAGAACCATGAAGGAAGAAGGTAAATGTCCAGCGCTAAATGAAGTCCCTCTCAAATGTCAGTTTAACAGAGCCACACTTGTTGTCTTGAACACCCTCAGTATACTCCCTGTCTTAATTTACTTTTTGTTATTTAGAACATTGGCTCTAAGATTTTGATGGGTTACTTTTGGCTCTGAAAATTCAGTTATATCTTGAAAAGCTAGAAAAATATATTTGACTAGTACATTAAGACCAGTTACAATCTATTTTCAAAAACAAGGTAATTAGTTACTTCACTTTTTGTAGGATAATGAATTCAAGTTATAAATTCTGCAGATTTGGTAAGCAAAGCTGGTTTGAGTTCTTTTACATTGAAAACAGTTGAACTGAAATAGGTTGTCACAAAATCTGAATACTTGGTAAATAAAACATAAAAAAAACTGGATAAGTTCTTAAGAATCCGTGTGACTGTCAATACAACGAAATAGGAACACTACAAGTCTTACATTTTGACTAGATTGATATTCTTGGGACTGATTGACTGTATCAATCCATGTACTGTTTGTATAAAGCTCTGATTGTTAATAATATTTGTTTTCAAAATGAAATGGCCGCAACATTTGTTGTTTTCATTTCCTCCAGACTTGATGTAGTAATACTAGCTTTGTCTTTGAGTTGGAATAAAGAATTTACACTTAATGTATTCTTTCGTTAGCCTATTTTATAACATTTTATGATCTCCTAAGTTTAGTTGAATGTAAAGATAGCATCTTTTTTTGTGGCAGTGAGAATAGTTTCATCAGTTTTAAAAATTTTTTTGGAAAAAATTAAAACATTGAAAATATACCTAAAGTACCGGTACAAAGATATTTTTAGCATGAAATTTTGACACCAAGAAGCATAATATTTATACTTTGCAATTCCATGATTATCTAGTAAATGATTCAATCTGGATAAAAAAAAAACGCCTGTAAAATATGAGCTAAAGTTTGATCTTCCTCCCCCAGAAAATACTTTTGAAACTGAACTCTTGATTAACCTTGCTTGACCACTTTACAGATGAACAAAAATAGAATTGTGATATTATTAAAAACAACCAAAAGTAGCTCTTTACTATATATTGATTTACCACATTGGTTTGAATTTGTTTTGTTTTTTACTGTTGTATGTTTTATTTTTTAATACAACAGTTGTATGTAGTTTTCTCTCATGTTAAATATTCCTCATTATACAAGTCATTCCAAAAAAAATATAAGGCTATTTTGAATTTTTAAATAGCTTTTTTCCCAATATAAAAGACTAACAATTCACATTAATTTTTAAGCATCTTTTTTAGTAAACTTATGTCCATATCATTTTCTGTTTAAAAAAATTTGTCTACTGGTCTTATACACCATTTTGAAAGTTGCTACAAGAATTTTATTTTTTTATGACATTACATTAGAGCCATGTCTAGAATGTATTTATTATGTTTTAATAAGTATTTTTTGTGCAATACTTGTATTTCCTTTTTTTTTTTTAAAAAAAAATCTCAGTTAACTTTTCAATAATGACTTAAGAAGAGAATGAATTGTTAAGCCATAAAGTAAAGTAATTTCTTGTAGGACACTTTTTTAGTTGTACTTTTCCTTTCAGTCATTGTGCAATATTTGTTGATGCAGGTTGTTCAGACCTTCATTAGAAGGGAGTGTCATTTTTATTTTGCTGTTTTGTGATTTTTTTTTTGAATCAAATTGGATTTTGTTGAACCATATCAAAATTGTCAGATTTAGTACAACTTTTTCCTGGATTCTGAAAACAGTTATTTCTACATTGACTAAATCTAGCTAGTTTATATTTACTTAGATTCTCTAGTCACTTTATATAAATGTCTCTGCATTTAGTTTTGTAATAAACAAAAATCTAAAAAAATAAATTTGCTTTTGATCTTTTTATTAAGATACAGTATCAGTGTTTACTCAATCTCTTTATTTCTACAGAATTATAGGCATGTTACTAAAAGATTTTCACAAGTATAAAATAAAGAAAATAGAAAATTACAAGACTAACATTTTTATTTAGACCAAGGCAAATGATGTTTTCTTCTCTATAAATACTTGTTTTATTTATTAAAATAATTCTATACATTTGGAGTAATAATTTACAGACATACAAGCAAACAAAAAAATAATTTTGACTAAAAAATTTTTTATTTATAAAATATATTTTGTGTGTGGATAATCTGGCAACAGGCTAAATATTTATTTAAAAAATTAATAACATATTTAAAACACCAAAAAAAAAGTGTTTTTTTTTTTAAAGTAAATTATGCTGCAATTCAATTTTACAAAATAGAATGTGCATAGTTGCTGTCAGTCTATGATAATGACATGTAATAAACAAAAATTCCTTTTGTTTTGTGTTATAAGTAAAATAACACTTTATGACTTGTCTCAAATGGTGGAACAGAAAATATGAAGACTAAAATGAGCACCCAACTTGTTGCTATCATGAAAGTACAACTTACTTATTCTATTGTTTCTATTTATTGGTTCAAAGACTTATTTTGCCAGTAATCTGAGTGGTTAATAAGAAATATCTAACAGCGAAGTTTGGGCTGGATGTTGATTTTGTTTTTATTTTGAGGAACAATCCTTTACCATTCCTAATTTTCATTGAAGAACTGAGCCTTTGGAAAATAAAACAAAAATGTTTAATAATTTGTTTAAAGGGATGTTTTATGTCATTTAGAGATAGCAGATAATGTCAAGTCAGGTGAAATCTGTTATATTTATACCAAACATAGATATGTTATCTACATCAATCAATCTTCATTAAGAAAAAATATTTCTGAACCAAATGGTGGTCTAAATAAATTGTACCAAAACATTACAACCATTCATTGTAATTAGCAGATCAAAAGTGACATTTTTCTTTACTAGTTGTCATGGAGCCCTAGACATTCTGATCAAGTCATCATCATCATTAATCTCCATTTGAGTGAGGAATCCAGAGTTTCAAAATCCTTTCATGCAAAAGCCTTGGAGAAAAACCCTGCCATTTTGCATGGTGCATGTATGTCACCATATATGTCAAGAATTTGTGGATTTCCATACCTGTCAAGACTGATCTAGTCAGAATAGTTAAGTTGCTCACAATGACTGGTATCACTTATTATGTTATCTGAATTCCACCTCAAATATCACGCAAGTCAATTTTTTAAATGGCCATACAACCAGTTAGGAGATAAACATTTTTGTGGCATATGGTGCTAAAATGTCTTAAACTGCTATTTTTAAACAAATATCTGCATCAAGTATTTATGTACAATGAGAGATGGAACAAAATATAAACAGCTTGCAGCACATGCAGCATATTATGTCCACATGAAACTAGAACAAATCTATAAATAAAAGTCAGATCATAAAAACAACATGTCTACAGTTCCAGTGTACACTGTGAGGATCAACAAAGTGGGTGCATGTATCAACTCAAGGCATGCTAGCTTCATAAGGAGACTCCTGAAATAATCAAGAAAAACTCTTTAAATTTGCAAGGATATCTGATATTGTTTAACTTAGACTCTTATTAACCAGACTTAATTAAAATCCAACTTGTTTTGATGAGTAATGAAATTTTTTTTTCTTAAATAATCAAAGGCTTAACTATAGAAGAAAGTGACACCATATATAGCTCCTTCCCAAACAGTGGTTGTGGAGCAGAACATATTTAAATAGCTATTTGACATTAGGCAAATAGAGATGTATTCATTAGATCAGGGGTGAGCAACCTTTTTCTATTGAGGGCGCATAAATTTTTTTTAGGAATGTGGTGGCTGCACACACACACACACACACATATATATATATACACTTACAACTTAGAAAAATAGAAAAATATGGTAGATAACTGTATATAATGTCTTTTAGTTGACATGTACATACTCTATTACAGATTTATATTTCATTTTTTTTTACACTCTCGGTTGAGGCATTACAAGAGTTAGCAGTTTCTGAAACTAATTTTTCGAGTGTTTGAATTTTTAATTGCCTTTTTACATTCTAAAATTTTAGTTATGTAGTTGTACCTAATGTAAAGTATTTTACTGATTACAAACTGTGGAACTAGCTTACTAGTTGTTGTCCTTGTGATGGATGTCAAATTATACTCAGTCAGCATCGACCTGTTCTTACTATTAAAAAAATAATTTTTTACAGTTGTATGTGGACCGAAATAATGTGAGAGTTTAGTATCAAAGTTATTTAAGTGTAGCAACACAGCTTCTGGTACCCATAAAATTCCTGTGGAAAGACTGGAACTTCTCAGTTCATAATTTGCTTGGAGGTTTGTCCTCTAGAGCTGAATCAGCTTCTGCATTAAGTGGTGAACTAAGGGTATTGAAAACTGCTTCCAAGTTTTTGACGACTTAAAATTCGCTTTCAAATTCTACAGTCAAGAAATCCAACCATTTCACTAGAAATAGTTTCAACTTTCAGCAAAGTAAAATGACAAAACCTGTTTTTACTCGCTTACCCGGTACCTAGAGAAATAGGGCAGCTTTGTTTTAAAAGATTTCACATGCACATACATTTCATGTGCAAGCAACCCAATGCAATACTTCCGATGAAAAGTCTATCTTCCACTCTTCATTAGAAATATTAGTAACAAAGTTTGTTCTTCAAAGAACATAATTCCTTGAGATCCCATATTTTTCTCAATACCTTGCCCATGCTAAGCCAGCAGATACTACTGTGGTACTGAACATCAAAATGTTTTTGTTTCCAAATCTTCGAGTACTTTTCCGGACTGCTTGTGGTTAAGACTTCTAGCTATGATAAGTTTGATCACTGAGATGGGTGGGTCAACGATATGTTTGATATTCAATGCAGCTTGGCGCAAGCATTCCCATTAACTCCATTTTGAGTTTATGGTTGGAATAGTATTCTTTTATTTATTACAAAAACTTTCAGTCATCGGTTGTTTAACTAGCCATCTTTTTCCAAGCCAGCACTTTCAACACATTTTTAAAAGCATTAAATATATACTGGCCTGAGTTTGTGTCTTTGATTGAATGTTTTGACATATTACCAATAACAATAATCGTTTACTTTAAACTTTTTAGAATGACATTTAGCACCTTTATCATAAGTGATAAGAAGTTTCAATAATTTATATATATATATTTAACATTTTTTTTTTTTTTTAAATATTTGCATTTCAATAAGTATAATCTGTGGGCACACCTTATTTTTGAAGGTGTTGGCCACATAAAATACTGTGCGGCCCAAGGCAGTAATTTGCCCACCCCTGCATTAGATTAATTCTTTTAATACACTTTTCTTTATTGGATGACCTATTTATAATCCCAAAAGTACACTAGCTATAAATATTAACCAAAACTTATTATGCAGTAGCTACAGTATTAAAAAAAAACTATAAAAAAAAACAACAACTTATCTATTGACCTGGTTTAGCTTTTTAAATTCCACAATCTGTGTGAAAATGTGTTCTAGAATGTGTTTGGCTGTACGACTTTCTTGTGGTAGATTGTGTGTGACGCCAAGAATATCACCACACTCTCTGACATAGTACTCAAGATCATCATCACTGCCTGCAACACAAATGAGCAACAAACAATAAGACAGGACAAAAAATAAACTCTTTAATCTGACAGCGAAACAAAATAGAGAATGATGTATGAAACAAAAATATGATGATGAAAATGTAAAAGGTAAACAATGTTTTAAAATGTAATAGTGGAAGTATTTTCCAAGATACTATGATACATACAATTTTCTAGCTGCTTTACATTCAACCTATCATTGTGCAATTTGTAGTGAAGAAACAATTCATTAGTACTATATAATTGAGAAGATGTTCGTTACATTTATTTGTAATCTGAGCTATTCTGACTTTTTCTGAAGAAAACTGCTCATCCAAATCAAAGAGTTCCAGTGCTGGAGCTGGCAGTTCTCTAAAGGAAGGTGGGAAAACCTTCAACAAAAAGGAAACAGGCTGATAAAATATTTAGTATCAAAGCAATTCAGAAAACAAAATATTGACAAAGTGAAAAATATTCAATAAGGTCAAAAAACAGTGTAGAGATAATTATGCAAAGCATTTAGATTGACTTGAATAGCTTTGCATTGACAGTGAAAAAAAAAGATTTTTTTTTTTTTAGTTGAACCAACATTAGGTTACATGTAGTGACTAGACATAAGTATTCTAATTCTTTGATTAGAATATCAAAAATGGGAAATATAGCTTTTACTTTTGATGATTGAAAGAATTTTCAATTCAGCTTTTGCCCCATCAATTAATTTCTATGTCATCATTAAAAGTACCCTGTTTATATTGTATCTTATAGATCACTGATATTCTTCCTTCAAAGAGAGAATTATATATTGTATTTGATAATAGTATCATACAAATTAAATCAAACTATTGTTTATCCTATACAATAAGAAAATGTACAATTTAAAGTCATTATAGTCATTCCTAAATTTGAGATGACTAGATAAGAACAAAGTGATTGCATCACTTCTTACAAACAAGCATTTAATAAATTTTTTTTAGTGCTCTCCTTTGACTAAGATTGTCTTCAACAGTCAGTTTCACTTTAACAAAGATATTTTTTTTATTACTTTGCAAGAATCAATTTTAAATCATTTCTTAGAAAATATCCATTTTCTGATGGAAAAAAAAAATGAAATGTAATTTTTGGAATCAGAATCTTAACATTAATGATACAAAAAATAGACCTAAAAAAAAAATGTGTAGTTTAATGAAATAATAAAAAAAGATTTAACATACAGCTGGTGTCAGAGGTGGTAGCGGTGTTTCAAACTGTGGTGTAATAAGAGTTAATGGTTCATGTTTAACCTTTAGCTCTTCATATGACCTTTATAAGACAAAAAAAAAAAAGCTTTTTTAAAAAAACAAAACTTTCAAAATTTTAATTTTCTGAATGTTAAACAAAAATAAATTGAAAAGCAAGTATTGTTTGAATAAAATAAATTAGAAATTTTAAAAAATTGAGTAGTACACTTTGTGCAGATGGAGCTTTTTTTTACACAGTTTTAAAAAGTCATGTGATGTATCCTTGATAGAATTGCAAAAGTCCACAGCAGCACTTGCAAAGCTCAAGAAAATCTGGAAAGACAAAGCCACAGCCCTTGGTATTAAAGTCAGGCTGAAGGGCTCCTTGGTCATGGTGACATGCTTGCCAAGTCTTAGATGCTAACTACAGAATTGAGATGTTATAAAAGGTTTCTAGGTATCACCTCAAAATGAGGAAATTTGAAACAGGATCACAATGACAAATGGGTCCCATAATGACCTGCTGACCACTATTAAAAAACGCATGGCCATATCATAGATCCTCAGGGCTTGTAAAGATCTTCTGGAAGGGAACAGTACCAGGTAAAAGAAGAAGAGGCAGACAGAAAGTGAAAAGACAACATCAAAGAATGGACGGGCCTGTCATTGAAAGAGATTCAAGTCAAGGCATAAGACTGAGAGGAATAGAGAAAGACGGTTGACAGATCATGTTTGGTACCCCAATGGTCCAACTGACTAAAGGACAGGGGTAAGTGATGTTGTGTCCTAACTTGTAAAGAAACAAAAACATGACATTCTACTTAAAAGGAAACTTGGATGGTTTTACAAATGTGAGTTATTGACAAATTTAAATTCTGTGTAAAAAGTTGTAATAGTAAACATTATACCATTTTTTATTTAGATGCTTAGAAACATTTATAATTTAATAAATTAGACTGTAAATTCTTCACATCCAAAAAATTAACAACAGTAGGATAATGAGATTTTACATTGTTTATGTCACTCCCCTCTAGATCTAACCAATAGGATCTTCAAAATAGGTCACAAAGGTTACAATCGCTTCATTCTTACAGTGACTGCTAGGCTTAGTCCATAGACTATGATAGTCTCACTCACTTTGATTTTAAATTGATAGGCCTAGATAACTTTCTAGTTCTAGACTCTTAATTTTAAATTGATAGACCTAGATAACGTTCTAGTTCTAGACTCTTAATTTTAAATTGATAGACCTAGATAACTTTCTAGTTCTAGACTCTTAATTTTAAATTGATCTCTGCCACCCACTCCCAAAATAAAATAGGTTGTGTGTCCTACTAACTTCAAAAACCTGGCCAGATATACATACATATGTAGGCCAATCATAGCCTACTATGGTGTGTAATCAACTTTTCTGAAAGAACATAGAAACCCTGTGAAAATCTAACCATTTTGGAAATTCAAAAAATTACTTCAAAAAAAAATATAAAAAATCAATTACTAAGTTATTAAAAAAAAAAGAAATAGAATAATATATTTATTATCTGTAAATCAAAACATATTATATCAAAAATTGTCAAAACCATTAGAGTTTCCCTTTAAATACTATATGTTAGGAGTGCACACAATCAAAATAGACTTACTTGATAGCTTTTGGCACCAGGGATGTATCAAGTTTAAACATAGAGTTGTCAAAAAGTGTGGTGATATCTCTTGGAATGTCATCACTTTCTTGCAAGCAAGTTTTCAATTGCTCAGACAACCTGGCAATGTCAGGTAACTGGCAGTAATCATAGATCTGAAAACCAAATCATACAGCAAGATTTAAAATGAAAAAAAAAACAAAAAAAAAATAACTATTAGCAACAAATGGAGTTCTCAAGAATTTAAAGAGACCAAAATTTGATACCTCAGGGTCCTCAGCATCTATTGCATTTAGTTTGATGTCATCCGTTGTGAGAAACTGTATCAGAACATCCTAGTAAACAGAAATATTAATGTAAATGTATCAGAACATCCTAGTAAACAGAAATATTAATATAAATGTATCAGAACATCCTAGTAAACAGAAATATTAATGTAAATGTATCAGAACATCCTAGTAAACAGAAATATTAATGTAAATGTATCAGAACATCCTAGTAAACAGAAATATTAATGTAAATGTATCAGAACATCCTAGTAAACAGAAATATTAATGTTAATGTATCAGAACATCCTAGTAAACAGAAATATTAATGTAAATGTATCAGAACATCCTAGTAAACAGAAATATTAATGTAAATGTATCAGAACATCCTAGTAAACAGAAATATTAATGTAAATGTATCAGAACATCCTAGTAAACAGAAATATTAATGTTAATGTATCAGAACATCCTAGTAAACAGAAATATTAATGTAAATGTATCAGAACATAACATCATCCTAGTGGACAGAAATATTAATGTAAATATTTATTATTACATATTTAAGTTAAAAAGATTTTTATATTGTTTTTCAACAAGACATTATTTACATAATACAAATTTGATTAAAATTTTAAAAGTTTTGCCCATACCAAGATTTTGCTGTTTTCTTCTTTCTCCAAGTACTGATCACTGAACATATGGATGGATCCAAGCACAGCTAGTTTACCTTTACCTTGCTAGGAAGTAAAAATAGCTCGGTTGAACTACATTAGCTATGTACTAACATATATAAATATCAAAAAGTATAAAAAAATTAAAAAAGTATAAATAAATGCATGTTCAAATATTTACCCTTGAAGAATAAAGAGCACAAACTGGTCTGTTGAGTGGGAAACAAACTGTTCCTGTGGACAGGACAGCAACTGAAGGTTTAGCAACATTTAAAGTCGCTCCATAAGGATAGAGAAATGACAGTGCCCTGTTTGACAACAATAAAAGAAGAGAATTAATTCAAGACACCAACAAAAAGATTTCTGTACTTTAGAGATGGCATATTATTATGTTGAGAATGTCAGACTCTAGGTTTTAATTGAAGATGTTCAAAAAACTTTCTTGAAATGTTATTCTTTCTTTACCAAATGTTGTCTTATAAGATGTTGTCTAATAAAATGTTGTCTTATGTTGTGAACATACTTACTGAGCATTGTTACCATCTTCATCTCCAGAACCAAAGCTCACTTTGCCAGCTGCTTGACTAATTGCCCTGAAATTATTTAGAATTATATTTATTAAATAATTTATAAAAATTTAATAATTATGGGGAAACCAAACCTTTAGAAAAAAAAATTGATGATTACTGAATAAGAAAGAGTCCATTTACAAATAATGCTAAGGCCAATTAAAATGATTTTCCAAAAAGTGGGGATGTTTTATATTTGACTAAAATGAAAGGCTTTTCATATCAATTTTCAACAAGACCTACTATACATGTTTTTGTTGTGTTCTGAATCAAATGAGTCATTCAAAATAAACAAATCTAAACTGTCTTCTATATTATGTGATTTAAGTACATCCATGTCAAGAAAAGAAGCCTAATGGCAATGCACAGTTTCTACCCAAAGTACATTTAGCAAGCAGACTTTCTAAAAGAGAAGTTGTTTGGCTAAAGTCATTATCTCCAATACAGAGGAATAATGATAATAATAATAATAATTTTATTTATAATTTAAAAATTTAAAGCACTGTTAACAAACAAAATGTAGGCTCAAGGTGCTGTGATTACATTACAAACATAAATACAAGAGCTAAAATGACAAACTAATCTAAAGTTTTAAACAGGTAGATCTTAATGTTCTTCTTCAAAGTAGTGCAGCATGTTTTCTGTCTGAGATCAATGTTTCACAATAAACACATAAATTTAGAGGATTTGTGTGTGTGTGTAAAACATAACAAAAACAATGAACTGAGCATAGGAAGCATGGTCGAGAGGTTAAGTACGCTTGAACTTGGCTTGGCTACCTATGAAGGGGCTTAAGGTTCGACACCCGACTCAGGCAGAGTTGTGTTTACTGAGTGCCTAAAGGCACGGAAAACCTTCTCCTAAATAACCCCTACTGGTCCACAAACGAGATTGGACTATAGCGCTCTGAGAATGCTATTAGCATGAAAGTAGTAGATAAAAGCTATAATTATTATTATTTTCTGGAGGAGCACAAACTTTTTTTTTTGCTGATGAAGTTAAGATTAGATATCAGGAAGGAAACTCTCTTGGACAAGAAAGAACAAAGATGAAGAAACTGCATTTCACATAGAAAGTTTTGTAAAACACTAACACAAGGACACAACATTTCACAAGGACACAACATTTCACAAGCAAAACAAACAAACAAAAAATCCTCTTAACTTTTTATTCAAAAGCAGTCACAACCTTGAAGGTAGTCAATTACCTGTTTAATACTCCATTTGTGACCAGAGCTTCTTTTGGATGAAAATATTTGTAATAGGATGTTCTCACAACAGAATCTATGACATAAATAGTGAAAATGTTAGCATTAGGAACAATACATTAGAAAGAAGAATTAAATCAACAAAGAATTTATTAATAAATATAAAAAAAAACTATAAGTTGTGCATATATTAATTTCTTTAAAGATTGTATTCTAACCTACCATTATTTATCATGATACCAAACTCTTCTAAAAAAAAATTGATATTGGTTTCAAATCTTGCTTCTCCACCTTCCCCAAGCAAGACTAACACACTGCCACCAGATTCCACGTAAGCTTTTAGTGCAGAAAACTAAGAAAACATTTGGCTTGTTGAAATATTGTTGCATTGAAAAAAAAACAACCTAAATTAACATGAACATTTTACAATTAAAAAAAACATTTTCTATTTAAAGTAGTATTATTAATATAAAATAATGTCTAATTTAAAAAGTTACATGTAACATGATAGTGATACAAATATTTACCTCAGCTGCAGTGAATTTTTCCCTTGGTCCAGGGATAATGAAAAGTCTGGCCTGGTTTAGCTTGTCAGGTGAAATATCATCTTTATTTCTGATTAGATAAACAAAACTAATGTCATTTTCCCAATGATTTATGTTAAATGATTATCTGATATGCAAATTTCATAGAAAAAAATAAGATCAATACTAGTAATAGTTGTATGATGGATATGCATTGCACAGAATGACTCAAAGTGAAAAGGTTCTTCCAAGTCCTTAAATATTTATCTTTGTCTAAAGATTTATTACTAGGCCAAGTTATCAAACAAATTTACACCAAGAAATACAAAAAAATACAACATGAATACATAACAGAATATCAAATGTACACATACACCTAAATGCAGCTTAACTATTTATAGAGATGAAATATGTTTGAAAATTATTAAAAGTTTAGTTAAAAAATTATGAATTCAAAATAATATTGTAAGAAGCACAACAACAACAAACAAATGAAATACAAAAACACAAATTTGCTTACAAGACTAGTCGCCATGAGGACCTCAACTTTCTATTCAATGTCTTGAGTCCATTGTTGACATTAAAGAGTTCTTTTTTGGAAGAACTGAAGATGATTGTATTTTTGGAACTTTTTTCATCTCCTACCTGAGATCATATACCACAGATTCATTTTACCACAGCATGATTATCTTTATGCATACATATTTCCATTATTATGTTTCTCAGTTTCTCAATGATATATGTTAACTCTTTGACTTCGTAATGACGCTTCCATTGTTGATTTTACCAAGCTATAAAGCTCAGATCAACGCTGGCAACATCAGTGTTTTTAAATTTACGTTTTCATGTTTTTTCTCCTATTTATGTTTTTAATTGATTTAAACATTATCTTGAATAGTTTCCCTTTGCTAAACATCTGGAATTTCCTTCTTTCAATGTGTTTTTACAGTGAAAGATTTTTGAAAGAGTGGGGTCTTAAAAAGGCTCTAATTTCCTTATGTGTTTTTAAATGGTTTTTATATAAAATTATGTTGAAATATGAATAAATATTATAAATAATATTGTGTTTTTTCTTTAAGATTTTGTGATGATATGGATAAATATGATTACAAAAATATTTATTTTCAATATGGATCATACAATTTTCGAAGATCAGGTCTAGATCTAGATTCTGGAGGTCTTTGTGAGCCATGTGGATCTTGTAATATGGCCATATATTTTAAGCTTGCGTTTCTTTACAATAGTTAGCAGGTCATCATGGGGTCTGATTCGCTGCAGTAACATTGTCTCTAAACTCTTGGTTTGTGATGCGGTCTTTGAAAGTGATGCCTAGGATCCTTCTGTAGCATCTCAATTCCATTGCTAGGATCCTCCTCTCTAGCTCTGCAGTCAGTGTCCAAGACTTGCAAGCATATAAAAATGTGGCCATGACCAGGGAGCGCATCAGTCTGATTTTGGTGCCGAGGGCCAAGCCCTTAAATTGTCTTTCCAAATTATTTTCAGTTTTGAAAGGGCTGTGGACTGTGCTATTCGAGCAGGAGTTCTGGTTTTGTTCCCTCATCTGAGACAATAGCTCCGAGGTATTTGAAGCTGTTAACACTAGTCAGCTTTTCACCTCCAATACTGATGCCTCTTTTAAAGCCCTGTTGGCTATTGGTCATAATTTTTTTTTCCAGCATTTATGTGCATGCCATATGCTGCGGAAGTCTTGTCAATGTGCATCACAAGTCTTAGCCTAGTTATAGAAATAGTAGCCTCAAAAGTTCAGTCTAATAAATTAAATAATTTATAATCACATTCAATATCATTCAATAATCAATATGATTCAATTTCAATACACTCATTCACTCATCATCACTCAATTTACTGTAATGTTACAAATGTATTACACTAATTACAGTTCAGTCTGTTGAGTTAGTAAGTTACACACTAGATCTGACCTAAGTAAATCACTAATAATAGTATAATAAATAATAGTAATAATTAGTTCACTAAATAATAAACTAATAACTAAGTAATACTTTAGAAAATCTAGATTTATTATAATTATACAGAAACTAGAGTGTCACTAGTATTTAGTTACTTCTAGATCAGAAGCGAACAGCATAATATAAATTATTATCCCCCAATCAATAGGCGAAGAAACCAATATAAGAATATGTTGATACAAAACATTGTTTACCTCTGTTGTCGGCGCCATGGTGGCTTGGTTAGAAACTATTTGTAACGGATGTTACATTACGAGAAAAAAAAAAGGAACGAGGAAAATTTTTAAAATTATTAAATGTATTATAAATTAATTTCTATTCATCTTTTGTTTAACTAAGTTATTGTTTATATTATTTTAAATTAAGGTTGCTTCTAAATTAATATAACAGGAAGAAATTTAACATTCTTGGGTTAGGGTTAAAAGTCAGAGGTCATCCACTTCTAAACAAAAAGTGTGTAAGCGTGTTGTGTGTGGGGGCGTTACCCGTTTGAAGTTTGCATGCCTGAATAGATTCAGAAATAAAGTTTACAAAATTATTTATTTACAAGGAATTCAAATTAAACAATTTCATCTTTACACAATTTTAGTAAGTAGATTTAGGCATAAATCTAAATTCATTAAATAAATCTTTTTAGACTAGTTTAGTTCTATGCACCCGAAGAGAAAGTGATATTGCTCGCGTGCAGATAAATCAGGCAGATCTAAGTTTAACACAAGATTCAAGATAGGCCAGTTTTCAATACTGATCCGGGTAGGTCTAGCCCACATGTCTCTTTAAACCATTGAAAGAAGAAACCATTTTGGATGGTCACATCTAAGACCCGATTCAATGTCAATATATATAATGATATCTTCATTTTTAATGCGAAAATTTATTACAACTGAAACATTTAATGATTTATTAGTGTAAACAATAAACTAATTCTAATAGCTACCATTTGCATTGTTGATTGTACCTCAACTCTCAACAGTCTATAAAATTCAATTTAAAAATAAACGTAATTTATTCGATAGAAATGGATAAATATTATTGAGTTGTCATAGGGAGAGAACAAACTGTAATAATAAATGGCTCTAAATCAACACCAATAACAGTAAACTCAGGTGTACCTCAAGGAACAGTCTTGGGTCCACTACTATTTTTAATTTACATAAATGATTTACCAAATTGCATTAGTTCAGGAACAAAAGTCAGATTATTTGCAGACGATTGCATAATATATAGAACAATAAAAACAAAACAAGACACATATATTTTACAAAGAGAATTAGATGAATTACAGAAATGGGAATCAAATTGGAGCATGTCTTTCCACCCAGAAAAATGTCAGTTGTTAAGAGTAACAAAAAAAATTAAACAAATTAATTCCACTTATCTTATTCATGGCAAACCAGTAACACAGACTAAAAACTCAAAATACCTAGGTGTTATAATAAATGAAAAACTATCATGGAATCCACATATTGATGAAACTATAAAAAAATCCAACAAAGCATTAGGGTTTATTAAAAGAAATTTCTATAAATCAAATAAGAACATAAAACTAAAATGTTATTTAACCTTGGTTAGGCCAATAATAGAATATGCATCCACCGTGTGGGACCCCTCAACTCAAGAAAACATTAAGAAACTGGAACAAACACAAAATAGAGCAGTGAGATTCATAACAAACGAATATTCACATTTGACTAGGGTAACACCATTAGTAAAATCACTAAATTTAGAAAGCCTTCAGGACAGAAGACTCAAAAGTAAAGTAGCAATTATACATAAAACACTGAACCATAATCTTCAAATACAAAAACAAAATTTAATAAAATACTCTGAAAGACACAAAAATAAAGGCACATTCCTCGTCCCATATGCTAGGACAAATTTGTACAAATACTCCTTCTTCCCTAGTGCTATTAGAGCATGGAATGGGTTGCCTGAGCTAGCCAGAAAAACCAGTGACTTGGCAGAATTTAAGTCATTGGTTAATATGCATGACTAAATGCATGACGCGTAGGACGTAATCATCTTCTTTTTTGAAGTAACGTCTGTATTATATAAGATAAGAAGATAAGATAATCATAATGCCTTTTTTATAGTCATTAATTTTTTAAGTGCATTCTGTGATGTGAATTGTTAATTTTGACAATTGTATTCTACTTAAATGTAGATTCAATAACAAAATCCATATCAACTAAACCTTC
Organism: Biomphalaria sudanica; assembly: GCA_036873155.1. NCBI lineage: Eukaryota > Metazoa > Mollusca > Gastropoda > Planorbidae > Biomphalaria > Biomphalaria sudanica. Next base: position 528,569 of record JAZGLO010006571.1, on the reverse strand, counting down.
ATTAACTTTAACTTTTATTGTTGTAGTCAGAAACAAACAGAAAATCTTTCTTTGCATATAGCAGCATTTTTTTTTAAAACTAGCCCATACTTGACCTTTAATTTTAATCATATTAGACCTAATTTATGTGAATTTTCTTGTATTAATCTAAAGGCTACAAAAATAGGAAAAAGGTTACCTAATTGTACACTAAACATTTTTTGATGTAAAAAAAATAATTTTATAAATATATCAGTTAATAAATGCTGAAAATAACTTTTGCATTTTGTTTGTGTGTGTGTAAATGTTAACCTTTAAATTTTGTTTGTAGTTTTAGGATGAGTAAAGTTAACTCAGCTCCAGAAGAGTTTGGGAAAACACAAGCTACTATTTCAGAATTTGTAACAAGGGAAGAAGATAAGAAATATGTGGTAGGTTAATCAACTCATTTTAAGTGTAATAAAACAAGCACTTAGAGAATAGGGCACTTTTAGCTTGTCATATGTTTAGATCAATTATAAACATTGTTGTACATGCAAACCAGAGAATGCCCACCATGTCCTTCAAAGTTGCCCATAGCCCTCTGATAGAAGAAAAACTATATGTAGAACTACCTGATCTGGAGACCACTGCATGGTTCATCTCAGATTTAGTATTACTGATTTGAAACCTCAGACATAAACAAAATTTGAAAAAAGAAGATGGAGATTAAGTTTTATAGATGCATGTCAACAACATTTAAACTTTTTTGTTATTGTTTTTATTAATTGGTAAAAATAATTAGGGAAGGGAGACAATGCATAAAATTTCCCTTTTATTGGTCAATGACAACAAAGTAATGGAAGTGTCAGGCATAAATCTGGAAAGTCATATGCACATATTGAACACACATTAGTCAAGAGTTCTAAGTTATTTCCACCTGCATGTTTGGTCCTATCAGAGATGTTAATCTTGACCTCTTAACTAGGTCATCATGACATTTTATCTGACACCCAATGTGCTGTAAAGAAATTATCTGATTTGTTGCCATAGTTTTGATCCTCACTCCACTCTCTGCTAAGGTTGTTATCAAGAGTTTTTTGCTTAATCAGCCATGGTCTTTGAGTTGCTGACTCATTGAATACTCAGCTTCCTTCTAATCAAACGACTATTTAAAGTTAGAGAATCAGGAAGTTAATAACTGAAACAAATCTCACTAGCGGTCCCAACCACTGGCATATCAATCTGTACTCTTAGTTCAATACTGTAAACTCAGATCACTATGTAATACACTGTATCCTTGACATCATATTGGTCACTGGCACCCAAATGTTTTTTTGGTTTGGAGTCATAAAAATTTTGGACATATGTTTTAGGTTCTTTTCACGGCCAAACTTGAAACAAAAATCGTAGAATCTGATGAATCATAGAATTTGTAACTTCATTTAAAATTGTTGGCAGAAGTATCAAGGGATATTTGCTAACTATAATTTACTGGTTCATAATTTAAATATAAAGAAAAATATTTTAAAAAGAAATAAGTTAATACCTGTTCATTTTGTGACATAAAAAACTTCAAGGGATTTTTTTAATGGCTAGTATTCCCTTATACTTTCTCTTTCTTTCAAAAAATTCTTTAAAAATAATGTTTTGAATGTTTGTGTGTTACACTTCTGATAGTAACACCAAGCGACATACACACACTATAACATAGTAAAGACACACCATAACCCGCTTCCATATAAATGTAGCAACTTGTACAGAGGGTCAACCAAACAATAAGCGGATAGATCGAAACATTTTATGCTTGTGCATTTGTTCGTGAATGAACATGATGCCACAACCTTGTAAGTGGTAGAATTATGAATGATCTAGAATTCTAGATTCTCATTCAAAAACATTAAAACGCAAAAACAACGTAACATAAAAAGTGTCAAAAATTTTTTAAAGACATATATAGTGAATTACCTCCCCTGTTATAAAAGTACTTTTTTTTTTTTTTTTACAAAGTTTATAATACAGTCGATTTAATCTGCTCAAAGTAAACATCAAAAGTTATAATTGCAGCTTTGCAATCAGAACAAATACATCAACATAATGTTTGTAAGGAGAATAAAAAACAAGTATTAAGATCTTCTTGCTCACACAAGGGAAAACATTTTCAGTTTTATTTTTCACATTTTTCACCGCGTTCGTAGACCTACTGTTTAAAACAAACCAAAAAATTCTCCTCAATAGAGCGAGCTGACGTCATCAAACCGTGAACTAAATAAATCGAGTTTTCTGACTTTTTTTTTTAACCCATTCGTTTCACGTAGTTCAGCAATTTTCTTCTCACTTTGTTTTCAAATTGTATGCTGTGATGTGAAATGTGTGTGTGTATGTATACACTTACATCATAGAAAACAATAGTGACGATACTTGAACAATTGTATTTTTTGTTTAGTGACACTGAAATGTTGTGTCTTGTATCAAGATCAAAGTGAGAAAGACCTTTAGTAAACATCAGATATAGCCTTGGCATATGTAGATAGAGTGCTGCTAGCACGCAGGGACAGCCTACGATTTTGTTTATTACCTATACTCACTATTATTACCTATATTCTCTTTATCGCCCCCAAACCAAAGACGCAGGGACTGGGTTGATTCCCCCACTCCCTAATGCCGCCTCTGGTTTATGTACCGATTTCCTTCAATTAATAACAAATTTCTCTACAAGAATACTATGTTGTGATATAAATATCAAACACTGATCTACAGTAAAAAATGAATATTTTGTGTGTGCATTTGTTCAGTTGATACTTAGGACCAGATAGCCGATCAAGTTTCAGCGTTTTTTTCAAACGGCTTGTGTGTGGAAGGGGCAGCGAAGTCGTTGTTTTTTTTTTCAAAGTATAAAAAATCTTTTAGTACTGTCATTGTAAATTAAAATACATATTTGCAGTGCTTTGTTTGTGCTGTACTCAGTGCTGGATGGCTTCACTTGAGCTACTCATACATTAATCAGAAACGTTGAAATACAAGAAAAGTAAAATCGGTTTTTCCCCACATTGAAAAATGTGCCGGTACGCCGTACCCTGCGGTGCGTACCGTCACACAATACGGCTGGTGAATGAATCGAGTCCAATGACATTGACTTACTAGATCTGAAATAATTCAGGGACGTCGTTTCTTCTTTCATACCCGAGATGCAACAAGATAGGGGGGGGGGGGGGTTCATGGTTTTTGTTTTAAGGAGGCATTGCAGTATGGGTGGCCAATGCCATTCTACCCGCACTATTGGAAAGAGACTCGGTCCAAAACTTCTTGCAATGATATTACGACGATGAAACTCATTGGTACATGCTCTACTGCAATATCGGCCTTCTCATAACTTTGTTTACAAACTTATATCAACTCATTCTGACTGTCTGAGTGGAATCTTGTACGCGTTATTTTTCCCACTTCCAATTCTAGGATCAAATTGAAACTTTGCACACTTATTAATTGTCCATGACAACACTTGACACTCACTTTTGTTTTATATAGAAAATGAACTTAGCTAAGAAGTCGTTCGCTAAAAAATTTTTAACTATAGACTTTTTTTTTTTACTATAAATCTTCTATTTTTATAAGTACTTGAATAGCTCAGTGGCTAAGACGTCGGCCTTCCACCAAGGAGGTTCGAGACATCGAATTTGAACTCAAACTCGAAAAACAGTTTTTGATAATGCAGAACGGAACCCCCCCCCCCCCCCAAAAAAAAAAAAAAACACACAAAAAACTGGTCCACAAAAGTGATTGGACCATATCGTACCGAGCATTCTATAACGCTTAATTAAAAAAAGAATATTTCCAATGGCACAAATTTATTATCGTTAGTCTAGATCTATTAAAATTAATCACACGATTGATGGAAATTGTACTTCATATTTGTTAATATCAACTCACTCTGTCTGATAAAAAGTTTGTACAGGTTATTTCTCCGGCACCCGATCTCGGATCAAACTGAAATTATTTCTTTTACCTGACAACACGAGAATAAATAAATAAAATTAACCAGTTAGTTAATTAACTGTTGTTTGTTAATTATTTTGTTTGGTATATCGAACAAGGGAAAAAATAGTAATTGACTGAAGTGGTGGTATAAGCTGAATTAGTCCCCTTTATAGGTCGCCGCTTTAAAGCAAATTTTAAACAGACAATACATAACTATATACTCTTCTATAGTCATAAGCACCTCAAAAGCAGAGTGGTTACTATGTTGGCTTGAGGAGGCGTGTCCCATGAACTCGAAGTCAGGTAGTTCCTCCCCCCTCCCTTTTTGAATTTTTTTGAAACGTATACGTATTTTTAAAAAATGTTTTTCTTGCTTTTAAAGTATTTTTTGCAAAGCTTATATCAACTTACTCTGTCTGTCTGTCTGGTAAAACGTATGTACACGTTATTTCTCCCACACCCATTAACGGATCGAGTTGAAACCTCGCACAATTATTCATTGACATAAGCAAGACATGAGTCAATAAAAAAGTAACCTATAAGATAATTAATTACTGATAATTTATTATCTTGTTTAATAGCAACAAGGGAAACTAATGCTTCAGTATTCACATATATGGCTAAATTTGTTTGGTTTAGTCCCCGTAATTAATTGTTAACGCGCATTCTCCGATCTATTTGATACTTTAAACCAGTGATGCCCAAAATACGTCCCTACGGGCCAGATCCGGCTGCCGACACGTCGGCAAAAAAGTGTAGCCCCTATTTCCTTTTTTTCCAGAGAAAGAAAAGGTTTTAAAATTTTTCTTACCTACGTTAGGACACTCACTTTCTCTCTGATGGAATGGTACTATAACCTTTAACATTTATACGTTTATGAAATGAGAGAGCCGAATAATCTACAAGTGGACTCTGAATTTAGAATCTACCAGGAAAAGTGAACGGATCTTACTTTTTTTTTTAGGGGGGGGGGAAATGATAATAAGTCAACAAATTAACGGCACTATAATACAACTATGACCGCACTATAATACAACTATGACGGCACTATAATACAACTATGACGGCACTATAATACAACTATGACGGCACTATAATACAAATATGACGGCACTATAATACAAATATGACGGCACTATAATACAAATATGACGGCACTATAATACAACTATGACGGCACTATAATACAACTATGACGGCACTATAATACAAATATGACGGCACTATAATACAACTATGACGGCACTATAATACAAATATGACGGCACTATAATACAAATATGACGACACTATAATACAAATATGACGGCACTATAATACAAATATGACGGCATTCTTTGTTTACCTACGCCTGGAGATTGGAGGATAGATGGGACCTATTTAGCTAAGACTACTAAGAGAAAAAGAAAATGAGTCGTTGGTAAAGCTAGTTCAATGCTGCTCACAGTTTAACTAGAGAAATGAAGCCCTTCTCTGATGTTTACAAACAGTTCAGATATCTCATCCAGAAATGGATGTACTAGAGCTACAGGTTTAAAAAAAAAGAAATGTTTCAAGTGAATTTCATTTCGGTTTTGTAACTTTTCGGTCATGTGACCCGCGACACGATTGTCGGAAATTAAAATGGTACGCACGTCGAATTAGGTTGGGCATCGCTTCTTTAAACAATTATTTATTGTATTTAACAAAACATGAATCAATTAACAGAAATACTCAATTAGTGAATTGATTATTGGTAATACATTACATTATTACGTTTTTAAAGGATTATTTTATAGTTTGCATTTCTATTTGACTTGTTTGACCTGAACTCTTCTTAATAGGAGTAAAATTGCGCTATAGACTCCAGGAGAATGAATTTTTGAAGGCTTAGGATCTGGAGCTCCCATTTTGTGTGCAAGTCAAAACGAGATGACTTTTTTTGCTGTGGTTAAAAAATAATTATTCGAGTATTGTACATTGCAACTGGTCTCCCGACACACACCTACTATGTCACATAATGGAGTTCATTAGTTCTTTCATGTAGTCATGGGGTCAAGGTGCTCTGTGCTATTGTTCCTAACAAAGTTGTGAATTGGGACTTAGGGTTAGGACTTCATGTGTACGCTTCCTCGGGGCTAGCCTTTTACTTTATTCCTAGTCTCAATGATTGAACCAATACACTCCATTGTTTGTTCGTCTTTGGCAACAGCGAGTCATTAACACATCTTACACCGTGGTCACGCGGTTGGTCTGCTGATTAGTGTCAATAATGTGTCACTGATACTCCCGCCCTCCTTTATAAATTTGTGTTAACGTAAATCTATTAGTCTACGATTTATTACCGGACATTTAGTTTAGACCAGTGGTGACCAACTGCACGCATGTCTTCACTTCAGTCTTTTGTTTAATAGCTTTTTTCATGTTTCAATATTCTTACCTTAGCTTTGGCTTAGCTTTACCTTAGCTTTGGCTTAGCTTTACCTTAGCTTTGGCTTAGCTTTACCTTAGCTTTGGCTTAGCTTTACCTTAGCTTTGGCTTAGCTTTACCTTAGCTTTGGCTTAGCTTTACCTTAGCTTTGGCTTAGTTTTACCTTAGCTTTGGCTTAGCTTTACCTTAGCTTTGGCTTAGCTTTACCTTAGCTTTGGCTTAGCTTTACCTTAGCTTTGGCTTAGCTTTACCTTAGCTTTGGCTTAGCTTTGGCTTAGCTTTGGCTTAGCTTTCAGATGAAACTAGACATCATTGGCTTGTATCTAATCTAATTACATCTGCATATAAATAATATGGCTTTTGTGAAAATGTGTTTGTTAAAAAAAAATTAATTAGACGGCACAAATACAATTGACCCATTGTTACATAACAAGACAAAATGGTAGTATATGTAGCTTTTGTTTGTTTGTTTAATGTACCCGACGTGTTCATACCCGCACGGCCAACAGTTGCTTGATCCATTCTATACATTGGAGGCACAAATCTTGTCTGAACCTACCATGCACTACTCTTTGCAAGCTTGACATGACTAAGCACTATATAGAGTTAACCAGCTTCTGGTACCTAAACGTTTCAACACATCTAACAGTTAATTGGGGAAGGGGCCGGGCGCTGTGTTTTAAATTTCTTTACTTTTAGATGACTCTTGAGTGATTAGACATAATTATTGGAAACATTGTGGCTTTTTTTTTCCATGTCTACTAGGTTTTATAATTGTCGGGGTGTTGTTACAAATGTGTGTTATAACATGGCTACAGGTAGGAAATGCGAGATCTGGAAACAGTTGCTTGATTGAAGTATTTACAATCACATATCCTGTGACTGCTTGAAATGGACATTGGTGTTCGTCTTTAGTTCAGAGTAAACAATGAGCAATGCTCGGTCATCTTGTAGGATCGTCGAAAGAAATAGCATCACATCGGACCAAAATAGAATCACTTTTTCATCCAATTAATGTCTATTGCAGATTCTCATGATAATGAAGGCGATGCGAAAAAGAAAATAAAAAATAGCAAACTTTTTGGGTGTACCTTGTGTACAAAGTACGAGAGTATTGATCAACTGAACTTCGAAAAACATGTAAAATAAAAAACAAATACTTACAAAGTTAATATTAAGGAAAAAGCTGCACATTTTATAGCACATATAAGTACTGTTAGATTTATTTCCCTTTTCCAAAATGAAAAAAATAAATTATCTCAAATTATTTTTTTTTGTGTTGATTCATGTTTTGTTAGGGACAATGAATAATTGTGTGCAAAGTTTCAACTTGATCCAAGAGAGGGAAGCGGGAAAAATAAGGTGTACAAAATGTGTACTTGACAGAGGGATAGCGTGTACAAAATGTGTACTTGACAGAGGGATAGCTTGTACAAAATGTGTACTTGACAGAGGGATAGCGTGTACAAAATGTGACATGACAGAGGGATAGCGTGTACAAACTGTGTATTTGACAGAGGGATAGCTTTTACAAAATGTGTTCTTGACAGAGGGATAGCGTGTACAAAATGTGTTCTTGACAGAGGGATAGCGTGTACAAAATGTGTACTTGACAGGGATAGCGTGTACAAAATGTGACATGACAGAGGGATAGCGTGTACAAAATGTGTATTTGACAGAGGGATAGCGTGTACAAAATGTGTTCTTGACAGAGGGATAGCGTGTACAAAATGTGTACTTGACAGAGGTATAGCGTGTACAAAATGTGACATGACAGAGGGATAGCGTGTACAAAATGTGTATTTGATCGAGTGAATGTGTGTACAAAATGTGTTCTTGACAGAGGGAAAGCTTGTACAAAATGTGTTCTTGACAGAGGGATAGCTTGTACAAAATGTGTACTTGATAGAGGTATAGCGTGTACAAAATGTGTACTTGACAGAGGGATAGCGTGTACAAAATGTGTATTTGACAGAGAGATAGCGTGTACAAAATGTGTACTTGACAGAGGGATAGCCTGTACAAAATGTGTACTTGACAGAGGGATAGCGTGTACAAAATGTGTTCTTGACAGAGGGATAGCGTGTACAAAATGTGTACTTGACAGAGGTATAGCGTGTACAAAATGTGTATTTGATCGAGTGACAGTGTGTACAAAATGTGTACTTGAGAGAAGGGATAGCGTGTACAAAATGTGTTCTTGACAGAGGGATAGCGTGTACAAAATGTGTACTTGACAGAGGTATAGCGTGTACAAAATGTGACATGACAGAGGGATAGCGTGTACAAAATGTGTATTTGATCGAGTGACAGTGTGTACAAAATGTGTTCTTGACAGAGGGATAGCTTGTACAAAATGTGTTCTTGACAGAGGGATAGCTTGTACAAAATGTGTACTTGATAGAGGTATAGCGTGTACAAAATGTGTACTTGACAGAGGGATAGCGTGTACAAAATGTGTATTTGACAGAGAGATAGCGTGTACAAAATGTGTACTTGACAGAGGGATAGCGTGTACAAAATGTGTACTTGACAGAGGGATAGCGTGTACAAAATGTGTTCTTGACAGAGGGATAGCGTGTACAAAATGTGTACTTGACAGAGGTATAGCGTGTACAAAATGTGTATTTGATCGAGTGACAGTGTGTACAAAATGTATACTTGAGAGAAGGGATAGCGTGTACAAAATGTGTACTTGACAGAGGGATAGCGTGTACAAAATGTGAACTTGACAGAGGGATAGCGTGTACAAAATGTGTACTTGACAGAGGGATAGCGTGTACAAAATGTGTACTTGACAGGGATAGCGTGTACAAAATGTGACATGACAGAGTGACAGTGTGTACAAAATGTGACATGACAGAGGGATAGCGTGTACAAAATGTGTATTTGACAGAGGGATAGCTTGTACAAAATTCGTTCTTGACAGAGTGATAGCGTGTACAAAATGTGTTCTTGACAGAGGGATAGCGTGTACAAAATGTGTACTTGACAGGGATAGCGTGTACAAAATGTGACATGACAGAGGGATAGCGTGTACAAAATGTGTACTTGACAGAGGGATAGCGTGTACAAAATGTGTACTTGACAGAGAGATAGCGTGTACAAAATGTGTACTTGACAGAGAGATAGCGTGTACAAAATGTGTACTTGACAGAGGGATAGCGTGTACAAAATGTGTACTTGAGAGAAGGGATAGCGTGTACAAAATGTGTACTTGACAGAGGGATAGCGTGTACAAAATGTGTACTTGACAGAGGGATAGCGTGTACAAAATGTGTACTTGAGAGAAGGGATAGCGTGTACAAAATGTGTACTTGACAGAGGGATAGCGTGTACAAAATGTGTACTTGACAGAGGGATAGCGTGTACAAAATGTGTACTTGACAGAGGGATAGCTTGTACAAAATGTGTACTTGACAGAGGGATAGCGTGTACAAAATGTGACATGACAGAGGGATAGCGTGTACAAACTGTGTATTTGACAGAGGGATAGCTTTTACAAAATGTGTTCTTGACAGAGGGATAGCGTGTACAAAATGTGTTCTTGACAGAGGGATAGCGTGTACAAAATGTGTACTTGACAGGGATAGCGTGTACAAAATGTGACATGACAGAGGGATAGCGTGTACAAAATGTGTATTTGACAGAGGGATAGCGTGTACAAAATGTGTTCTTGACAGAGGGATAGCGTGTACAAAATGTGTACTTGACAGAGGTATAGCGTGTACAAAATGTGACATGACAGAGGGATAGCGTGTACAAAATGTGTATTTGATCGAGTGAATGTGTGTACAAAATGTGTTCTTGACAGAGGGAAAGCTTGTACAAAATGTGTTCTTGACAGAGGGATAGCTTGTACAAAATGTGTACTTGATAGAGGTATAGCGTGTACAAAATGTGTACTTGACAGAGGGATAGCGTGTACAAAATGTGTATTTGACAGAGAGATAGCGTGTACAAAATGTGTACTTGACAGAGGGATAGCCTGTACAAAATGTGTACTTGACAGAGGGATAGCGTGTACAAAATGTGTTCTTGACAGAGGGATAGCGTGTACAAAATGTGTACTTGACAGAGGTATAGCGTGTACAAAATGTGTATTTGATCGAGTGACAGTGTGTACAAAATGTGTACTTGAGAGAAGGGATAGCGTGTACAAAATGTGTTCTTGACAGAGGGATAGCGTGTACAAAATGTGTACTTGACAGAGGTATAGCGTGTACAAAATGTGACATGACAGAGGGATAGCGTGTACAAAATGTGTATTTGATCGAGTGACAGTGTGTACAAAATGTGTTCTTGACAGAGGGATAGCTTGTACAAAATATGTTCTTGACAGAGGGATAGCTTGTACAAAATGTGTACTTGATAGAGGTATAGCGTGTACAAAATGTGTACTTGACAGAGGGATAGCGTGTACAAAATGTGTATTTGACAGAGAGATAGCGTGTACAAAATGTGTACTTGACAGAGGGATAGCGTGTACAAAATGTGTATTTGATAGAGGTATAGCGTGTACAAAATGTGTACTTGACAGGGATAGCGTGTACAAAATGTGTATTTGACAGAGGGATAGCGTGTACAAAATGTGTACTTGATAGAGGTAGAGCATGTACAAAATGTGTACTTGACAGAGGGATAGCGTGTACAAAATGTGTACTTGACAGAGAGATAGCGTGTACAAAATGTGTACTTGACAGAGAGATAGCGTGTACAAAATGTGTACTTGACAGAGGGATAGCGTGTACAAAATGTGTACTTGAGAGAAGGGATAGCGTGTACAAAATGTGTACTTGACAGAGGGATAGCGTGTACAAAATGTGTACTTGACAGAGGGATAGCGTGTACAAAATGTGTACTTGACAGAGGGATAGCTTGTACAAAATGTGTACTTGACAGAGGGATAGCGTGTACAAAATGTGACATGACAGAGGGATAGCGTGTACAAACTGTGTATTTGACAGAGGGATAGCTTTTACAAAATGTGTTCTTGACAGAGGGATAGCGTGTACAAAATGTGTTCTTGACAGAGGGATAGCGTGTACAAAATGTGTACTTGACAGGGATAGCGTGTACAAAATGTGACATGACAGAGGGATAGCGTGTACAAAATGTGTATTTGACAGAGGGATAGCGTGTACAAAATGTGTTCTTGACAGAGGGATAGCGTGTACAAAATGTGTACTTGACAGAGGTATAGCGTGTACAAAATGTGACATGACAGAGGGATAGCGTGTACAAAATGTGTATTTGATCGAGTGAATGTGTGTACAAAATGTGTTCTTGACAGAGGGAAAGCTTGTACAAAATGTGTTCTTGACAGAGGGATAGCTTGTACAAAATGTGTACTTGATAGAGGTATAGCGTGTACAAAATGTGTACTTGACAGAGGGATAGCGTGTACAAAATGTGTATTTGACAGAGAGATAGCGTGTACAAAATGTGTACTTGACAGAGGGATAGCCTGTACAAAATGTGTACTTGACAGAGGGATAGCGTGTACAAAATGTGTTCTTGACAGAGGGATAGCGTGTACAAAATGTGTACTTGACAGAGGTATAGCGTGTACAAAATGTGTATTTGATCGAGTGACAGTGTGTACAAAATGTGTACTTGAGAGAAGGGATAGCGTGTACAAAATGTGTTCTTGACAGAGGGATAGCGTGTACAAAATGTGTACTTGACAGAGGTATAGCGTGTACAAAATGTGACATGACAGAGGGATAGCGTGTACAAAATGTGTATTTGATCGAGTGACAGTGTGTACAAAATGTGTTCTTGACAGAGGGATAGCTTGTACAAAATGTGTTCTTGACAGAGGGATAGCTTGTACAAAATGTGTACTTGATAGAGGTATAGCGTGTACAAAATGTGTACTTGACAGAGGGATAGCGTGTACAAAATGTGTATTTGACAGAGAGATAGCGTGTACAAAATGTGTACTTGACAGAGGGATAGCGTGTACAAAATGTGTACTTGACAGAGGGATAGCGTGTACAAAATGTGTTCTTGACAGAGGGATAGCGTGTACAAAATGTGTACTTGACAGAGGTATAGCGTGTACAAAATGTGTATTTGATCGAGTGACAGTGTGTACAAAATGTATACTTGAGAGAAGGGATAGCGTGTACAAAATGTGTACTTGACAGAGGGATAGCGTGTACAAAATGTGAACTTGACAGAGGGATAGCGTGTACAAAATGTGTACTTGACAGAGGGATAGCGTGTACAAAATGTGTACTTGACAGGGATAGCGTGTACAAAATGTGACATGACAGAGTGACAGTGTGTACAAAATGTGACATGACAGAGGGATAGCGTGTACAAAATGTGTATTTGACAGAGGGATAGCTTGTACAAAATTCGTTCTTGACAGAGTGATAGCGTGTACAAAATGTGTTCTTGACAGAGGGATAGCGTGTACAAAATGTGTACTTGACAGGGATAGCGTGTACAAAATGTGACATGACAGAGGGATAGCGTGTACAAAATGTGTACTTGACAGAGGGATAGCGTGTACAAAATGTGTACTTGACAGAGAGATAGCGTGTACAAAATGTGTACTTGACAGAGAGATAGCGTGTACAAAATGTGTACTTGACAGAGGGATAGCGTGTACAAAATGTGTACTTGAGAGAAGGGATAGCGTGTACAAAATGTGTACTTGACAGAGGGATAGCGTGTACAAAATGTGTACTTGACAGAGGGATAGCGTGTACAAAATGTGTACTTGACAGAGGTATAGCGTGTACAAAATGTGTATTTGATCGAGTGACAGTGTGTACAAAATGTGTTCTTGACTGAGGGATAGCTTGTACAAAATGTGTTCTTGACAGAGGGATAGCTTGTACAAAATGTGTTCTTCACAGAGGGATAGCGTGTACAAAATGTGACATGACAGAGGGATAGCGTGTACAAAATGTGTTCTTGACAGAGGGATAGCGTGTACAAAATGTGTACTTGACAGGGATAGCGTGTACAAAATGTGACATGACAGAGGGATAGCGTGTACAAAATGTGTATTTGACAGAGGGATAGCGTGTACAAAATGTGTTCTTGACAGAGGGATAGCGTGTACTCCATTCAGTACGTAAGTAAAGGGGGAGGGGCGGACCATGCTATTCTAAATTTAGAACTTAAAGCTCTTTAATGTCGACGCCTTGTTGGAGTATTTGTTTATCTTGTAATGGAAGAATCGCAAACAAAGTTATGGAACAAAAGATGCGGGGAGAGTGAACACGCTTTTATCTAATCAATAAAACACACACCGGCCTTCTGGTTTCCTTCCTTCGGTCTAGTCGTAAGTAGCAACAAATTTCTTTAAGAGCAGTGCGCTGTGGGTTTCAAAGGCATGACCAGGTAATGAACCAGTCTGTCCAGAAACTGTCACTTAGTAGCTAGGTTTTCAAGTCTAGACTACACACCAGAAACTTTCTAAGCTTCATTGTTTATTATTAGTATTACAACTACTTATTTCAACGTGAAAACAAAAAGGGGGGTTGGTTGGTAGATACGGTTTTCTTAACGATTTTCCTACAAACAGCTGATTATATCTTTGGGAATAGAATTACTAGCTAATTGGCCACACTGGGGAAAATTTTAGTTTGACCTTATAATTTTTTTCAAAGTATAATTAAAAAAAAATTAATTAGCTGGGATCTAGACAATATTTATCTTGAGCAGACATACGTCAGCGGGTATTTCCTCTTGTAGTCTCTAATCATTAAATAAATACATAGATGTTTCGTCTGGATCTATAAGTCTATCATTAGGAGATTATATGCTCTGAGTAAATTTATACATTCACTTAATCTAGATTTTTACCCTGAGAAGGGATACAAAATGTTTAAATCAATCAGTAAAACAATCAGCTTCCTAAAGGTGCAATGTTGTTTTCTTGTTTGTGCTGTTCATGTTTCTGAAGTTCAGAGTTGAAGATAATCCTAACCCAAACCTTTGCAGGACGATGGGGTTTGAACCCTGGACCATCGAGCCCACTGGAGACAGTCCAGCGCTGCTACAACACGAGCAAGCAGTTTACCCTGTAGTTTACCCTGTCAACCTAAAAACATGTACGTCCTACACGTATCCATGAGTTCATCTAGTCATGCACGGTATTTGACAATGTGAAATGTAACCCGACGAGATCATCGTTGTTTTTTTCGTCATGTGTTATTTGTTGTTTACTGATACTGACAACTCGTTCCATGCTCTAATGACACGAGAACATTTGTCCTAGCATACGAAATAAGAACTGTACATTTATCTTTGTTTCTGAGTAGTTTCTGAGGTTGTTTTTGTATTTGTGCTACTTCAGCTTTGAGTCTTCTTTCCTGATGTGTCTTAAAGTTTGGTCATTGGATGGATGGTTTGATTGCTCGAGTCAAATGTGAATATTCATTTCTTCTAAACCTTTCTCTCTTCTTGTTTTGTTTTGTAATTGACCTTGGTTCTGGTTGTTGTATTTGTTGCTCCATTCAACTAAACTATAATAATTGTATTTATAAAGCGCTGTTAACAAACAAAATGTAGCCTCAAGACGCTGTAACAACATTACAAACACAAATACAACTATACTATGAAACGTTTTCTGTTTTACTTTTTTGTTCCGAGACTTTCTAAATCTTTCAAAACTGTGGAAGCTATCAGCTAGCTGGCCGGTTATAAGAAAACCTTGGTTCAACAGTGTTATGACGTCCCACCCTACATGTCGCGAGTTGGTGAATACAGCAACACAAAACTGTGGAAGCTATCAGCTAGCTGGCCGGTTATAAGAAAACCTTGGTTTAACAGTGTTATGACGTCCCACCCTACATGTCGCGAGTTGGTGAATACAGCAACACAAAACTGTTTGAAGCTATCAGCTAGCTGGCCGGTTATAAGAAAACCTTGGTTTAACAGTGTTATGACGTCCCACCCTACATGTCGAGTTGGTGAATACAGCAACACAAAACTGTGGGAAGCTATCAGCTAGCTGGCCGGTTATTTGGTTCAACAGTGTTATGACGTCCCACCCTACATGTCGAGTTGGTGAATACAGCAACAAACAATTGTTTAATAATGTTTATAGCCAGTGTTTACATTCAATCAGCAGACACCAAGGCGTAAACAAAGCCACGTGACCTCAGACCCGGTTTCTCTTTGATTATCTCGTCACGTCTTCCTGTATAAGCTGCCTTGTAGTTGGCAGATAACAGGAACATCTCCGGAATGAAGTCATTAATTCAGTAACATAGAGCTACAGCTACATTTATATGTGTCTATTACACATACTTGATTTTTTAACAAACATTCTGTGGGTAGATTTCAAGTACACCCCACCCCAACCACGCACTATTTTTTTCTTTAAAAAATACTTTTATTTGAATCACTTAGTAAATATTTTTATAACCGTCAAAATGTTTATAAAAAAAAAAGGGACAAAAATGTGTTGACTAAATGTGTACAAATTCATTTTGAACGAGTTTATAAGTAATACTTATTCAAATCAAATTACTTTGGACTCGACTGTTGAACTCAAAATGAAATTATCTGAAGCTATGTGAATTAAAAATTAACTCCATCGAAATGTGACAAACGCGAAATGCGTGGCTGCCTGGTAGTCTGGTATGCGCTTCAAAAACAAACTTCCATTCATTATCATTTTGTTTCAACCTCTGCCTACGTGTTTGGTATTGTGAGGCTGTTCTAAGTTTGAACCTCTGTCTACGTGTTTGGTATTGTGAGGCCGTTCTAAGTTTCAACATATGTCTACGTGTTTGGTATTGTGAGGCCGTTCTAAGTTTCAACCTCTGGCTACGTGTTTGGTATTGTGAGGCTGTTCTAAGTTTCAACCTCTGGCTACGTGCTTGGTATTGTGAGGCTGTTCTAAGTTTCAACCTCTTTCTACGTGTTTGCTATTGATAGGCAGTTCTAAGTTTCAACCTCTGGCTACGTGTTTGGTATTATGAGGCTGTTCTAAGTTTCAACCTCTGGCTACGTGCTTGGTATTGTGAGACTGTTCTAAGTTTCAACCTCTGCCTACGTGTTTGCTATTGATAGGCAGTTCTAAGTTTCAACCTCTGGCTATGTGTTTGGTATTGTGAGGCCGTTCTAAGTTTCAACATATGTCTACGTGTTTGGTATTGTGAGGCTGTTCTAAGTTTCAACCTCTGGCTACGTGTTTGGTATTGTGAGGCAGTTCTAAGTTTCAACCTCTGCCTACGTGTTTGGTATTGTGAGGCAGTTCTAAGTTTCAACCTCTGCCTACGTGTTTGGTATTGTGAGGCAGTTCTAAGTTTCAACCTCTGCCTACGTGTTTGGTATTGTGAGGCTGTTCTAAGTTTGAACCTCTGTCTACGTGTTTGGTATTGTGAGGCCGTTCTAAGTTTCAACATATGTCTACGTGTTTGGTATTGTGAGGCCGTTCTAAGTTTCAACCTCTGGCTACGTGTTTGGTATTGTGAGGCTGTTCTAAGTTTCAACCTCTGGCTACGTGCTTGGTATTGTGAGGCTGTTCTAAGTTTCAACCTCTTTCTACGTGTTTGCTATTGATAGGCAGTTCTAAGTTTCAACCTCTGGCTACGTGTTTGGTATTATGAGGCTGTTCTAAGTTTCAACCTCTGGCTACGTGCTTGGTATTGTGAGACTGTTCTAAGTTTCAACCTCTGCCTACGTGTTTGCTATTGATAGGCAGTTCTAAGTTTCAACCTCTGGCTATGTGTTTGGTATTGTGAGGCCGTTCTAAGTTTCAACATATGTCTACGTGTTTGGTATTGTGAGGCTGTTCTAAGTTTCAACCTCTGGCTACGTGTTTGGTATTGTGAGGCAGTTCTAAGTTTCAACCTCTGCCTACGTGTTTGGTATTGTGAGGCAGTTCTAAGTTTCAACCTCTGCCTACGTGTTTGGTATTGTGAGGCAGTTCTAAGTTTCAACCTCTGCCTACGTGTTTGGTATTGTGAGGCAGTTCTAAGTTTCAACCTCTGCCTACGTGTTTGGTATTGTGAGGCTGTTCTAAGTTTCAACCTCTGGCTACGTGTTTGGTATTGTGAGGCTGTTCTAAGTACGCGAGAAGGTTGGAAAATTCTGGAGAAAACTAATGACGTCAGGATTTACGACTTTAAAAAAAACAACACGACAGACTATTAATGAGCTCAACTGTTTGTGCACGAGACTTGTTCTCTGAGAAATAATGGCATAGAAAAACTAAATAGCATACAAACTGTAACATTGAAGCAAAACTTGTGTATTATGACAGCAATTCAAGACCGGTGGTGTGACAAAAGGAGGGGTGGGGTTAGAGGTGCGGACCGCACCGTGTGGAACCGACCAAAGGGATACTATGTACGAAAAAACAACAACTAAATAATAATAAAAAAAAGAATCTGCGCAAATTAGACAGCTACATATCCATCAATGAATGAAGGTTATTCTCTCTAAAAATAGGAAATCAAGGACAGATTTTACTGTGAAAAGTTAGGTTAGGAAATGTGAGATTGGCAGGGCCGGCTTTGGAAGTCTGGAGGGCCCCAATTATTCCACGAGTAAAAGAAACAAATTCTAGTGAAGTCTTTAAGAAATGTATTGACAACAAATACAATTATTTGAACAAAGAATGTAGACATTCGTGAAGTCTAATACATAAAAAAAAAAACACGAAATTTCCGCGAATGGACATTGTCGAGCTTATAGCGCCTTCATTTGTTTGTTGTTTTTAGCTCTATTTTTGAGGTCTCTTTCTTGTGGAATCCCCGGGGCACCGTCTGTCCTTCTCAAATCCGACTCTATGTTTGGAGTGGGGCTGACGCCAAAACTAATTGCACCGCTTGACACCAACCCTAGCAACGCTTCTCCCCTAGACTTCGCCCTCGAATTCCAAACACAGAGTCAATTTTTGACTACCTACGTTTGAGACGACAGTTTAAACTTTAAAGAGTCATTAGCACACACTAGCACATTTGAAAAGGACATATCTATTGACCTAGATTCCAACAGGGCTTCGGTTCACTGTGTATGCACATCACTCCTAGCAGGACTGACGTCACAGTTGACTACACCTTTATATTCCCTAGAGCCGCAATCTGGGGGAACGGTATGATGTGGCGTGAGAAATTACGAGATTTCTGCACAAAGTGTAGGTGCAAAACCAATTGTATAGCTGAAATCTAAACAGCGTGAAGCATATAGCTCGTTTGATAGGTTCTGTCATGTGTTTTTAAACATCACTACACTAAGTTAGTTAACTCACACTGCACATTGTGCAATACGATAGTCTCCCTTTTTCGTAGATCTAGGGCTTAGTGCGGGACATGTTCGCTTGATAGGAAAGAAACATCTACCAGTGGGTCATTCACTGGTTTACAGTAGTTAGGCAACTGGTCCAGATGGTTTCTTCCCAGATATATATATTTTTTCTTTTTGGTCATGTTACTGACGTCACATCTGGCATATGGTGATCTGTTCACGATGGGCGCTCCCTTCTTGACATGCATGGCGTTATAGACAACGTTGACCCAACCACTATACCTGTAGATTAACCCCATTTATATTCTTGACTTGAGTGGGGAGGGGGGTGGCCTGGTTGTTACTTCTGTCAATACCTGGCATTCCACTACGTAACAGTTAGGTTGCGATCAGCTGTGAACGGTGCCGTTAGTATTGATCTCAAAGTCTTTCTGACACCAGGAACTTGGCCTGCCCTGGCTACAGATCATACAGTGGATGAGTACAGTGTCCTGGCGCACGCGCTGGATATTTCATGTATTATGTAATAGACACGTGGTGTCCTGAGTTATGGCGACTTCGGCGGAACACTATGTCCGGATACATTCCTCCTGCTACCAGTGTTCTTATGATATGTGTGCGTGTTCTTTAGTGACTTCGTGCCTCTCAACCTTTCGGATAGATTACGAGGACTTGGATATATAGTCTTTAAAGTTGGATAGTTGGTTTTTAAAGTTGTGCTTGTGTAATTAGGTAATTTGTTTTAACGATTCTAGTAGACTCTTATTCTCATTGTGTGAATTTCTCTCTCTCTCTAACTCTCTCTCTCATAGTATTTCGTAATAGTCTTCCTTGGCTTTTTTCCCCTATTTGTACGGAGGAGTGTCTCCGTAACTCTCAATACATTAATGTAAATAGTCAACAATGCCACACGAGTGTCATAAAAAGACTTCCAGAAATGTTGAGTTCATCCAACATGTAGGCCTAGATCTAGTCGGTCACATGAGTTCACGTGATAGTTTCATTTAACTTAGAACCGTGCCATTGATATTTCTACCTTCAGTCAATACCAAACATCTACGATATAGCAAAACTCATTCAGTATATTCATGTAAGTAGTCAACATTGTCGCACGAGTGTCATAAGACTTCCAGAAATTGGGTCCATCCAACATTTAGATCTAGTCAGTCACATGAAGTCAAGTGATACTTCCATTCTGTAACATACAACCGTGTATTTGATAGTTCTGCATTCAGTCGATTCCAAACATTATATGACAGGTAAATTCAGTCGATATATATATATATATATATATTATATACGGCCTATATATGTTTTTGTGTGTGTTACATGTTAAAAGATTACCTGCGTAATATGTAACTATTTTATTTGTATCATAAGCGCGAATTTCTTATTAAATTTTACCAATTTGTTTCTAGTAGCTTATTGATCTTGCATCACACGCAAACCAACTAGATCTATACTCCTGCTGCTAGATCTAGGCGATACTGTTCCCACTATATCTAAACTTTTGCTACTATAGCTGTTCTCGCTGCACTCTGCTGTTGACCTCTTTACATGGTGTTCATCCAATTCTGTTTTATTTTTTTTATTGAAATCTGTCCTAAAACTTCCATCTTTGCTTTGTCAGTTTTATGGTGGTGAATGAAACCAATACAAGAGAACCTAGTCCGTTTGTTTCGTTGTCTCGACACCAATACTATACACACACACACGCATGTATACATTGATTCCCATGTAGTGACGAAAGGCAATATAATGATTGCCAGTTAATTAACATAGATGTAATACAGGCTTTAGATACAGAAAACATAAGTAACAATAAAAAGAACACATAAGTTACAGGATAGAGAAAACATAAAGTTGAAGATAAAGAAAAGTGACAAGATAAAAGACATATAAGTTACTTGATATACGATTCTATATACTTTCGAATAGGACATTGACAATCTTATACACTTGTCTATTACAATCGTTAAAGGCGAGGTCTAAAAGTCTTGTCTATTACAATGATTAATGGCAAGGTCTAAAAGACTTGTCTATTACAATGATTAATGGCGAGGTCTAAAAGACTTGTCTATTACAATGGTTAAAGGCGAGGTCTAAAAGACTTGTCTATTACAATCGTTAAAGGCGAGGTCTAAAAGACTTGTCTATTACAACCGTTAAAGGCGAGGTCTAAAAGACTTGTCTATTACAATGATTAATGGCGAGGTCTAAAAGACATATTTTGAACCAGAGTTAGAGGCAAAACATGTCTTGTTCGATCAGCCTGATTTTATTTCCACTTTCTCATTGAAGCTTGAAAATACCCGATGTCATCGTCTTGTACTTTTTAATTTTTAATGTAGAGCAAGTCCCGCCCTCTTTGTGTCTTCTGCTTCTAGGACGAGTCGTGAGATTTGAGTTGTTTTTATTAAATCTTTTAATAGTCCAGATCTGACACGTACATACTACATAGGTATTGTGACACATGATGGTTTTACCATGTTGATTTTTGTATGCCTCCATATCTCTCTGGAAGCTCTAGGCTTCTATATTCTACATTCTCTCACTCCTCTTTCTGTCTTCCATTGTGTGCATAAACATTCCAGCCTTTTTTAAATGAACATAGCGGATCTATTACAAGACTTAGTGTGAAAACATAATATCAAGACTTTACTAAATATCGAAAGTTCTTCAGAACATAATATCAAGACTTTACTAAATATCGAAAGTTCTTCAGAACATAATATCAAGACGTTACTAAATATCAAAAGTTCTTCAGAACATAATATCAAGACTTTACTAAATATCGAAAGTTCTTCAGAACATAATATCAAGACTTTACTAAATATCGAAAGGTCTTCAGAACATAATATCAAGACTTAACTAAATATCGAAAGGCCAAGAACATAATATCAAGACTTTACTAAATATCGAAAGTTCTTCAGAACATAATATCAAGATTTAACTAAATATCGAAAGTTCTTCAGAACATAATATCAAGACTTTACTAAATATCGAAAGGTCTTCAGAACATAATATCAAGACTTAACTAAATATCGAAAGGTCAAGAACATAATATCAAGACTTTACTAAATATCGAAAGTTCTTCAGAACATAATATCAAGATTTAACTAAATATCGAAAGTTCTTCAGAACATAATATCAAGACTTTACTAAATATCGAAAGGTCAAGAACATAATATCAAGACTTTACTAAATATCGAAAGGTCTTCAGAACATAATATCAAGATTTTACTAAATATCTAAAGGTCTTCATAACATAATATCAAGACTTAACTAAATATCGAAAGGTCTTCAGAGTATAATATCAAGACTTTACTAAGAATCGATATGTCTTGAGTACATAATAACTTGACTTTACTAAGTATTGAAGGTCTGCATGACTGCTAAATTGACTCGATCTCTGTGGCCCGTAACTAATGCAGGAGGCAAGGCATTTATCTATGGAAATTACGATCTTGGTTTTTGACTGTGTATATGTGTTTGCTGTACTTCTACACAGAGCACACGGGACCCATGTCTTGTTATCTGTAGCTCTATGGTTTACAATGATGACTGTGTGTCTCGAGGCTTTGTGCGAAGATTCGGTTTCCTATAATTTCTGTTCAATAAATGGATTAGTTTAGCAAACTTGTGACGACAGAATCGACCTTGACCCCCCTTCCTTGTGACATTCTTGGATAAAGCCTTCGATTTAGTTGCCTCATTATGAACGTAATGATGGCGGTGGGGGGGGGGGGGGGTCTTTTGACTTACAATGATGACGTCAATACACGTACATTTGTCGTCTGGTTGTCGGCAAAATGTCAACACGACACAGCAACACATAGGCCAGTGACTTCAAGCTTCTTAAGTTCCTTCTCTTTGATATCTATAGGCAGTAAAGCAGCTTAGCTTTCTCTCTCTCTCTCTCTCTCTCTCCTGTTCTTTCTTTCATTCATACCAACACACATCTCTTTATCTCACACATGTCCTTATCCACCTTCCTCTTTCAATCTCATAACAATTTGTGATTGACAAACGTACATGTCACCATGCCATTCAGAATAATACAAAAAAAAAAAGAATCACGAACAGAAAAAAAAAAAGAATTGTGTAAAACAAAACATCTATTCGGGCTTCTCTAGCTCTAGAACCGACCTTGCCACACAAATCTTGTATTCTCTCCTGCATTGTTTTCTGTATTCGTGTCTTCCTTAACGTGTAATTAGTCTTGTGTTGGTTTCCATTCTAGACGTAACAGGTCATTATGTCTGTATATAGAGCCAGGTGAAGTTAAACCTGTCATTTCTCCAATAATCTACACCCAGTGAAACTCTAATAGGGCCCTCGGGACATATCCAACCTCTGTAAACGTCTGTCCACACAATGAACCCGTAGACGCTCATTATGAATGGAGTTGCAGTGATCAGGTCAGTGCTGTACTTATCTGATAATAAATCGAAGCCAATCCATTCAAAGTTATACACGTGTCCTACTAATAAAGTCAGTGCACATGTTTCCCCTGAGTCTACCTTGCCGGCTGGAGAAAACAAGGAACGGAGCCCTCCATTTTAGTCGCGCTTCTGAAAGAGACGGTGTCAATTATGTACTAGGAGGAAATAAGGGAGGTAGTATGAACACAAAAGTCTGAAGATTAAAATAGAAAGTAAACTCTGCAATCTTGTTCTTCAGTAGAAGTGCGCGTGTCCTCCAAACTGACGTGCAGCAGTTGGAGTCAGTGTCGTAAATTTTGTTCTTTAGGTCAATGTGTTAAGTTCAGTACTTGTTCTTTAGTTCATATTGAAATGTCCAGTTTTTTTGTTCTTTAGTTCATATTGAAATGTCCAGTTTTTTTGTTCTTTAGTTGAGTTCATTGCAAGTTCATTTTGAAATGTTCAGTTCTTGTTCTTTAGTTCATTTTGAAATGTTCAGTTCTTGTTCTTTAGTTGAGTTCATTGCTTATTCTTTAGTACATATTGTATAGCATTGACCTAAGTGTGGGTCTATGTGGGTGAAATTCCGCGTGTTCATGTGTATGTGATGTGGTCAATAAAACCTACAGGAAATCTAGATCATGGATTGACAAACTAACAGGTCATTGCCTTTCAGCAGAACTCGTTGATTCGTCACGATCATCAAATTGCTAAGCGAAGCTATTTTTAGGATAAAAGTTGGCATGCCATGTGAACATAAATTAAATTAGTAGCTTTGATACTGACACAGTTTTGGGATCAACTTCAAGATCTACATAAAGTTGTTTTTTTAGTGGCGCCATCGCTTCCACTGTGAATGTCAAATAGTATTTGAATTGATCACCGAAACATTTGCTCAAACTAAATGTGTATTTCTTCCGTCAAATAATGCAACACTCTTCGACTCTTGATATAAACAAGAAGACGCTTCCTTTATAGGTTTTTAAAGCATTCTTCTGACATTTTGACAGTCAAAACAAGATAAGTAGAGAAACAACCAGTGGCACCGTACAGAACTAAAGATATTTAAAAACCCTTTGCTTACAACTAAGTCCAGCAAGGACTGCTGCTTCTTGAACCTTTCTTATGATCATTTTATGATGAACTCTTTGTGTCTCATTCTGATCAAAACGTATGTACACAATACACACACACACACACAATAGCCATGTAAACATACACACATTGAGGTTTGAAATGAAATTCAAACAATAGTTGTCATTCAACAAAACAATGTAGTCACTGATGCAAAAGAAAAAGCACAGCCTCCAATTTGTCTTCTCTCTATTGTAGGCCTATAACTGTCTTTTTGCACCGCCTGCAAGTTTGTCTTCAAACAAATGTGTGTTACAGCATGGCAGTCATAATTGACGTATCAGTCAAGCTGTTGTTCATGAATAAGGAAAGGCGATGTCATTTCACAGACTGTAGGAATTCTGTAGCTTCACATAGTTTAATTAGATACCAGAATTGACTTTCTTTTAAAAACTATGCTCTGAACCTGTGTGTGTCTATATGTCCATTAACTTATTCTGATTTGGATCATGCTGTGCATTACATTTCTACCATTGTATTTTCATGAAGTCATTGTCTTCGTCTGTCCTGGCGTCTAATCGATGCATAGAGTCGAAGAAATTACCCGTTGGTAAAAATTATTTCTGTATTGAAGGAAAATAACTCTGCGTGTATAATTTCTAAAATGTGGATTAACTCCTTGCAACTCTAGCTTCAACAATGAGCAGGCTCTTGGTCCCTCAACCTGACAACCAAGTGAAGTCTGCTCCCAGCAGTCCTCAAATCAGGAAGTCTGAACACCACACTTTCTCCTTTCATCATAAAAAGAGTGATTCTGTAAAGAACGGTAAGAAGAGTGAACACCAGGGCAAGAAATCTGGCCACAAGTCCGTGGAGTCATCATTGCCCAGTCTGTGCGTAGAGGGCAAAGAGAAATCTAAGACGTTGTCAGGGCAACAGGAGACACCAGGTCTGAAGAAGTCTTCGTCCACGGGAAACGGTCTGAATAAACTCATCAACAAATTCATTACGCCTCAGGTAAGGTATTACCGGTATTTAAGTTGTCCACTCTAACTGTTGGGGAAATGGAGAAAATCGAATATTGAAAAGTGAATGAACGTGATGAGGAGGATGGGACTAGGCTTAGCAACCCTTTCTTTCTCCCTGACCACGTACAATGTACTTGGTACTGTCTGGGCTTAGCAACCCTTTCTTTCTCCCTGACCACGTACAATGTACTTGGTACTGTCTGGGCTTAGCAACCCTTTCCTTCTCCCTGACCACGTACATTGTACTTGGTACTGTCTGGGCTTAGCAACCCTTTCTTTCTCCCTGACCACGAACAATGTACTTGGTACTGTCTGGGCTTAGCAACCCTTTCCTTCTCCCTGACCACGTACATTGTACTTGGTACTGTCTGGGCTTAGCAACCCTTTCTTTCTCCCTGACCACGTACAATGTACTTGGTACTGTCTGGGCTTAGCAACCCTTTCTTTCTCCCTGACCACGTACAGTGTACTTGGTACTGTCTGGGCTTAGCAACCCTTTCTTTCTTCCTGACCACGTACAGTGTACTTGTTACTGTTTGGGCTTGGCAACCCTTTCTTTCTTCCTGACCACTTACACTGTACTTGTTACTGTTTGGGCTTGGCAATCCTTTCTTTCTTCCTGACCACGTACAATGTACTTGGTACTGTTTTGGCTCCAGTCCACGTACAATGTACTTGGTACTATTTGGGCTTGGCAACCCTTTCTTTCTTCCTGACCACGTACAATGTACTTGGTACCGTTTTAGCTCCAGTCCACGTACAATGTACTTGGTACTATTTGGGCTCCTGACCACGTACAATGAACTTGGTACTGTTTTGGCTCCAGTCCACGTACAATGTACTTGGTATTTTTATGGGCTCCTGACCACGTACAATGTACTTGGTACTATTTGGGCTCCTGACCACGTACAATGAACTTGATACTATTTGGGCTCCTGACCACGTACAATGTACTTGGTATTTTTATGGGCTCCTGACCACGTACAATGTACTTGGTACTGTTTGGGCTACTGACCACGTACAATGTACTTGGTACTGTGCCACTCAGAAGTTTGGAATATTTCGTGAACGAGCTACTACAAAAGAAATAAATCAATACTTGGTTAGATTATGAGGTTCACGAAGTTGATTCTCAACTAGAAACTACTCGCATATATTGAACACTTACTTTAAAGAACATCCTATTCTACTCACATACATTGAACACTTACTTTAAAGATCATTCTATTCTACTCACATACATTGAACACTAACTTTATAGAACATTCTATTCTACTGCATACATTGAACACTTACTTTAAAGAACATTCTATTCTACTCGCATACATTGAACACTTACTTTAAAGAACATTATATTCTACTGCATACATTGAACACTTACTTTAAAGAGCATTCTATTCTACTCGCATACATTGAACACTTACTTCAAAGAACATTCTATTCTACTCGCATACATTGAACACTTACTTTAAAGAACATTCTATTCTACTCGCATACATTGAACACTTACGTTAAAGAACATTCTATTCTACTTGCATACATTGAACACTTACGTTAAAGAACATTCTATTCTACTCGCATACATTGAACACTTACTTTAAAGAACATTCTATTCTACTCGCATACATTGAACACTTACTTTAAAGAACATTCTATTCTACTCGCATACATTGAACACTTACTTTATAGAACATTCTATTCTACTTGCATACATTGAACACTTACTTTAAAGAACATTCTATTCTACTGCATACATTGAACACTTACTTTAAAGAACATTCTATCCTATCGCATACATTGAACACTTACTTTAAAGAACATTCTATTCTACTCGCATACATTGAACACTTACGTTAAAGAACATTCTATTCTACTGCATACATTGAACACTTACTTTAAAGAAAATTCTATTCTACTCGCATACATTGAACACTACTTTAAAGAACATTCTATTCTACTGCATACATTGAACACTTACGTTAAAGAACATTCTATTCTACTCGCATACATTGAACACTTACGTTAAAGAACATTCTATTCTACTGCATACATTGAACACTTTAAAGAACATTCTATTCTACTCGCATACATTGAACACTTACTTTAAAGAACATTCTATTCTACTGCATACATTGAAAACTTACTTTAAAGAACATTCTATTCTACTGCATACATTGAAAACTTACTTTAAAGAACATTCTATTCTACTGCATACATTGAACACTTTAAAGAACATTCTATTCTACTCGCATACATTGAACACTTACTTTAAAGAACATTCTATTCTACTGCATACATTGAACACTTACTTTAAAGAACATTCTATTCTACTCGCATACATTGAACACTTACTTTAAAGAACATTCTATTCTACTGCATACATTGAACACTTAGTTTAAAGAACATTCTATTCTACTGCATACATTGAACACTTACTTTAAAGAACATTCTATTCTACTGCATACATTGAACACTTACGTTAAAGAACATTCTATTCTACTCGCATACATTGAACACTTACTTTAAAGAACATTCTATTCTACTGCATACATTGAACACTTACTTTAAAGAACATTCTATTCTACTCGCATACATTGAACATTAACGTTAAAGAACATCCTATTCTACTGCATACATTGAACACTTATGTTAAAGAACATTCTATTCTACTGCATACATTGAACACTTACTTTAAAGAACATTCTATTCTACTGCATACATTGAACACTTACTTTAAAGAACATTCTATTCTACTGCATACATTGAACACTTACGTTAACGAACATTCTATTCTACTGCATACATTGAACACTTACGTTAAAGAGCATCCTATTCTACTGCATACATTGAACACTTACTTTAAAGAACATTCTATTCTACTCGCATACATTGAACACTTACTTTAAAGAACATTCTATTCTACTCGCATACATTGAACACTTACGTTAAAGAACATCCTATTCTACTGCATACATTGAACACTTACTTTAAAGAACATTCTATTCTACTCGCATACATTGAACACTTAGTTTAAAGAACATTCTATTCTACTGCATACATTGAACACTTACTTTAAAGAACATTCTATTCTACTGCATACATTGAACACTTACGTTAAAGAACATTCTATTCTACTCGCATACATTGAACACTTACTTTAAAGAACATTCTATTCTACTGCATACATTGAACACTTACTTTAAAGAACATTCTATTCTACTCGCATACATTGAACATTAACGTTAAAGAACATCCTATTCTACTGCATACATTGAACACTTATGTTAAAGAACATTCTATTCTACTGCATACATTGAACACTTACGTTAAAGAACATTCTATTCTACTGCATACATTGAACACTTACGTTAAAGAACATCCTATTCTCCTGCATACATTGAACACTTACTTTAAAGAACATTCTATTCTAATCGCATACATTGAACACTTACTTTAAAGAACATTCTATTCTACTCGCATACATTGAACACTTACTTTAAAGAACATTCTATTCTACTCGCATACATTGAACACTTACTTTAAAGAACATTCTATTCTACTCGCATACATTGAACACTTACGTTAAAGAACATTCTATTCTACTTGCATACATTGAACACTTACGTTAAAGAACATTCTATTCTACTCGCATACATTGAACACTTACTTTAAAGAACATTCTATTCTACTCGCATACATTGAACATTTACTTTAAAGAACATTCTATTCTACTGCATACATTGAACACTTATGTTAAAGAACATTCTATTCTACTGCATACATTGAACACTTACTTTAAAGAACATTCTATTCTACTGCATACATTGAACACTTACTTTAAAGAACATTCTATTCTACTGCATACATTGAACACTTACGTTAACGAACATTCTATTCTACTGCATACATTGAACACTTACGTTAAAGAGCATCCTATTCTACTGCATACATTGAACACTTACTTTAAAGAACATTCTATTCTACTCGCATACATTGAACACTTACTTTAAAGAACATTCTATTCTACTCGCATACATTGAACACTTACGTTAAAGAACATCCTATTCTACTGCATACATTGAACACTTACTTTAAAGAACATTCTATTCTACTCGCATACATTGAACACTTAGTTTAAAGAACATTCTATTCTACTGCATACATTGAACACTTACTTTAAAGAACATTCTATTCTACTGCATACATTGAACACTTACGTTAAAGAACATTCTATTCTACTCGCATACATTGAACACTTACTTTAAAGAACATTCTATTCTACTGCATACATTGAACACTTACTTTAAAGAACATTCTATTCTACTCGCATACATTGAACATTAACGTTAAAGAACATCCTATTCTACTGCATACATTGAACACTTATGTTAAAGAACATTCTATTCTACTGCATACATTGAACACTTACGTTAAAGAACATTCTATTCTACTGCATACATTGAACACTTACGTTAAAGAACATCCTATTCTCCTGCATACATTGAACACTTACTTTAAAGAACATTCTATTCTACTCGCATACATTGAACACTTACTTTAAAGAACATTCTATTCTACTCGCATACATTGAACACTTACTTTAAAGAACATTCTATTCTACTCGCATACATTGAACACTTACTTTAAAGAACATTCTATTCTACTCGCATACATTGAACACTTACGTTAAAGAACATTCTATTCTACTTGCATACATTGAACACTTACGTTAAAGAACATTCTATTCTACTCGCATACATTGAACACTTACTTTAAAGAACATTCTATTCTACTCGCATACATTGAACATTTACTTTAAAGAACATTCTATTCTACTGCATACATTGAACACTTACGTTAAAGAACATTCTATTCTACTCGCATACATTGAACACTTACGTTTAAGAACATCCTATTCTACTGCATACATTGAACACTTAGTTTAAAGAACATTCTATTCTACTGCATACATTGAACACTTACTTTAAAGAACATTCTATTCTACTGCATACATTGAACACTTACGTTAAAGAACATTCTATTCTACTCGCATACATTGAACACTTACTTTAAAGAACATTCTATTCTACTGCATACATTGAACACTTACTTTAAAGAACATTCTATTCTACTCGCATACATTGAACATTAACGTTAAAGAACATCCTATTCTACTGCATACATTGAACACTTATGTTAAAGAACATTCTATTCTACTGCATACATTGAACACTTACTTTAAAGAACATTCTATTCTACTGCATACATTGAACACTTACTTTAAAGAACATTCTATTCTACTGCATACATTGAACACTTACGTTAACGAACATTCTATTCTACTGCATACATTGAACACTTACGTTAAAGAGCATCCTATTCTACTGCATACATTGAACACTTACTTTAAAGAACATTCTATTCTACTCGCATACATTGAACACTTACTTTAAAGAACATTCTATTCTACTCGCATACATTGAACACTTACGTTAAAGAACATCCTATTCTACTGCATACATTGAACACTTACTTTAAAGAACATTCTATTCTACTCGCATACATTGAACACTTAGTTTAAAGAACATTCTATTCTACTGCATACATTGAACACTTACTTTAAAGAACATTCTATTCTACTGCATACATTGAACACTTACGTTAAAGAACATTCTATTCTACTCGCATACATTGAACACTTACTTTAAAGAACATTCTATTCTACTGCATACATTGAACACTTACTTTAAAGAACATTCTATTCTACTCGCATACATTGAACATTAACGTTAAAGAACATCCTATTCTACTGCATACATTGAACACTTATGTTAAAGAACATTCTATTCTACTGCATACATTGAACACTTACGTTAAAGAACATTCTATTCTACTGCATACATTGAACACTTACGTTAAAGAACATCCTATTCTCCTGCATACATTGAACACTTACTTTAAAGAACATTCTATTCTACTCGCATACATTGAACACTTACTTTAAAGAACATTCTATTCTACTCGCATACATTGAACACTTACTTTAAAGAACATTCTATTCTACTCGCATACATTGAACACTTACTTTAAAGAACATTCTATTCTACTCGCATACATTGAACACTTACGTTAAAGAACATTCTATTCTACTTGCATACATTGAACACTTACGTTAAAGAACATTCTATTCTACTCGCATACATTGAACACTTACTTTAAAGAACATTCTATTCTACTCGCATACATTGAACATTTACTTTAAAGAACATTCTATTCTACTGCATACATTGAACACTTACGTTAAAGAACATTCTATTCTACTCGCATACATTGAACACTTACGTTTAAGAACATCCTATTCTACTGCATACATTGAACACTTACTTTAAAGAACATTCTATTCTACTCGCATACATTGAACACTTACTTTAAAGAACATTCTATTCTACTCGCATACATTGAACACTTACTTTAAAGAACATTCTATTCTACTGCATACATTGAACACTTACGTTAACGAACATTCTATTCTACTGCATACATTGATCACTTACGTTAAAGAACATCCTATTCTACTGCATACATTGAACACTTACTTTAAAGAACATTCTATTCTACTCGCATACATTGAACACTTACGTTAAAGAACATTCTATTCTACTCGCATACATTGAACACTTACTTTCAAGAACATTCTATTCTACTGCATACATTGAACACTTACTTTAAAGAACATTCTATTCTACTCGCATACATTGAACATTAACGTTAAAGAACATCCTATTCTACTGCATACATTGAACACTTATGTTAAAGAACATTCTATTCTTCTGCATACATTGAACACTTACTTTAAAGAACATTCTATTCTACTGCATACATTGAACACTTACTTTAAAGAACATTCTATTCTACTGCATACATTGAACACTTACGTTAACGAACATTCTATTCTACTACATACATTGAACACTTACGTTAAAGAACATCCTATTCTACTGCATACATTGAACACTTACTTTAAAGAACATTCTATTCTACTCGCATACATTGAACACTTACTTTAAAGAACATTCTATTCTACTCGCATACATTGAACATTTACTTTAAAGAACATTCTATTCTACTGCATACACTGAACACTTACTTTAAAGAACATTCTATTCTACTCGCATACATTGAACATTTACGTTAAAGAACATTCTATTCTACTGCATACATTGAACACTTACGTTAAAGAACATTCTATTCTACTGCATACATTGAACACTTACGTTAAAGAACATTCTATTCTACTGCATACATTGAACAATTACGTTAAAGAACATTCTTTTCTACTGCATACATTGAACACTTACGTTAAAGAACATCCTATTCTACTGCATACATTGAACACTTACTTTAAAGAACATTCTATTCTACTCGCATACATTGAACACTTACTTTAAAGAACATTCTATTCTACTCGCATACATTGAACACTTACTGTAAAGAACATTCTATTCTACTCGCATACATTGAACACTTACTTTAAAGAACATTCTATTCTACTGCATACATTGAACACTTACTTTAAAGAACATTCTATTCTACTCGCATACATTGAACATTTACTTTAAAGAACATTCTATTCTACTGCATACATTGAACACTTACGTTAAAGAACATTCTATTCTACTGCATACATTGAACACTTACGTTAAAGAACATCCTATTCTACTGCATACATTGAACACTTACTTTAAAGAACATTCTATTCTACTCGCATACATTGAACACTTACTTTAAAGAACATTCTATTCTACTCGCATACATTGAACACTTACTTTAAAGAACATTCTATTCTACTCGCATACATTGAACACTTACTTTAAAGAACATTCTATTCTACTCGCATACATTGAACATTTACTTTAAAGAACATTCTATTCTACTGCATACATTGAACACTTACGTTAAAGAACATTCTATTCTACTCGCATACATTGAACACTTACGTTAAAGAACATCCTATTCTACTGCATACATTGAACACTTACTTTAAAGAACATTCTATTCTACTCGCATACATTGAACACTTACTTTAAAGAACATTCTATTCTACTCGCATACATTGAACACTTACTTTAAAGAACATTCTATTCTACTCGCATACATTGAACACTTACTTTAAAGAACATTCTATTCTACTCGCATACATTGAACACTTACTTTAAAGAACATTCTATTCTACTCGCATACATTGAACATTTACTTTAAAGAACATTCTATTCTACTGCATACATTGAACACTTACGTTAAAGAACATTCTATTCTACTCGCATACATTGAACACTTACTTTAAAGAACATTCTATTCTACTGCATACATTGAACACTTACTTTAAAGAACATTCTATTCTACTCGCATACATTGAACACTTACTTTAAAGAACATTCTATTCTACTCGCATACATTGAACACTTACTTTAAAGAACATTCTATTCTACTCGCATACATTGAACACTTACTTTAAAGAACATTCTATTCTACTCGCATACATTGAACACTTACTTTAAAGAACATTCTATTCTACTCGCATACATTGAACATTTACTTTAAAGAACATTCTATTCTACTGCATACATTGAACACTTACTTTAAAGAACATTCTATTCTACTCGCATACATTGAACACTTACTTTAAAGAACATTCTATTCTACTCGCATACATTGAACATTTACTTTAAAGAACATTCTATTCTACTGCATACATTGAACACTTACGTTAAAGAACATTCTATTCTACTCGCATACATTGAACATTTACTTTAAAGAACATTCTATTCTACTGCATACATTGAACACTTACTTTAAAGAACATTCTATTCTACTCGCATACATTGAACACTTACTTTAAAGAACATTCTATTCTACTCGCATACATTGAACACTTACTTTAAAGAACATTCTATTCTACTCGCATACATTGAACACTTACTTTAAAGAACATTCTATTCTATAGCATACATTGAACACTTACTTTAAAGAACATTCTATTCTACTCGCATACATTGAACATTTACTTTAAAGAACATTCTATTCTACTCGCATACATTGAACATTTACTTTAAAGAACATTCTATTCTACTGCATACATTGAACACTTACGTTAAAGAACATTCTATTCGTGAAATTAAATTGCAAACTGGGAAGTCTGTTTTTTTGTTATGAAAAACAAACAAATCAACTAACTTAAAACATTTGCTTTTTCTGTGCGATTCTGAATGATTGTTTAGTTTGTACTTATTGTCGTCCTTTTTAAAAATGTCGAAATACTTTAATTTGATCAACAGGAAGATTTCTAGTCCATTGACAACATAGGGACACACATAGACATAATATACGTCTATGGTAACATACAATTCTTCAACTTTTAGTTCAGACTTAATTTTCAAATGTTATCTACGAAATATATATTATAAAATGATTCACATCATTTCTGTAACTTTGAATATATATATTTGAAGAATTTAAACATTTGATGGTATTGGTTGTAATAACCACCATTTAAGTAAAAATATTTGATTACAATGAGTAATTTAAAACAAATCCCAGTTTGGTCTCCATTAAGTGACTGCAAGTAGCGAAGGGCCAACAACCTACACTACGGTCATAACGAGGTTATCTCCCATCTTGTTGATAAATAAACTTGCACTGAGAGAATGTTTTTGAATCTCTACAACAGTCATTGTAGTAGCAGGTTCACTGGAGAGCGCGTGACAACGCTTTAGCTTACACACCACGTGACAGCACACACAGAGTCTCAATCCTCTCCTTCTTCCAGTGCACATGAGCGTCCAAAACAATGTCTGGCGTTTCTAATGCGCCCGTCACTTCAACAGTTTATTGTTTGATTAGTTCAGTTTTAACCTAGACTTCTAGATAGCGATGATACTTTCATGGATTCTCAATTGGTTCATCGGAATGTTTAGGAGAATAAAGAACAATACCTCCTTCCCACTTCCGCAAAACTAATGTGAGACCAAATCCTTTTCAAAACCTAGGTCCATTCTAATGACTGTCAGGTCTAATAGAAGGTCTAATAAAAAGTCTAACGTAAAGTCTAATCCTTCATTACACTTCTTAGTTTATACCACTTCTTAGTGCCTACCACTTCTTAGTGCCTACCACTTCTCAGTGCTTACCACTTCTCAGTGCCTACCACTTCTCAGTGCTTACCACTTTTCAGTGCCTACCACTTTTCAGTGCCTACCACTTTTCAGTGCTTACCACTTCTCAGTGCTTACCACTTCTCAGTGCTTACCACTTCTCAGTGCTTACCACTTCTCAGTGCTTACCACTTCTCAGTGCCAACCACTTCTTAGTGCCTACCACTTTTCAGTGCCTACCACTTTTCAGTGCCTACCACTTCTCAGTGCCAACCACTTCTCAGTGCCAACCACTTCTCAGTGCCTACCACTTTGATACTTTCTCCTCTCTCCTCCCCCCCCCCTTTTTAAATTGACTCTCAGGGCACATCCTTTAAATTAGGCTACAAGACGGTCCTCTGCAAATGTACTCCATATTAAATAGCTGCTCGACTCAATGTTTCCAAGTTTTACTGAAGCTGTTGTACCAGCCTTCCACTTCAGAATAGATTAAAATATCAATAAAATACTACATATAAATACATTAACTTATTACTTACAAAAATGAGCCCCAACACCAATGGCTAGGGTCAGTCTAGTGGGGCTCGAGAGTCGCCCCTCATTCCCCTGTATCCTCGTGTGCTGAGTGAAAGGGTCAAAGGTTAACACTATTTCATGACTCTTGTATATTATAGAGGTTTATATATTTCCTGACTTGATATTTTAAATCTATGTGGATGTCTTATAGATTCTTGTTTGTACATTACTAAACAATACAATTTATGCCTCTATTTGTAATCTTTTCATTCTGGACGTTTTCTGTTGAAGTACTGTTTAGATTGTTGGGTTCGTCTCTGTGCCTAAGTCTCACACCCCAAACTGACATGACTAACAACCTTCCAGTCTTTGCAGCCTTTCTGCTTTGAACAAGTTTACTGAAGATGCATCTTGCCTTCGTGTATTAATGAATGTTATCTGAATGAATGCAGCGAGTGTATGAATTCATTGGCTGGCACATCCAACAACTTGTAGTCTTTATAGACACACTGATGAGTTCCATTGTCTAAATGTTGACACAATCTTAGCTCTAGACTGATAATAGAAATGAAAGCCAGGGAATGCTGGAATCGATACCGAAACATTATGGAGGAGTGAATGGCGGCCTTATATTCACGCCACATTACTGGAGGAACCCACCCCTCTCTCCAAGCTAAACAAGATTGATACAATGAATAGATGAGTTACATTAGTTTCAATGGACACTGTTGAGTTATTGTTTTAAATTGTAATATCCATTGGGCAGCCCGGTACTTTTGAGTGACTTCAATTATAACATTCATTTAGTCCGATCAACATTCTTGAGTTATTACTTACATCGCAACCTTCTGTTTCAATAATAGCCTAACATTCATTTAGTCCGATCAACATTCTTGAGTTATTACTTACATAGCAACCTTCTGTTTTAATAATAGCCTAACATTCATTTAGTCCGATCAACATTCTTGAGTTATTACTTACATCGCAACCTTCTGTTTTAATAATAGCCTAACATTCATTTAGTCCGATCAACATTCTTGAGTTATTACTTACATAGCAACCTTCTGTTTTAATAATAGCCTAACATTCATTTAGTCCGATCAACATTCTTGAGTTATTACTTACATCGCAACCTTCTGTTTTAATAATAGCCTAACATTCATTTAGTCCGATCAACATTCTTGAGTTATTACTTACATCGCAACCTTCTGTTTTAATAATAGCCTAACATTCATTAATCATCCCAACACTGTCGAGACATTTCACATATAGGACTTTTTATTTCTAGAATTGTTGTCTACAATTACAATGAGATGACTGAACATAAGAACTCAATATAAATACTATATATATTTTCTACTTATAGGCCTACTATTGTATATTATTCCACGGGCTCGTCAATTGTAGACAAATGACAGCCAATAGAATAGACTTGAATAGAGCTGATAGAAAATTTATATTTTAATCATTAATCAAGAGTGTAGGTTGACTGCTAGTTAACTAGACCTAAGTTGAATCGAAATCTAACAATCATAAAATAAGATAAATGTACCTTAGTGTTCAGATTATATGTCCAAATAAAGAGGAGATTACACATACAGATCGATTAATTATCAGACAGGAATAGAAATATTATGGGGTGGATGAAAAGAAAAGTTTTGTAAGATGCTCAAGTATAGACTAACATAATAGATCTATGGTACGTTAACCAGATCATCTAGGGTCTGAAACATTACCGCTGAATAGTTTACGAAATCCTAACATTGTATTATTTTTATATGTTATAGTTCTAGTCAGATCAATACACAATAAGTTTACCTACTTTTTTTCTTTTTCCAGGTTTACAAAGTTATTGTCAACTGCGAGGGAAGGTCTTGGTTTATATTTAGACGCTACAATGAGTTCCATTCACTTTACGAAAAGGTAAGAAGTTGGAGGGATTGATCAATAGGTTTATCTAGATTTAGATGTAGTGCCGGATTTAAGTCTTGCCAACTTATAAACTACGACATTGTTGCCAACTTATAAACTACGACAGTGTTGTCAACTACGACAGTGTTGCCAACTAAAAGATTTAATAAACTGCCAGAAAAAAAAAAGTGAAGAAAAATGTGTGTATAGGTAATAAAAAAAAAGTTTCTGGCCCTTCGAAATGCGTATTTTAAAAAAAAAAAATAAAGTGGAGGACCCTCTCTTGCGGAGTCCCGGTGTCAGAAGCCCATAAATCCGGCACAGTGTAGATGTCCAGCTTACATCACTAGTTAGTAAATCTACTACTAACCTACATCACTAGTTAAAAGCCTTCAACCAGTCTCCTAACGCGGTCCAGTCAGGTCTTTTGATTATTTCAAATAAAGGATGACTGGCCCCGAAATATCCTCGTGAGACGTTTGCTGTAGAAGCAAGCCCACTTTGTACATTATCTTCTTTGTGTCTCTCCAGAGATTTTATTTATTTATTCTTTGAATTAATCTCGGAGCTCATTTTTTTTTTCATCCAGGAGGTCAAAGATCTAATGGCCTACATTTCTGACTAATTCTAACAAGTGGGTTACTGGCCAGTTCATCCAGTAAAACCCGATCTTTTGCGGCATCATCCAATGAAACCCGATCTTTTGCGGCCTCATTATACACTGTGGACAGACGTTTAAATGGTCCTTTGACAAGCCAGATTAGGCCCTCTGGCTTTAGTATAAGCATCATTGTTTTAGCACGTCCTTGTAATATCGGCAATTCATTTTCATACAGAAGGCGCTCCAATAACATCAACACATTTCACTGCTTATGTTTTCTGTAGCAACTAATGGACATAGAATAACATGTGTGGCTGAGAGGCTGAAACCGCTTGGCTGCGGCTTGGTCAACTGCGGCTTGGTGTTTGCTGAGCGCCTAAAGGCAGCACGGAGACCTTCTCCCAGATACCCCTCCCACCCACTGGTCCACAAACGTATCGCACTGAGCATGCATGTAAGACGGGCTATATAAAAGCAATGAACAAAAAAATGGAAAGCCAGCAGCAGTAAACTCAAATCAAGGTTCTCCTTGAGATTCACGTTTAAACAAGGGGGGGTGGGGAGGGGTGTAGCGGGGTAGGAATTGAAATGTTTATCACGGACGGTGCAAAGGTTAGAGCTAAGATGAGATCATTGTTTTATGACGCAGTCATTCTAGAGGAGGAGGAGAAGATGGTCTTCTCATGCAGTCTTGACACCTTACATCCCCCTTGATTGTGTCATGTCTCTCCACAGTGCTCCAAGATGAGATTAATAAGGATAAAAAAATATATAAAAACATATATAGCCTACTTTATTTTATTCCTCCTCCTCCTTAGCTCTCCCCCATCTTTCTCTCACACACTCTCTCTCTCTCTCCGTCTACTTTTTGTTTCCTATCACTTTTTACTTATCCCACTTCTATCCCAGTATCCATCTACTGCTGCTTTCCTTATTCTGGGATACTCTTACTCCATGAGCGCTCAATCGAGACCGTTTATTATAGAAGACCTCAACACTGACCTGCAACGTCATTACCTGTGGGCAATTTAGACCAATAGCTAGTTGCCACGTCGTACAGACCTGTGACATAGCAACGATCTATTGGTCGAAACTGCCCACAGGAAGTGACGTTGCAGGCCAGTGTTCAAACCTTCTAAAACGATTGGTCTCGGCTAAATGAACCAGTTCAGGATA
Source organism: Biomphalaria sudanica (assembly GCA_036873155.1). Taxonomy (NCBI): domain Eukaryota; kingdom Metazoa; phylum Mollusca; class Gastropoda; family Planorbidae; genus Biomphalaria; species Biomphalaria sudanica. The sequence goes on along the minus strand of JAZGLO010006571.1, from coordinate 489,117 downwards.
GTCGTAAAAAATGTCCGCAACTGAGGCTAGCGCTTCGTGTGTCTACTAGTGAAATGAGGCGGGTAATGACAAACTATATTTAAGAGAGGCTTGAGGTAATAAATGTTAGAACCGCTGCTTGAACGTTGGGGCGACACCTTGTTTTACTTTGCCTCGTTGTGGGCAACACTAGTTCGGCGAGTGTCTGCTATTGGAGGTCATCTTCAACATTCATTTAACCTTAATACTATCTAGATGTAGTCTACTGGGATACGATCCTTGTCAAAATAGTTGGTATGCTACTTAATAAATGATTCGGTTGAAAGATGGTGGCCTCCTTCAGTCGTAGAGCGACTGTGGTTCATCTCGAACACTTTTTCATGTGGCTGTGGAGCCCTATTTTGGAGAGACACACAAATTTCGTAGGTTAAGGTGGCTTTCGCTTTGGTGGCAGAGGAGCTGGCCATTTTTCATTCTGTATGGGCAACTCGCGTCTGGCTCAAGGAAAACTGGTCGCCCCCACCTCCGTTACAACTCTTTTTGTTGCCAAAAATATACACTTTTGTTTACGTGGAAACAATGGGCCACTTTATGTTGACAAAATATTTTACTTGGAAACAATGGGCCACTTTATGTTGACAAAATATTTTACTTGGAAACAATGGGCCACTTTATGTTGACAAAATATTTTACTTGGAAACAATGGGCCACTTTATGTTGACAAAATATTTTACTTGGAAACAATGGGCCACTTTATGTTGACAAAATATTTTACTTGGAAACAATGGGCCACTTTATGTTGACAAAATATTTTACTTGGAAACAATGGGCCACTTTATGTTGACAAAATATTTTACTTGGAAACAATGGGCCACTTTATGTTGACAAAATATTTTACTTGGAAACAATGGGCCACTTTATGTTGACAAAGTATTTTACTTGGAAATAATGGGCCACTTTATGTTGACAAAAAATACACTTTTTATAATGTGGAAACAATGGGCCACTTTATGTTGACAAAAATACACTTTTTATAATGTGGAAACAATGGGCCACTTTATGTTGACAAAAAATACACTTTTTATAATGTGGAAACAATGGGCCACTTTATGTTGACAAAAAATACACTTTTTATAATGTGGAAACAATGGGCCACTTTATGCGGAAGAAATACCTTACGTTATCATAAAATAATGCACATTTTTAGATAGTCATTCTAAGGTGGTCACAACACAACTTTTTCTTCAAAATAATGAAGGATGATGGTTGGCGCCGCGGTGGTAGAATGATGGTTGGCGCCGCGGTGGTAGAATGATGGTTGGCGCCGCGGTGGTAGAATGATGGTTGGCGCCGCGGTGGTAGAATGATGGTTGGCGCCGCGGTGGTAGAATGATGGTTGGCGCCGCGGTGGTAGAATGATGGTTGGCGCCGCGGTGGTAGAATGATGGTTGGCGCCGCGGTGGTAGAATGATGGTTGGCGCCGCGGTGGTAGAATGATGGTTGGCGCCGCGGTGGTAGAATGATGGTTGGCGCCGCGGTGGTAGAATGATGGTTGGCGCCGCGGTGGTAGAATGATGGTTGGCGCCGCGGTGGTAGAATGATGGTTGGCGCCGCGGTGGTAGGATGATGGTTGGCGCCGCGGTGGTAGGATGATGGTTGGCGCCGCGGTGGTAGGATGATGGTTGGCGCCGCGGTGGTAGGATGATGGTTGGCGCCGCGGTGGTAGGATGATGGTTGGCGCCGCGGTGGTAGGATGATGGTTTGCGCCGCGGTGGTAGGATGATGGTTGGCGCCGCGGTGGTAGGATGATGGTTGGCGCCGCGGTGGTAGGATGATGGTTGGCGCCGCGGTGGTAGGATGATGGTTGGCGCCGCGGTGGTAGGATGATGGTTGGCGCCGCGGTGGTAGGATGATGGTTTGCGCCGCGGTGGTAGGATGATGGTTGGCGCCGCGGTGGTTTCTGGTTTGAATCTTATTGTTAGGGGACGGGTTAGGGTTAGGTTTTTTCTTTTGATTTATTTTTTGTCATGATTAATATTGAATTAAATATTTTGTAGCAGAACATTTTACAGTTACTAGTTCCTTCGTTCTCTGAGTAGATTTTATTGATACTAAATCTTTCGTTAGAAGTCGGATGCTGTTAATTGTTATTTCAACTCATCTTTGCTTGTGTAGAGAGTTGACTCTCAGACATTGATGTCCGTCAGACTAAATCAATGACTGCGTTGCTCTTCGGAGGTAGAAAACTCGGGACAATACTTGATTAACCTCAGGTCAGTTTTTACCCAATAGCAGAAATGCACAAACGGTTTTCTTCTCTATTTGCAACAGCTGCCAGGAGATAATGCAATGGCCAGGAGTCATCAGCTGCCCGGAGATAATGCAATGGCCAGGAGTCATCAGCTGCCCGGAGATAATGCAATGGCCAGGAGTCATCAGCTGCCCGGAGATAATGCAATGGCCAGGAGTCATCAGCTGCCCGGAGATAATGCAATGGCCAGGAGTCGTCAGCTGCCCGGAGATAATGCAATGGCCAGGAGTCATCAGCTGCCCGGAGACATTGCAATGGCCAGGAGTCATCAGCTGCCAGGAGATAATGCAATGGCCAGGAGTCATCAGCTGCCCGGAGATAATGCAATGGCCAGGAAACATCAGCTGCCCGGAGATAATGCAATGGCCAGGAGTCATCAGCTGCCCGGAGATAATGCAATGGCCAGGAGTCATCAGCTGCCCGGAGATAATGCAATGGCCAGGAGTCATCAGCTGCCAGGAAATAATGCAATGGCCAGGAGTCATCAGCTGCCCGGAGATAATGCAATGGCCAGGAGTCATCAGCTGCCCGGAGACAATGCAATGGCCAGGAGTCATCAGCTGCCAGGAGATAATGCAATGGCCAGGAGTCATCAGCTGCCCGGAGATAATGCAATGGCCAGGAGTCATCAGCTGCCAGGAGATAATGCAATGGCCAGGAGTCATCAGCTGCCAGGAGATAATACAATGGCCAGGAGTCATCAGCTGCCAGGAGATAATAAAATGGCCAGGAGTCATCAGCTGCCAGGAGATAATACAATGGCCAAGAGTCATCAGCTGCCCGGAGATAATGCAATGGCCAGAGTCATCAACTACCGGGAGATAATACAATGGCCAATCATCAGCTGCAAGCAGATAAAACCCTGGCCAGGGGTCATCAGCATCGGCCTAATCATCCAGCATAGCAGATCTGGATGTTTCCTTGAGTAGAACGGTTAAGCCACAAACTCAGTGGTTGGGGTATAACCACAGCGATAACGTTTTCTGTTAAAAGAGAATATTTTATAAGTCACTGGTGGTCGTCCGTACATTTTTGTATTTAAAGTAGAGCCATTCCTTCCTTTCAAATGTGTCATGATCTAAGGCCGTAGTAAACAGTGTAGTTTCTCTACTCCTGAAACACTGTCTGGTGACAATAAGAGAGCTCTATAAACTGTCTTAGATATTAACTGAGGACACTCAACATGCCAGAGTCCGAGTGATGCGCTTACCTTCATTCATCAACTAGACATGAAAGAGTAGACAATTGGCCAAGGAGGGAAGAGAGAGAATAGCCTGACCCGCTGTCAAAATGGTCTTACTCGTCTGTCAGTCACTCAGATCGTGTCACCTTCACACTAGCTCTGCTATTAGCCAGACAGTGTTGATGACTTCTGATACCACGCACTAGCTCTTGTGTTGCTAAAGATTAATTCTTTTTGTTTCGGTAAGTTTTTGTAGATGTATCTTCAAAGTATGTAATGACATAAGCTAAACAAAAGACTGCCTTTATTTTATTGTATTTCATATATGAACTCTCAGTCTTATATACGTGTGTGTAGATCTATTTATAGTTTATATCCCCGAACGTTTTCCTCACTATTGGCTAGCTAGTATAGATTTAGTTTCGAATATACATACCGTCAGTTTAACTCAAGCCTTATTATAAGTAGTCAAAATAAGTGTTTCTAAAGCATGGTTTAAACTTTGTTGAGTAAGTAAATAGGTATTTTATATATAAATAGAATCTCTCTCTCTCTCTGTGTATATATATATATATGACTATAGATGTAATTACCATTGTATGATCATCAGTGTTTGAATTGACCCTGTTCCACGCTAGATAACTTTAAACATTTTGAAACGAGTATGTGTGCATTGGTAACTTCTTATCACCACTGCTGGTATTTCCTGACCATTTATTATGAAATAGCTAAAGGTTATCCCCAACACCAGACCCGCATACTTTTTGAATGTTCTTTTCACCAGTGACCACCTTGCAATGTTGGCACCTCGGAGACCTTTGGTCAAACGTGAAGTGAGACCAATAGCAAGGAACTTGACGTAGCGAGTCCATCAGTGAAGAGTTCAGCTGTTCAAATCCGAATACTTTACTCTTTAGTCTTTGGTGGTGGGGGGTGGGGTGGGTATGAGGATGGAGGGATATGGTTATTCTTTTATTGTGTGTGTTTTTTTTTTTATTCCTAATCCCTGCCAACAAAACAGCGCGCCTTTTGACGTCAGTGTTTGAAGAGCGTGAACACTAATTGATCAACTTGAAACTGCGCAGTACCTGGTTAGCTTGACAGTTGAAACCTAATACAAATTGGTCTCTTTAGTAGATACCTAAAAGATACATAATAACGAGAAGTAAGAGCTGGTCCAGTTGGTAATTAGCTTCATTAAAAACAGTGGTCTTCTGAAATAGCAGTACTTGGATACTTGATTCGTAGGCCTAATTCTAATAAAAGCAACAGTCCAAGTAATAATACACGGATTCTTAATTTGTAAATAATCGAATAGAAATTAATGTAAAAATCAGATTTTCATTTACTGAAAGCCAATTCATCTTCTTCTTGTTACACACACGAACGCTATAGTATCAAGAGTGTAACAAATGAATGTAATCTCCTTGGCAGCCATCTCTTAACTCTTTCTCTCCTAACTGACGATACCAACGTTGATTCCACTAGAATGTGGTAAATAATTACGGAGAGAAAGAGTTAACATCTTGCTACTCTAGCCTGCCTCTCTGGGTCTCATTTGACAATCTATTCGATCTGTAAAACCATCTCCTAGGGTTATTATCACATCTTTGGTTTGATACTAACTCCTAGGTTTATTGTCACATCTTTGGTTTGATACTAACTCCTAGGTTTATTATCACATCTTTGGTTTGATACTAACTCCTAGGTTTATTGTCACATCTTTGGTTTGATACTAACTCCTAGGTTTATTGTCACATCTTTGGTTTGATACTAACTCCTAGGTTTTAGCATGTAACGAACACCAGTTATTACAAATAAATTAATGATGTTGGCTTACACTAGATGTCTGCAACTTAAGTGCATGCGTTCTTTTGTTTTTAAATTGCAACTCAATTCTTTTAAAATGGACTTCAATAAACTAGTACAGGCTATCATACATTCTCCCTCTCCTAAAACAAGTACAGGCTATCATACATTCTCCCTCTCCTAAAATAAGTACAGGCTATCATACATTCTCCCTCTCCTAAAACAAGTACAGGCTATCATACATTCTCCCTCTCCTAAAACAAGTACAGGCTATCATACATTCTCCCTCTCCTAAAACAAGTACAGGCTATCATACATTCTCCCTCTCCTAAAACAAGTACAGGCTATCATACATTCTCCCTCTCCTAAAATAAGTACAGGCTATCATACATTCTCCCTCTCCTAAAATAAGTACAGGCTATCATACATTCTCCCTCTCCTAAAACAAGTACAGGCTATCATACATTCTCCCTCTCCTAAAACAAGTACAGGCTATCATACATTCTCCCTCTCCTAAAACAAGTACAGGCTATCATACATTCTCCCTCTCCTAAAACAAGTACAGGCTATCATACATTCTCCCTCTCCTAAATTTGACATAGATAACAAGCAAGACAATTCCAGTAGTGTAATAATTGTTTGCCAGCAAGGAGGCAAGGCCTTGGTTTTTCTTCAACCGAAAACAACCTCATCAATGGCAACATTCTCTTGACATTTCGTTCATTCACCTGAACCAACATTCTATTTACTTGATGTGACATACAGACCCTTGAAAGGTCGGACATTGGCCCTTCGCCCTCCCTCTCTAGCTGCTGTTTCTAAAATCAACTATTATTTGTAGATCTAATACTTTGGTTATATAGGCAACAACAATACAATTTCTGTCCTGAAACATCGGAGCTACACTAGCTATAACCGATATGCTGTCTTGGAGTTGCCTAGCTCATTCGTGTAAGCATTCAGACATACCTATCAATAGAGTAAGAAAAACACACGCAAATAATTCAGTAGTGTTGTGTGGTAGGGTTGACATTAATTAGACTAGATTGACAGATGTTAACAAAGCAAATGCTGGTCTCAGGGGTTAGAGGTAACTTACCTGGCTGTAGTTGAATCATTGTCTTTTATTTTCTTAGCTATTTGATTAGATCAAAGCTAGTTGAAAGTAAGACGACACTTTACGAAGTAACGTTAAGACTATTCTCTCTTGTGGTTGAAATAGAAATATCGGCAAAGGGAGATAACTATCTTCGTTATCATAAAAACACAACAACTGAGAGACCCCTGGCCACAGAAATGTAGCTATACTTGGTCAAACTAATCGGACTACTATTGGCTAATCACTAAGCAATTACCTCAAGAGTATCGATCTCAACCTTCATCACTTGAGCTTCTAAATGCTGGTAACTGAAGGGTAGGATTTATTGTTTCTTATCAATACTCTGATCAGAAAACAAGATCGATACTAATACGATGCCAGAGATTCGTTAAAGACTAATGTCTTCTGACTTTCTACGAGATAAGACTAGAACAAACAGAGATTTAAAACTATTTCGCTTCCTAATTGGTCCAAGTCACTTCTGCCACAATTAGGTCTAACCTTGCTTTTACTGCACAGCGTAGATGACGTGAAATCAGCAGCCACAAGTGTTTTGTTGGCCACAGCTTATCGTCGGTATAGAAATGCATCTTTGAACAACCAGTTTAGCTGTGTGGATCATGAACAACCAGTTTAGCTGTGTGGATCATGAACAACCAGTTTAGCTGTGTGGATCATGAACAACCAGTTTAGCTGTGTGGATCATGAACAACCAGTTTAGCTGTGTGGATCATGAACAACCAGTTTAGCTGTGTGGATCATGAACGCACTCTTATTCCGATGCTTTATAACCTGTCAAAAAAAGCAAGCTCAAACTCTATGGCCATATTACAAGGCCTTCAGGGCTCGCAAAGACCTTCCTTCATGGAACATTACCAGGAAAAAGAAGAAGAGGCAGACAAAAAAAAAGCGATATGGGAAGAAAACCTAAAAGAAATGGATGGGTCTGCCGTTGAAAGAGATTCTATCCAAGGAAAAAGACAGAGAGGAGTGTAGAAAGCCGGACGACAAATCTTGTGTGGTGCCCCAACGGTTCAGCAGACTAAGAGTAAGGGATAGGTGAAGGTGGTGATAATGTCTTTGTTGTCAAGAGAAAGAAGACATCGTACGAAATGGTAACTCCAATACATACATGAGGCGTGTACTACTGGGTAGTAGACCAAATGGCTTATGTCCTCTTGGGTAGCTATTGTAAATCTGCTTTTGGGTAATCGAATTTTGAAAGCTATCAGTGAAGTTAATCCGATTCTTGGCACATCATATCAACTAGAACTAGGGAGGCTACACTAAATGTGTTCACTAAACATTTGATAGACTCTATGTAACTAGATTCTCGGTGTCAGGTGAGTACAGTTGTACCCAGCTTTGTCATTGTACGTTCTAGATCCGTGTGTACTTAGTATTAGATAAGCATTTAAAAGAGGAGAGTATAACAAAGAAGAGACTTGCAGATCTTAACATAATTTCTTATTTGTTTATTTACATGTTCTAGATTAGTTAGGGGCAAACTACGGCCCGCGGCCAAATCTAACCTTCGGAAAGGTATCATCCGACCCGCACATATTTCGTAAAAATTTTAAAAAATATAATGTCCTTCATAATTGTAAACATTCAAGCTTTTAATACGATTTGAAACTGAAGAGTTATATAATTTTAATTTGTATGATTCAAGACTGTATGCGTCTCCTGATTTGAAATTCGCAAAAGCGAAGTAAACAAATATCAGTGATCGTTGATTGATCCTTAACCACAATTGACTGTGGATTTGGTATCTATTGTCTTTTTATTTCATTGTGCTACTCTAAAATGTCAAATATAAAACGTCAAGTTGATTCAGAATGTCGTGTTGTTGTTTTTGTTTAAAGGATAGTGCATGTAGAAGTAGTTTTGTCATACCTAGTAGACCGCTATGTGTCTCATCCTGGACTGATGTTATACCTAGTAGACCACTGTGTCTCATCCTGGACTGATGTTATACCTAGTAGACCGTTGTGTGTCTCATCCTGGACTGATATCATACCTAGTAGACCGCTGTGTGTCTCATCCTGGACTGATGTCATACCTAGTAGACCGCTGTGTGTCTCATTCTGGACTAATGTCATATTTAGTAGACCGCTGTGTGTCTCATCCTGGACTGATGTCATGATGTCATATCTAGTATACTGCTGTGTCTCATCCTGGACTGATGTCATACCTAGTAGACCACTGTGGGTCTGATCCTGGACTGATGTCATACCTAGTAGACCACTGTGGGTCTCATCAGGGACTGATGCTATTTATACCTAGTAGACCGCTGTGTCTCATCCTGGACTCATGTTATACCTAGTAGACCGCTGTGGGTCTCATCCTGGACTAATGTTATACCTAGTAGACCGCTGTGTCTCATCCTGGACTGATGTTATACCTAGTAGACCGCTGTGTCTCATCCTGGACTGATGTTATACCTAGTAGACCGCTGTGTCTCATCCTGGCCTGATGTCATACCTAGTAGACCGCTGTGGGTCTCATCCTGAACTGATGTTATACCTAGTAAACCGCTATGTGTCTCATCCTGAACTGATGTCATACCTAGTAGTCCGCTGTGGGTCTCATCCTGGACTGATGTTTTACCTAGTAGATCGCTGTGTCTCATCCTGGGCTGATGTTATACCTAGTAGGCCGCTGTGGGTCTCATCCTGAACTGATGTCATACCTAGTAGACCGCTGTGGGTCTCATCCTGGACTGATGTCATACCTAGTAGACCGCTGTGGGTCTCATCCTGGACTAATGTCATACCTAGTAGACCGCTGTGTCTCATCCTTGACTGATGTTATACCTAGTAGACCGCTGTGTCTCATCCTGAACTGATGTTATACCTAGTAGACCGTTGTGGGTCTCATCAGGGACTGATGCTATTTATACCTAGTAGACCGCTGTGGCTCTCATCCTGGACTGATGTCATACCTAGTAGACCACTGTGGGTCTCATTCTGGACTAATGTCATATTTAGTAGACCGCTGTGTGTCTCATCCTGGACTGATGTCATGATGTCATATCTAGTAGACCGCTGTGTCTCATCCTGGACTGATGTCATACCTAGTAGACCGCTGTGGGTCTGATCCTGGACTGATGTCATACCTAGTAGACCACTGTGGGTCTCATCCTGGACTGATGTCATATTTAGTAGACCGCTGTGTGTCTCATCCTGGACTGATGTCATACCTAGTAGACCGCTGTGGGTCTCATCCTGGACTGATGTCATATTTAGTAGACCGCTGTGTGTCTCACCCTGGACTGATGTCATATCTAGTAGACCGCTGTGTCTCATCCTGGACTGATGTCATACCTAGTAGACCGCTGTGGGTCTCATCCTGGACTGATGTCATACCTAGTAGACCGCTGTGGGCGTCATCCTCGACTGATGACGAAAGAAAGTAACAGCCGAATGATAAGCCGGAAAAAAAAACTTTCTCAGAAAGCGCCTACTACATTAGTGAGTTCTGTTGTAGCGTACACTATTGCTCAAAGTAAAAAAAATAAATAAAATTATGGAAAATGTGTAAATAATGTAAGAATTATGTTTGTGAAATTGGGATAAGAAAAAACTATTTTTGAAAATGTGTAAGTTTATCTGTAAAAACTTTATTATCTAGATTTAAATTGGAGAATTATAAGATAACAATACAATTAATATCACTGTTTGCCTCATATAGAGCAAGCAACTTACTGCTCCGCTAGATGACTTTGAAATGGGGTTGCGCAAATTATAGTATTTATAAGAGGCATACATTTAACAAATCTGTGACAGCATGCATGCATTTATAAACATTTTTTGATACTAATGAATTAGATTGAATTCTCCATAAACTATAATACTCTTAAAATAAAATAGTCATCACTGTAATAGTAATAATGATGCTTGTAAATACTTTTCGCTCCCGTGGGCTTACACACAGACATTTTAAGACTTCCTTAATTTGTGAACTGAAAAATATCTCTTTCTTCCATGTGAAAAACATACATTTGAAATATTCGGTCTTGAATTTTGCATTTTTCAAAGATCTTCTGTCACATGAACACATAAAATGTTAAGACACAAGGAAGATATCAATTTATTGACAATATCACATTTCAAGCTACAACTTCTTCTGTTTGCCTATCAGCTCAAACTGTCACGAGGATCAATTCACTGAGTGAAGCTAGACAAGTAAATCAATGCTGAAGAAACTTTGGAGCCAATTTGCTGGAGTTTCTCATGCTCAGAGACTGTGTGCAATGTTGGCATCTTTAATACTTTAGAAGTAACTTTTTTTAGTAATGATACTTAGACAAAGCTGTGCCAGTAATAGATTAACGGGTGAACATTTGTTCTTTCTTAAGAATAACCACGTCCCAATTTGAACACTAAATTTCTCTATTATTCAGATAAAAATATTTTGGTCCGCCAAAATGTTTCCTTGATATATTTGACCCGCTATTTTAAAAAGTTGCCCATCACTGTTCTAGATCTTTTATATAGACCAGCATTCTATTTATTATATCGCGGGATACACATTTGAGCCCAAAAGAAAATCCGCTGCCGAAGACAGACGCAGGCGGCGAAAAGAAAATCTTAATCGACCACCGGCGGACAATGGTTATGCTTTACTTGGCTGTGGTAAAATATGTAGGTGACAGCTGGGGCTGCGTTGCCACGGGAAATACTGTATTTCTCATTAATCTTCGGACTCGTAGACAAGCCTTATTATTATTATATTTATTATTGGGTAACTTTATATTCGTAATTGTCATACGAGTTAACTTTAACGACTCTTGGAACTATGGAAGCTTGCCTCCATCTGCTTGTCTGGACAAAAAAATATTGAAACTAAGGGAACTTCTCCATGATACTATTGTCCTTGAAATATTTCATGAGTTATCTTCCTTACCCATCTAAACTGGTCGAATTGTTTGTGTTAAAGAGATGCCATGTCATTTACAAATCTACCTTTGTAATGATTTTGTCGACTTTGACCTTTCCACATTGTGTTTACATGGACATGTAACTCATTGCCGGCCATTGGCATTGACGGAGTTCTTGAATTAATGAGAGCCTAAGGGTGACTTGGCATTTTGTGTGTGTGTGTAGCAATGTTATCCCCCCTTACGTCTTCATTCTCTGCGTAAACGTTCCAACTGAAAATCGAAATAACAGAATTTGTTAGAACTCATTTGTATCCTTCTTATACACGGGAAGATGCAGCAGAACAAATTAGAAGAGGATTTGTTGTCGGGTGTGAGATTAATGAAGCGAAAGAGTAGGGCCATCCCTCCGTAGACATTTCATTTCAATGCTTATTTTCAACTTAATTGGCGTGCTCAACTTAAAAACAAACAAGCTGCTAAGTGACATCAACTTAATTGGCATGCGAAACTTAAAAACAAACAAGGTGCTAAGTGACATCAACTTAATTGGCATGCGAAACTTAAAAACAGCCAAGCTGCTAAGTGACATCAACTTAATTGGCATGCGAAACTTAAAAACAAACAAGGTGCTAAGTGACATCAACTTAATTGGCATGGAAACTTAAAAACAAACAAGGTGCTAAGTGACATCAACTTAATTGGCACGCGAAACTTAAAAACAAACAAGGTGCTAAGTGACATCAATTTAATGTAGAGCTCTTGCAATAGCACGACAGATGATTAGAGGAGAATGAAACTGTCCGGTCTGAAAAAAAAACATGATCAGGACATTCTTGTGTTCATCCAGCTGTACTATGTGCTCAGGTCACTTGGTCGGTCACTTCACAGGCGATAGCCACTTTATACGCTACGACCACACACCACAGGCTATGGTCACTCCATACGCTGGTCAAAGCAACTAGAAAAATATATTAGAAACTACTACTACAACTAATCTGTATTACTGTTTATCACTGTCTTCTTGGTTTCCCCAGATAAAAAAGCTTTTTCCAGAGGCCAACCTCAAACTTCCAGGGAAAAAGATCTTTGGTAACCTTGACCCTGAGTTTATACAGCACAGAAGAGAAGGATTGGACGAATTTATCCGTAAACTTGTCACACACCCGAAACTCTGTCAGCAGTAAGTCAGTGCTATTTGTTTGTTGCTTTTCTGTTAGCTCCTGTACTACTTAGTTCAACCTTTCTGTTAGCTCCTGTACTACTTAGTTCAACCTTTCTGTTAGCTCCTGTACTACTTAGTTCAACCTTTCTGTTAGCTCCTGCACTACTTAGTTCAACCTTTCTGTTAGCTTATGTACTACTTAGTTCAACTTTTCTGTTAGTTCCTCTACTACTTAGTTCAACTTTTCTGTTAGCTCCTGTACTACTTAGTTCAACCTTTTTGTTAGTTCCTGTACTACTTAGTTCAACCTTTCTGTTAGCTCCTGTACTACTTTGTTTAACTTTTCTGTTAGCTCCTGTACTACTTAGTTCAACCTTTCTGTTAGCTCCTGTACTACTTAGTTCAACTTTTCTGTTAGCTCCTGTACCACTTAGTTCAACCTTTCTGTTAGCTCCTGTACTACTTAGTTCAACTTTTCTGTTAGTTCCTCTACTACTTAGTTCAACTTTTCTGTTAGCTCCTGTACTACTTAGTTCAACTTTTTTGTTAGTTCCTGTACTACTTAGTTCAACCTTTCTGTTAGCTCCTGTACTACTTAGTTCAACCTTTCTGTTAGCTCCTGTACTACTTAGCTCAACCTTTCTGTTAGCTCCTGTACTACTTAGTTCAACCTTTCTGTTAGCTCCTGTACTACTTAGTTCAACCTTTCTTTTAGCTCCTGTACTACTTTGTTCAATGTTTCTGTCTGTCCTATATTCCTCTGAAAAAGCTTATCACATTAGTGATAGTGGACATGGATGTAATTCTGACATTTGAGGCCATTTTACGTTTCTATTTTCTAATGCACAAAGAATGCCCCCCCCCCCCCCCCAAACTAAGTTTTATTTTATTCGGTGAACTGTGGAGATTCAACTAGCAGGTAGAGCTGGTGTGTGTGAAGTTAGTAGAAGATAAGATTGCTTTAGGACTAAAAACTAACTTTGGTCTATGACTAAAGAAGTGGAGAGCTAACGTCTTTGCAGTGAAGTGACCAAACTGTTTCCGTATGATAAAAAGAAAAGTTTTGCGTCAGACGAGTTTTGTTTTAAAAATTGATAGGTGCGGAAACCAATTGGCTAGAGGCTTACAGTCAACAACATCTCAATTCGACTCTGCTTCCTTTTAGTCATTCATTGAAGTCGTTGACGAGTGTGTCAATCGTTTGTACTGAATTCTTGACAACACATCACTTAGTTTACACCCACGTAAATAACAGCTAGATTTTTTAAACCATTCAAAGTTCTATACACAGTCAGCACGAACAAGTCGCAAATATCTGAACTACAAAATACACATGCATTATAGGGTTGACGTCATATTTACACAGACCTAAATAGATGAGGAATGTAAAGTTCGTCATTTCAAAGATGAATGTCTAATGACCTTTACTGAACGACCTTGTATACATTGAACTGCGCAGACGGGAAATCGCGTGTCATAAAGACACTTTAATGAGGATACACATAAACATATAATGAGATACACGTAAACATATAGATCTAGATCTAAGTCTTGGAATGGAATTCAAACATTATTTGTAAACCAAGTGAAAGTTTGGACTTGTCAAACGAGCTTCCTTTGCAAAAAAGTTTATTAACACAGGTAGACTATCGTTTTTTTTAAAATTATCATCATTGGTTTTAAATGGCTGGTCTTCCTTCCTCTGGTATGCCCAGTGCTCTAATGTCTTTTGAGAATATAATGTTGGGGGGGGGGGGGTACTCGGTCCTTAAGAAATTCAGCAAAGCCAACGCGGCTCTAGTCAAATGTCGAATGAAGTATACATCGGGAGGGAGGCTGTAGTGAGATAGTGTAATGGGGCAGTTGGGCAGGAGGGAGGCTGTGGTGAGCTAGTGTAATGGGGCAGGAGGGAGGCTGTAGTGAGATAGTGTAATGGGGCAGTTGGGCAGGAGGGAGGCTGTGGTGAGATAGTGTAATGGGGCAGTTGGGCCGGAGGGAGGCTGTGGTGAGCTAGTGTAATGGGGCAGTTGGGCAGGAGGGAGGCTGTGGTGAGATAGTGTAATGGGGCAGTTGGGCAGGAGGGAGGCTGTAGTGAGATAGTGTAATGGGGCAGTTGGGCAGGAGGGAGGCTGTGGTGAGCTAGTGTAGTTGGGCAGGAGGGAGGCTGTGGTGAGCTAGTGTAATGGGGCAGTTGGGCAGGAGGGAGGCTGTGGTGAGCTAGTGTAATGGGGCAGTTGGGCAGGAGGGAGGCTGTAGTGAGATAGTGTAATGGGACAGTTGGGCAGGAGGGAGGCTGTAGTGAGATAGTGTAATGGGGCAGTTGGGCAGGAGGGAGGCTGTGGTGAGCTAGTGACACATTCAACTATTACGCCTTTTAACATCCAGACAAAAAGAATATGTTCACGCGACACTTGGACCTGGAGGAATGAATCATTTCCAAAGAAGAAACACACGATACTTTTTATGTCATAATGCGGGGGGGGGGGGGGGAACAAGGAAAAAGACACACAAAACTTCTCTCTGCAAGTATTTTATAATAGAGATACTTTATGTCTGGAGTTTCAATGCACGCACACAAATGTTGCTTCTAAGAGAAATTGTTCGCTTTGAGGCTTGAATTCGTTTGTCACAAGTAAACATTTTAATCCAAAAGTTAATATATTGAGTGCCCCAACAGCATATGGGCCTTGGGCCAGTAAATGTGATCTTGTGTACAATAATAATAATAGTAACAAGAAAAACATTTACAAACATTTTAAAACAAAAAAAACCCAAAGCTTACACTAAGTGTACTTGTATCAATTAGATCAAGACGAACTATAAAAATAGTTTATAAAAATCAAAAAAGGGGAACGACCTGAATTCGAACTTATGTCTCAAGCCTTCTCATGCTTCTCAAGCCAACACGATAACCACTCTGCTAGTGGATAGCCTATAAACATGACAGATTGTCTAGTTCTCTATTGTTTCTCTAGTCTTGTCCTATAGTGTTTGTGTTCACTAAGACTCAGACCACGATGTATACAAGGGGACTAATTTAGCTTATACCATCACTTCAGTCAAGTATCCATTCTTTCTCTTGTTTGAAATACAAACACAATAATTAATCACCACTAATTAATTAACTTATTGGTTGTTTTTTTTAAAATTGATGCTTGCGTTGTTGGGTAACAGAAATAATTGTGCAAAATTTCAGCTTGATACGAGATAGGATGTGGGACAAATAACATGTACAAACTTTTGACCAGATAGACAGACAGACAGAGTGATTTGATATAAGCTTTGTAAAAAAAAAAAAAGATTGGCTGTGATAGAGCATCAACTGCTTGGCTACTTCAGCGAGGGGTTTGAGACTGAATACTAATGTCACTAGATATATGGATACATCAAAGCTCTCCATTTTAGAAAGGTGCCTTTTGAAATCAATGTGACCAGGAACTCCGCTGTCATTATCTAGAATCCTAGACTCTTTTAATTTAAGAATCAATAATTATTTTAAAGAATTAATTTTGCGTGTAATATATAGTCTAGAGATAGGTAAGAGCATAGTTTTTTTTAATGCATGAGGACTCTTTCGTGAAGTGTGTACAATCCCTGTGTCGCTGCTATTAACAAAGTGTTATACAAGGAACTTTTTAAAGTATTGTAAAACTTTGTTTAAAACCACCTAGTTCTTATTGACTTCTATCTGCTCAGACTAAATACACAATATATAGGTCAGGCTCAATCTTCTCTGCATAACTATGCAAAAGTGCATATCAGTTTGCTTGAATCCTTGAACTTGACGTGTGTATGAGGTTCAATGTTTTAGGCTAGAAGAGTGCATGACGTCATTAAAAAAAAAAAGACGTCACATAAGATTCGATCTTGAAGTTGATTAATTAACTCATAGCCATATCGTTTGCTATAAAAGCTGATGGGGTATTTATGCATTTAGGCGCTCAGCAACTAGAAGTCCAGTCAAATCCATATATCTAGTTACAGCACTGAAGTAGCCAAGCAGTCTATACCTCAAGGCCAAATTGAGGAAAATAAAAGTCAAAACATTCCTGGTTCAGAGTTACAAAAAGTTACTCAAACATATTCCATGTTTACCAATAAATTTCCCCCGATCCTAGAGCTGGTAGCCATAAATTTTCGGAATATCAAAATGTAGAAGTGATTGATTTAGATAAATATGCAAAATCATAAAGTCTATTTTTGTGTCACTTTTATAATTTCATGCTTTGGACGTTTTTAGATGTGTAGGCCTACTTGCTACTGAAGTCACTGCTTGCTGATTTGTTGCCAAAAGCTATTTCCATCCGAGGGCCAGCACTTTTATTTATCAAAGTTTGATAACCCTGAGTTGTTTTCTTTATTGCTTGATAACGGGTGTGCTCCCCTGACATACCTTTCTAAAACTGTTAATTCTCTTTCTAAATACGGGCTCCTCAAATTCCTATATTCTGGACAGCTGAGATAGTAAGGTTACACATATTAATAATAATAATAATGATCTATTTTACATTGCATCTCTTCATTTCAATCCATTAATCTTTCATTCTTCCTCACTCACGTCTCTCTCACACACAATGCCTTCTCTCACACACAATGCCCACTCTCACACACAATGCCCTCTCTCACACACAATGCCCTCTCTCACACACAATGCCCTCTCTCACACACAATGCCCTCTCTCACACATAATGCCCTCTCACACAAAATGTCCTCTCTCACACATAATGCCCTCTCTCACACACAATGTCCTCTCACACACAATGTCCTCGCGTCCCGAGACATGACGTTAAACTGCGCTCCTCTTTCCTTAGCACTTTTGGAGCTCAAAAGTGCTCTACTTCTTTTCTATCATTGTGTCTGCCTCCTCCTTTCCTCAGTCTGCCTTCATTGATCATCACTCTGTCTCCTTATCTCTAAATATCTCACTACGTCCTAGACCAGTCCGTTTGCCGTGGACTGCGACGGGTAAGGGGGGATAAAGACATCCTGGCGTTTGAGTAGTGGCTATCTGAGGATAAATCACCACAACACAATACTTTGGCTCCAAGTTCCCCTAGACCTGAGGCCCAGATGGCCCGCTCTGGGTCAACCGGCTGGTCATGCCGAGCTACCAGCATAGGTCTTCGACCTATGCTGGAGGGCGGTGGCTGGAGGGTCAATCAGGGAGCTGCTGTATCGGGCACATGGCCGTTAGGCCTTTGAATGAGAGAACCCATCCAAAATTTAACTCCACCCATTGACCAAATCTCTAAAATAGAAATCCCTCAAATCCTTGGCTAATGAATAAACCCAAATTAAATTAATTTCAAAAAAGAAAATACAGACCCAAGCATACTACAAGTCCACTTTAGGGAACTGCAAGAGAGCTACGGAGATTGTGGCACCATCTACACAGACGGATCCAAAATGGATGGAAAGGTCGCGTGTGCCTGCTCCTTTCGGAACAAAACAATCTCCCGTAGACTCCCCGATGGCTGCTCCATCTTTACGGCCGAATTGCATGCAATATCGCTTGCACTTATGGCCGTCAAAGCATCAGAAAGGAGGAAATTTATAATCTGCTCCGACTCCAAATCTGCATTGCAAGCTTTGGGGCGGATGAAGACTGACATTCCATTGGTACATAAGAGCCTGAAGCTGTTGGACCAAATGACAGCCGACCATAGGGATGTCACCTTCATCTGGGTCCCCTCCCATGTGGGCATTGAGGGAAACGAAGCCGCAGACAGAGAAGCAAAGAGAGCCCTAAATCATGCGGTGCCAGGAACCCAAATTCCCTGCTCGGACCTGAGACAAAGTATTGCCTCTGCCTCCTACCAAGAGTGGCAGGACCGATGGGAGGCTGAGACTCACAATAAACTCAGGCAGATTGTGGCGGATGTCAGGTGGCAGTCCACATCTAAGGGTCTGACAAGGCGTGGTAGCACGACCATGTCCAGACTTAGGATTGGCCACACCTACATCACGCACTCTTTTGTGCTGAAGAAAGAAGAACCCCCACTTTGTGAGTATTGTGACTCTCGCCTCACCGTGGAACATATCCTCATCGACTGCCCCAGATACCAGGATGTCAGGGAAAAATATTTTAGAGCTACTAATTTAAAAACACTATTCAATAATGTCGACCCTGGGAAGGTACTGGGCTTTATCCGGGAAGTGGGGTTGTCTACGAAGATCTGATTTATGAATTCTGTAGACATGTACTATTTACATTAGATTTTTACCAAATTATTAAATTTTTACTACCTCTACTATTTTAACTGTGAATAGACCCTGATTTTAATGATTTGACTGTATGGAATTTGGCCTTTGTTGTGTGGAGGGAGAGTGGCCCTTGAGGGACTGCAGGCACGACATGGCCTAAATTGTGCCGATGTGCCCAAAATCACAAATCACACAATGTCCTCTCACACACACACAATGTCCTCTCACACACAAAATGTCCTCTCTCGCACACACAATGTCCTCTCTCTCACACACACAATGTCCTCTCTCACACACAATGTCCTCTCTCCCATACACAATGTCCTCTCTCATACACAATGTCCTCTCTCTCACACACAATGTCCTCTCTCTCACACACTGTCCTCACACACACAATGTCCTCTCTCTCACACACACACACAATGTCCTCTCACACACAATGTTCTCTCTCACACACAGTGTCCTCTCTCCCACACACAATGTCCTCTCTCGTTCTATTTTCTTGCCTTCTTTCTCTCATGCTTGTTTTATGCCTTCTTGTGTTATTTCGCCACTGTGTGTATCTCTCTCTAGACAAATAGATCTCAATGTAAAAGATCTTTGGGGGATTGTGCCGGGCACAAACCAAACCACTGGCTCTGAGTTCCAGTCCAGGGTAGCATGTTGAAATAGTTGAACGTCTTCCTGAAATAAATACAAGTAGGTCACAGAAACGCTTGATACGAAATACCTGACACCCGTCTGAAGTCATGCTTTTCATAGTCTTTTTAAGTGGGTGTGTGTGTGTGGTACAATAAGCGTATAGCACAAATGTAGTGTAATACCCATTGCACTGTTAACGCATACAATATGTACATGTCTTTGATTACTAATCTAGGCTACACACCTGTAATTGTCATGAATATACATAATCGTGTTTCTAAAGTAGGGCATAAAGCGCATTCGATTTTGGTTCATGATCGATATTCACAATATGCGGTCATTGTAAATTAATTTGACTTGACCTAAACTAATAATACATTCTAGATCGAGCAGTCTGTCTTTAGATAAAAATACCAAACCAGAAAGGATGTTGGCTCTTCACAAATAGTTGTCACCATCCAACCGTACAGCATAATTTCCAAGGAGAGGGGAGATACTGTGGAGATAGGGAGGAGGGGGGGGGCGAGACACAATGAAAAGAGGGAGACACTGGAGAAAGGGAGGAGGGGAGGGGCTGACAACTTCTTGTCACCTTGCGTTTTGTCCGTACTCTGGTCATCCTTCAGTCTAGTCTTTACAGAGGAACAGAACTTTGTAAGGGCCGAGAACTCTGCCACTGTGATCATTTATGGTCATGTTGTTGTTTCAGAAAGTATTGGAACCTACTGTGATATACATTTGTGTGTGTGTGTTATTACATTTTGATAGAAATCGAGTCTAGCTTGTAAGGTGTGTGTCTTCTTCAATCTAGTATATTCTGGTGTGTTTTCTTTTTTGTTACAAACATAAATTACAGAGGTAACAGGCCAAAGGTTATTTGTGTACGTTACCAGTTCAAAGATGTGTCTTCAGAACATCGTGCCGATATGTCTACATAAATTTGTAGGATAGATAAATAGGATGAAATTTTTATAAAATTCGTAATATAGACTGCATGTAAATGTAGACTTAATATAGACTGCATCTACATCTAACTGTAGACTTACTATAGACTGCATCTAAAAGTAGACTCCAACCACTGACTCAACAAGTGTGTCTAAATGCTGCTACATCACCTTAAATTGTTTAGATCTACAGCTACATAGTTAAAATAATAAAAAAACTGATCATTTAGTTATAATTTAATTTTAATCACTAAGCGATACAAATATATCGTGAATACCTTATCTTATCTTATATAATACAGACGTTACTTCAAAAAAGAAGATGATTACGTCCTACGCGTCATGCATTTAGTCATGCATATTAACCAATGACTTAAATTCTGCCAAGTCACTGGTTTTTCTGGCTAGCTCAGGCAACCCATTCCATGCTCTAATAGCATTAGGGAAGAAGGAGTATTTGTACAAATTGGTCCTAGCATATGGGGCGACGAATGTGCCTTTATTTTTGTGTCTTTCAGAGTATTTTATTAAATTTTGTTTTTGTATTTGAAGATTACGGTTCAGTTTATGGTACCTAGATATAGATATATGATAATGTGTTGAAGAATCGAATCCAAAAGAAGGCATTCGCTTCAAACAAATACTAGATGCAACAAAACAGATTTGTCGTTTTATTTTCTTTGGTTAGGATAGAGACATTTGTACTTTGTAAATAAGCTTAAGAAACAAAGTTGTTAAAGTTGAATTTGTCCCCCCCCCCAAAAAAAAAAGCGTGTCCCTATAAGTCCCACAAAGTTTTTTGAAAGTGCCACTTAAAGTTAAAAGTACCACACAAAGCTAGTTAAAAGTGCCACACAAACTTAAATGAAAAACCATTTGTATGTACACTATGTATTTCTTCGTAATTGTCTTAAGAATTGAGTCTCTAGGTCCCCGGAAGCTCGTCTCCATCTGCATTTATGAACAAAACTTCTGTCTGGGAAAGATCCAAGCAGATGTACACTTTTACATGCCCGTGTCTCAAGACGTTAGGGTTTGAAGCGAGGCCGAAGGCCGAGCACACCGGGGAATCTCCCCCATATTCCTTCTTTGTATCACATCATCCGTGCAGGTGTCCGCCATAAAAACCCCACCAATGCAATGGACGCGGTCCTTAGGCATCCCAACGGGGGGGGGGGGTTCTGTTTTACTTCCTACAAGTCCAATCATCTCCTCTAACAAACGCTTTTACGCGAGCGCCAATGTTGATGCAGGGAACCCGGGTACATATACATAATGTACAATATAAGAATCTACTTTTTATTTATTTTTTGGACATAGAAAGTTTCAGTTTACCCCATCAGTACTTTGAGAGTCATGATCAACTGAACTATAAAACCCTAGATCTAAAGTAATTATTAGTCGATCGTATTTATCCCAAGAACTGTTTGCTTTTAAATTCATGAATATGAATCATTATAAAGTTTTTTTTATCAACATTCATTTTTATCAACATTTTTCAGGCTTGCAAATCATAGATTAGTTAACATTGATTTGTGTCTGTCATGTTATTTCTGTATAGATATCGGGTTTCAACTTGTAGATCTACATTCGTTGATGTCCAAAGTTTATGTGTAATTGTGTCTGCTCTGTTATGTAAGTCCTCGCCTGTACTGATGTGTTGTGGTCTCCGTGTCATGAACCAGGTGTCACTTCCATAGATCATCCATCACCTCGCCTATTTTAAGCTGTGTGGGAGGAAGTGTAAGCTCTAAGTTGTAGATGTTGCTAGCCTGATAGTATGCGGGCCCTATTGTTTTCGTGACAGTAAAATGCTTAGTAGTGGTCCACGGTGGTCGCATCTGTGTTGTCTGGTCTTATATACTTATGATAGACTTAGTAAGTAAACTAGAGAGCTTATAGTTAGATCTAGGTCTAATTCAAAAGATTTTATATAGTCAATTTTGCCAGATCACAGAGCACCTTCAATTAAAATTGTTTTAATTAAAATTATAGATCTATGTAGATTGTAAACAAATCCACCCCGTGGCCTAGAGAAAAAAAATACAAGTTTAATTTGAGTTGGAACTAGATCTAGATCTGAAGAATAATATTTGTGTTTTAATAATTCCTTACATAATGTGGTTTAGGAATGGATCTTTAAGAAATGTGTACACGTCTGTTAGTGTACAATTGGATTAAGACAGAATTGTTAAGTCTACATTTATATATGTTGAATTTTTATTTTGGCTTGCAAACACACGTTGTAACTGGCTAATTAAAAAAAAAAACTACCTTGTAAAAAAATAGTGGACGTGATAAATTTGCTATACATAAAAGTTTCTTTATTTACTGAATACAAATGTTTGTGTTTCTTTGTAGCACATTGAGATGTTGAGTTTCCCTTAGTTTGAATTCAAAGTCTCTGTAGCACATTTCGATCTAGAGTTTCCCTTAGTTTGAATTCAAAGTCTCTGTAGCACATTTAGATCTAGAGTTTCCCTTAGTTTGAATTCAAAGTCTTTGTAGCAGGGCTGGACTGGTGTGGTTTCCATGTTGTATGGGGTAAATAGTGTATAGATGTAGAGATCTAGACCTAATAGTATACACTATTGCTATCAGTTTTATACGCTTGTATTGGTTTATTATATTCATACGATCTGCTATCTGAATACTGGTAGATGGCAGCTTGCCGCTTTGAGCGTTGAAACAAGAGCTATAAAACAAAGCTCCTTCTTTGTAATCAGAGACAGCACAATCTCATTTTGTTCAGGGGTCTGTGGGATCCAACCATCACATTGACAAGACTTGGAACATGGCATATGTTGTTCCTGACTCAGCTGGGTTTGAATGAGATCTTGCTCTGAGTTTCTTAGACTGCTTTTTTTTTTCTGAATTGCTATGGGCTATTCTCTTTATTTCGCAGCCATACTCCACCCCACCCTGAAAGAATCGATCATGAGCTAATTTGTTCCCCAGTAAGAAGTGTCGATTCCACGGTTCTTGAGAAGACGGCAGACAAATGACTGAACATTCTTTACTTTTCTATCACATGATCAGGTTCATATGATTTGTGTACTTAGAGAAGTTAATGATTTATTGATTTAATAATGATTACATATACATTATAAATAGGTTAAGACAAAGAAATATCTTGGAAGTGAAAGAATATTTATATACAGACAAACATTTTGTGGTACAATCTAGGCCCCATTACACGTGTGTACTCTAGCAGTTTGACTTAAGTTGACATAAGTGTTTAGAGTTTACACTAAGCTACCGGAAGATTTCTTGGCACAATAGAATTGGAACATTATTGACGTGTTGGTAAAAGTTACACGGTCGCAATCAGACTCTTTTGGCATTGATTGAGACACGCGTGCCATTTCTCTATCATGTGCTGCAAGACAGAATCTGTTTCTTTGGCTCTGGACTACTCGCTGCACTGAGGACAATGAAGAACGTGTTTGTGAAAATTTTAGGCACTGAAAAGAAACGAACTTCACAGAACAAACTCAATTCACCCCCCCCACGTCTCTCGCAAAGGTAGGTCACTTGTGTGTGTGTGTGTGTTATTTTATAATGTTGAAACGTAATGTGTGTGACTGTGTCCAAAACTGTTTGGGCTCTCTTTGAAAGGGTTATTGCCAATGGACTGGGTAACAATTAATGTACCTTACAAATGTCACATCACGAAGAGTTGTGTACAAGTGGAAATAAAGCGACTAGACCCTTTTCAAGACTCAATTGTATTGTCAACACAAATGTTTACTACCACCTGTGTCTCATATGTTCCCCTAATGCTGCTTTCGATTGGATACTTAGTTATTGAAACCTTTGTAAGTTTACAGTTATCTGTCATTAGTAAGTAGATCTAAATTAACTGACATAAAACACAGACTCCTACTAATGTAATTCAAGTACAGTATTTCGGGATAACTCCTGACCTCTTGGCCTAGCTTTTTGACCTAACAAAAAAGGCTGACAGGCTTACATTGTAGGCTACTTGGAATACATTTTTTGTTTATTACTCATTTTGTATTTAGACTTTATCGAATCATCAAACATAATTACAACTAAACATTGTAAGTATATATGTCCTCCTTCAGTAACAAAGTGGCTATGAATCATCTCATGGATATGATATGAATGCCTGGCATGAGCTGTGGTCGAAATGATGTCGACTACGCAGCTGATGTTTACAAAGGAACGGCAAGTGCCGAAACAGTTTGGGGTCAGCGGTTTCGCAGGCTCTGCCATTGTGAAGCACTGAGTGATGGTAACTGCCTAACAGTCGCCGGCTCATGATATGTCCTCAGGGTTGACTTTGAAGCATTTCCCATGATTGGGTATAGCTGCATGGCAGCAGAGGTTTGAATTCAGAGTTTTCCTTCTCCTATGTGGTAGCCAGCCATGTGTAACGAGCCCCTCCTACCCGAAGCTTACTGGTTTAAGCGCCAATTACTCGCCTTTCCCCCTTTTCCTGTTAGAAAAACAGTTCCGCCGGACTCAATATCTGAGCCAGGCGTTGGACTGGTTGTCAGAGGCTATTTGAGACGCATGCCATTAGGAAACATTTTATAAGTAGTGGAGTGCTTAAATCCACGATATTACATACAGTTTGTTTCAAAAGATAAAAAAAAAGAGATTCACACATTTTATCAAGCAACATCAACTTTTTTCAGTATCTTAGCTAAAACTGTCATGGAAACGAAACTACTTAATATATAGTTTAGTTGCTTATCTGACAATGTCTTGAAAACAAAACTACTGAATATATAGTTTAGTTGCTTATCTGACAATGTCTTGGAAACAAAACTACTGAATATATAGTTTAGTTGCTTATCTGACAATGTCTTGGAAACAAAACTACTGAATATATAGTTTAGTTGCTTATCTGACAATGTCTTGAAAACAAAACTACTGAATATATAGTTTAGTTGCTTATCTGACAATGTCTTGGAAACAAAACTACTGAATATATAGTTTAGTTGCTTATCTGACAATGTCTTGGAAACAAAACTACTGAATATATAGTTTAGTTGCTTATCTGACAATGTCTTGGAAACAAAACTACTGAATATACAGTTTAGTTGCTTATCTGACAATGTCTTGGAAACAAAACTACTGAATATATAGTTTAGTTGCTTATCTAACAATGTCTTGGAAACAAAACTACTGAATATATAGTTTAGTTGCTAATCTAACAATGTCTTGGAAACGAAACTACTGTATATATAGTTTAGTTGCTTATCTAACAATGTCTTGGAAACGAAACTACTGAATATATAGTTTAGTTGCTCATCTAACAATGTCTTGGAAACGAAACTACTGAATATATAGTTTAGTTGTTTATCTAACAATGTCTTGGAAATAAAATCAGGAAGCCACTGAACTATAGATCGGTTACTTAGCTAACATTGTCTAGGAAAGGAAGCCACTGAAATATAGATCAGTTACTTAGCTAACATTGTCTAGGAAGGGAAGACACTGAAATATAGATCAGTTACTTAGCTAACATTGTCTAGGAAAGGAAGACACTGAAACATAGATCAGTTACTTAGCTAACATTGTCTAGGAAAGGAAGCAAATGAAATATAGATCAGTTACTTAGCTAACATTGTCTAGGAAAGGAAGACACTGAAATATAGATCAGTTACTTAGCTAACATTGTCTAGGAAAGGAAGCAAATGAAATATAGATCAGTTACTTAGCTAACATTGTCTAGGAAAGGAAGACACTGAAATATAGATCAGTTACTTAGCTAACATTGTCTAGGAAAGGAAGACACTGAAATATAGATCAGTTACTTAGCTAACATTGTCTAGGAAAGGAAGCCACTGAAATATAGATCAGTTACTTAGCTAACATTGTCTAGGAAAGAAAGCCACTGAAATATAGATCAGTTACTTATCTAACGTTGTCTAGGAAAGAAAGCCACTGAGTGTATAGGTCATTTACTTAGCTAACATTGTCTAGGAAAGGAAGCCACTGAGTGTATAGGTCATTTACTTAGCTAACATTGTCTAGGAAAGGAAGTCACTGAGTGTATAGGCCATTTACTTATCTAACGTTGTCTAGGAAAGGAAGCCACTGAGTGTATAGGTCATTTGCCTAACCATGGAACGATACTAACATTATTTTGTACATCTTGGTCCAGTGTTTTTTTTATAAGTATGCTTATTATATTTTACTAAAAACTCGTTCATCCCTGTAGCAGTAAATCTTTTTATTTAACATTTGTTTTAAAAGGTAAACCACTGAAACCCCAACCAACCCCCCCCCCCCCCCGAAAATATTTTTCCAGTTTACATTAAGTCTTTTTAAGTTAGTAATTTTTTATGAGCCATAATTAAAAGACTTAAATCTTACAGTACATTAAATTCTTTTATACTCTGACATTGCTATGAAGTGTACATGTCACTGGTGCGGATGACTATTACTAGGTCTATTAAATCTAAACTGGTGCGGATGACTATTACTAGGTCCTTTGCGGTCAATTTTACTTCTACATAACATTGCTTAAATGCTAGCTAGCTCTTGAGTATAGGAATCGCCTATTAAATCTTGTTTAAAAATGCATGTATGTATACATTATGCTATCTATCTAAACGTGTTGATTGGGAAAGGAAGGGTCCCGGATTGCACAACAGTAGTAGAAAGAAGGGTGAAAATGCAACGGCGCCTGGTGATTACAGATGCCAAACCTGTGACCGCAGCTGTGCATCAAGGACAGACCTCTTTAGTCACACAAGAAGTTGCAAAGGGAAAAGATCGTCTCTCGAGACGTAAAATGCCACAGATCTAAACGTGACAGACAGACAGAAAATGAAAAAGAAGTTTTTCAGTTTAAAGTAACATTTATTATGTAAACAAATGAGTGTAAATCTTCAATGCTTTAAAATAATGATTTTTGAGTCTTGTATCTTATTTTCAGTCTTTCATGCTTTTTTTTTTTAATTTGGTTTCCTTTTATTGCAATTAGTTACCAACTCTGAGCTTGATAAATGTTTTGAGCATTATGAAATACATAAGCATTATGTCAATTTACCGTCCAGTCTTTGTTTTCGTCTTTAGGAACATGTCTTCATTTCTTTTCCTTTTATAGATCTCTTAATTTGATAAGACATCTACACTTTTGTTGTTTATCTTATTTTGAAGATTGCTACCTCACTGATCAGACAAATAGTCTAAACATGAAAACATCTATTCAATTGTCAACAAGACATTTTTTGTTTAGAAATTCTGTCTGTGGAAGACTTAGTGTCATTGTATATAGTGTATACCAGCTGAATGAAATAGTTTGTGTCTGGAATTTGTGTACATTTGGGGCTACGGGGCTAAGAGGCGACATCACAAGCTTAAGTTTGGAGACACCTCTACTAGAAATGCGATTTGTGATTTTTAAATATCCAGGTTAAAGAAAGTTTTTTGTGGGCTTATGTTAAGAAAAGTTGCTGCACCGGTCATGCAATACGTTTGTAAATCTTTGTCCCTAATCTCTACATCTAGCTATTTATAGACCGAAGCGCTTTTTAAAATAGTGGCATTTAAAAAAACCAATAAGGGTAGAGTAGTTTGTCACACATTATGTCACTGGTGGACTAGATCTGAAGTGGACACGAGTGACTGCAATCTATGTTTCAATCAACGATCCTATCTATTCTCAAGTGGAAATTAGGGATCCTGCAGGATGAAGCATTGGAAAGATGACAGCTGTTGTCATCATGACCCATCTCAGGTAGCTGAAACACACGAGTCAAGCCCATTTAGGGATGAAACTATTCTTTCGGTGTCTGATGTGTTGTGTATAATGTTAGGCCTCGGGCTATGGAGCGTCTTAAAATACGCATACAGTGTCTCTATTTCAACTTGATCAACATTTATACAGTTATGATATTTCAAACAGGCTGTCGCTGAGGAGCTTTGTTAACTGACAAACTATTTCACTTTAAAGTTCTTTGTTCAAGCAATGAGCGGCTCAGCAAGATCAACAGCGTACCTTCTCTGCTGAGTCACCGATTATTGGATTTAGTTAGAGCAGAGATTATTTGAAGCCAATTAAACCTGTTTCTGTGACAAAAAATTGTCCTTTCCATTTTTTTTCTTTGTTAGTACTAGAATGACCCAGTAACATACTGGTACAACAAGAATGATCCAGTTACATAGGGGTACAACAAAAATGACCAAGTAACATTATTTTCTTCTTGTGTGTGTGTGTGTCCGTGTTACATCGTTGTTTAGTCTAGATCTATATAAACTATAGCGTGTAATGAATTAAAGAATACATCTTGGAAAATTAAAAGTCTTTCAATTAGTACAAAGCCTTGAACTCATTCAGTTCACCACATTTCCCATAGTTTGGTCATTACCCGAGTTAGCGGGGAATACTGTAAGAGTTCTCCAGATTTAAAAAAAAAAAGTACCGTATTTGCAGATGAAACTGTTAGTTTGAAGTTTTATTGCATTTAGATGTCAAGATCTTGATGTTTTAATCCATTTAATTCTTATCGAATCCCGGAGTTTCTATTTTGGTTTTTATTCTGTGAATGTAAATCAATATTAATGTCTTGATCTACGTCTAGATTTATATTCTATTTTAAGACAACTGCAGACCTTTTGTCGAAGTTTGAATGCGCTGTCTAATGGCCTACCTTTTTTTTTTGACCTGCCCATCTCCCTTTTTTTTAAAAACAATTTGTTTGAATTTATGCTTTAAATTCGATCATCGCGGAAAAAAAATAGAACTTGGTCTTTTCGTTCTTTAACGAGTTGTTTTAATCAAAGCTGCTATTATTCACATGAAGCAACCAATCGAATTATCCACTGCTCTTATTTACCTAAGTCTACACACCAATGCAGTCTTAACGATCTGTCATTCCGACTAATTTTGTTGTGTTGATTGCTGTATTCTCTTAATGAAATGTATTCTCAAGGACATTCACTCTACTACGTAATCCGCTTTCTGAATCATCAGTAAACAAATGAAACAATCATTGGTGGAACTATTTTATTGGAGCAAGTTGGCAATGTAGCTCTCGTACAAACACTGGCAATGTAGCTCTCGTACAAACACTGGCAATGTAGCTCTCGTACAAACACTGGCAATGTAGCTCTCGTACAAACACTGGTTGTTGTGGACGGTCGTTGACTTGTAGCACCAAACTGCTGGTAGACAACTAAACCGCTTGTAGGTGTATTATATTTTAACTTATAAAACTTGAAATATCTTAAATAACTTCTTGTGTGAATAAAACTAAAATAGAACTTTGATTACAATATAGACAAATCAACTTGAGATGAAATAGAATCAATGAAGCAGACTTTTAGTAATCAAATGGTATTTGGAACCAAATCTTAGACTCACTACAAAAACACGTCTTTTCACTCAGGCAATCTAGAGTCGTCTCTCCTACCCAAGACAGCTGACGACAATGCCGCCTATTTTGCATCATTCACACTACTCAGCCACCAACCAAAACCCTAACCTCTTCCCACCGTCACCATAGAAACACACACACACAGACACACTCCATAACACAGCTTATGTATATTTAGACCGAATCATTTCAGTATTTGTTATGTATAATGAAATCTAGTAATTAGTCAAAGAATAGGCCTACATTGCTTCAAATTCGTTAAAGATAGCATTAATATGCAACATTTTAAAGATTTGTCAACAAGAGCCATTTGAAATAATAAAGCAAATTTAGGCACCAGGGGTTTTAAAGTGCATCGTACTAAAAGTCGACACTCGAGGCACTACATTAGGAGACATCTGGAGACGACGTTGGCTTGTTATTAAACATGGACATTACCAGAAAGAATTAGTCATTACAAAGATTTAAGCGTGTTTAAGTTTTTATCACATACCGGTAGTGAGTGCAACACGCTTACCAGATGTGTTTCTTGTACTGCAACAAGCTGAGATCAGGCTTAATAGACGTGTATCTTGTAAAGCAACAAGCTTAGATCAGACGTACTAAACATGTATCTTGTACTGCAACAAGCTGAGATCAGGCTTAATAGACGTGTATCTTGTAAAGCAACAAGCTTAGATCAGACGTACTAAACATGTATCTTGTACTGCAACAAGCTGAGATCAGGCTTAATAGACGTGTATCTTGTAAAGCAACAAGCTTAGATCAGACGTACTAAACATGTATCTTGTACTGCAACAAGCTGAGATCAGGCTTAATAGACGTATCTTGTAAAGCAACAAGCTTAGATCAGACGTACTACACATGTATCTTGTACTGCAACAAGCTTAGATCAGACGTACTACACATGTATCATTTAAAGCAACAAGCTTAGATTAGTGAACCACGTATTGTTACATTGAAAAGATTTTGTTTGTTTCAACAAATGAAAAAAAATCATACATTTTCGTAACTCGTAACCTTTTAAATTATTATTTCCTGTAAAATGAAGACTTTTCTTGTTCATTTCTTGCCTTAGAATCAATGCCATCCGAATGTATTTCACATATTTTGGTCAGGTTCTTAGGATTTCAAATTGTCTACCTTTTTTTGTTCTCTCTCTCTCTCTTTCTCTAATTTCCCAACTGTTTAGTAGCCTCGGAAAATGCGCGGATAAAAAGACGGACACTTCGTCAGTTGACCTTTCTGTTGATCTCGTTCTGAAGGAAGTTGCCAGAAGTGACACAAAGTGCTAACACATTTTCCCCATCTCCCACCTTCTTTACATTACCTTTTTTTTTTTAAATTGTAAAAAAAAAAAAGTAATTTCCGTATCCATTCTGCCATGGCCATACATTTTAAGTCTGTCAAGTGACGGGCTGTCATAGAACTAGACATAGGACCTAAGTATACTCTGCCCCCCCCCCCCCTTCACAACTTGAATTGTTCGCCTGCAACTCCAAACTGAAATAATGTGTATTACAGTTATTTACATACAGTACTACCTCTGCTGTATTCGATTCATATTGTGTGTGTATGTTGTACGCCAGTAGAGTGTAGGCCTATGTGTTTTATTATCTTGACTCAGTAGTAAACCTACACCGCTGAAATAGTGGCTCAAGGCCGTGTGCACAAATTAAGATGGAAACAGAACTGCCTAGAAGTCTGTCAAAGAAAAGATCTTAGATTTAAAAAAAAATATTCAGAAGTATATCTTGGATTTTAGCAAAATTTACTTACAAGGTCTTTAAAAGGATCTCTCCGTGTTTATTTTGAAGGCTACACATGAATTTCAAAAGTGTGTGTGTTTGTGGAGGTGGTTTTTTTAAAGGGTGGGGAAATAGAAACATATTTGACACCCCAGTGCTGTAGCGCTGAAACTGCGGCCTATAATGACCAGGTCAGAATTGGGGTTATTGTCTGTGGTCAATGTTGACAGTCACATTATTTGTCGGACTGTTTGAACAGCGACACCAGCATGGAGGCTTCTTAAAGTGCCTTTTGGGAAGAACCTATTGAGGGGGGGGGGGAGAGCAAGTGGCAAAAGTTAGAACATAGCAGGGGGGGGGGAGGGAGGGGAAAGGGAACTAAAAGAACTGTTTGCCATCATGTGTCATGACTTGAAAAGCTCTGATACTACATCTACATGTATTGCCATTTAAAATCTTAGCCATTAATAGTGTACATTTCCTAAGATATTTTTAGTATTCAGAAGTAACATTTAGATCTTTTAAATTCACATTCTTTTCCTGTTTAGTCAAATATAGATTAGACTGTAATTAACCATTTATGTGGTTTTTATTTGTTAGGGCTTACCTTATACCTACAACGTTTTCTTCAGCATTATCAGTCTATAAAATATTCTAGGGATTCTTTTTTGTTACATTTTTATTCTATGAAATATATGATTAGGTAGTCATTCGAGTATAAGTGTAAATATCTTAAACATCCATTGAGCCTATTATGTCCTAAATTTACATTAGCAATTACTATGGCTTGTAATAAGTTCACTTTAATTTTTTTTTTTCCAAAATGATACACAGTTGTTATGTACAGTTACAAAAAGAAAATCACTTATTTTATTTGTTAAAGTATATACCGTTTGAAGATAATTCACTTGGTTTTGTCCAACAGGCATAAAATAAAGTTACATTCTTTCTAAATAAACTTTGCACCTAAATCTGCTTCATTTATATTGAACTATTTTCTATTTGATAATACCCCCACACCAGGGGCGGACTGGCTATATGGGC
The DNA here is from genome assembly GCA_036873155.1 of Biomphalaria sudanica. Taxonomy (NCBI): domain Eukaryota; kingdom Metazoa; phylum Mollusca; class Gastropoda; family Planorbidae; genus Biomphalaria; species Biomphalaria sudanica. The sequence goes on along the minus strand of JAZGLO010006571.1, from coordinate 456,748 downwards.
ATTCGGGCAAAAGCCCGGTGGGCCTTTACCCAAACGGGCCGGTTGGGCCATCAAAAGGGCCTCATGAATGTCACTATAGAATGTATTAAATTGTATAAGGTTTTATAATATTCTCTTGTAAAAGGAGCCCACTGAGTGTCGTGTTTAAAAAATAAAGCTTTTAAAGACTCTACAGTGTATTAATGGTAATTTAATCTTAACGCATTTTCCGAAATAAAGTAAACAGTGCTACTAGAGCTTCATCCTTTTAGGGCCTACACACTTAGCTATTAAAAATCGACATAAGGCATGTGTACAGTTGTTGATACATTATCAAACTTAACATAATAATTTTGAGGACAGGTAGACCTAGAATTGGATGATATACGATTTTTGGGCCGGATTGTATAGCAATGCCCGGGCCGATTTTGACACCCAACCCGGCCCTTGCCCCACATTATTCTTGCCAACAGAAAAATGCATTGTGTAGTGAAATAGATTCTTCTTTAAACATTAAACATGACCTATAAAGGAATGTATTGATTATTTTATTCCATAATTAGTAACACAAAAACACTACTTAAAATAGGCTTAGGTAACTTAAACATATTGAAATTATTTGGGCCCTAATCTGTATTGTCACTCTAGCTACAACCCTGTCAATGGAAGTGGTTGGGTTTCAATCCCTTCAGCTACAACCCTGCCTATGGAAGTGGGGCTCAATCTGATATTTGTGCTAACCTGTAACAAGTTAGTTATTTACTATAGTGAATAAAAACGTCTATGGCCTTTGTTTTGAATGTTGAACTCTTGTGCAATGGCATTTATTTGATATACTACTTCGGATAAATAGGTATACTATATTTGATATACTACTTCTGATAAATAGGCATACTATATCCTTTTTTTTGTGTTGGTCTGTTTTTCTCACAGCCCTGATGTTCGACTGTTTCTATCCTTAGACAACCCCAGGAATGTACCAACTGTCTCTGTTGATGTTGTTGAACCTGAGCGTGAGGACGAAGACCAGGACGCAATGGTAAGTATAAGAGTATTTATGTTTATGTCCTAAGACTTGGAACTTTCTTTCATAGTTCTCATTAGAAGAGACATGGGATCAAGGTCATGGAAATATTTCTTTTTTTTTTTTAGCCTTTTATTTACATTTAGGTAAGTTGTTTGCAATCGTTGTATGACCTGTTAATAATAAATGTAATAAATAATATTGGTGACTTTGTTTCACTATAGTTATATTGGAAACTTGGTATGTTGGTAACCTTGTTTTAATAATTATGTAGGTGATCTAGTTTCAATAATTATGTTGGTGACCTATTTTCAGTGGTAATGTTGGTGACCTATTTTCAGTAGTTATGTTGGTGACCTGATTTAAATACTTATGTTGGTAACCAGTTTGCAATAATTATGTTAGCAATCACATTAATAAAGATTTGACTTTTAATTTTTGTTTCTAACATTATTCTATCACAGAATGGCAATAAAGATGATGATAACCCAGTTAATCTGGGTCCCAGTGAAAAAACATCGTAAGTCTATACAGCACTCACTGTTTCATTTTTATCTTCAAGAAAAAAGATCTTTTGATTTAGACATTTTTAGAGTTTAGGAAATTGTTCGGTGAATCTAGATTTATTTATTGTTGGAAACCTTTTTTTTTTTTTTTTTTTTTTTTTTTAACAAAATAGAAAACTATATTTAGTTTTACTGATACAGAGTTATCATTTTACATTTCTTTCTTAATGATCATTCTCTAAGTGTTTTACTATTTTGTTAATAATGTACTCTTGAATAGGGTCAAACCAAAAGACTTTGAGTTCTTAAGGGTTATTGGCAAAGGAAGTTTTGGTAAAGTTTTACTTGCCAAGCACAAAGCTGAAGGGAAAATTTATGCTGTCAAAGTCTTGCAGGTAAATCTTTAGGATACAAATTGTCTATGAGACATATGAATCCATACTGGATGATCTTTTAACTAGTCAAGTCTGTGGTCTATATCTTGTTAGCCACTGCCACGTTTTCATGCAAAATAAAGATTGTTTGTGCTCATAGTACACAAATCTTTAAAAAAAAAAGTTTTAATTCCTTTTTAAAAATCAAAGCTTGGTAGCATGCATGTGTATCAAAAAGTGGATTTAAAAAAATAGGAGTTAATAATATTTCTAATATTTTCTTCACATTGGTAACTCATTAATATTTCATAAAGTGTACAAGTCATTTATTTTTTAATTGATCTCAACAGAAACAAGCCATCATGAGGAGAAATGAAGCTAAACATATTATGGCTGAGAGAAATGTTTTGCTTCAGAATGTGAAACATCCATTCCTTGTTGGTCTCCATTATAGCTTTCAAACTCCTGATAAACTTTATTTTGTTCTGGATTACGTTAATGGTGGTGAGGTGAGTGAATCATTCACTACTGTTCATGACTTATTGCTGTAGTTGTGTAGGTCATGACCTTAATTCTGGGATGATGATGTTTCTTTATCTATGACCTACATTTGGCTCTACTTTGTATGATTTGTGACCTGTTGAATACAAACACAAAATAGTTCATTGGTTTTGTAAACTTAAAGAGTGATAGTACTAATTGTAGTTATGCAAGCCCAATGGTTATTCTACCATTTTTTTAAAGCCAGATATATGAATTTTATCATAAAAATTTGTAATTGAGTGTTTAGGGTACATAAACTTGGTCTTACACTTAGACTTGGCCTTACACTTAGACTTGGCCTTACACTTAGACTTGGCCTTACACTTAGACTTAGCTTTACACTAACACTTAGCTTTACACTTACACTTAGACTTGGCCTTACACTTAGACTTAGCTTTACACTAACACTTAGCTTTACACTTAAACTTAGACTTGGCCTTACACAAGTTTATTTCTATGTTGATGAGAGAGTTCTCTTGTATTCTTACACAACAGACTTGACTTGATCCACAACCACACCTCTCCACCAAGCTCAGTTCTGAGCAGCTTTCTTCATCTGCTCCCATGTCAGTCCAGTATCCTCAGCTTCACTGATGACTGACCTCTTCCAGGTTTACTTGCACATGCCCACTTACCTCTTTCCTTGCAGATTCCAATCAAGTGCCTGCCTTGCAACATTGGTAGCTGGCAGAGTGTGTCCTATCCATCTCCACTTTAGCTTGTTGATATCTTGGAATATGTTAGGGTTAGGGTTAGTTCTCTTCCACAAATTGACAGTACAGCAAAGTTCTGTTTTTATTCTTACACAACAGAAACAATAAACATCTTAAGGTATCAGGAAAAATAATGTGTACTAATTAGTATTAAATGCATGCATTAAACAGGCTAATAATATGAAGGAAAAATCTCATATTTCAGCTGTTTTTCCATTTACAAAGAGAACGTTACTTTGCAGAACATCGAGCCAAATTTTATGCAGCTGAGATGGCAAGTGCATTGGGCTATCTTCACTCACTTAACATTATTTATAGGTCAGTGATGCAATTTGTTTTTATTTCTGAAATTGTGTTTGTTTGTTTTACATGTTTTGAATGTTCCTTCAGAATTGAAGTTAGTCTACTTCCTAGTCTAAACCTCCCACTGGATGTTGGGGGATAGCAGTGGGCAGGGTATGAACCCTGAACCATATTGATGACTGAATGACAGTCCAGTGCACATACTCCACTACCAGGCAGCCCTTTTGATTTTCATTGACTATAAGCACTATTTCAAAGTAATTGTTTAGCTTGTACCATTAAAAAAAAAATAACTTAATAACTCTAAGCCTGAACTTTTCTATCAGTCTGCAAATACAATAGCATATTGATGTGAGCTGCAGCACAATGCTCCTTTTGTTGCCTTTTAGTTTGATTTTTCCTTTTCTTAGTCTAGTTCTTAGTCTATTTATAGCCTCAGTCTATTTATAGCCTCTCTCTACTTCTTTCTTGTATTGTATCAGGGATGTGGGTAATAAACATTTATGATGTAATTGACAAATTAGTACTAAAAATAGTTTGACCTTTAGTTATTTTATTTTTACTGTTTTATCATTCACTTTTTTTTACTAACAAGGACAATAAATTAAGTTCTGTAATAAAGTAACAAGTATTGTTAATTTGAAACTCTATCCTTTATAAAAGGCAAAGTTTTAATAACCCACAAAAAATAAATTCAATGTTACAATTATTTAATTAAATCTGCCTTGCACACATTCTTATAACTTAAAACAAATAAGTCAAAGTTACTATTGTTTAAAGCTATTTGTGCTCACTGTTATAGCTTGTCCACTGTAATTTTAAAATACAAACTCATACTGGTTATGTGACTTATGTCTCTTATGAGTGAATTCTTTAAAAAAGAGATTTTAATTATTCGGATTACCCCATTGAACTGTGTATCTAATGCATCACATATTATTGAGAAAAATATTTGAAGCATTAAAGAGATTACCTGTAAACCTTGTTCGTCACATTACCAACAAGTTTGGTTCAGTCTACTTTTTAATGCTTTTAAAACTTCCAATCAGAATTGTTTTGGTGCAGTTCTTAATAGGATATGCAGATGTCCATGATATAACTCTATATTCTTTTATCTTACTTGCTGGGCTTCTTTCATCTGGTGCTAGGATACTTAGTTTGTATAGGGCCATTTAGTTGTTAGATATAAACTTGTTTTAAAGATGTAATTATTTTGTTAACTGTGATGTACATTTTTTTAAAAAGTTCAACTGTGGTATTTTAATAATGTCTCTTGAAGTTCTTCCATTAAGTTAATCTAGTTAAGTTCCTACTAACATGTTATTGTTAGTAAAGTGCAATCTAGTTACCGTAATTATTTCATTAAAATGAGAACTGCTATGCTAAGTTGCAGTAGCTTTTGTAATGAGGTCACTCTGTTGTTACATCTATCTCTAGAGGTAAAGGAAGTCTCTGTTTACCTGTCAGGATCTCACTAAATTCCTAGGTAGAGACTGATGTATGACTCTGTCTCTAGCCTTCCGGTGCTAATTTTAACTTGAGACAATGAAGAATGACAAGTCAGTAATTATTTTACATGTCACACTTGTCCTGACTGCAATTTTAACATTACTGAGCTTCAAGTGTATTTACTTGCTTGCATTAAAAAAAAGAATAGCTTTTAAAAAAAAGGAATCTTATTTATAGATGAACTTAATTTAGCTACAAATGACATGCTAATGTGTAGTTGAAGTTTTTCTGTTGCTAAATTTAGTTCAACATTTCTCTAGTTAGAGCCCACTGTTCTATTAGAGAGTAAAGATACACAGTTGGCCATAGGAATAGTTTGAACTTCTCAGTTTCTCTAATGTAATGACATCTTTATTATAGAAAGTTTTACGTCTTTAGCTAAAACTATCTAATTTTATTTTTAATTAGACTAAATTTTCATGTTGTATAAATGTAAAAGGACTTCCAGATAAAAAATAAAAATGAACTGAAAGAAAGTCACAAAATGGAGAAGATGAACAAGTTAAAAAATATGTAGATCTAGGACTATAAATAAATGCATAAAAAGAAGAAAAAACTAAATCAGACTTATATAGAGTGTAATTAATAAGTGGTATAAAAATATGAAAAGATTTTTAGCACCTTGGCACACAATTTTAAAAAAAACTCTCCTAATTTTTTTTAAAAATTATCTCTTATTTGAAATGTCTTAATTTAACTCATTAGTAAAAGAAATAGTTGTAAACTTAAACATATTATGTTATAACCAAATAACCAAACTACTTTACATTTGCAGGGACCTCAAGCCAGAGAATATATTACTTGATTCTACAGTAAGTATCTTATCTTATAAAAATACAGACGTTACTTTAAAAAAGAAGATGATCACGTCCTAGTCATGCATGTTAACCAATGACTTAAATTCTTCTAAGATATTGGTTTTCCTGGCTGGCTCAGGCAACCCATTCCAAATGTAGTGCCAAATGTCTTCTATTGCTAGGCACATTCCCAAACAATCCAAATGTTCACATTTTCATCTCTAGTTGCTGAACACTTACAAACTAGTAGCTAAACACTCACAAAATAGTAGATAAACACCCACAAACTAGTAGCTAAACACATTTAATTAACTTTGAAAAAGTTTCTTCCCTCAACAACTTCAAACATTCCTTCTAGATCTATGAGCTAAATGAAATTAATTTTTGAGTCTATTGCAAGTTTTCATTTGTTTGTGTTTTCTTTTTGAAAGGGTCACATAGTTCTAACAGATTTTGGCCTATGTAAGGAAGGCATTGTTGGTCAGGGAACAACCTCCACATTTTGTGGTACACCTGAGGTATTGAGGATGTCATTTACTTTTTTATCAAATGCTATAAATCTACTAATCCAAGATTGAATATTCTTTTTTTATCTCAACCTTTTTGGTTATAATCAATGATTCATTTTTAACTTTATAAATTAGTCATATCAACCTCTCTAAAAAAAAAAAAAAAAAACACTAATAAAATTTGTCTTCAAAGAACAATGATAGTACAAAATTAAGCATCCTTCTTCTAAAAAAAAAATATATAAAAAAAAAAAATAAAACTATGAGAACAAATTCAAACTCTACATGTTTTATTCATATTTAACTTCTTGCTTTCTTATCTTATATTAAAGAATGGTTGTACATACTTCAAAAACAAAAATAATTTTAATGATATAATATATTGTATGTTTCACCATTTAAAAAAATTTGCTACTGTACTAATCATTCTAAAGGAAAAGATTTAGAGATTGTTTTCTCTTATTTTCTCCAATTAGTATTTAGCTCCAGAAGTGTTACGCAAGAAACCCTATGACAAAACAGTAGACTGGTGGTGTTTAGGTGCTGTCTTGTATGAAATGTTATATGGTTTGGTAAGTTGGCAAAAATCAGTTCTTTTAAACTTACAGGTTATTTATATATTAATCAATAAAGCTACTGTTGGTCTGAACTAAAATATTGGCATTTAAAAATGTTGAAAACCAAATTTCCTTTTTCTATTTTGAACACATTATCAATGATGCATTTTACTTTTTTGTTTTCTTCTGTTACCATAAATATTAATTATTTCTAATTTGCATTTTGACATAATTCTAGACTTTGACATAATAGTAGACTTTGTTTGTTCTCCAGCCTCCATTTTACAGTCGAGACACAGCAGAAATGTATGATAATATATTATTCAAACCGCTAAGATTACGCACAAATGTTTCTGCAGCTGGAAGGACAATACTTGAAGGTGTAAGTATTACTGAAACAGCTGATTATAAACTTGTTTATTGTACAATATGTAGCAGGTGCACTAAAATGGCTTCTGGATATGTTTGAAATGCTATATTTAAAAAAAATTAATTAAAATAATATTGTAAGAAAACTTTATTGCGATGTATATGAAGGGATGTAACGCCCCCTCCCCACTTTGACAAAAAATCCTCAACATGTTAGTGAGAGGGTTCTAATTTACCAAACTCTTCCATTTGAAATAAAGGTACTAAATATGTTAGAATGTTTTTAAATATGTTAGAATGCCTACTAAGTTACTTTAAAAACAAGAATATATTTTGTGCACACAGTAAATCTAATGGTTGTGACAATCTTTTATATCTATTATACCATTTCTGTATTACCATTTAATATTGCTTTTGTTACAACAAAATAAAAAAATCTGGGCCATTCAGTGAAATTTTAAATTGTTAAGAGCTAGAATAATATCAGATTGTGGTACTTGTTTTGTGCCCTTTATCTATTGCTTTTTTTATTTTATCATTTTTAGTTACTTCAAAAAGAAAAGGAAAACAGACTTGGTGCCAAGAAAGATTTTCTAGAGATCCAGAATAATGAATTCTTTTCAGACATTGATTGGCAAGACCTTTATGACAAAAAAATTACACCTCCATACAATCCCAATGTGGTATGTTAATAAGATGCTAGTCATTAAATACTAGCTAGAATTTTTTATTTGATCCTGATTTAATTCACAGTTAAATTAACACATTTGAAAGAATGTCAAAATAATTAGGTAGCAAGGTTAAAAAAAACAACAACATTGTTTTTAAAGTGTTTTTTTTTTTTTCATTTAATTTTTTCCAGTCAGGCCATTTGGATCTAAAGCATTTTGATCCTGAGTTTGTCAGAGAGCCAGTACCAGGTAATGCAATTTCAATGTACATTTTTAAACTGTAAAATTAAAAACACATTCCATTGTGTAGTTGTGTATTTCTCAACTTCTCATATGTGTATTCTTCAAAATTGGGTTGTCAATGCATTTTTGTTCCATGAAATGAGATTCAATATTTTGACTTTTGATATTTAATTTCTTTTTGTTGTTGCTGTACAGTAACTTATCTAAGTTCTCTTGCTGATGTGCAACTTTGTTTATTACATTGTTTACTGATCTTGGTCTATTCAGGCTGTCTCATAGCATTATATGTGTATAATGCTTTGTTCCCTGGATATTTTAAATCTATTTTTATGTTTGATGGGATACCCCCATATGAATTTTCTTTATATTGTTGGTGAAATAGACTTTTATAATATTCCATCTTCGGTTATCCAGATGGTCGAGTCTCCTGACAGACCCCATTCCCATTGAATTTGTATAATCTGTACAGCATTGTTTACAATTTCTACTCAGTTTGAGACACTGCATTTCAAACCATGTAAACAACCATCACTAATGGGTGCATTTCAAATCATGTAAACAAACATCACTAATTGGTGCATTTCAAATCATGCTAGTAGTCAACAAATATTACAAATCGGGGAGAATTTAAAACAGGGTGCTTGTAGTTGCACTCACTTTGAGAACATAACAGACGTAAATAAAGAGTTAACAACAAATTTGTCCACAGAAGTCATCTTTAAAGTTTTATTGAAACCTCTTTGAAAGTTTTTTTTAATTTTCTTGTGCTTAGCTTCTGTTGGGAGATCTGGAGGACAAAGCAGCAAGCTCGTGAGTGCCAGTGTTATGGAAGCCGATGGTGTTTTTGAAGGATTCTCTTATGCGCCACCATCAGAAGATGCTTTTGGATAAATAATCTGGGTCCAGCTTTTATTTTAAGACTGCATGAAGTATCTTTTGGAAATTAATCAGGATTTGTTGTTGTTTTTAAAAGTCACTTTAAAAAAAAAATTCCTCTGTTTAAAAAAAAAAGTTGATAATAGGAAATAATAAGAATGATTTGAATTTTGTCATTCAGAATAGATCATATATGAATCATGTATACACATATATGTTGAATGCAAAAGAAAAAACGAATAATTTAAGACAGCAATAATGCATATATATATGTATATTTTTTTAACAACGCAATTCTTTTTTATGAATGTTATCCATTGTGAATAGACTGTGTGAATGATGTTTTGGTATTGGCACAGAAGTTGAATCCATTTTATTTTCTCAGAATTTCTGTTCAAGCCAATCAGTGTTCATAATTAATCATTGTTCTACCACAGTGCCCTAAAAAATGATTGAATCATCCATTTCTTTTTTTTATTGTCATCAATTTTTAATGGAAGTTTTTCTAAATTTTTATTTTAGCTTCTTTTTAAGAAAGTAATTTTCTTTTAGTAATTTTTACCTTGGTTTTTGAAACCTTGTAATTAAATCATGTTTGGTTGCTTCTTTGTAGATAAATATCAAAGTTCTTTTAAAAATCTTTTTAAGTATATCTTCTTTTAATTTATTAGTTTATGCTATATGTATTTTAAAAATAGGTGGTATTCATTGATAAAGCTGAAATTAAAACTCACTATATGAATTATATTTCTTTGGGTTCATCCTAAATAAGAATTATCATAATTATGCATAGAATTGATTATAAGAGATAGCGGCACAATCATTTAATGTCCTCAGATACATTTATATTTATGATTTAAACAAATGCAAAACAAGGAATGAATGAGGCTTCTCTTTCATTTCTCTTGCCATGTTTGCTGTCGAGTCAATTCTGAACAGGCTTTAATCTTGTTTATTTTTGTTACAGTAACAAGAGAAAGCATTGTTCATCTCTTCATTTGATTTAGGACCAAATCTGATTTTATAGTCTTCCACTTTTACAAAGCTTGTACCATTTCTGGATGTACTCAATAGATCATTGTTTTGTTCTTAAGGTAGATAAATGAAAAAACAAACAAGAATCAACATATTAACCATGTTGCTTTTTTTTTTAAATATTTATTTACTTTCTAGATATTTCCCTTTTTTTGTTCCTTGTCATTCTGCATCCTTTTAATTTCTCTTATGTCTATCACAGGATTTTATTCTATTTAAAATTTGCTTCATTGAATCTAATAATACTATTTCCATTGAATCTAATACTATTTTAGTTTATCTGATTTGTATTAAAAGATGTTGTTTTTTTTTAAACATGTCTATATCTCTTTCTTTTTGGCTGTGGGTTTTAAATAAACTAGTCTGGATTTAAAAACAAAAAGGCTTGCTAATTTCATTCAATGATAGCAAATTTTTGCAAGTGATAATTTATTGAACATTTACAATCAAATTATTTGATTTTTATTGATTGTATATAGTTTTGGTAGTATCTGTATATATAATTTGATTGTTTATATTGAATCAGTTACAATTGAAACTGTTTTGACTATGTACATGTTAAAATGTATATACATATATGGGTTCATATATATGTGTATAATGTTGCCCTAAACAAAATTATTGAAATCAAAGCCTGCTCATTCTTTCAAGTGATATATATACACTAGTGCAAAGTGCGTGAGTGCATGTATGTTTTTTAAATGTGTTTAAGTGGTCATGCATTTTGACTGCATTGCTGAATTTTATTGGTGACATTGTTTTATTGTAAGAATAAATTGGTCATGATTCTCTACAGTCTATGAGCTCTATTTATGTATGTGTCTAACTTGCACAAAATGATTGGAATATTCAGTACCTTTTTTTTAGTTAAATATTTAGTTACATAAATGAATTATTATGCTGGCACATAATTACATACATTTTGTTTGTGTCTTAAAATGAGGCTAGGAACAGCTGTATTATAACTCCACCAATGACTTGATACTGTAGGAAGTGAGGGAAAAAAAGCCTAATTTAACAGTCAACATGGCTGTATTCGGCCAACAATTCAATTATTGTATTTTACTGTCAATGATTATACATTCCCATTAGACCTTGCCTCAATGGAATAATTCTTTGATAATAAATGACTTATATTTCTACACCTTTGCTGACATGAATTGAGACAAGTTTGTTCAAATAATGTCATTTGATGTTTGCCCAGACCTCAAGACATGTGATGTATGGTATAAGTGTTAGTCATTTGAAAATAAACAATTTATTTAAAAATAATATCCACTAGTTATTTTGTGCATTCTTTTTTTAAGTTACTGAGTATCTTGTCAGGCCACTGGGATGGATGGAGTATCTTGCCATAATTAGATTTTATAAACTAATTGTAAGAGCAAGGCTCAAATGAACATTCGTTAAGCTTATTACCCTGCCACTCTGCTTTTTTTTTTTTTTTTTCAACAAGAATTATTCTCTTTATTTGATGTTACTTAGGATGTGATGTATTCATTTACACAAAAACTGCTATAATTTTATCATGGGATTAGTTTTTATAAGCTTGTTTGAACAGAAAAACAACATCTACACTAGCGGTTCTCAACCTTTTAAACTCGGCGAGCCTTTTTTACAATCCCCCACCCACACAGCAATAGAAGAATAGACAAAAACAATCCATATTTTTGATAGCCTTAGGCGACCCCTGACTAATCGTCAATCAACCCCCAAGGGGGTCGTGACCCATAGGTTGAGAACTCCTGATCTACACTAAATAATAATGACACTTTGTCTTAAAGTCTGAAGATTAAAGAAGAGTGCAGCATTTTACATTAATAACAAAAATCCATAAGACTAGTTTTATTATTTTAACTTTTGCATGCCAAGCCAACATGAAACAAAAAGAAATAAACTATAACAAAATAATAATAATTAACATTACATACACAGACCCAGATACCATGATCTAGATCTGAACAATACTACTTGTTTAAAATAACTAACCTATTAAAAAAAAGGTTATCCCTTGCTCTGTGTAGTATTTATGCCAAGTGACAATGAAAATGAGAGCCAACTCTGATCATTTTTAGATTGAGACAAATCTAGATCTAGTAATTGGAAGCGATATTACGTTGGCCATATTGTTCAAGATTTCTCAGGTAGTCATAAACAAAAACATAAAATGATTGCAAAGAATTTATAGCTCTTTTATTTTTATTAGCTGATTCAAAATCTAGAGGAAACTTGAGCCAGTGACCATTAGGCAGCTTGCAGCAAACAGTGCTACATCTAAAAAAAACAGTCAATCCTTTGACACATCAGTTGCATGGATTTGGGGGGGGGGGGGGGGGGGGAAGCTGCTGTTTGGACATCTTTCCAACCATAGCTAATGCCAAGGCCTTTTATCTCATATCTGAGATGAACTTAGTTCTTTCACTACTGGAGATAAACAAATTACATTTAATAAAACCTAATAAATATTAGAAATATTTTATTGTAAACACACAAACAATGTTTGTAAAAAGCATTGTGTTTGATTTACTTCTTTGAACACAAAAACTTTCAACAAAAACATCTCACTAGTTGAGCATGCTCATTAATATCTGGATATACTTACTGCTCTGTCTTCTCTTTAGAGGCTCTGTGATTTACCTTTAGAAGAGTTTTATTTCTGGTTTATAGTATAGAAAAAAGTTATCACTTTTGAAAATGTTTTCCTGACTTCATCATTTCCTGTCATGTGTATGACTGAAGGAGGCCAACTAATCATTTCTAGGTAACACTTGAGTAGACAGATAGATAGCTGACTCCAGCATTCAGAGGCCAACTTTAAAAAAAAAAAAAAAGCTGTCATTGTACAGCACAGCAAAGATTAACACATGTCACTATTAAAGCTGAATGAAATTTTGAACACAAAGCTAAAGTGAGCCCTGAGTTTTATCCAAGTCTCTGTAGTTAAGAACCCCCAATCTCTACCAAGAATAAAACTTAAAAGACTAGTGTTTAACAACTTAACCAACATGCCACTTGTTAAATTAGTGTTAGATTTTCTAAGATATTCTATGGCTCTTAAGTTAGACACACAAAAGCTCTAATACTCTTAGTATTGAAGACAATATAATTAAAACTATTCATAACTTAATGCTAAATGTGACAGAAACATTTATACTTAATTTAAAAGCTTTTTCAATGTGACAGACATTAAAGCTTTATCAAAAAATGTGTAGCATTGTAAAAAAAACTACAGCTTATTTAGCCTTATTTAATAGTTCTTCTCTCCTGCTATACTTGACATTATTGAAATAATAAGCATTTATTACAATAGAAAGATTAGTTTTACCCTCCGACCCAAAAGAAAAAAAAATCATAATTTAAGCATATATTTTTAAATAATCAAACATTTGTATTTATTTCCCATGGTTTAGGCCTACGATTCATCAGAGATGGTGTTGGAGTACCATTAGTTGGCTGAACATTGACATTTTTTACTCCAGGAATAACTTGATTGTTTAATATAAGATCAGCGACTTGGGAAAAACTTAACTGACACTCTTCATCAATTTTATTATTTCTCATTGATGAATTTTCATTTGTGTAACTCTGGATCTCTGTTTCACTGATAGAGTCTTTGACATAGTCAATGTTGTGCTCTTGTTTAGAGACAAGTTCTGCTTTGTTTTCTACTTGTATAAACTCTTTCAAACAGCTGTAAGTCAGTGCACTGCTAACTGCCTTCATCTGAGTTTTCTCAGTTAAACATGTATTTACACAGTCTTTTAGAGATGGCGTTTGATCTGAAACTAAAATGGAAAGATTGGTTGTAATGAAAACACAGAATGAAAGTTATAAAAACTTATTTTTTTTAAACAAACATTTTATTAAACTGCTTTGCAAAAAATAAAAATAGATTCTAGTACAAATTACACTATTATAGATCAGTGGCCTCATTAGAGGGTGCAGGCTGCTCTAGGTGACACCCATCAGCGAAGACACCCAAGTAAAAACAAATAGCACTTTCATTTAAGCAATTTTTTTTTTTAAATCAGTGACTGCAGTTAGCTATCCATACAAAAATACTTATATACAATAATCCAGACAAAAATACTTACATACAGTAATCCACACAGAAATACTTATACACGTTTAATATACTGGTCTTTCTCTCTCTCCCTTTTTTTGTATGGTAGAAATGCTGACTTCTGGGTGTGATTTGCGTCCTTTGCATGGACAGAACAGGCCTATGACAAGCTTACATGCTCTACTGCCTGAAATTTCTCTCTCACTTCAGTATTGACCTGTTCCACCTCTTCTTAATTTGATTTCTATTTAAACTTCAATCTTCTTATTACAAGAAATAATGCATTGTAGACCCAAGAGAAGGAGTTGATTTGAGGAAAGGGGGGGGGGGGGGAGTGAAACACTGAGCTAACAGCATGTTGTCAGTGGAGCCTAGTGAAATCACTTTTATTTGATTCTTATAAATAAATGTTTTTACCTGGTTCTAAAAGTGTTTTTTTATTTTTGAACCATGAAATGTATTCATCTAACTCCAACCTGGCCACACATCTGCAAGTAGACAATGTCACAGAGTAAGCATTGATTAGATCAAAAGTGAATTTATCATTTTTAATTTCCCAGATTTATTTATCATTGTTTATACTCTTCATCATTCTTGTTTATTTAAAATGCTCAAATATTTAATTGTAAAGAAGAAATTATGATGATAAAACATGTTGCCTTTAAGTCTGAGATTTTAGGCAGATACTAGCATTTTATGTGAATAGAAAAATTAAAATTAAAATAAAACATTACTAAAAATGCAAAAACAATTAAACAAAAATAGTTTGATTTAAAACCTATTTATTTCACTTAAATTTACTAAGGTAAAAAGAAGCAACGTATTCTAATTTCTATTTGAGCATATAACGATTAACTGAATCAGACATGATAACTAATAACTTAATTTTACATAAAGGGCTTAAAAATATAAATTTATTAAGCATAGATCCATAATAAAATTATATTGTTATAAATATAAATAAATATTGTTATAGTTTGAGTTCAAATACAGGCGAAGACTGACATTTGTTGGGGAGTTAGGTGATAGGATGTTGTGCTGGCCTCATGACAATCTTTTTTATCCTCAGCCATAGAAACAGATGAGCTTTACATCATCCACCAACATACATTGCAAGGTCTGAAAGGGGTGCCTATAAATTATGCTCTATGATGATTGTTTAAATCAATAGTTATAACAACTGACTGCAAGTCAGTAAAAGGTTAATTAAAATAACACAGCCATGACCAGGCAAAGCCATAATTGCTGTGTCTCAAATAGGTCAGAATGTATGGTAAAGTATGATAGGGAGAATAGAGCTAAAGATCTTCAGCTTGGATAAGCAATTGCAAATTCTCTCTCTTTCTCAATCTATGACTAACAAATTACAAATGCTCCTTCAAAGATTATTATGTCTAACACTTACCAACATATTAACTTAGATGTTTATGTTAATCAGTGATTTAAAATTAAGTCATGTTTAACTACTTTTCTTTTCAGTGTAATTAATATGTGTACATATATTATATAAGTTATAAATAATTAATACATTTTTTCTCACTCTTTAAATATATCTATTTTAATTGTTCAAATATATTTTCAAAAGTAAATCTAATGCATATGAAAGTTATATGAATTAGTGAGATGAAATTCATTAAAAAAAAAAATATTGTAATAAAACCTACTTATTGAAATAAAATATTTTAGCCTGAATAAAAGCCAGCTCTCTTTTTGTTGGCTCAATTTGTCCAGCAATGACATCCCAACCTGCCAGAAAGTTGTTGTCATTGTGAAAGTCATACTGCTCAAACAAGTGAATCGCATGTGTATGGTCCATACTGTGTTTTGTCACCATTGATCTCTTTTAGAAAAGTATGACTCTGACAGTTGTGTTTCCAGCTGTACCATTTCTTTTTTTCAGCCAGGTCTTAAAAGAGAGAATGAAAATATCATTCTAACTTGTCGAAGTTTTTTATTCACAGAGACAATGCATAGCCTATATATGCAAATGTTATCTATACTGTGACTTTTTAAAAAAACTATAATAGATATACTATCTATCTTATTATCTATACTGTGACTTTTAAAAAAAAACTATAATAGATCCAGCATACTTCCACAAATATAGTTGCAAGGTATTTTTTTAAAGAAGCACCAAGCTGATTTTTTTAAAATTTTGCAAAGCCATCTCTCATAAAATCATTCTCTTAGTGCCAACTAGGAAAAATTAAGTTGTCACTGTCAGTTCTGCTGGTTGAAAAAAAAGGCTCTAAAAAAAAAACCTCCCCACAAAAACTATTTCATTCATGCCCAACTGGGATCTTAAGGCAGTGTCAGGACTGAGTTCTGGTCAGCCTGGGTCTCATGTTTACTGTAGAGGAGAAGGGGGGCAATTCAGGTTGTTGACTTCAAAACTGTTATTGTTTTGGGTTGTTTTGATTTGGTGAGATGTTTTTGTTGAAAATAATGTAACTCATAATAGGGCAGTGTGGTTTTGTTCCTAGTCCAGGACAGTTGGACTTTAGGATATAGATATAGTTGAAGTGTAGACTCTAATTATTTCTCTGTGTTGTCACTATTCAGTCTATGGAATATTAAGCTGATATATTTTTAATTGATACTGGATATTTCAAATGTCTGAACTGATTCTGTATTATAGTACAGATAATGTAATAAACATGTTATATGTCTGTGAGTTGGCATTCTGAATATTTGTTCTATCGTTGTATGTGTCGTTGTGGTATTGCCCAGGACTTGGGTACATTTAGTAATACACATACGTATATTAGAGAAGAAATGAGTCTTGACATTTTGGGGGCCTGTCCAAAACAACTACATGCTTAATTCTCCTAGTTTTTTTAATCGCACTGTTAGGACCATTCTTAAAGGACTGGAAAATGTTGTGTTCTATTTTGATGACATTTGTGTATTCGGGCATGATTGGTCATCACACTTAATAGCACTAGAGAAAGTGTTGTCCAGGCTAAAAGAATATGGGTTTACCATCAAGCCAAGCAAACTTGAAATCGCGTATCCTAAAATAACTTTCTTGGGTAATATTGTAGGTAAAGGAAACATATACCCAGAACCCAATAACAGAGACAGGGTATTGAATATAAAAGCACCAAAAACGAAAAAAGAGGTTCGATGTTTGCTAGGTATTGCTAATTTTTATAGCAGATTTATTCCAGCGTTCGCGGAAATAGTATTTCCAATTACTGGATTGTTAAAAAAAGGGACACCGACGAGGGTCAATTGGACTCCAAAATGTGACCGGGCATTAAGAAAAATTCAAATGTGCATGACACGGGATCCTATACTGAAATTACCAAACGTTAATAGACCATTTGTTGTGCAAAGAGACCCGTCGGACATAGCCATATCATGTTGTCTTTTGCAGGAAGTAGAAGGAATATTCCATCCTGTAAAGTTCTTAAGCAGAAAACTGTTGCCCAGAGAACAACGGTATTCAGTGATTGAGAGAGAATGCCTTGCCATTGTTTGGGGGGTGCAACACTTGTCCAGATATTTATATGGCGCTAAATTCACAATTCAGTGTGACCATAGACCACTGGCCTTTTTGAAGAGCGCAACATATGGGAATAATAGAATTTGTCGTTGGGCTCTACTATTACAATTATTTAACTTTGATGTAGAACATCTAAAGGGCAAACTAAATGTAATTGCTGACTTTCTATCTAGACTAACAGAATAGACCAACATAACATTGATTACAGAAAACTGAAATTTAATATTTATTCATTTCAAAGTTATTTGTTTGTTAGGATTGGGGATATGTAATTAAATGCCTTTTACAAAAGGTAGAATATATGTTTGCACACTAATTTTTGTTTACATGTTGATATATATATATATAAGTATAATTATAATTGCTTAGTATGTTGTATATAACATTTAAATATGCTTGTTCACTGACTATTTGTTTTTGTTTACATGCTGATATATATATATATATATATATACATATAATTATTATTGCCTAGCAGGTTGTGTATAGTATTGACATTTCATGTGGATACATCGTTTTTTTTTGGTTTTTTTTACAAACTGTAGGCTATGTTTTAGTACCAAGATTACTTTTGTTTGCATGTTGATATATGTACATTTTGGAAATCTCTTTATTGGAAGTTTGTCTGTTTTAAATGAACCCAGAAACAGACAAAAAATTAGAGAGGGAGAAATGTCAGGACTGAGTTCTGGTCAGCCTGGGTCTCCTGTTTACTGTAGAGGAGAAGGGGGGCAATTCAGGTTGTTGACTTCAAAACTGTTATTGTTTTGGGTTGTTTTGATTTGGTGAGATGTTTTTGTTGAAAATAATGTAACTCATAATAGGGCAGTGTGGTTTTGTTCCTAGTCCAGGACAGTTGGACTTTACGATATAGATATAGTTGAAGTGTAGACTCTAATTATTTCTCTGTGTTGTCACTATTCAGTCTATGGAATATTAAGCTGATACATTTTTAATTGATACTGGATATTTCAAATGTCTGAACTGATTCTGTATTATAGTACAGATAATGTAATAAACATGTTATATGTCTGTGAGTTGGCATTCTGAATATTTGTTCTATCGTTGTGTGTGTCGTTGTGGTATTGCCCAGGACTTGGGTACATTTAGTAATACACATACGTATATTAGAGAAGAAATGAGTCTTGACAGGCAGTAAAGGCTAAAGGTGCACACTGCTTGTACGAATTGTCGAATTAATCCTAGTATTCCTAGCATAAGAATATATCTAATAATATGGAATAGGAAATATGCCTTTCTCTTTGAGGATGCATATTCTAGATCTAATAAATATTCATTGGAATAGAATTATTTTAAGATTAGATAAAGTCAATAAAGACAAAATTAAAGTATACTGAAGCTAGGACAAATTTGTACAATAATGTAACAATAGTAACAAATTGACAGAAATTGTAACAAATGAGGAAATATTTCTTCCCTATTAGACTAATTAGAGCATGGAATGAGTTGTCTAAGCCAGCCAGGAAAACCAGTGACTTGGCAGAATATAGGTAATTGGTTAATAGATGCGATGCATGACACGTTGGACGTAATGGTTGATTAACATGAACAAATAATAACAAAACTCTAGGTATAAGTATAAGCCATAGACACCAAACCAGCTGTTTAATCTTACGCCATCTTGGTTGACATTAACAGTTACAAGGGATATTACTCTCAAACACCGAGTGGTGCAACCTATATAAAACACACACATCAGCATTAATCATCTTTTTTGAAGTAACGTCCTTATTATATAAGATAAATAAATTATTATAAAAATTATTAGTACTTTACAAATAGATATACAGTAACACTGACACTAGTAACACTCAGTGTTAGTAACAGTAATACTACTATCATCTAGATCTAGACTACTATTTAAAAAAATAAATACATTTACTAGATGATCAGCCTAAGCCTGCCTATCTACTAAAGAAGGCTAATTTTTGGCCACTAAAAAATTAATAACTTCTCTCACAATTAACTCAGCAATATAAAATCGGTATCATTGGAAAGCATTTCTCAAGCTCTATTTAACCAAATAGGTTTCATTGCATTGTGATCATTTTGAAATTTTTATCGAAGTACCTATATCAAGGACGTAATCATCTTCTTTTTTGAAGTAACGTCTGTATTATAAAAGAAGGTAAATATATATATATATATTTAGGGCTAAATTTTTCATATGCAGAGTAACTGTTTCAGATTTATATCTATTTCCAGATTTATTAGTTACCAATATAATTACAAATTTAATCAATTATTATTTCTTACGGTTTTATTTAGGTTCTGTTATGCCACACCTCCGTATATTTTCCAATATTAAAATAGACCCCTATAAACTAGTAAATTACTACAATCTGTTTAATTAAGAAAATCGTCTATGCTTGGAGAGAACAATATAAGATATAGATTGGCTGTAAATGTACGAAATATTAGATTTAAGTGAATCAAGAAAATGTAAACATTAACAAAACTGAAGAATGAATTAACACATTCTTTACCTATAATAATACTTATTTTACCATAGGCCCAATTATAATCTATAAAATAAATATTTTAAAAATCTTTTTATCTTATCTTATAGATTACAGACGTTACTTAAAAAAGAAGACTTTCTATTCATTTCATGTGGCAATCTAGTCATGCATGTTAATCCATTGTCTCATCCATAGATTCTCTGTGTTGTGTGTGTGTGTTTGTGTGTCGCTAGGCTGTTGTTTGGATCTCTGAAGTTGTCCTGATGTTTTACTACAGAATGACTTTAAATTCCATAATTTATATTTGCTTCATTGCATATGCAGCCAATACGTCATATACTATGTGCGTTCCAGGCAAAATGTCTTGTGTTATATATAGCCTGTGTTAACGTTGCTGCAGTGCGATCCGGCACTTCAACTAGAAAGCATTTTTTTGTAAAGTCTTTCAATAAGCAACACCTCCAAACACCCAGTGGCCTTCTCTCCACTGACCTCTATGGTATTTCCAATGAAAGTCTTTCAACACACAACACCTCCAAACACCTAGTTGCCTTCTCTCCACTGACCTCTATGGTATTTCCAATGAAAGTCTTTCAACACACAACACCTTCAAACACCTAGTGGCCTTCTATCCACTGACCTCTATGGTATTTCCAATGAAAGTCTTTCAACACACAACACCTCCAAGTACAACACCTGAAATTATTTCGTGTCATCAATCTCAACATTAGTTGGATCTCTGTTTTTTGTCTATGCCGCCAATCTCTGAAAGTCAGTATCCTTCTATATAGTGTTCACATTCATCTCTGCAGAAATTGCACCAGTTAATGGCAGTATGGCTGCCTGGTTGTGTGTTTTGCACGCTGGGCTGTCGTTCAGATTTATTGATGGTCCCGGGTTCAAACCCTGCCCGCTTCCATCCCCGTCGTCCTACGTCCCGTCAAAATAGCGCGGACAAAGTAGCGCGGACAAAATAGCGCCGACGAAACAGCGCCGACGAAACAGCGCCGACAAAATAGCGCCGACAAAATAGCGCAAAATTTTCCGACTAAATAGCGCAAGACAAAATACTATAATCAGAAATCTGCGGCATCTTTCTTTGATCAAAACAGGGCGTCTTTTCCGCAACATCGGCAAACTTAGGTGTGTCAGGATTAGTTAAAATGGCGATCACATTTCTTATCTCGCCAAACGTTTTTATTAATCTCAGGCTGTTAGATTTTGAGAAGGCAAGTCAAAATGTAGCCTGACATTACCCGCGGCCTGTGGGTCTAAGTTTGTGTTTACTAATCTAGTGGATTTGATTTAGATGTATGTTAAACTTAGCTAATGATCCTTTGAAGTTTTTTCTCTTTCGCTATGAAAATAAAATTAGTTTTGCGGAAATGGGTTTACCCGAAGCCGATACATTCATATCTATTAAAAACGAAAAGAGCGATAGCGTTGTTAAATGAATGGGATTATAAAGTGAACAATTAAACGAAATAATTTTTAGTACGCGATTCATGAATGAATATAGATCTAGGCTTATCTCAACTCGTCTTCGCAGCTTTCGTTAAAGAATGTAGTCTCTTAAAAATCCTTTAGAAAACCAAATTTGAATGTTTATTTGATCAAAATATGAAATGAATGGACTATAATTAGTATGTTCATGTGTTAAAGTATAAAACTATCTGTACGAACAGTAGTTTTATCATCTTAGAGTTGAATTAGAGTTTTAGATCTAGTGATGGGATTATAAAGTAAACAATTAAACGAATTAATTTTTAGTACACGATTCATTACAGTATTGTCTAATGAAAGAAGGTTCGTCAGGAAATCTGTAGTCACAGATATAAGGATTTAATTTATGTAAAAAAAAATGCTTTTTAAACACAAAATTGAAGGTTAATTTTATTATATAATGAAATTAATGGGATCTTCTTTTGTATTTTCATGTGTCAAAGTAAAAAACTATCTGCGCAAAGTGTATTTCTTAAAATTAGATCTAGGTATAAATCCTTTCGATCTTTTCTCATGTCAACATTGTAGACATGGCCTAGATCAATAAAATACTATAATTGTAATAGAGTTGGACAATTTTTTTTTTTTTAGGGTCTTAAGTTTGTTTTAGGGCTACAATACATACACTACGGTCTAAGTTGGTACCAACAAACATTCCTGCCAAGTTTTATCAAGATTGGTCTAGCGGTTTTGATGTCTATAAGTCACATACATACACCTCACATTCTACTTTATAGTATAGATATAAAAGGATTAAAGACGCTTTTTGTTTTGTTTTGTCTGTCAGTTTGTCTGTCCGTTATGTTAATAGCGAGAAAAAAAAAAGACTAAAAGCTATTGAAAATCTGATTAAAATTAATTTCCCTTCCGAAACATCGCATTAGTTTTAAGTTTCTACTAAAGATTGTTCCGGATGTTTATATATTTATAGTGAGAAAAAATAAGAATTCGAGATTAATCAAATGCCGTTAATTAAATTTCTGTGATGGTCTGTTATGAAAATTAGATGTACCATACCCTTATGGAGATTTTATCAAGCCATACTTTGGTGTTAGGAAGTTGTTTTCCTTAAAAATCAGAGAATAATATTAACGATAATTAGATTTTTTAACGTTTTAGATAGAAAGTTAAATGTAGTGTAAGAGACATAAATAGAGTTAAACTATTTTTCATAAAAAATCCGGAACAACCAATTTTCGTAAATGAGAAAATTATTTGTTTTATTTATTAGAAGAGGGCCTTTCTCTCAATATATCAACTATGCAGATCGTATTCTAGACATAATAGGGCTAGTCTTTGAGTCCAAAGATTAGTGAGGAATGCAGACATATATACATCACAATGTGCCAGATACTACCCAAGGCCGGATTTGCGACAGTTCATAAACTGTGAAGCCCACAGGGCCTCCGAAGTTAAAATTATTTTTTTCTTACAATACTTCTATTCAAGTCACAAATTCATAGAGGAAGGTTGGAACCTGGACACTGACAATTTCACTGCTGATGTATAAGCTAAGAAAAGAATTATTAGCTCGTTGGCCACCCGCGGAACACTCTAGTTTGACCAGTGATTTCTAAAGTGGTCTATATATTACCTTCAGAGGTCTACGAAGACTTGCAAGGGGTCTACAAAAGTTAAAAGGGGAATTGGGGGTCTATGCGTGACCTCCTATGTCGAAGGTGCCGGTCTATGAGATGTGCACGGGGTCTACGGTAAAAAATCTCAATTCAGCATGTCGTGACTTTAATTTTGACAATTGTATTTTTTTCATACACATATTTATGATTTGTACCTTAGGAAATCCTTTAAAAAAATTTCCTTCTTATTGAATGAAAAATTGTTATATTTAATTTAATAACTAAATTTAAATAGTATGATTTGTATAACTTTAACAAAAAGAAATGTAGACTGTACAGCGTTAAACATTTCAAATTGAACTTCATTATTTCCTTGTCAAACATTTTTTTTATGATGCTATGAAACCAATTAAGCTGGAGGATCATTTGAGATGATGCCACCCTGATAAAAAGATAAAAGGTTTGCAAAACTTTCAAACACTGAAATTTAAATTTCAGAATACACCCATAAAATCTCTCTTTCACCTTACATTGAGAAAATGATGATTAGTGAGCGTTTTACTATATCTCTTTACTTATTGTAAAATACTGAAAACCTCATACAATAAGCAATTTATTGATTTTTCCAGCCGTTGAAGAGATCGTAAAAACTTTTACACAAACTTATATTATTAAAAGAAATTCATGTTTGGATTCTGGGCCTGTTGATGAAGAATGCAATTTCGAAGACTTGTTCGGCATTATTCTCTGGTGACACTCCAAAGGGCAAATTTAATGGTTTCAAATTTGAGATTCCGAACATATGTTTTATTATGATGTGTACGGTTCTGATTTGAAAAAATTATAGGTGGTCCTATCGGGATAGTTTATAATAGGTGTCATCTTTCTTGTATATCGATTGG
The DNA here is from genome assembly GCA_036873155.1 of Biomphalaria sudanica. NCBI lineage: Eukaryota > Metazoa > Mollusca > Gastropoda > Planorbidae > Biomphalaria > Biomphalaria sudanica. The sequence continues at coordinate 432,704 of JAZGLO010006571.1, read as the reverse complement.
GAGCTAGTCCATTTCTCAATTTTACAATTCACTATTAGTTTCTTTATTTTTTACGATAGACCGCAATGTTCAAGTGTGTATTTGTTTTCTCACATTTGGCAAGTGTGTCAACTTTCTATTTCAACACTGGAAAACACTGTTCTTGCTGTTGTTGAGCTTTACAAGGTCACACGATATTTTTTTTACAAAATCTTAGCCCAAAACTCCCGACTGGAGATGCGAGTAGGCAAAGTAACCACCGAACGTCAGTCCAGGCAAAATGGGTTGTTTTATTTAGGGGGCATCATGAGTTGTTTTATTTAGGGGGCATCATATTTTTTTTATATTGGTCACGAAATAAATTTAACTGTTTGGCTAACTTGGCTGATTCGCTAGCATATTTGCTGTTAGTTCCAGTGCTCCTATTTCTTCTCTGTAGTTGTCATAGAGCTCATTAGTTACAATAAACTTAATTTTTAAATTATTTTTTCTCCATTGGGTCATTCAATGAGTATTCCAGCTCCTCTGTTTGTGGTGGCTTTCTGAGAACCATCCATGCAAACTCTGACCCATTGGTTATTAAGGCAACGGATTGGTACTATTCACTAAATTCTTGAGCTCTGTTGGAATAAAGTCAAACATTTCTTTCTTCTTATATAAGTCTTTGCAATCGACCTAGTTCTGCAAACAACATATTTCTCTATACAGATGGCTGAGTCAACTTTGTCTGGTAATGATGTATTATTTTTATTCAAATTATTATGGCTAAAAAAATCCACGAAAAACTGCTCTTTGTTAAAACTTTTACTATACTTAGGCACATTAATATTTAATGTCTTACAGAACTACAATTCCTAAAACAACAAATCCCTATATGAAAAATTATCTCCGTAACAAGGTAGATGAGTCTGCAAACCTTTAAAAACAAAAAGTTTCCAATGTGTTTAGTGATTGTATGCTTTACGTATTAACTGTTATATCTTATCTTATCTTATATAATACAGACGTTACTTCAAAAAAGAAGATGATTACGTCCTACGCGTCATGCATTTAGTCATGCATATTAACCAATGACTTAAATTCTGCCAAGTCACTGGTTTTTCTGGCTAGCTCAGGCAACCCATTCCATGCTCTAATAGCACTAGGGAAGAAGGAGTATTTGTACAAATTTGTCCTAGCATATGGGACGAGGAATGTGCCTTTATTTTTGTGTCTTTCAGAGTATTTTATTAAATTTTGTTTTTGTATTTGAAGATTATGGTTCAGTGTTTTATGTATAATTGCTACTTTACTTTTGAGTCTTCTGTCCTGAAGGCTTTCTAAATTTAGTGATTTTACTAATGGTGTTACCCTAGTCAAATGTGAATATATATAATGGGTTTAATTTTGAATTTGGTTAATAAGTTCATTTAAAAAATAATTCAACTTAAAATGTATTTTAAACTACTTTTTCATTCCTCGTGTCACTGGTTGGAAATTATTTTAAACAAAATTCAATATAAATTAAGCTTGGGGTATACGGAAAACCAAAAAACGTGGCAAGGGGTCTACGAGACAAAAAGTTTTGGAACCACCGAGTTTGACCGTAATCATTTTTCAAGTAAAAAATGAAATAAATTGAAATTCTAATAGAGAACTAGATCTAGCCCTAGATCCAACATCGGTGTTGAAAGGACTATCTCGTTCTTGAAAGGACTTTCAAATGTAAGGCATTGTTGATTCAAGAGTTGAGTCATTTTATGTTAAGGAATATTTTGCGCATTGTCTTATTAGTCTAGAGCTAAAGTCCTATCATTGGAATATTATAAAGTGTAGTAGAGCTATCCGCTCTGTTATCAGCAGCAGACGCCTTGGCTGGCTTGGCCACGTTCGTAGAATGCCAGTGGGTCGACTTCCACAGGACATCCTGTATGACGATCTTTTAGAAGGCAGGAGAGCCGCTGGTCGCCCACTTTTACGTTATACGGATGTATGCAAACGTGACATGAAGCTTTTCAAAATCGACACTAGCAGCTGGGAAGAGGTGGCACTGGATAGATCCACATGGAGAGAGAGCATAAAGGAAGGGTCTCGGATTGCAGATGTCATACACAACAGAATCAGAAAGAAAGGTGAAAATGCAACGGCGTCTGGTGATTATATATGCCCAACCTGCGATCGCAGCTGTGTATCAAGGATTGACCTCTTTAGTCACACAAGAAGTTGCAGAGGGAAAAGATCGTCTCTCGAGACGTCAAATGCCAAATGTATTCACTCGAAGGGATGGGGGAGATACCGGGCTAAAGAATGTGCCAGTGTTTTTTTAATTTAACACACATTAGTTAGTAATAGAAAAACAGTTGTATAAAGGGAGGTAATGTTTTTATAACGTTTTCTTGTTGTTTTCTTCAATATGACAATTAAATATAAGAAGAAAAATAATAGTGTTTGCTTAATGTGGAGTGGTCAGACAAGAAAATAACACACTGGCGTGGCTAGTCAAGCATGTTCGTAGATATATCTTTACACTAAAATAGTTTCACACCCTCCCTGCTCAAAAGTAAATGTCACATTAGTTTCAGCACCTAGCCTCAACTCTATATTTGGCCTACGTTCACAGCTTAATATGAATTCAGTAAACTAGCACAGACCAGTTACAATTGAAGAAACAAATGAATGCTACTTTGATGACAAGGTCTACTACATATACATCAAAATGAGTCCATCAAAGGAATGTATAAGAGGCACAATTTATTTTTATTTTTTTGGAATGTCACAATAAAACTGAAACTGCTGCAAAAATAAATATTTAGTTAAACACTAACGTACATTGGTAGTCCTGATATTACTTTTAGTAATAGAAGATTGTGTAGAATCAAATTAACTTGATTCATTTAGTTCAGGGGTGGGCAAATTACAGACTGCGGGCCACATGCGGCCCGCAGAAACCTACAGAATTCACGTGAGCCCACAGATTAAACATATAAAAATGCCAATATATTAAAAATAAATAATTTTAAATATCTTATCAATTATGACGCAGAAGCTAGATAAACATTGTCTCTTCATGTTATTCTAAAAAGTTTAAAGCAAAAGAAGATTATGCTTATTGGTAATATTTCGAAACACTCCGTTAAAGACACACACTCAGACAGGTATTTAATACATTCTATGAAGAACTGTGTTGAAAGTGTTGGGTTGGCTTGGAACAAGATGTCAAGTGTAACAACTGATGGAACCCATGCTTTGACTGAGAAAAAGTTTGTTTTTTTAATTAAGAACAACATCCCAACGTTAAATTCTACACGGAGAGGTTGCATTGAATATCAGACATATTATTGACCTAATCATCTCAGCTATCAAACTTATCATCAGAGCCACAGACAGTTCCGAGAAGTACCACATGGGCAAGGGACTGAAAAGAATATGGGGTCTCAAGGAAGATTTTTTTTCCTTAAGGGACATTGACAGTGGCTTTCTTACTAATGTTTCTCATGAAGAGTTGCAATGGGCTACTTGCACATCATGAAATTTATGAGCATCTTTTCAAGCTAATCCATTTCTCCAGGCAAGCAAGTGAAAACAGGTTTTATCATTTTCCTTTGCTAAAAGGTGAAACTATTTCTTAAAATGGTTGAAAAGAACAAGACTTCACCATTTAGTACAGAAGCTGAATCAGCTCCTGAGGAAATACTTCCTACAAATTACGACCTGAAAGAGAAGTTCTTCCCCGGGAGTTTTAAGGGTGCCAGAAGATGTATTTCCACACTTTAAAAAACTTGATGCTAAACTTTGACATTTTTTGGGTGCACATACATCTGTGAACAAGAATATTTTATTTGTTTGAATCTAAACAACCGGAAGAACAGGTCGATGCTGACTGACTGTAATTTAACATCAGTCACAAGGATAAGAACTAGTAAGCTAGTTCCAGAGTTCCGGAACATTATACGCAGTTAAATACTTCACATTAAGTCTAACTGGATTGTTGTGAAGAATGAATGTAATGTAAAAAGACAGTAAACATTTTTTAAAAAATATTCGTTAAATTAGTTTAAAAAATCGCTAAATCTTATTATAATTCCTCAATTGTAGTGTAAAACAAAAGATTTGAATGTCTAATATAGTATACAAGTAAATTAATAGACAGCTAGCGTATTTTTCTAAGTTGTATATACAAATTACATTTATGCGACTCATCCCTGATTTAGATGATTGATTTTATCAAACCCCTTGAACACAGACTGCGGTGCACAACTTACCCCTGTCCCTAACAATACATAACTACCTTGCTCAGTGATTAATTATTATGGTACATTTTAAATCCATTTCTATGAGGGTAGGTGTATAATGACTCTCAATTACGTTACAACTTTTGACAAGTAGGCCTAATTCAATTGCACCATGACACTAAACTTCTTAAAAGTAACTATCGTGTGTTTAATTTTAACAACAAGCTATAGTTTAGCCTTAGGGCCCCCATTAGTTTAAATAATATTTTTCAACATAGTCCCGTTGCTTCTCAATGCGCTTAGTTCTTGTTGCACATCTTCATGACGCTCTCAGGATGGAAGGTTTCTTGTTCAACCCTCAAAGTGCTTAGCTGTTTTACAATGAGTTCAATTCTGATGTTTAGAAATGTTTGAAAGTCTTCGGTGAATTTCGGACACTGGTGCACTATCCTACCACAAAGACCAAATGTTCACTGAACATGCTCATGGGGTTAACAGCACGACAGCAACAATGAAACTAAACCGAGCAGGAACTAACCTGAGCAGACATAAAAACAGTCAAACGCATGCGTCCTCTTTGCTTCATCAACATAAAGAACAATAGAACAACATTACAGATCATAGTTGACTTACTGACGTATTCTGTGGCATTTGACGTCTCGAGAGACGTTCTTTTCCCTTTGCAGCTTCTTGTGTGACTAAAGAGGCCAATCCTTGATACACAGCTGCGATCGCAGGTTGGGCATATATAATCACCAGGCGCCGTTGCATTTTCACCCTTCTGTCGTATTATGGTTCAATAAAAAGAACAAACTAATGAGTATTTTTTATAGGAATTTTTTGGGGAGTTACAAGACACCCTCGTTGACCGCATTCCTTTACATAATTCGCAATATAGAACGGGATTTTTGTTTAAACTTTAATAAATTTCACCAAATGAGCTAAATGAATTTCTTGATATGCGTAGATCTAATAATTAAAAAATTCTATATGAAAACTATTGCAAACTACCAGTCTTTAGCGTAACCTACATCCTAAAACAAGACAACTTTGATAGGCCTTTATACGCACCTGAAAACTTCTGTTTGTCCTACTTATATTTTTTGTTTCATTAAAAAGTCCCGATTATAATGAAATATAGTCAAATATCAAATATAGTGTGCCAAAGATTAGTTCAATTCTGCTTGGAGTTGTTTAATTTAATAAGGTCTTCTTATTTGCCCTTTTATGAAATTCAAAGTGTTAAATAATTGAATCCATAATAATAGAAGATTTTAAGAAGTTAAATATGCCATTTCTTCGTACAATGAGTTTGAATATAGGATACAGAAATGTGTTGTTTTTTTTTCTTTTTACAGCGAATTCTTCTAAATCTAGATTTGCATTTTATCTCTGAAGTGTGAGTAAGCTAGAATTTAGCCAGGGCATAAGGTTGCATTTATTTGTATAAACATTGACAGATAACACGTGACATGAAGATGCACTTCGCGTTACAAGCTGGGGCGGACAGGCTATATGGGCATTCGTATCAGGTGGGCCGGTACCCAATTGAGTCGGTAGAGGTATATTTATAAAATCAAAATCTAGATGAAACCAATGTTACTATTATAATTGTATCCCTCCTATAAAACCATTGGATGAAACAATGCACTGACACTATGCACCTTGTTACGTCCGTGTTTCTCAGAAGAAGGTGGGCCTGTAAAAGTGCGTTGCCTTCAGAGATCAACAACTCTAGTAAATTGGATTGCAGCTTGTCTACATCTTAAGCCTAAATTTAATTTATGAAAAAATATAGGGGATTAACCATGAACATTTTTAAATTTAAAATGTGCATTTCAGATACAGTAAATTGTGATCATGTATGTACAATCTGTAGTTTTTACTGAAAAAAAATACATACGTGGGAAAGTTTGATGGCGTAAATTGCCCCTTGCGTCCCGAGACAGCCCTCTCCATGGCTAACTACGCGGCTCGGAATATATAAACACGAGAAAAGGATATAGGTGGAAATAAAAAAGTAAAAAAGTTATTGTGTGCTCTATTTGTTTACACTTTTAACAGAAGGAAAAAAAAACTAGTTTTAATTTTGGTGGTGGGATAACTTTTAAACTTGAGGTGGAATACCTTTAATACTGGTGCATCCAGATTTTCATTGCTTTTAAAATGGATTCAAATAAATATGTTCCATTTTTATTGTTGTCTAGCTTATTGTATAGAAAACGCTAATAGCTAAATTTCTGAAATATTAAATCTATGGCCTCCTTCAGTCGCGAAGACTATGGATCATTGTTGTTGATGGTCATTGACATGTAGCACCAAACTGCTGGTAGACAACTAAACTGCTGTAGACGTATTAAATCTTAACTTATAAAACTTGAAATGAGTAACTTCTTTGTGAACAATAACAAAGACAACTTATATTTTATTTCTATGAGAACAGAGTCCTTGTAATCACAACAAAGTTCCATATGGATCAATAAAGCAGTCTTAGTCTTAGTCTTAGGTTAATATATGAGATAAAATAAATGTACTAAAGTAATAATATTCTTTAACTAGTCTTAGTCTTTAGTTAATATGAGATAAAATAAATGTACTAGACTTTAGAAATAATATTCTTTAACAAAATTTAACTCACTACAATAACGCAACCTTTCAGTCTCACCTTCTGGAGTCGTCTGTCCTAAGACCAAATGACAATGTCACCTATGCTGCATCAGTCACAAGTCACAACCAATCGCTAACATCCTCCCACCGTCTACATAGAAACATACACACACTACATAACAATCATCTCATAGAAACATACACACACTACATAACAATCATCTCATAGAAACATACACACACTACATAACAATCATCTTATAGAATCATACACACACTACATAACAATCATCTTATAGAAACATACACATACTACATAACAATCATCTTATATATAAACATACACACACTACATAACAATCATCTTATAGAAACATACACACACTACATAACAATCATCTTATAGAAACATACACACACTACATAACAATCATCTTATAGAAACATACACACACTACATAACAATCATCTTATAGAAATGAGATGAATGCCTGGGCATTAGCTGTGATCCCCCTCTCCACCCAGCTGATGTATACAAATATTAATAATATCCTCCGAACTAATAATATTTGTTAGTTGTTTTTTTTTCCAATGATAGCCCTACAGAGTCAATGAGTCAGTATTTGAAATGTCGCTTTCTGATTTTAGTAATTTAATTAAAATAATATAAAAGCCAATGTCACTTTTACATGCGTTATATTGTGGACGGGAAAGTGTTTACAGAATAGGTCTGCTCTACAGCCACATGAAAAGTGCTCTGCGTGGTGGTGAACCATCTCATCTAAAAATAATCTTAAGTTTTGAAATCTATGCGGTTACTGGGGATGTCCTCGTTTTGCATGTCTAACATAGAATTTATTTATAAATATTTCAAAACTTGGCAACATAAGCTGCGTGGGGCTCAAAAGACGCGCTTCTGAATTTCCCGGTACATTCACCCGGTTAGTGGACTTGGCATTGTCCATTATAAAGTCCATGCTGACTGTCCTGAATTGGTTTTTTGTAATTAACACATCTCAGTAGAATTTGATTGTTCTCTTTGCTTTATTGTTATCGTAGTATACAGATTATTAGGCCTATCTCAACACGGCTACGCAGCTTTAGCGAACAGCGAACGAATGTATTAAAAATGCTTTAGAAAAAAAAATTATCTTATCTTATCTTATATAATACAGACGTTACTTCAAAAGAGAAGACGATTACGTCCTACGCGTCATGCATTTAGTCTTGCATTAACCAATGACTTAAATTCTGCCAAGACACTAGTTTTCCTGGCTAGCTCAGGCAACCCATTCCATGCTCTAATAGCACTAGGGAAGAAGGAGTATTTGTACAAATTTGTCCTAGCATACGGGACGAGATAAGTACCGTTATCTTTGTGTCTCTCAGGGTATTTTATTAAATTTTGTTTTTGTATTTGAAGATTATGGTTCAGTGTTTTATGTATAATTGCTACTTTGTTTTTGAGTCTGAATTTGAATGTTAATTTGATTAAAATATGAAATGAATGGACTATAATTAGTATGCTTTTGAAACACAAATTTGGAGGTAAATTTGATTAAATAATGAAATCAATAAACCATATTTTGTATTTTCATGTGTCAAAAAAAACAAAACAACAACACTATAAGTGCAAAGTTTAGTTCTTAAAATTAGATTTAGATCTTGGGCCTATATAAATCCTTTCGATCTTTTCTCATGTCAACATTGTAAACATGGCCTAGATCCATAAAATAGGCCTACTATAGCTGTAATAGAGTTGGTATTTTTTTTAGGGTCTTAAGTTTGTTTTAGGCCACAATACATACACTGCGGTCTAAGTTGGTACCCAAGGAACATTTCTGCCAAGTTTTATCAAGATTAGTCAAGCGGTTTTTATTTCAATACGCCAAACATTCTATTTTATACTTAAACACATGAACATACAAAATTCACTTTCCTCTATGCCAGTGAGGACGAAATGGGTTGATCTGAATAGCGCTTACAATGTGTTATTGACAGTTGTTGACTTGTAGCACAAAACTGCTGGTAGACAACTGAACCGCTTTAGACGTATTGTATCTCAACTTATAATAACATTTGAGCTAAATTAATAACTTCTTTTTGAACAATACTAAATATAACTTTTATTACAATATAGACACATTTTCTTGATATAAAATGAAATAACTATATTATACTTTGGTAATAATATAAAAATGGTATTTTATAACAAAATTTCAGTCACTACAAAAACGTCTTTTCACTTTGGCATTCTGGAGTTATCTGGCCTACCCAAGTGTTCAAACTCATTACAGCTTTTGAATAATGTATAAATATACAAAAGCATAAAAAAAGCTCACATGTTAAGCCGTTCCGCCAAGTCTGAATTCCGACACACAAAAAATCGCTGAATTTTATTATTTATTAATAGTGCGAAATGAAAACACTGAATGCAAAATAAAATATATATTTTATAGATTACTCTAGATCTATATAGGCCTGTGTTTATTGTTTACATTTCATCTCCCGGACCCAGTGTGTCCTAAATTTACGTCTACGAAGATATTGTTGAGCTAGTTCTAGATTTTGACAAAGATCTACTGATCTAGTAGCATAGGGCTAGATACTAGATTTATTCTTAGAATCTAGTAAGTGCTAATAAGCCAAATGTCCCATTCAAATCACTTTCTTTTCCCTCCAAGGGCTCTACTAGATCTAGTCTATTAATAAATAAGTTATAAAGTATAATAAACAATAAATATTAATTTAATTTAAAATTAATAATAAAGTAAATAGATTCTAATCTATTATCTAAATATAATCTAATTATAATTTGTATCTCTACTACTCTAGGTCTAGTCTAGTAGAGAGTCTACTGACTACTAGATCTAGAGTGTCTAGACTAAATCTATTCAGAATCTATTCTAACACTAACTGGGGTGACTAATTCAACTGGTTTCTAGATCTATATCATATATGATATATCTAATCTAAGATAACTAGATGATACTAAATCTAGATTATTCTAGATGTATCTTAGTCTTAGATTACTTAGAAGGTGATAGATCTCTAGAAATTATTAGAATCTAGATTTCTATGTAATGTATCATTATGATTATGACAATTATATGATTATGTAATAATCATATAATAATGTAATAAATTTAGTTCTCAATAAGTCTATAGATCTACTAGACATAAATATTTAGATCTATAAACTATAATATTTAATTATTATATTATAATTTGTGTTCTTAGACTTAGAGGACTTATTAGATGTAGATCTAGACTAGTACTAGTGACTTTTAAATTATTTTAGAACTAGAGAGAACATCTAGAGTGACTAGTCTAGAGTAGAGCCCTAGAAAAGGATAGATAATCAAGTAGATCTAGAATAATCTAGATCTAGTCATTAGATTTATAATTTAGATTTAGTAGTTACAAATAAAAATAGATAGTAACATTTGAGTCTAGGTCATTAGAATACATTTTGGTTAGAATTCATCATATGGTATAGGAGTTAGAACTATTGATTTCAAACAAATGACATAATTATAAATTAAAGGTTTTCATACTTTTAATCATACTATTTACATCTAATTTATAAAATAAGAAGCAAACTAGTATAGTAATATAATTGAAGTTTTATTTATTTTGTACAGTATGGCTGACAAACGTAAATGCGTGTATATTCCACATTGGGGCCCCAAAATTCCACATTTTTAACCTGAGTGTTCCACATTCTGTAATATATAGATCTATATGATGTCTACACTTAGAGCGCTAAAACAAAGTAGCCAGACCAGGAATGGGCAACCTTTTGGTACAGGTACTTTAACAAAAAATTCAGAATAAATATAAAACAACAGAAACTGTCTAGAATCTATTTATGTAGAGCTTGCTGAGAGGTTAACTATGATAACAAATTTATCTTTCTATGTTAATTCTTATATATCTATGTCTAGGAGCGAAGTTATGCCGTTTTATGTTGTATAGCCTACAAATGGACTAGATCTAAAAATGTAAAAATAAAAAAAACTGTGATAGAAAAAAACAAATTTTCATCTATAACTTATCATAACTTTATAACCAAAATAGATAGAGGTTGAAATTTGGAACACAGCTACCACATTATATGATTTTTAATTTGATTGCTTCATCTCACATGCATCTATCATTCATTCACAGATAATCCAATTGTTTGTAAATTGACTTTGATCCTTTTTCTATGATGCTGTTTGGTAGAAACTTCCTCAGCATTATAATATTTATGTATATAATGTAAAATAACAACTTGATAGCATTCTCTCCACTATGTTGATTAAAGATAAGCCATTAAACAATGCATAAATCCTTTATATACTTCATATCATCAACAACAATTGTTAATGTCTGGTGCCACAGGTCTCTGCATCATGGGATGACTTAATTTAACATCATCAGGATGATCACAAACTTGCCTTAATAAGCTGATTTCCTTTTATATTTTGTGTATCTAAGTATAGAAAAAAAGATTTCTAACACTACTTTATAATAGAAATATTGATTTTAATACTATAGTCATAGATTGTTATGGTAGTTATAATTTTTCCACTTACCCATTTTTGAAAAATAGTTTAATTTGGCATCATTTCTAACAGCATGTTGGGGTAATTTTTTTTTAATTTTGGAAGACAAAATTTCATAAAAAATAACAAACTTTAAGCATAAATCTTGGCCCAAATACAATTTAAAAAAATAATGAGCTTAAAAGTACATGCAAAATCTTTCTTACCTATGACTGTAAATTTTCTAAATAAACATGACTTTCATTTCAATTCAAAAGCTTAGGAGTCCTTCTTTAAGATTATCACAAGGATTTTTAAAAATTGAAGCAAATGTAAAAACAACAATCAATCAACTAACACCATGGGTTTGGAAGTCTAGCCATTATGCTGTTTCGAAACTATATAGCAGCTACTCTAGCAGTTTACAGGTCAGTAGAGTAAGAATGTCAAAGTACATACTTTTGGTTTCATGCGGCAATTTTTTTTCACTTCTGATTCAGACAGTATATATATATATATTGTAGACAGTGGACTCACTGTTACTGTCACTTACTCGGATCTAGATCTATCAACTATCAATTTATTTTATAAGATATGATTATAGGCTTAAGCTTAGCAGAGAAAATGTTTATTTTAGTCCTTTTTTTTTATTTAGACTTAGACATTGAGTTGTTCACCTGACCTGACCTAGGCTATCCCAACTAAAGTTAGCATGATGTTTGAAGTAAGTAAATTTGCTGGACTTCATATTTTATAGAAATATTTAAAAACTGATTCATAATATCAGACAATTTATGAGGCATCTGTGGTAGGGGCCTATAAAATTATATATCTACTTATAGTAAAATAAAATTCCCCATGTGGTCTGTAGGGCAGATGATGTAAAGGTCATCTGTTTCTGTGGCCTAAGGTTAATGAGGGTGTTATGTGGCCAGCACAACGACCAACCGCATTTACTTTTCCCCAACTAATGTCAGGTACCCATTAGAGCTGGGTGGAATTAGAGGTACCCAAAGATCCTGAATTAAAAAATCCCAATCTTCACCAGGATTTGAACCCAGGACCCCCCGGTTCAGAAGCCAAGTGCTTTACTGCTCAGCCACCGCGCCTCATAAATCAACTTATAGTGCATAAAAAAAAAGTTAAATTTATGAGCTATCTAGTCCCAGTATTATGATAGTATACTCACTGCAAACAAAGTTTAACAAAAAAATACCTTATCTAGATAAAAAAAATTATAGAAAAAAATCCTTTAAATGCAAACTTTGTAACAATCTAGCTAAAAAAAATAATAGAAAAAAATCTTTTAAATTTAAACTTTGTAACAAGAGTTTACATTTTAAGTTTTATCTATTAATATATTATTCAATAAAGATATCTCTCTATCTTATCTTATATATTACAGATAATAATTAAAAAAAGAAGATAATTACGTCCTACGCATTTCACATGTCTATCTAGTCCATGCATGTTAATCAATGACCTAAATTCTGCTAAGTTGTCAGTTTTCCAGGCTGATTTTCTCTTTCTCTGGCTCCCTCACTCTCTCTCTCTCTCACTATATATGTTGTCACGAGTCGAGTCTGTGACCTATTTCGACCAGTTTCTAGAAGCTCGAGGTCAAACTAGTGCAAGTGTCCAGCGTAAACAAGTTAATTTTAGATATCCAATCGAAGAAAGAGGTTAAGGGAAAAATAGCACACGTCAGCTTCTAGAAGGTCAAAATTACTAAAATAATTATCGGAGAAGGTTCCAGGATTCTGGAACGTACGATCAAAGAAAGTATAAATTAAGGGAAAGTGAGTTAGATGGGGTCCTTGCATAGTAGTAGTTCTTGTAGAGCGTTGGTCCTCACACAGTCCTCGATTAGTAATACGTTTCTTGATATTAGCGGGTCCATTAGTTAAAGTTTTATTAGTTGAAGTTGAAGTTATACTAAATGAAGTTATACTAAGTGAAGTTTCATGTATCATTTAAGTTTTATTTATGAAGTATCAAGTAAAGTTGTTATTGAATTAAGAAGTTAATTTTGATGTGAAAGTTGAAGAAGTTATTAAAGAAGTTTGAAGAAAATACAGAGAGATGTTTCTTTCTTCATTTCATATGAATTCGTCAACTTATTAATACAATCCTTCGGCCTGTACGTCACAATGTATATATATATTCGTATTTAAGATTATTTTAACAATTTCTTACAGACAGACAAAGTTATTATCACAGCTTGTCGATAAGTGTCACTAGTAGTGGGAAAATTCACTTGTCCATGGATGATGGCAATTATAAGTCACTCTAGTTAATGGAATATATGCCCCTTTATAAATGCTAATGTTAAAATAAAAATTACGTATTTTATTGTATTATTCTTTTATATTTCAGCCAATTCCATATAGTTTTTACAAACCAGAAACCGCATATTTTTGGGTTCATTTTGGCTTAATTATATTAGGCTTTCTTATTGCCCTAGCTACTGTTATTGGGCAGTGGGCTAATCCAGCTCCATATGGAAAACACCAGAATTCAGTAAGTAACTATATAGTCACAGAATAGTTTTAAAGGTAATAGCATAAAGTTTTTTTTCTAATTCCAAAGGTCTTTTTGTTTCTTTATAAGTTGTTACTCACTCCCGCTGCAGTAAATTGCATACATTAGATATCTGTAAAACTTCATTTTAAAAGGCCTATGTTGATAAATGAGAATGAAATTAAGTTTAGTTCATATATGATTTTGTTGAGAATATAAAACAAAATTAAAGTTATATTTGCATCCTGTTTGGCTCAGATATATATATTATATATGAAGTATGTTTGGCAAGTGTTTAACCGTATTCTGCTAAACCGAATGAAAGATGCTGTAGATTCACATCTCCTTGACCAACAAGCCGGCTTTCGAAAGGAGATATCATGTACAGATCAGATAGTGACACTATGCATAATTTTGGAATAGTCCATGGAATGGAACTCCCCTCTCTACGTCAGCTTTATAGACTATGAGAAGGTATTTGACAGCGTGGACAGACAGACCCTCTGGAGACTTCTGAGACACTATGGAGTGCCTGAAAAAATTACAAATATCACCAAGAAGTCATATGAGGGGATGACTTGAAGAATAGCGCATGGCAGACAACTGACAGAGGCATTTGAAGTCCAAAAAGGAGTGAAACAAGGCTGTTTACTCTATCCCTTCTTGTTTCTGTTAGCCATAGATTGGGTCTTGAAGACAGCAACAGACCAGAAGCGGAATGGTATACAGTGGACACTGGAAACAGCTAGATGACCTTGACTTTGCAGATGACTTGGCTCTCCTTTCTCACACACAGCAGCAGATGTAGGAATAGATAAGCGTTGTTGCTGACAATTCATCGAGAAGAGGTGGAAACCTTCACCTATCTCCGCAGTATCCTAGACAGCCATGAAGGAACAGATGCAGATGTCAGAACCTGCAATGGTAAAGCTCGAGCAGCATTCCATCAGCTAAAAAACACCTGGGTATCAAGGGAAATAAGCATCACCACCAAGATTAGGCTTTACTACTTTCTGGAGCAGAGACCAGGAGAACCACCATCACCACCATGAAAAAAATCCAGGTATTCATTAATAGCTGCCTGAGGAAGATTCTTATGATTTGCTGGCCAGACAAGATCTCGAATGAAAAACTGAGGCAAAGAACAAAGCAGCATCAGAGATGCTGGAGATGAATAGGTCACACCCTTCGCAAGCCTGCATCCAACATAACAAGGCAAGCCCTAACCTGGAACCCCAAGGAAAGAGGAAGAGGGGACGGCCCAGGAATACATGGAGCCGCGATTTGGAAGCAGATGCCACGCAGATGGGCAAGATATGGGGACAGTTAGAAAGACTCGCCCAGAACCAAGATGCCTGGAGGAAGCTGGTTGGTGGCCTATGTCCCAGAAGGGACCACAGGCAGTGATGAGATGATGATGTTTGGCTTAGATATTTATTGGTAGAAGTATGTTTGGCTTAGATATAGTTAGAAGTATGTATGGATATATGTTTGCGTATAAACTTTATACAATTGTAAATGCTGCTAGTAAAAACATAGACAACAAACAAACCGCACTTGGACACCTATTTGAGAAAAAAATTGCTAGGAAAGCTATAAAGATTTTAATCATAAAAAATCATCCTCTTCTTCATTTTACACTCACACAATTTATAAAAACAAATAGAAACAAAAACTCTTTTGTTCCTTTGGCAATTAAATTGTTAAACAATATGTAACTTACTGTTTTAAATTTTGGATATAATAATGTTAAAGAAAAACTGGGGTATGAACTTATATGTTTTGTGCTATTGTACAAATGTTAGCTCTAATCATGTATTGTTTTTTGTAATGCACAATTGTAAAAGTAAAGATTATTATTATGTTAGAAACGAACGAGTATTCATTCTCTGGCGCTGCCAGGGTCAAGTTTCATTAAAGAGAAACAAAATTTATTGTATTCCCTTTATCAGTTTCCACTGAGGAATTTCCCAGTGCAAATTAAAAACAGATTACAAATTCCTAGATAGTTCAATACAAGTAAAAATTCACATTTTGATAAAGTTCAGCATAAATATCAGAAACTAAGAACTAGATCTACAAATTAGCAATAATTCAAATTCTCTCTTTGTTTGCCTGTGCACCAGGTCATGCTTGTGGCCTGTCTTAATACTTGAATAGTTTCAGCATTGCTTGATTTTCTACATGTGGTCAAAGAGATGAACACATTGATGGCAACATCCTGTGCTATCATCTTTTCCTGCCCTCATCATGACAACCCTCATAGTAACATCCAGATGTTTTGTTTTTTATTGTACTTTCAGAATGCTAATTGGGGTCCAATGATTCCTCAAAGATTAGGTCATATGATATCAGATGCTGTTCCAGGTGTTTTATTATTCTCTTTGGTAAATATTTATTCTTATATTTGTCATTTATTTCTTTTTTTTTTAGCTTTGTTTTGTTTTCTGAGAGTAAAATGCTGAGCCTGATCCTTGCAAAGTTATTTTAGATTGTTCATGATTTGTTTTACAGGTTTATTTCCTTTACAGTTCTGAAGAAAATGAGAGAAACATACTGAACTACGTTTTCTTTGCTATGTTTCTGTGTCACACAGTGCATAGGTAATGAGATGTAACACAGACTTTCATCAAGATTAGGCATAACATTTTTTTTTGTTGCTTTATTCTTAAAAATACAGGCATACTGCATTGGATCAGTTAGTATTTTGCTTAGTACTTTATATTTTTTACCAAATTATAATTAGCATTTAAAGGAAGTATTAAATAAATAAAGTAAATTAACCTTTTTAACCTTTATACTGTGCCAGTTATGTTTTTACTATGTTCTTGCATCATTTGCTATTGCTGCAATAATATGTATCTCTACTGCACTTTGTGCTCATGTATTTTGAACAGTTAACACTAAATTAGGTATAGATATCAATCCCATTCATGAAACTTGATAAATTAATTAATTATTGAAGCGTCTTTGTACTTGTTTGACAGAGGAATAATACATCCACTTGTAATGAGATATAAAAATCCAAAAGTTGCTTTAGGGTGAGCATTTTCATTTTTTTTGTCCTAATCAACAATGGTAGTTAATGTACATTTTTGTGCTATTATATTATGTTATTCTTTGCATTGATTTGTGAAAACTAATTGAAGACTTAATAAAATAATGGCTTTCAATGTCTACTTCTATCAACATGAAGTCTCTATTAATTCATGAACACTTTTAGTTGTATTGCTTTGGAAAATTTTAACTTTTTATTTGAAATTTTTTTTTTTTTTTTATTTTCACTTTTCTAGCATAGTTCTTGGAGGTGGCATTCCAAATATATTGTATCATTGGTTGAATGCTAATCATATTGCTATTGCTGGTTATTATTCCACCTACTATTAGTAAGTTATACTTTTCTCTTCTTTAACTTCTTATACTTTTAGGCCAAGTTGGCAAACTCATCAGCTGTTTTTGTATACCAATTACACATTTTTTAATTTGTTGTTTTCAGTGACCCTCGATTTATTTCAGGAGTACTGTTGTACTTGGCAGGTTTCATCATCAACAGATGGGCAGATTGGAAGCTGAGGTCATTGAGACACACTAAAGGTCACAGCACTAAACAGTTTATAGAGGTTGAGGGTAATAGAGAGTACAATTTAAAATTGAAATACTCCCAACAATAAGGGCATTCACTATGGTTGTGTGTATTATAAATACATGAGAATAATAATTGTATGTTAGACATAACCTAAGTCATATATTAAAAATATGAGAAAATAAGTGTATATTGAAGTATGTAGTTTTTAGTAATTAACACTTTTGCATTTTAAGGCACATTTTCTACAAAGGGAATGATTTATAATTAGTATTGGAATAAAAATATTCAACCAAAAAGTTATTTAAAAGTAATCAATACCAAATTGACATGTATAATGCATAAATCGATTGTTGATCGACTTGTTTTGATGATCAAGATTAATCTATTAAATTAAAATTAAATTATGGCTTTTATATAGCGCTACTGTCATGCTTATAGCATGCTCAAGAGCACTTTGGTCCAATCTCAATTGTGGACCTGTGGTGTGGGGGGGGGGAGGTATCTAGGGGAAGGTTTATTCCGTGCTGCCTTTAGGCGCTCAGTAAACACAACTTTGCCCGAGTCAGGTGTTGAACCTCAAGTCCCCTTCATAGGTAGCCAAGCCAAACTAATTCAAGCGCACTTAGCACCCATGCTAGATGCAAAACATCTTTTACTGAATCCTCAATATTTGAGTGCAGAAAACATACATTTGGTGAAAAGGACACAATAGTCTGTTGTAGTACTTACAATCCAGTTTCATTTAAAACATTCTTCTGCATCTTATAATGAATAAAAGGAATTAAATGTAATTCAAAAGATAATTAGAATTATTACATGAATTTATATTGTAGTATGTTGTGTTTTAATTGTGTCATTTAAATTTCTTAATTATTCACAGGTAGTAAAGGATATTATATTCCCTATGGAGGCTTGTTTGAGTTTGTGTCATGTCCAAATTATTTTGGTGAATTAGTCCAGTGGATAGGATGGTATGTGTACACAGTTTAAACCAGTCTATTCCTTATTTGATTTTTGTCTTCATCAAATTATTTGAGCATAAACATTGCTAGGATATAGAAATGGAGGACAAGAACAATTTGAGATAGTTGTCAATCTGGTTCTAGTGTTAGAATTATATTGTTATCTAATAAAATTAATTTAACTTTATAGTATTGTATTCATTGAAACTAATGTACCTCTTCATATAAGTAGCATTGTTTCAGATAATTAAATCTATCATTTCATCACTTTATTATATTATTTTATTCCAAACCTCCATCAGCATAAGTTTTTTTGGGTGGGAATAGAGACATTGTGTCATTCCTAATGACACCATACGCTCAGTGACCACAGTGTTAGTTGGTCCATTCCTAATGACACCATACGCTCAGAGACCAGTTTTAGTTTGTCCATTCCTAATGACACCATTCGCTCAGAGACCACAGTGGTAGTTGGTTCATTCCTAATGACACCATACGCTCAGAGACCACAGTGGTAGTTGGTTCATTCCTAATGACACCATACGCTCAGAGACCACAGTGTTAGTTGGTTCCAAAAAACTGGAAACTTACCTAATAGAGACTTATCATTTTCTCTCCATCAGATTCATAACTTGTTTAACTTACATTACCTCCATCTTTTACTGTTTTGTAGGACACTGGCAACTTGGTCACTTGCAGGATTTGTCTGGACCTGTTTTAGTTGTGCAACATTTTTTGCAAGATCTAGACACAATCATCAGTGGTAGGAACTCATTTTTACTCAACATATTGAGTCAAATATTTTAAATTACAATGGCTTATTTCAAAATATCGTTTTGAAATGAATAAATATTTGTATAAATTGGTTGACATCTAGAAATCTAATGAATTCTCATATTTTAGGTACAAAGATCAGTTTCAAGACTATCCACAAAACAGGAAGGCATTGGTTCCTTTTCTATATTAATGTGACACCTTAGTATGACTGGTTCAACAAAGGGAAGTAAACTCAGAGAACATTAAAAAGTTTGATTCAAGCGCCAGAAGTTGCTACAGTGATGAACTGAAAAACAAAGATTTACTGCAGCAGGGGTGAAAGACTATATAAAATACAATAAACATTCATATGCCTGCCAAGTAAAACAAATGACGTTTGGGCCACAAGGCCTTCATCAGCTACAAAAACCAAATGTAGATCTATATTATTGCTGAAGTAGTGTTAAAAAAAAAAGAAAGCCACATTGTTCATGATATGACCAGATACAATTTCTATAGTTACAGTTTAAGATAATGAATTTCTCTGGGTAGAACTATGATTTTGTTTTCGTATCTGATGAAGGCATATATTTTCTAAACTTAGTCCTCAATGTGTTAACTCTTAGGCTGAATTTTTAGAAAAAAAAATGTCTCAGTAGAGACTCTCCATTGATATTGAAATATATTGTTACGAATCTCACTATGCAGGCTCTCTGCAAACTGCACCATACACCACCAACTTAAAGAACTTGACAACTCCGGGCTCCAAAGTAACGTAACCCTTTAATAGTTGAATAAATAACAGCCAATACTGTACAATTGGCAACACGTACACTGTACAAATATCTCTCTGATAACACCGTTCCGCCGTATCAACTCTTGCACTGGCCTCTCCGTCTCGTTCCAGGCTTGCACTGGGTTCAACAGTTCAGGACTGACTTCACACACTAGGCTCGTTGTGTCGGACTCGATCGCAGACCAAGATCAAGACGCCAGTCGTCTCAACTGTACTTGACAGTACTCAGCACTGAACCGTCGTAATGCTCCGTACAGAACCACGCCGTTGAACTGTGTTGTAATCGTCCGGACTGTAGTGAACCGGGCTCTGAACCTTGCTGTATTGAGCCCCTTTTCTCGACCGTCTTGACTGCGACACCTCTGCTCTTATATAGGGTTCCTACTGGCCTTCTCGAACCGGACAGAACGCCGCTCGACGTTTCTAGGTGGTCAGATGACTACAACTCTCGTGACGCTATTAAGCTTTGTTCACGACGTCGATCCTTCCCGAACCGTCCTGTTGACACTCGACTCGGCTGACAGTTGTAACTCGTCACGGTTGACCGCTCGTCTAGCGCTGGCCTGGGGCGATTTGTGTCGGCTGACTACACACACACCACTACCCCTCGTTGTGCCACCACCAGGTTTATAACAATATATATAAAATATATTATATATATATATATATATCCATTTCCAATGTCAAGCTTGCCTATAGCTCCTACACTTTCCTGTATAT
This sequence comes from Biomphalaria sudanica, assembly GCA_036873155.1. Lineage (NCBI taxonomy): Eukaryota > Metazoa > Mollusca > Gastropoda > Planorbidae > Biomphalaria > Biomphalaria sudanica. The sequence goes on along the minus strand of JAZGLO010006571.1, from coordinate 412,038 downwards.
TCTTTTTTTTAATCCTCTTCTCTGACATTAACTGCTCCATAATCTTTTGTTGAGGTGGGCAATAATCATTGATACATTTGCCTGAATCTTTATACCTTTTGATCATCAGTTGATGTTAATGTTAAGCATCTCTAGACAACAAAATGGCAGCCCCCATCTCTTTCTTTGCAGTAATTCAATGTTTTAAGCGGCCCCCGAAAGGGGAAAAGGCGCTATTAGTTTTGTGTGAAATGTCTGTCCGTTCGTCCCGTTTAGATCTTGTAAACTAGAAAAGATAGTGAAAATCTGACATCACAATATTTTAGACCATTCGAAGTTCTGATGCAACGGCTACTTTTTTCTTTTCTGAAAGCGAAAAATCTAATTTTTTTAATCACTTATGCAAGCAGTTTTTCATAAAAATACACCACTTTTACAACTATTAACTATTAAACACTCAAACACTTGAGGCTTTTTATTAGGGGAGAAAACGATTTCCCACATTTTTAATACATTTATGCAAACGGTTGAAGATTTTTTTTTTTTAAATTTTTGTTTTATATTTGTATTAAGTTATGTAAGTTCTGTTATACCAAGTACTATATTTACACACAAACAAAGGTTTACTATTTTTTTAAGAGAAAAAATCTATTTAGCATGCATTATAATTTAAAGATAATTTAAAACGAATAGTAATCTTGTAAACTGCATTTTCTTGTCATTTTTTTTTCTTGAGGATTTGAATAAGAGATTGAGCCTTTTCAAAACAATTAGATCAAATATAAGACATCAGTTAGGCCAGGGGAGGTGCGGTGGCTGAGCGGTAAAGTGCTTGGCTTCCAAAGCGGGGGTCCTGGGTTCGAATCCTGTTGAAGACTGGGATTTTCAACTTTGGGCGCCTCTGAGTCCACCCAGCTCTAATGGGTACCTGACATTAGTTGGGGAAAAATAAAGGCGGTTGGTCGTTGTGCTGGCTACATGACACCCTCATTAACCATAGGCCACAAAAACAGATGAACTTTACATCATCTGCCCTATGGACCACAAGGTCTGAAAGGGGAACTAGTTAGGCCAGGTTCACATTTAACTTTTCATTCACTTTCACCCATCCTTTGTACTTATTGGTTGTGATGTGCATTAATTGAACATTGTGATTATTTAGTTCAGTGATGCCCAACCTAATTTGACCAGCGGGCCATTATAATTTCCAACACTCATCTCGCGGGCCACATGAACAAAAAGTTATAAAATGAAATGAAATTGTTCTGAAATTATTTTGGTAGAAACCTATGGATTTGATACTTAATTAATAGGTTATTTGACAATTATATATTTTTTACGAGTAAGATACTATTTTCATTTCTCTACTTAAATGTGAGCAACACCGACTCATTTTGTGGTTTCTTTTTGATAAATATTTCCATGGATCCTCCAATATCTAAGCATAGTTTAACAATCTTTTATTCGCGACTCAAACCAAGAATGCCACCATATTTATTTTAAAATGCCATTTTTATGTTGTTGTTTTTATAAACAGTCACACTTTCTTTATAAAATAAATATGTTGGCTTATTAACATGTTCAACAAAAAAAGTAAAAATAGATTCACTTTTCCTGGTAGATTCTACATTCAGAGTCCCATTTCATAAACTCACAAATGTTAAAGATCATGGTACCAGTTCATGAGAGAAAAATAAGAGGGCCCAAAGATACATTTTTTCAACCTTTTTTTTTTTGCACATAGTGCCAACATTTCAGCAAGCCGGATGGAACCATGCCGTGGACCGAATCTGGCCTGCAGACTGTAGTTTGGGCATCACTGGTCTAGTTCATTCAATGAATATTCAATGTTTTTGTCTTTGGCTGATCTTGTATATTTACTTTCAATGTAAAAAAAATGTTATTTAACTTAAATTGATGTATGTTTCCTTTGCTCAGTTTTATTGGTGAGATATTATTTACACAAAAAATCAAATATTGTACATAACATTGAACTGAAAAACAATATATTAAATAGATTTTTACTTGGGTCATTATTCTGATGAGTATCATTTATATGTATCCATGCAGCTGTATTTGTTTTTAAACTTACATTCCTGTAACAATTAGTTATTATAAAAATAAAAGAAATTTTAGCAAATGTAAAATCTTGTGCATTGTTTCATCACTATAGTAGATAGTTTTGTTCAATACTAAATAAAATGTTGAGAACATGTTCCAGTCTTCGAATGCTGACATATTTTTAGCGGCCTCCGAAAGGGGAAAAGACGCTGTCAGTTTTGTGTGGGATGTCTGTCCATCCGTCCCGTTTAGATCTCGTAAACTAGAAAAGATAGTGAAAATCTGACATTACAATATTTTAGACCATTCGAAGTTCTGATGAAACTGCTACTTTTTTCTTTTCTGAAAGCGAAAAATCTAATTTTTTAAATCAGTTATGCAAGCAGTTTTTTCATAAAAATACACACCATTTGTACAACTATTGACTATGACTAGTTACAAACATGGGAGGCTCTTTAGTAGGGGAAATGGCCATTAACATATTTATAACATATTTATGCAAATGGTTTTAGATGTTTTGTCAAATTTTTAAAAATTACATTTGTATTGCTAAGTTATGTAAGTTCTGTTATACTAACTACTACATTTACACAAGTTGGACATAATTTAAAACAACAATTAATAACTAGTTTTTCATATTATCACGTGAACTGCAGTGCTCCCCCACGGAAATAGTGCTTTTTTTTTTACGGAAATGTATTTTTTTTAAGGATTTGACTAAGAGATTGTGTCCCTATACAAAACAATTAGATCAATTCATTATAAGACATCAGTTAGGCCAGGTTCACATAACTTCGTATTCACTTTCACCTATCCTTTGGTCTGCTGGGGCACCACACAAGATCTGTCAACATTCTTTCTCCATTCTTCTGTCATTTGTCTTTGATAGAATTTCATTCTGATGTTCTTTCTGAAAATATTGAAGCCTGCCTGGGTGGACCACTTTGGGGGCCGATTTTGAGTTTGTGCTTCCACACAAACTGCGTTTGTAGCCTTGTTTTTTTTTACATGGCAATAGCTAGATGTGAACTAATGTAGTGGAGGAAAATGACATGAAACAATATTGTCTAAAATTGAACCATAGCTCTGCTCAGAGAAATTCATAATCTTAAACTATACACCAAGAAGTTGTATCTAATTATGTCATTAAATCTTTAGCTGTATTTTTGTAACAGTACCTCAGCCATTAATATAGATCTAGATTTGGTCTCATAATGTCTTTTTTTTCTTTCCAAAATTTAAACATACTGTATAGTAACCCACTTTTACTGTGTTATTCTAAGAAGTGCATCTTGAACATTATTAACATTTTTAGACCAACAATTATATTAGAAAGGGAGGGGAAAAAGAGCTTCATTGTTAAAAACTAATTTCTATTTAAGTAGAATGCAAAAGTTTTGAAAATTGAAATTCTTTCAATGACCCAGGGGCATTATGAAAAAATTGGAAGAGTTTAAAGGGAGACAATCTGAAGCTATATTATTTATGAAGACATCGTGTTCATGCATGTTTTAAACAAAACATTTCAACAAAAACTACAGGTTTTACTACTAGCAGCATGTTTCTCTATCTCTCTCTCATATTTTGATAAAATAGCCTACACAAGTAGTCAGTTCTATCACAATGCACAAACAAGCTACTGAAATATCTTACAAATACATATTACATAAATTTTGTTTTTATAAACTGATTTCCAGAACTGCAACAAATGGATATATACTCTACGCTGAGCCTTAGTTCATGTTTTTTAAATAGTATTTCTTTCAAGACAACACCATAAGTCTGAAATACATATATAGTCTCTACATACAACTTCAGTTGGACGTCAGTCACCGTAGACTTATTGGGCTTGAGTTAGTATCATTTCACCCTACCTTGGCAGTCGTTGCTAATATTATCTCATTGGTCTCACCATTGTCGTTGTCAGTATTGAATCAGTAAACAGCAACGTCTGCTGAACAAATCTAGTATTGATAACCGCCCCTTGTGCCACCGCTTTACACCGAGAACACAAGAGTGCGGTGCGGAACTAAAACCAGCATAGAATAGGTGTAGTAATGAAATGATATATTTAAATGGCCCGAGTTTTCTTTAACTTAAATCTACAAATGCGCTTTCTATTTGATCTGTTCAGACCTTCTATAATGGGAGATAATATCACGAACTTGTAGGATTTATTTCTTTGAGAGCGCACAATTCCAAGTGTGAAAACAAAATGCCTAAGCTAGGAAGGAGGGTAAGTTATTTTGAGTAACAATTCGCTTTGTAATTGTGACCAATTACTTCTTGTGGTTATAATGAAGTTGAATGTTTTTAAATTGTAACTTATGTATAGTTTACAACATTTCGTTTGTTCAAATACCTCACTATTAGGAAGCTTTATGAAGTTTAATTTAGACACCGAAGATATAAACTAATCACTCTGGAAATAATGTTGAGAATGGGCAATAGAAGTTTAACATGTACAGACCTGAAGTAGCACTAGGTAGAGACACGGAACCATCATTTACAAATACAAAAACAAACAATGGATTTAAAAAAAAAAAGACTCGGAAAGATACACCCCCCTCCCCTTGTTTATATCGTAGTGCAAAGTCTTGCAAGTGCTCCTTTTTCCACAGTGCCATTAGAACATGGAATGGGTTGCCTGAATCAGCCACTCAACGACTTATCAAAGTTTAAGTTACTGATTATCACTAATTAACATGCATAACTAGATTGACACATGGAAAATAGACCTAACTTCTGATTTATAAGATAAGATCTAAAAAAAAAAATACATTGAAAAAAGGAAGATTTATTGTTCTATCTGATCAACGCATTGACTTTGTAATAGAAAAGTTTTGAAATGCTAGAATTTTAGGGTAGAGAATAATGTCTAGTAATAAGCATGTTTTTTTTTCCCACAATGCATGGTCAAAATATGAGATGGGTTAGGAGGGGTTGGAATGTAGAAATCGTCAATAATTAATTTTATCCACTGGTGTATGGTTGGAGCTGAACTTTGAAGCTCTGTAACTTGAGACAAACGAAACTACATTGTTATTTCTTTTGTCAGTGATACTATGTCACATGTCAAACACTTTTGATGGACTACATGGTCACCTTCCTACAAGTTTCTCATGCATTGGAAGTATATTTAAAAGACATTGTTTTCATGGTTTAAACAACCTCGTGTTTTGAAAGATCGCAGTACAAGACTGATTCTGTTTCTCGGACCTCCACTTTTTATTTATACTCTCCTGCCTTTGAGAATACAATCTAGGTTTAGATTGATTAGTTGTCTACCCAATTCAAGATGAAGGCGTATTGTCTGCTGAATGAAATGACCTTTTTTTTACTCCTTGGTGGTTACATTGAGGCCAGATTTCATTGTTGCTCGTGACAGCGTTAAAAAGTCGATTGTTTTTGTTTATTATTCGAACCCAACATTAGTCGTGATTACTATATAGTTTGACTAGGCCATCGCATGTCATTTGTTAGCACTGATTACCAAATCAATTCTTCAGTGCAATCTGATGTATTCGTGACAGACAAGTTAAGCCATAAGGCTCGTATAAATTGAATCATGATAGGCCCTATTCATAAAAGTTGAACGTTTACATAAGTTCAAGTTAAACTATATACTATTACAAGTTATACCAAGATGTTTGTACAAGTCAAACCATGATGCTAGCACAAGTTAGACCAAGATGTTATTACAAGTCAAACCATGATGCTAGCACAAGTTAGACCAAGATGTTTGTACAGGTTAAACCATGATGCTAGCACACGTTAGACCAAGATGTTTGTACAAAAGTTAAACCATGATGATAGCACACGTTAGACCAAGATGTTTGTACAAAAGTTAAACCATGAGGCTAGCACAAGTTAGACCAAGATGTTTGTACAAAAGTTAAAACCATGATGCTAGCATAAGTTAGACCAAGATGTTTGTACAAAAGTTAAACCATGGCCATGATACTAGCACAAGTTAACCCATGATACTCGTTCAAGTAAAGCTACAAAACTCGTACTACGCATTGCATTCTGTTCAGGCATGCCATGACATTTAAGCCTTTATTAAATCAATTAAATTACATAGGGCTGGTATTTAAAATTCGTGCAATTCTCAATTAATTTACAAAAACTGCATGGTCACCATTTAAACACTAAATTTTCTGTCAGTAGGTGTCCACTGTGGCATCTTGTGACATGTTCAGCAAGAAGTTGCAGAACTAGAAGGCCCTTCCATTCAACATTGTCTACGCATCATATGTATACGATTTGCATCATATGTAATACGATTTGCATCCTGGGTAATGTTTATTCGAAACTAAACAACAACTGAATGGGCTTTTATCAAACTTGTTTTCGTGGGATTTCTTTCTTCTATAATTGTTGTTTAGGGTGGCTGCCTGGTCGTGCGGTAGGCGCGGTCGTCTTAATGATCCCGTCGTCGTCTTGTGCTAGTTTTGGGCTAGGGTGTAGATTATCTTCAACTCGGAAGGAAGATCATCCTCATTCTTGACATTAGTATGGGTTCCTCCAGGGGGCAGGAGTTTTGGGTTGACCCTTAGAGTGAGCAGAACATCGGAAATAGGTAAAACATTTTACAAACATCTGTTTCTCTCCCTTGGGACAAAAAAAAGTTCATTTATTTTTGTCAGTATATACATTTGTACATGCCAATGCACACTATAGATTCTATGTCCTTAAATATTACACTATACGCGATAATTTAGATTTATGCTCTTTGCATAAAATGAAAATATTAACATTTATCTTATTTCAATATAAAAAATATATGTGCAAACAACATACACAATTTTTAAAAGAATTAATTCCCCCTTTATGAAGCTGATGATAGTCTCTAATTTCTCATTCAATCTCTTAATTCTTTTTTCCTTGTTGTTTTTGTTTTTAATTATTGCAAGGAGTCTTTCCAGTGAACTTTTCACAATTAAGTTTTTCTACTTCCAGTTTAGCGAATAATTTCTACATAAGATGGCGTGCAACATATTCATATACATCTAGTGAACTCTTTACTGAATAGTAAGAGTCTAAGAGACTTTTGACTCGAGTCTCGAGTGCAGTTAATGAAGCTGAGTTCAATAATTAAAAAAAAACATCAACCAAATTTAATTTGAAGATGATTAGGCCAATATTTAAATAAAAACAACAACATAAACCAAATTTAATTTGAAGATGATTAGGCCAATATTTAAATAAAAACAACAACATCAACCAAATTTAATCTTAAGATGATTAGGCCTATATTTAAATAAAAACAACATCAACCAAATTTAATCTTAAGATGATTAGGCCTATATTTAAATAAAAAAAAATTAACGGTCAATCTAGAGTTCTCACTAAGAGTCAATAAGGTAGTTTTCTTTTTCCTAAAGATATACATAAACAGTCAAATTTCTTTGGAAAATCGTTAGGACCGTTGTCCCAATACTTGTCCACCCAGTTCTTCTAGCCAGGCCTACGTTTGGATTGCTAACTCATAAACAGTTGGCAAGTATTGTTTTCATTTGGATTTATTTCCTTTCATTTATTTTTTTGTTCACTGACATCTTTATTGTTTTTATGTTCAATAGACTAACTCTGAAAAATCGCCGGACTGCTTTTAACTATATTGATTACTTTTGACTTGGTCACAAAAAATGTAGATCAATAAAGCAATGTTTCTTTGTGTTGAGCACTAAGACCTTTTAAGAGGCGTTTGCTTGCCAACTTTCCACATAAATATTACCATTGGGAATAATGTTAATTAACACATTTTTTTTTTTTACAGTTTTGTGGAAGCCATAGAATGTATTTGTTACATAGACCGTTTAGTGGAAGCCAAACAATGCATTTGTTTCATAGACCGTTTAGTGGAAGCTAGAAAATGCATTTGTTTCATGGACCCTTTAGTGGAAGCCAGACAATGCATTTGTTACAAAGACAGTTTAGTGGAAGACAGACAATGCATTTGTTATATAGACCGTTTAGTGGAAGCCAGACAATATATCTGTTATAATAACCGATTAGTGGAGGACAGAATATATTTGTTACATAGACCATATAGTGGATGGCTGCCTGACCGTGCGTTTGCGCGCTGGACTGTCGTTCGGACTTATCGATGCTCCTAGGTTCAAACCCTGCCCATTCCCATCCCCGTGGTCCTGAGGGAAGTTTGGACTAGGAAGTAAATTATATTCAACTCTGAAGAAACATACGAAACATGTAAAACATTTTACAAAACAAACATTTGATACCAGGATCGTTTAGTGGAGACTAGACAATATATTTATAACAAACATTGTTTCATGTTTAATGACGGTACAATGTCAAGTACACGTTTTTTTCCTTGTTCGATACCCCAAAAAAAGTTAATTACCAATTGCTAATTTACTAATTTTTTTAAATATTTTTTTGTATTGATTCTTGTATTGTCAGGTTCTAAGAAATAATTGAGCGAAATGTTCAACTTGATCCGAGAGTGGGTGTGGGAGATATAACATCTACAAACTTTTTACCAGACAGATAGACAGAGTAGATATAAGCTTTGTAAAAATATATAAAATGAATTTCTGCTTTTTTGTTCTAATAAAACTAAACTAAACATTCATATTTTATCTTTCATAGAAAAATTAAGAGAAAAAAAAGGCCATTATGGGGATCGAACCCACGACATTCATATGACGCTCTAGATCTATTAACTTGAATTAACAGTTATACGACATTCATATGACGTATCTAAAAGGACTTTTAGTCGTAAGGAACAAGTTTGTCAAGGCGCATTCCGGAAACCCTCGTGACTTTGACACGGAAACTTTAGAAGAAGATTCCTGCTTCCTCCAAGTAGGGTTTCAGAACAACAGGACGAAGTTGCTTGACCCTATTTCCAGGACACATTTCAATTGAACTACCGTTGATCTCTTTTTGTTGTCATTCACTATTGAAATGATGGTCTAGATGATTGAAAATCCCATTGCTTGGCAACATCTGAGCATTTTACGTCCCACCATCGACACGTGACCCGCTCTCCCCAAATAATTGGTCACCTTTATTTCGGGCATTGCGAGGTGTCCATCCATAGGTGACACCTGTTTTAGTGACGCCTCTGAATATAGAAAAATATGGTAAGTTTAGTCCCAATGGAAAAGAGATTCGGCTAATAAAACGACATTATAAAAAGGTCTATAATATCTGGTTCCAATACATTAGTTAAAAAAAAGATCTAGCTACTAATATCCAGTTAAAGGTTTAATCATAGACTGGCTCTTTGCTTAGATTTAAGTGACTTATCAGAATGAGATTAGGGATTTCTAGCGTTGGATACCAGCTTTCTGATGCCAAAGTTGTAGAAACAAAACAGCAGTCAAATAACGTAATAACTCAATCATATTTCTCTGAGCTTAGGTCTTTAGGGTTAGGACTGGAGCACTCAGTGCCATATCTCCCGGATTAGTTTATATTAGAGATAGTACATGCCCTGAGCTGATAGAAATAGTTGGTTCAGTATTAACTAGACTTTTTCAAGATTACATTTTAGTCAGTGGATAGAAAGAAACTTAAATATGAGAGAAATGAAAGACTTACTGCTCCAGAGATGAACAACTGTATGGATCAATACAATGAACTTAAATATCAGAGAAATGAAAGACTTACTGCTCCAGAGGGTAACAACTTTATGAAACAATACAATGAACTTAAATATCAGAGAAATGAAAGACTTACTGCTCCAGAGGCAAACAACTGTATGAATAAATACAATAGACTTAAATATGAGAAACTTTGCTGGAACAAAGTAAAAACTCAGCAAAATATCAGGAAAGATTCATTGATATATTTGTATTCTCTTTCTCCCTCTCTATTCTCTCTCCCTTCATTCTCATTCCCTCTCTTCTCTTTCTCTCTCTCTCTCTGTTCTGTCTTTCTCCTTTCACTATTTTTCTCTTCATTCTCTCTCTTCTTCCCTCGCTCCTCTCTCTTCCCATTTTCTCTCTAAGTATCTTAGAGTGTCTATATTTTCTTTCTTTCTCCATGCTTTCACTACGCTTGTATGCTGCCCTTGAGTTCCATTCATTCATTCTAACGTGCTGTTACAGCCAATGATCATAAACATTTTTTCCAGCGCTGAACACTAGAACTAAAATCTGTTTCATGTAGGCATACGATGTCTTTTTTTTTTTTTTTTTTTTTTTTTTTTAAATTTGATAATTTCAAACATTTAGATACGAACTATTCATGACTGTACTTTTATCTGGAACAGTGTCGCCCTCTAGGTCTTGACACAAAATCTACGTCATTCGCTTGACTATAACATAAGACTAGTACGTTGCTCAGTTTAGAGGCACACCACATGGGATTACTGTATAAATCTACTGAGATTAGCCCTGGATTTAGAACAAGTGGGAGTGTAACATGTATATCTCATTTTTCCTTACAATATTATGAGTCTGTACAAAACGTTTTAATTATTATCTGGAGCTTGTGCTTAAATGAATTGTGTTTGTGTAAAATTGTGTATTTTAAATTTCAGTTGCTCTAATACTAAAGAAGAACGTTGGAAAGCCAGTTGAAAGAACTAGCCAGTCCTTTGAGGGGGGAATGTTATAAAATGACTATAAAACTCTTAGAAAGTATATGTAATGAAACAAGTAAATATTTTTTTAAATACTTTAAAACAACACAAAGTTTAAATTGAGTGAAACTATATCAATGGGCTTTGTTGCTGCACATAAAAACTCTATATGTGGCGTTTTTGTAAAGTTGATTGAGTCCGAATTCTGAACTCAAGGTCTCTAGCCTCCATGATGGAACGCCGACGTGCTTGCCACTGAGTCAATATAAGCTTTGTGATGATTAAAAAATTACACAAAAAATATGACAAAGACCTGATAGATACTAAATGTTTTTTTTTATAGTCGTGGATTGTTAATACCAACTTTTCTTTTTTTAACTAAACGTTTCATTTGAGTTCTACAGATCTAAAACATTACAACTGCTTAGAATTAGCTGGCCAGGTATTACAGTATTTTATTATCGATTACACTGTCTCGGTTTTAAATCTTCTTATAATAGCACATAGTTTTTTCATGGCTGATGGCTTGTCAAAACAAATGCCTAAATGCTTTATTTTCTATAGACATGTGCGCCAGTAATAAATTCATATATTCTTTGTTATGTCCTTGATTACATTCCTACACACCTTATAGCTAACATACCCATGACGCCTCTTGTGAGCATTTTTGCTTTTATGCTAGCAGGTTGTGGTCTAACTGCAGTAGTCATCTCGTTGTCAAAGAAATAGGTGAGACACACACACGAATCAATTCCAAGATAAAACAAGGTTACAAAAGACAGTTTGTGTGGAAACACAAACTCAAAATCGGCCCCCGAAGTGGTCCACCAGGCAGGCTTCAATATTTTCAGAAAGAACATCCAAATGAAATTATTTCAAAGACAAATGAGAGATAAGAATGGAGAAAGAAGGTTAACAGATCTTGTGTAGTGCCCCAACGGTCCCGCGGATCAAAGAATAGGTGAAAGAATGTACATTTAGATGTGAACCTGGCCTGACTAGTTCCCCTTTTAGACCTTGTGGCAGATGATGTAAAGTTCATCTGTTTTTGTGGCCTACGGTTAACGAGGGTGTCATGTAGCCAGCACAACGACCAGCCGCCTTTACTTTTCCCCAACTAATGTCAGGTACCCATTAGAGCTGAGTGGACTCAGAGGCTCCCAAAGATTCCAAAGTTGAAAATCCCAGTCTTCACCAGGACCCCCGGTTCGGAAGCCAAGCGCTTTACCGCTCAGCCACCGCGACTCCCCTGGCCTAACTGATGTCTTATAATTGATCTAATTGTTTTGAAAAGGCTCAATCTCTTATTCGAATCCTAAAAAAAAAAAAAAAAAAAAAAAAAAAAAATTCCGCAATAAAAAAATATGTTCAGGAAAATGAAGTTTACAAGATTACTATTTGTTTTAAATTAGGTCTAACTTATAATGCATATAATGCTTTTTCTCTTTAAAAAACTGCTTGCATAACTGATTTTAAAAATTAGATTTTTCGCTTTTAGAAAAAAAAAGTAGCCGTTGCATCAGAACTTTGGATGGTCTAAAATATTGTGATGTCGGATTTTCAATATCTTTTCTAGTTTACGAGATCTAAACGGGACGGACGGACAGACGGACAGACATTTCGCACAAAACCAATAGCGTCTTTTCCCCTTTCGGGGGCCGCTAAAAAGAAATCATGAACTAAGAAACGTAATGAAATACAACATTACAGATCAAATCAACAAAATCTAGTCAATTCAGCTAATGAATGCGAACAATATCATACATCAAATCAACAAGATCTAGTCAATTCAGCTAAGGAATGCGAACAATATTATACATCAAATCAACAAGATCTAGTCAATTCAGCTAAGGAATGCGAACAATATTATACATCGAATCAACAAGATCTAGTCAAGTCAGCTAATGAATGCGAACAATATTATACATCAAATCAACAAGATCTAGCCAATTCAGCTAAGGAATGCCAACAATATTATACATCAAATCAACAAGATCTAGTCAAGTCAGCTAAGGAATGCCAACAATATTATACATCAAATCAAGAAGAACTATTACATTTACATAAAAGTCATTAAGAAAGAAAAACATTTAAATTTTTTTAAATATTTACCCGCTTTACACAACTTAAAGATCGATTTTTTTACTCTTAATAACTAATGAATGTTAGATTTACATTTAAGTTGACACTACCCGCCCCCCCCCCCCCCGCCTTTTCCCTCTTTCTCCCCCTGGTTGAAGGAATGTCTAAATCTACTAGACTTTATGATAGTCAAATGATAGACCTTTAGATCTAGACTTTATGATTGTCAAATGATAGACCTTTAGATCTAGACTTTATGATAGTCAAATGATAGACCTTTAGATCTAGACTTTATGATTGTCAAATGATAGACCTTTAGATCTAGACTTTATGATAGTCAAATGATAGACCTTTAGATCTAGACTTTATGATTGTCAAATGATAGACCTTTAGCTCTAGACTTTATGATTGTCAAATGATAGACCTTTAGCTCTAGACTTTATGATTGTCAAATGATAGACCTTTAGATCTAGACTTTATGATTGTCAAATGATAGACCTTTAGATCTAGACTTTATGATAGTCAAATGATAGACCTTTAGCTCTAGACTTTATGATTGTCAAATGATAGACCTTTAGATCTAGACTTTATGATAGTCAAATGATAGACCTTTAGATCTAGATTTTATGATTGTCAAATGATAGACCTTTAGATCTAGACTTTATGATAGTCAAATGATAGACCTTTAGATCTAGACTTTATGATTGTCAAATGATAGACCTTTAGATCTAGACTTTATGATTGTCAAATGATAGACCTTTAGATCTAGACTTTATGATTGTCAAATGATAGACCTTTAGATCTAGACTTTATGATAGTCAAATGATAGACCTTTAGATCTAGACTTTATGATTGTCAAATGGTAGACCTTTAGATCTAGACTTTATGATAGTCAAATGATAGACCTTTAGATCTAGACTTTATGATAGTCAAATGATAGACCTATAGATCTAGACTTAGTAGACGGTGCGCAAAATGAACATTCATTTATTCAACTGTCATGGAAAATGCCTACATGAGGAAATACTCAAAGACGTAGATTCTGTTCAAGATATTTTCTCGCTCTTTAGACACATTTTAATTAATTTCTTTTTATACTTTGAAAAATTATAACGGTCCAGCTAGAGTTTTCCCAATGTGGCCAACGAGCTAGAAATTCTTTTTCCATGAACATACACTAACTATTAAATTTCTAGGAAAATCTTTAGAGACGTTTTTGAGAGCAGTGTCCACCCTAGGTTCTATGAATGTATAAAACTTGAATAGAGGTATTGTAAAGCAGATTTCAAGATTGGTATTAAAAAACAACAACTAAAGAATTACATTCAAAATCAACTCATTATTAAGTGAAATATTTACAAATTACATACATGTAGAAAAAATAATATGGTAGTATTAAATACTAAGAACATTGGACCGGGATGTATGGGTGCAGATAGTCTCCCCTCCCTCTATTTGAGCACCTTCACCAAACTGAATGTCTCATTACTTAAGTTACTTTTTCCAATGCACCTGAACTTTGGACCATCTTTTAGCAGCTGTGGGTAAATTACGTTCAACAACAGGTCTGTTTTAACAAGCTCATGGAATGTTATGAATCAAACGTCTATACCTCTTACACTGCATACAACAAAAGCATTTTCTATTCTAAGGTCTGTGGTGATAAAATATCGTTCCTCCTTGCTGCGTTCCATGAACAGATTCTAAATAAAGAGAACATGTTACTGTTACCATACATAGTGCGCTCAAGTAGAGCATGCTTAGAAAGTAAATCTGTCCAATCCAGCGAAGGTATTTGGGCTATAAAAAAAAACTTCAATGAAACACGATACTATCTTTTGATCGATTGTCCAAAATACAAATTACCGTTTCGCGTGGCACTGTAATAGAATAACTGCTACACACAGTTGAAATACCTAGAGAAAGAAGACAGCTGTTTTATGAATAGCAACTGTACTAAATACAAACCATTTCATAAAGTTTAGCTGTGTTCACTGTAACATTCCTTCATCTTGTCCTTCTGGTCTTGAGAAGTAACAATTTCTTTCAATGTTTAAATAGTTATATCTCCCCCTCTTGTTAGCAGTGAGTCTCAAGGTTGTAAAACTTTGGCCTTTCTAGACTTTTAACATTTATAGACGGTAGAAGTCTTTAATTTAAGCATGAATAGAATCCTCTATTAATAGCGTTTTGTCTGGGAATAAGTTGACATTATGTTACTGTGCTAAGGATTCCAAATTACGAAGAGGCAGACAGAGAGAGAGAAAGAAAGAAAGACAGAGAGAGAGAGAGAGAGAGAGAGAAAGAGAGAGAGACAGAGACAGACAGACAGAGAGAAAGAAAGAAAGACAGAGAGAGAGAGAGAGAAAGAGAGAAAGAAAGAGAGAGAGAAAGAGAGAGAGAGAGAGAGACAGAGAGTTAGAGAGACACGTAGAAGAAGACCAGATTGGGCAGTATAAATTGAAGTTATTCGTAACAAAAAATTTCTGCACGTAATGAAGATCGGAATTCCGGCCTCTGTCTACTTGTATGCTGGGGTGGACTGGCTATATGGGCATTAGGGCAAATGCCCGGTGGGGCGGTACCCTAATGAGCCGTTAGGGTCTCATGAATGTCATTATATAATGCATTAAATTTTTAAAAGTTTTATAATATTTCTTTAAAGAGCCTTCTGTGGGTCATGTTTAAAAAAGAAACCTTTTACAGACTCTACAGTGTAACGCTAATTTTATCTTTTCCGAAATAATGTAATAGTCTACATCCGTAGACAGTGCTACTAGTGGGCTTAAACTTTTAGGGTCCACACTTTAAGCGATTAAAAAGCAACATAAGGCCTACTATATTTCTTTAAAAAATATCACTGTATGCATGCGTTCAGTTATCGATACATTATCAAACTTAACAGAATGATTTTGAGGACAGGTAGACCTAGAAATGGATGTCAATCATATGATATACAATTTGTGGGCCGAATGTATAGAAATGCCTGGGCCGATTTTAACACCCAGTCCGCCCCTGTTTGTATGTCATATTGCTTTAGTCATCTACATGTCTCTAGTTATTACAGATTTTCATTTTTTTAAAGCTTATACAGAACAAAGGGAAACCATGGAACTCAAGTTTAGTTCCATGATCAAACATTTATAAATTGTTCGTGGCTTCCAAAAAAAAAAAAACATTCCTGGTCTCTCAGTGTGAAAAGTCGAACAGAAATAAACAAATAAGTGAACTAACCATACACTATGAAAGAGAGAAAGTCTGTATAATGTATAGCTGAGGACCTGAGGTCTTGATATTTCTTTTATTTGAAACAAATTTGAAAGTTTGCACGTTATTGGAACTTCAGACATTTTTTTTTGTTTTATAAAAAAAAAAAAGGTAAAGAAAACAACAAAAAGTTTTTTTTATTTCTTTTTGTTTTGGTGTTTTTGAATAAATTAACGAATTGGACTTGTTCAAGTCATCAATAAAAAAAATTTCAATAAGCTTTAATGAATAAAAAAGAAAGTTTTAAAAATTAAAAAGTTATGTTTTAATCCCCCCCCCATACAAACACATATAGCAGAGTGGTAGTGATAACGCCGAACGGGCTTCAAACTCGGGACTTTTGTGACGATGTTCTTTTTTATTTTGACCGCACTGCCAGACAGACATTAGACATTATTTAACCATTTTTTTGTTTTGCTTGTTGCTTTGATTCTCTCTGGTGTCAATGTCAGTTTCTGATCATTCATCTTCTAAGTGAACTAAAATATTTCTCCACTAGAAAACATGTTAATGTGTTCAGTATGTTGGCTACTGTCGTGCGCATCAAGTGTTGCTTCTTGTATGATGTTTTCTTGTATGCACCAAAATGGTTTGTGCGCTAGTTCCTATCACCAGTATTGAGAACGCTGTCTTAAGACTCTGTTATAGTCAAGCCTGATTTGTTTTGGTATGGTCCGTGCATCCTTGGCATTGGGTGTAGGCTTCGCGAGTCCTGCACAAATTGTGGCACCGAGCTTAAAGTGTGCTATATCTCATTTGAATAATATGTATAACTTGTATTTGCCCTGTATGTACTATTAATATTTATTCATCCCTTAAGCCACATCATATCATTACTTCATTAAACCTTTGCTTTGTTATATGCAATTATGTTATTGACTAGTATATTACTATTTGTAGTATTGGTTCTTTTGGTACTCAGTTCATAACTTGATTGCTAGACTGTTAGGAGTGTATAGGCAGACGAGCCACGACTAAAGTAAAACCCGGACAGAAGTTAATAATCAGCGTCCAGGTGGGGAACCCGGCACAGCCAGTCATACCCTAGACCTGTTAACCCACCTGACAGCTACACACAAAAACACAAGAAACAGAACAAGACCACTTAATGTTCTTTTCGTTTTGTTTTATTTTCAGAATCGAAAAAAATGAAGATTTCTATTCGAAAAAAAAAGATATTGACAGAATAGTTTGCAAATAATGAAGTTTTTTTTTTAAAGATTTTTTTTCACGTTGATTTCATAAACATCTCAGTACAGTAGTCAGTAGCAGTACGACTTAAAAGTCAACATCTCAGTACAGTAGTCAGTAGCAGTACGACTTAAAAGTTAACATCTCATTACAGTAGTCAGTAACACTACGACTTAGAAGTCAACATCTCAGTACAGTAGTCAGTAGCAGTACGACTTAAAAGTTAACATCTCATTACAGTAGTCAGTAACACTACGACTTAAAAGTCAACATCTCAGTACAGTAGTCAGTAGCAGTACGACTTAAGTCAACATCTCAGTACAGTAGTCCGTAGCAGTACGACTTAAGTCAACATCTCAGTACAGTAGTCAGTAACGGTACGACTTAAGTCAACATCTCAGTACAGTAGTCCGTAGCAGTACGACTTAAGTCAACATCTTAGTACAGTAGTCAGTAACAGTACGACTTAAGTCAATCCTCAACAACAACAGGACCTAAAAAAGCTTCTTTTGATTTTTTTTTAGTGCCAACTTTTGAAATGATTATTTCCGATTTCTATTTCACGTACACCCCCACCTTTCCCCCTCCAATACGTTTCTAAGTTGTAATGTTGGTATACTTGAGTTTCTGTATTGCGGAGTTGTCTCTAAGTTTAGACATAGGCTTTCAATCTTATCTATTTCGAAATGATTGTGTTTGAAATGTTATTATAAATTACATATCTAGTTGTGCACCTGTCACCGAGCCCCCCCCCCTCCCCCAATGTTTAACAAAGAAAACCATGCTCCCTAAAGATCATTAATCTAACAATATGTACACTTGTATTAGTTTTATGATATCTTAAGGCTGTGTACTTAATATATGACCTTCTATTTATAGATATTGAAATATTCTTGTATTGATTTCTGTTCAGAGCGAATTCACTGAACTTGACCATCTGAAAATGGCGACTTTAACAGCTAGCACTGCCCCATATGGAACAAACTTCACGCCAACATTTTCACCCCGGATAATAGGAAGCAATTTTGTGACCGTCTTAGACAGACCGTTAAAGTAGGTTTACTCTGTAATACCCTGCTACTGTAGGTGTATAGTTTAAGACAGACCGTTAAAGTAGGTTTACTCTGTAATACCCTGCTACTGTAGGTGTATAGTTTAAGACAGACCTTGACATTAGGTTTACTCTGTAATACCCTTTTATTGTAGGGTCATAGTTTAGGACTTATCTTTAAAGAAGGTTCACTACATACCTTGCTATTGTAGGTTTATGGTCTTAGACTGACCTTCAAAGAATGTTCACTCTATGATACATAGCTAATTTTCTATTGTTGGTTTATAGTTTTACACAGGTCTTTAAAGAAGGCCCACTCAATACCTTGCTATTGTAGGTTTATAGTTTAAGACTGACCTTTAAAGAAGGATACCGTGCTACTGTAGGTTTAAGGTTTTAGACACACCTTGAAACTAGGTTCACTCTCTGATAAACTAGCTATTGTATGTTGATAGTTTAAGGTTAACCTACCAAATTAGTGAAGTAAGCTAATAAAGTAAGCCAAAAAAAAAGATAAATAATACCCACACATGTACAAATGTGCATTAAAGGTGCGTTGTACTAGACAATACTCCCTCAATTACTTCTCTCCTTTCATTTAGCTTAGGATTATGAAAAATTAACTTTCCCTTTCTTAATCCCCTCAGTTTTCTAAATCCATTCCCTGACAGTGAGAAACAAATGAAAAGATGTAGATCTCAAATTCTTTTTATAGCTCTAGAGTAGATCACATGTGACGTAGAGTGTACCATTGATTGAGTTATAAAGTTAGGTTCATATGGACTTGTATATATATAAATACTTATTTTGTGCATTTCAAGTATTGGCAAGCATGAAAAAGTTCAACTGATCTCAGAAAAACCCAACAATTTGGACCCAAGAGCGTTAACAGATTTCAGCAGGAAGTACAATCAACCTTACAAGGTAACACTCATTTACTGATAACGTCATAGACATGGGATATTTATGAAGAAAGTCCACTTTCATTAAGAATGTGCCAACATTTTATTCAAAAAATAGTAATACGGAAATGAGCCAGTGTCTGTATGGCAATTCCCTCCTTCTGTTTGTACTGCATTAGCCATGTTATGCATCGTGCTGGTTACTAGAAATGCCTCATCGCGTTTAGCATAATAAACATTGACAAATGTGTTCTGTTTACGAGCCATAGGCAAGGGAGTTAATAGAAATATATTTGGTAGCTTTTTTTTAAAATTCATTATCACCCCTTGTAATTTTAGAACAACATTATTTATATGCTTTTTGAAAAATTATTTCCAGGACCCATTTCACAATAACAAATGGCATAATAATTCTATCACCAACAGACCAGATTCTAAAGACATATTTTCTAAATATCCCAGATTAGCTCCAAAAGAAGGCAACAGAATGAAGAATCTACAGGCAAGTCGACTCGTTCGTTTGTTGTACAATCAAGTTAAATTTGTTAGTAATATATCATTATCTATGGTAATACTACACAAAATGACAGGAACATGATACCTTCACAGATGTCCACTGTATTTGAGCCAGAGGCATGGACCCAAAGCCAAAACGGACAGAGTGAATTTTTACCTCGAGGAATGTCCGGGTCAACTTCAAGTGTATTAGTCAATGGATCCACTGGGTCATTCAATGTAAGTATTATATAGGTCTTACTTAGTCAATGGATCCACTGGGTCATTCAATGTAGTAATATGTAGGTCTTACTTAGTCAATGGATCTACTGGGTCATTCAATGTAAGTATTATGTAGGTCTTACTTAGTCAATGGATCCACTGGGTCATTCAATGTAAGTATTATGTAAGTCTTACTTAGTCAATGGATGCACTGGGTCATTCAATGTAAGTATTATGTAGGTCTTACTTAGTCAATGGATCCACTGGGTCATTCAATGTAAGTATTATGTAGGTCTTACTTAGTCAATGGATGCACTGGGTCATTCAATGTAAGTATTATGTAGGTCTTACTTAGTCAATGGATCTACTGGGTCATTCAATGTAAGTATTATGTAGATCTTACTTAGTCAATGCATCCACTGGGTCATTCAATGTAAGTATTATATAGGTCTTACTTAGTCAATGGATCCACTGGGTCATCAATGTAAGTATTATGTAGGTCTTACTTAGTCAATGGATCCACTGGGTCATTCAATGTAAGTATTATATAGGTCTTACTTAGTCAATGGATCCACTGGGTCATTCAATGTAAGTATTATATAGGTCTAACTTAGTCAATGGATCCACTGGGTCATTCAATGTAAGTATTATATAGGTCTTACTTAGTCAATGGATCCACTGGGTCATTCAATGTAAGTATTATATAGGTCTTACTTAAGTCAATGGATCCACTGGGTCATTCAATGTAAGTATTATATAGGTCTTACTTAGTCAATGGATCCACTGGGTCATCAATGTAAGTATTATGTAGGTCTTACTTAGTCAATGGATCCACTGGGTCATTCAATGTAAGTATTATATAGGTCTAACTTAGTCAATGGATCCACTGGGTCATTCAATGTAAGTATTATATAGGTCTTACTTAGTCAATGGATCCACTGGGTCATTCAATGTAAGTATTATATAGGTCTTACTTAAGTCAATGGATCCACTGGGTCATTCAATGTAAGTATTATATAGGTCTTACTTAGTCAATGGATCCACTGGGTCATTCAATGTAAGTATTATATATGTATTACTTAGTCAATGGATCCATTGGGTCATTCAATGTAAGTATTATATATGTATTACGTTACTGTAACGATGACAAGCGTAAGGAGGCGAATGTTTCAGTTGAAATCTTTTGTTTGAAGTTTTCACTCGCCCAACATTTTGGAGCTATTACTTAATAGTTCCATTTGACTCTTCTGGGTGTAGCTTTGTATGTATGTGCGTGTATAACTTTGAATGCATGTGTGTGTGTGTAACTTTGTGTGTATATGTTTGTATAGCTTTGTATGTATGTGTGTATAGCTTTGTATATATGTGTGTGTATAACTTTATATGTATGTGTATAGGTTGTGTCTTTGTGTTTTACATGTTTCGGATGTTCCATCAGAGGTGAAGGCAATGTACACCCTATTCCAAACCTCCCGTAGAAATCAGGGTAATCTAGATGATCAAACAACAGTCCAGTGCGCATACCGCACCACCAAGCAGCCATAAAGTGGTAATAGAGTAAAGCTTTTAGAAGCTGCAGTCTATGAACTATTAGAAGCTGCAGTCTATGAACTATTAGAAGCTGCAGTTTATGACCTGTTAGAAGCTGCAGTCTATGACCTGTTAGAAGCTGCAGTCTATGACGTGTTAGAAGCTGCAGTCTATGACCTGTTAGAAGCTGCAGTCTATGACCTGTTCGAAGTGCAGTCTATGACCTGTTAGAAGCTGCAGTCTATAACCTGTTAGAAGCTGCAGTCTATGACCTGTTAGAAGCTGCAGTCTATAACCTGTTAGAAGCTGCAGTCTATGACCTGTTAGAAGCTGCAGTCTATGACCTGTTAGAAGCTGCAGTCTATAACCTGTTAGAAGCTGCAGTCTATGACCTGTTAGAAGCTGCAGACTATGACCTGTTAGAAGCTGCAGACTATGAACGTAACACAATCAGATCCAAACATTTCTAGCAGCAGAAGGTTTTTGAACTTTCTCTCCTGTTGATGAAATGTTTTTGAGTTGTTTTTTTTTATTTGGCCTGTTCAATGATCATTTAGATCAAACTTCATGTTGTTTTTTTTTTAAATTGGATGTTTACGACTTTGTAATAACTGAATAGGCAATTGCAACTTTACATTTAAATATCATTGGAGATTGGCATAAAACGAAGGCTAATCCATAAATAACAAGTTTTTTGCTTTATCTAAAACAGACTTATTGATATTCTAGACGTTTCTAAAACTATATAATTATTTTGGTCCCTTTTTTTAGCACTGTAGAATCAACTTAGAATCTAACTTAAAATAAAGAGTAGATTCTCCTGAGTAACCTTTAGGATGAAATATGTCAAACTTGTAAACGCAGTTTATTTATGTTGCTTTATTTCACTCATGTTTTATTTGTAGACGCCATCAGTTACAAACAGACGGGAACTAGACATACCAGAATTTCGTCAAAAATTATTGTCACAGATTCCACGAGGAGTTTTCTTGCCTACTGTTCCTATAGTGTTAAGTGCCTCAGAAGAAGCCAAACTACTTCAGATATTAGCAACAGAACTATACTCTTTTCATCCAGAACTACTTAGGGATATATACATCAATATTTCGAACACTGTAGACAAACACTTAACAGGTTATTGTCATTATCAAGATTTAGTTCGCGTATTCTATAGGATGTCTGTAAGTTGGATTATACTACTTACTAGTTAAATTTTACTTTGACTATCATATCTATCAATCTGTCTGTTTGTATGTCTTCCTGCCTATCTATTTGTCTGCCAGTTTCTATATCTATCTATCTTCCATCAATCTGTCGGAATGTCTGTCTGTCTATCGTTTGAAATAAAAAGCACTAGTTAGACATCAGATTCTCCCAAACATGAAGTAAAGCAAATATTGACGCTAGTAGTATTTTCTTCTGTTCATTTTCCCTGAATACTGAAACTATAGAAACATTGAGGAAAGGTAAAATCTAATGTCAAATTAGATCATTCTCGCAGCACGAGATGATGAACATCACACAGATATGAGGTAACATCACACAGGTATGAGACGACATCACAAAGGTATGAGGTGACTTCACACAAGCAGTGTTTAGTGTTTTATACATACGGGGTGGCCTGCATTGAGTAAAATGCATTAGTACAAACAGAAAGAACAAACTAATACTAATAAACTAAGGAAATGGATCGCAAAAAGAAAACTAGTGGAATGAACACTTTCAATGGCAAGAAGAACAACGTATGAATGAATGGGAAAACAGTTCATTGTTGTAATGGATCAGGAGAAACTCATTGAAACACTAAAAGAGCATCTGGAAATTGACTATCGGAGTGTTAGTCTACATTAAATTGTAGAAAGAGTTTGAAGACATTTTAAAATAATCAACGATGCAATGTTGTTTTTTTCCCAGTCCAATTAACATTTTGACCCCAATTGAAATACATCAAAGATTTTTTTTCTTCTTTTTTTACAATACAATAATCAGAAGTTAGTTTCAGCAATATATATACATCTTTCTTCACTTGGGCTTAGAAGTGTCAAATTTAATCCTTGGCTTCAGTCATAGCCGTCTTTCGTGCTTTAAAATAGTTGTTGACAAAAAGAAATAATCATAGAGTAAAACTAGATTAAACTCGTATGTCAACCTGTAAGTCAAAGTATTGACATTTTTGTTTACTTCACAGCTCAGGTTCCCTCCAGACTTGCTGCAGATTGTTGCTGCTATGTTTGTAAATACTCTCAGGAATCAAGTTCAAGTCAATTACGAAAAGTTTCTTTCATTTGTTGGGGCAGCGCTACAAAAGAATATTAGAGAGTAGGTCACCTTTTTTTAAAAAAATTCTCGTGACTCCGTGGAATCCTCTGGATGTGGGTGAGTTGGAACCTGGATGAACAAATATCTCGAAAACGGCTCTAAAGATTGTCCTATAAATTCGAAAGTTATTGCATATCGTTGGAAAAAGAATTACTAGCTCGTTGGCCACACTGGGAAATCTCTAGTTGGACCGTTTTAATTTGTTCAAAGAAAAAAAAGAACTAAATGTAAATTTGTCTAGAGAACGAAAACATATTTCTCTTGAACGTCCTAGGCGTCTTTGGGTATTTCTGTATTCATTGAAGAGTTTAATAAATGAATGTTCTGGAACATTTTGCGCCTCGTCTTGTAAGTCTAGATCTGGAGGCCTTTCATTGGACAAGTATCAAGTGTAGTAGATCTAAACATTCACTTAACTAGGAGTCTTTTTCGAGGGGAAGAAGGCATAGGGCATGGTAAAAAATGTTCCATTGTTTTTTTTAAATCTAACATTTATTAGTGATTAAGAGAAAAACAATGGCTGTATAAGCTGTATAATGGAGGTATTGTCTTTTAAAATAGTATTTCAAATGTTTCTCTTGTTTTATATTACCAATATTCCTAGTGTAGGTAATGCTATATGATGTCTCACACAAGTTTAGAGATATGTTTTTAGAATACTTATTCCATAGTTCAAGTGCTGTGAGAAGGAGCAACGTTTAGATACAGTCTGTTTCTCTCGCTAGGGGGGTGCACCTGGGCGTGACATGCGTGGGGGGCAGGGGGGACGCAATAGATTACAATTGCATCGTAGGTTTCAACCCATATTTGATTTTAGATCATGGAAAAACTCAATTTATCCAACATTGTTTTCAACAAATAACTGAAAGTATGAGAGACTTTATTTGATTTGTTCAAATGTTGTTGTTTTTTTTGCTAAAGGTTTCTGCAACGAGATCGACTCGCATTGGATGAATAGATTTGATTTACATTTCTTGCTAAAGTTGAACTCGAGTCTCTCACGTCACAGAAAGTTCAAAGTTCCCAAGTTCTAACATTGTTCTGTTGGCATCTCAGGTGTGAAGATAAAATAACTAATGAGGAAGTGCTACAAAGAGCAGGGTTCCAGAGTTTCCGGACATTCGCTGTGTTATCTTCTGCAGAGGCCTAGGCTGGCTTGGCCACGTTCGTAGAATGCCAGTAGGTCGACTTTCACATGACATCCTGTATGGCGATCTAGCAGAAGGCAGGAGAGCCGCTGGTCGCCCAATTTTATGTTTTACGGTATACGGATGTACGTAAACGCGACATGAAGCCCTTCAAAAAGCAGCTGGGAAAAAGTGGCATTGAATAGTTCAACATGGAGAGAGAGCATAAAGGAAGAATATCGGATTGCAGATACCGTACACAACAGCAGCAGAAAGAATGGGGAAATGCAAAGGCGATTACATATGTCTAACCTGTGACCGCAGCTGTGTATCAAGGATTGGACTCTATAGCCACACAAGAGGTTGCAAAGGAAAAAGATCACCTCACGATACGTCAAATGCCACAGAATCAGGCTACAAAGAGTTCTGTTGAACACGAGGATGAACGAACGAGGATTAAGACCATTACAAAAGTACACGTGTCTCTTTAAGTCTCAGCCCATCCCAGCCTTTCTCAATTTAACTTTATTTCAAAAGAGGATCAAGCCCATTACAAAAGTACACGTGTCTCTTTAAGTCTCAGCCCATCCCAGCCCTTCTCAATTTAACTTTATTTCACCTGCGCTTTTCTACAGTGCTAAGCGGCTGAAGACGCCAGTAGAATGCATTTCTGGAAGACCTTACATCTCCACGGCCTCTCTCTTGCTGGAGGGAGGTGCATGAACATAGGATAAGGTCAAAGGCCCCCTCTACTTGTTTTCGTTGAATGTTCTCCACCAGCTGTTTCCCCATCGATCTGCTTGCTATTGAAACTAGAAATCAAATGCAACGTTCATATGTTTCTAAACATAGAAATGATATGGCACAATAGGATTCAAACCAGGACACATACTCTTAATATCTTAGACTAGCAGGTTTTTTTTTTACGGGGGGGGGGGGATTTCCTGGATAACATACCAACTTTTTAAGTTTCCTCTGTTGATGAATGTGTTTAGATTTCACATAAATCTGAATAAAAATCCTTGTCACCGTTTGAGCTTCTATCACTTAACTTTGCATTCACTAATTCCTCGGCCACATTTGAATATTTTATTTCATTACAACTAAATTTCAATTCTCTTCCAGAAACCCTGCAGATATTTTATATATAGGTGATGGCGGAGAAGTAAAGTTATTTAGAACTGTAGCAGAGCAATTAACAAGTAACGAGTTCATTATTGACTACCAGAAATTGATTGGAGCTTTACAGTCAGCTGATCGGAGCAGAAGTAATGCACTAACAGCCAATCAGGTAATTGGTATACTTCCCTAGTTGATTTTCCCTAAAAAGTAAAAAAAAAATGTATAGTTTATATCAATATTTAAAGATTCAATTTCATTGAGACCTAGCAGTCTCTGACAGTGACACTAGTAATGTTTGAGAGCTTTTTTTCATTATAATTTCTGCTTATTAATCTGTTTACTTCTCATTATGATGCACACTTCTGGTCTCTAAATTGACTGTCCTGGTGACATTTCAGATCAAGACTATATGCTTTCAACAACGTATTCCCATTCAAGAATCTCTTTTAAATAGTTTGTTACAGAAGTGTGAAGACAGCAGACGTTATGACTTATATAAGTGAGTTGATATTATTTGTTTCTTTTCATTTGAACTAGATTCGTTTTTTTTAAACAAAATATCTTCCTTCATGAAGTTTTTTCTCCTAGTTTCTTTTGTCCCCTTCCTTTCGTTTCTCCGTTCATTGGAGAACTACGTAAGGGCTTCTAGGGAGTACGATAATAAACAGAGGAGAACTACGTAAGGGCTTCTAGGGAGTACGATAATAAACAGAGGAGAACTACGTAAGGGCTTCTAGAGAGTATGATAATAAACAGAGGAGAACTACGTAAGGGCTTCTTGAGAGTATGATAATAAACAGAGGAGAACTACGTAAGGGCTTCTAGAGAGTATGATAATAAACAGAGGAGAACTACGTAAGGGCTTCTAGAGAGTATGATAATAAACAGAGGAGAACTACGTAAGGGCTTCTAGAGAGTATGATAATAAACAGAGGAGAACTACCTAAGGGCTTCTAGAGAGTATGATAATAAACAGAGGAGAACTACGTAAGGGCTTCTAGAGAGTATGATAATAAACAGAGGAGAACTTCGTAAGGGCTTCTAGGGAGTATGATAATAAACAGAGGAGAACTACGTAAGGGCTTCTAGAGAGTATGATAATAAACAGAGGAGAACTACGTAAGGGCTTCTAGAGAGTATGATAATAAACAGAGGAGAACTACGTAAGGGCTTCTAAAGAGTATGATAATAAACAGAGGAAAACTACGTAAGGGCTTCTAGAGAGTATGATAATAAACAGAGGAGAACTACGTAAGGGCTTCTAGAGAGTATGATAATAAACAGAGGAAAACTACGTAAGGGCTTCTAGAGAGTATGATAATAAACAGAGGAGAACTACGTAAGGGCTTCTAGAGAGTATGATAATAAACAGAGGAGAACTTCGTAAGGGCTTCTAGGGAGTATGATAATAAACAGAGGAGAACTACGTAAGGGCTTCTAGGGAGTATGATAATAAACAAAGGAGAACTACGTAAGGGCTTCTAGGGAGTATGATAATAAACAGAGGAGAACTACGTAAGGGCTTCTAGAGAGTATGATAATAAACAGAGGAAAACTACGTATGGGCTTCTAGGGAGTATGATAATAAACAGAGGAAAACTACGTAAGGGCTTCTAGAGAGTATGATAATAAACAGAGGAGAACTACGTAAGGGCTTCTAGGGAGTATGATAATAAACAGAGGAGAACTACGTAAGGGCTTCTAGGGAGTATGATAATAAACAGAGGAGAACTACGTAAGGGCTTCTAGGGAGTATGATAATAAAAAGAGGAGAACTACGTAAGGGCTTCTAGGAAGTATGATAATAAACAGAGGAGAACTACGTAAGGGCTTCTAGGGAGTATGATAATAAACAGCGGAGAACTACGTAAGGGCTACTAGGGAGTATGATAATAAACAGAGGAGAACTACGTAAGGGCTTCTAGGGAGTATGATAATAAACAGAGGAAAACTACGTAAGGGCTTCTAGAGAGTATGATAATAAACAGAGGAAAACTACGTATGGGCTTCTAGGGAGTATGATAATAAACAGAGGAAAACTACGTATGGACTTCTAGGGAGTATGATAATAAACAGAGGAAAACTACGTAAGGGCTTCTAGAGAGTATGATAATAAACAGAGGAAAACTACGTAAGGGCTTCTAGAGAGTATGATAATAAACAGAGGAAAACTACGTAAGGGCTTCTAGAGAGTAAGATCTAATACTAAATAGAACAAATTAAAATAAAAGATTTGCGACTTAATCGAGATGAGAAAAGATGAAATGAAACAAGAGCGAATCATAGTTGGTAGGCTGCATGACCAATCATAATACTTCAAAAACAAAATACTAATATAGTTCTTAAAGAGTTAGCATAGCTTCAATTTAGTGGTCAACAGTAGATGTTTCCTTCATTGTACATTATGTTGAATAAACTTTAATAATGTGATGATTTTGCAGCTATTAATATATAAATCTGTGTGAGTTTCGAAAGAAAAATAAAGCAATCACATGACTATTTCAGTTGGTGGGCGTTGATCAAATTGTTACAAAGAATACAACCAGACTCAGGTTCTATTTCATCCACTAAATTACAAACTGGGGACAAAAATAAAAGATTGAGATCCCTGGCTTCCAGTAGTTCCAGAGAGACCAACAAATTTGGTTATACAGATACCTCAATGTGGAACCGAGATGTAAGTACTGAAGTGGGAGAGAGAGAGAGAGAGGCAGGCTAAAGTGGGGAGAAACAGATAGAGAAAGAGAAAGAGAGAGGAGGGAGAAACAGAAAGAAAAAGAGAGAGGGAGGAGAAACAGTAAGAGAAAGAGAGAGGGGGGAGAAACAAATAGAGAAAAAGAAAGAGAGAAACGGAAGAAAAAGAGAGACATAAACAAAAATGTTTGTAAAATGTTTTACATGTTTTGGATGTTCCTTAAAGTTGAAGATAATCTACTTCCTAGTCCAAACCTTCCGCAGGACGACGGGAATGGCAGCGGGCAGTGTATGAACCCAGTGTATGAACCCAGTGTATGAGTCCGAATGACAGTCCAGAGCGCATACCGCACGACCATGCAGCCATCCATTGTCTGAGATTTGTGTTGATATTAAAATAGCTTGACAATAAAATGCAATCTAACATTAACTCAGTGAAGATCATTGTAGATTTACGATTAAAAATAAACAAACTAAATTCCATTCCAATAGATTCACCAGCTTTGGCTTGGCTGGAAAAACAACAAAAAAGCAACAACAACAAAAACATGATTACTATTTAATAAAAAATCTTTTTAAACTGGAGGCTTGTAAGGTAACTCTCATTCATGAGGCTTGTAGGGTTACTCCCATTCATGAGGCTTGTAGGGTAACTCTTATTCATGTGTAACAAAGTTTCTTATAATGTAGAGTGTAGAGGATATTTCGTTGATACAAAGCATATTAATATCTGATCAATTAGATTTAAAACTTGCCAACTATTTGCTTCAACAATTTCTTTTAGCCCCCTATATCGCCACAAAAGGAAAATGTCCCAGACCCTAATAGAGAAATTCTTTCAAGAATGGATCAAGTTCTAACAGACTTTGAGAGAAGCTACGAGGTATGCATGACATTATTTATTATTCTGAAACGAAACTGCAGCAGTAGTCCAATGCTTTTTTTTTTATCTCCCTAGCCCAGTATATGTCACGTGGTTTGATTCCCAAGATATTCCATTCTGTTATTTCAGCGTTCCAAGTTTAAACTGTCGCCAAGAAAAGAAGAGTTATCTTGGTTCAAAAACTTTAAGAAGTTTGCTGACGCAATTTACAAACATGATGAAAAATTTGAAGGTAATTTGTTTTTCCCTTGGTATAGTGATGTTAACGAACGCATCCTATTTTAAATTAATTAAACACTTTTTAAAAAGCAATTTACGTAGATTAATTAGCAATGATGACTTTTCTTAACATTAACCCGAGGAGACATCCCACTAAGGCCTTGAACCCTTGATCCACGGAAACGATTTCACCCAGTTGCTAATAATAAGTAACCGGTTTTGAGACCATTCCCTCTGTCGAAAGGTTTGACATCATTCCCTCCGTCGAAAGGTTTTGACACCATTCCCTCTGTCGAAAGGATTTGGCATCATTCCCTCTGTCGAAAAGTTTTGACACCACTCCATCTGTCGAAAGGTTTTGACACCATTCCCTCTGTCGAAAGACTTTGACACCATTCCCTCTGTCGAAAGGCTTCTCGGATTTGACCTCCTATGGACATTTCACACCCCCCCACTCTCCGAACGATGGTTAGACAGAATGCCATAAAATCTCTTCTCTATGCTAATCCTCAGTATCTGAGTAGAATGTCTGCCCAGAAAGGAGACTCACCGTGAAAACGTTTGGGCAGAGCTAGGATAGTAGGGGCGCCTTTCTTTCAACTCCATCACATCTTCACCGGCCGTGTGTCAACCGAGAACAATCATCAAAGAAGGCCTCAACAATGACCTGTAACCTCGCAACCTATGGACAGTGGAGACCAATAGTTCGTTTCCACGTCGTAAAGACCTGTGGCATGGCAACAAGCTATTGGTGTCCACTGCCCACAGGTTGCGACGTTGCAAGTCAGTGTTGAGGCTTACTATAACGAATGGCCTCGCTTCAACCCTCTGGAGTGCCATTTTGATTTTTTTCCATTAGTCTTTAAACGTCCGCAAGAGTCCACCCAGTTGCCAACTTTGAATAATGCATTGATTTGGCTACTAATACTTTTAAATTGAATCTATTTTTGTCCAGGAAAACTTCCATACAGTAATATGTCTGAATGGAGTAAATTGTACAACGATACCTTTGAGCTGGACATACCAGATAACTTGATCAACTTAGCGCTAAAACAAGCAACCAAGAAAGGGCAAGTGGATCTACATCAGTTCTTAACACTACTGGGCAAACAAAACTAACACAAAAGGGCAAGTGGATCTACATCAGTTCTTAACACTACTGGGCAAACAAAACTAACACAAAAGGACAGCATCTAGATCTATTCAAAGATCACAAGTTTACCAGCCTCTGGGTATCGAATGTTTAAAAATTATTTCTCGTACTAATATCGATGTCATAATGTATTGCTTTTTTTCCCCTCATTTTCAATATGAAGAGAATATTTCTTCTGACTAGATTTTTCTTACAAATTTAGTCGAATACCAGGTTTAATACTGTTCATATACATCAGGGTTTATTCTATGTATTGCTATGTTACTTGTAACAATGAACTGTGAGGAGTACACATCTGGGAGATGGTGTCTGTGCTACTCAACAAACACTCAGCTTGGGTTTCAAACTCTACTCAACAAACACTCAGCTTGGGTTTTAAACTTCAGACCACTTCATTGGGAAACAAAAAAAAAAAGGTTTATTCCCTTCAGACAAATTTTACACAGCAAGTTTAAAATGTAAACTTGAACTGTTTAGACTAAATTATGTCAGTAAAGATTCCAAAAAAATACCCGGAATTCGTTCACAGAAGTTAAAGGCTTACGTTATTTTTTGGCCGTGTGGCATGTGATTCGGGCTGTCGTTATGAAGGTCCTGAATTCAAGTCCAGCTCGCTACCTGCCGTCCCACAGGACGCAATAATCTTCATGCATGAAATCATGTTAAAAACTTGTTCAAGACTTGAAAATATTCAATTCTTAATCTTCTATCTGAACTTTTTTATTTTATTTTATAAAGGTTATCTTTAGACGGGTCTTTAAAAAATAAAGAATTTAAATAACAAAGTATTTAAAAAATTAAATATTTAGCTATCTTATTTGTATTTAACTTGTAAAAAATATATTTAAAAAACTATTTTTCAATAGAAGTCAACTAATGTGAATTTGTAATTAATTAATACATAATGTCTTTAATTTTTCTTCAGTATTCGTTGTATTTGTTCACTTTGTATCATTAAGAATACGTATATGTACTTGTACATTCAGTATTAAACTGTATCATTTACATAAGTCTGCGTTCATTAGTATTTGTCAGTTTTCAGTTCATATCTGCAGTCATTCAGTATTAGTCAATGTGCATAGAGTGAGTAACTGGCGTCTAAACCAGTTAGCTCGGGCCGGAGGGGGTTCATTAGCCTTGGCAGGCTACAATCCTGACGGAAAATCAGGAGTCGGCGACCCTTAAGTATCTTGCAGCAAACAGTGCAGCAACCTTTCAGAGCCTGCGATGCCGCTGATCCCAAAGTGTATCGGCACTTGTCCTTCCTTTGGAATCTGTGTGTAGGAGGAATCGGGAACTGATGTGTGGATGACATTGTACCGACCATAGTTTAGGTCAGACATACATCTCATTTCTATGGAATTATTCATAGTAGTTTCGCGACTGAAGTTGGTCATATACATGCCTCTCCTTTTTCTTCATAAAAGATGAACACAATCTCATTTCTTGTAAGCTTGTAATGGCTGATGTTCGATATTCACTTTCAAATGGTCGGTTGGACATAAACTCTAGAGAAATTGTCGGATGGACTTGTTGCTGTAGTTTCTAAGTCTGCTTTGATTTTTTTTCTTTAAAGTTGTTGGCTGTCCTCTAAGTCCATAGCCCGAAACATCGGGGCTCAATGACTCCGGACATGAGCAGAGATCATGGGCTACTTTCCTAATTATGGTGTCCATTTCTTGAGGAAACTCTTGGGAAATTATATTTTTCTTGCATTGGCCACCTTGAGAACGACTTCAAATGAACAGTTGCTCATAAAATAATTGTTTAAAAAGGCGACTGTCAAACAGTCTAGTTGGAATCCTTTTGCTATGGCAAAACCTAACCTTCTAGTGACAGTTATAAAATTTCACAGTCTAATATGCGATCAAACGAATTCTTCTAGTCTGTTTTTCTTAGGCAATGAAGGTAGTCATTAATTATGGAAGTTAATTTCAAGTGATTTAGCTCACTGCGTCCTAAAGTGTGAACACCATCAAGTCTGTTTTTAGTCTACACATAAATAGACTCAAAGGACGTAGTCCTAGAGAGTTTCAGTACATCTTTAGGTTGAAGTCAGTGTTTAGATAAACCCCCTCAACTATCAGACATTGTTAGGAAAACCTAGTCTCTGATGAATGTAAAAATCGGTTCGAACCCTGACCTCTCAGTTATCACGTTTGCCCCCTGGGTTAGAACAAAATATAATCTGAAGGAATGCTCGAAACGTAACTCCAGTTCAATGAAGGGAAGCTAGTCAAAACAAGGAGGTTCTATTGAGATGGAGATGGCGGTTGCTATCAAATGTTCATTATCGGTTGAAGCCAGTGGGCGCCATATTGGTTTACTCAAAACATTTCATCCGTTTTCATTAATAATAATAATAGACGCCGCTAAAATGCACTTTTACCAAAATTTATATAAATAATTAAATGGCACTAACAACATTAACTAAACTCTAACTCACTAAAGTTTAGTCTTTTGTGACTAAAAACCAAACTAACCGATGAAGCGTTATCCCGTTTTCTGGTCGTCGTTGCGTACAACTGTATGCCGAACAAGAAGGCATTTGTAATGTTTATTTTATTCTATACACTGTGTTTTTAACGTTTTATAAGATATTGTACAATGTACAGATATTTAAATAATGTCGTGAAATATTGTCGAACAAATTTCTAAAAAAAAAAACAGACTACACGTTTTAATTTGAGTAGACCAAGATGGCTGCGATTTGGCTTCAACCTAGTGACGTCACGCCATCTCCATCTAAATATAACCTCTTTGATTCAAAGGTTTATTGTTGTATTCGGGACGTAATGTAGATACAAACTTGCTCGGGTACTTTGTACATTGCTACCGAAATTGAACTCATGAAAATCTTCTTCTGTACAAGTTGTATTTTGAATGTCAAATAAACGGAACAATAGAAAGATTTATGGATAGGTCTTGGAGCAATAAGGTTAATGAAGACACTAAATAAAGGGAGAGCAGTTCGTTCCAACGTGACACTGTCTTGAAATATGAATTGGGTGACACAGTGTTCCATGATCGTGCGTACACTGATTGTAGAACTCTCCAGTGTACACAAATGAAGCTCTATGATGTAAACAAACACTTCTTTGAGAATGGCAAAGAAGTTCCAACCAAAATTTGTCATCAAAACGATCAGCAGTAAGACGGTTGAACTCATTGCATTATATCTTTGCTTGCGCATCCTGGTTGAAGCTCAGAATGATAGACTTACTATACAGTTCTATAGGACACAATCACAAACCTATATATCTGTATATATTCCTATAGACACAATTTACTGTTGATGAGAAATTGTTTACATTGATACCCAGGTATTAATAATATTTCATTTGTACTTTTATAACCTAGGACCAACACACGGCGGCTGTCTCCCTCAATACACTTGAATAAACTTGAAAGAACTAGATGTAGTCCAATGACAGAATACTAGATACTGTCGACTTGGCGACTAATATAATTTAAGAAAAACCATACAAGGAATTTCTTATTTGTTTTATATTTAAAAAGTCGGATCTTATTTTTGATATGAAAATTTAGTTTTGAGAAGATATGTCTATGTCTTTGAACTCGCCTCTCATAAAACAAGATGTTCAGCTATGACAATAGATTGTACATAACAGTGTTTTGTTCCTCTATTCCTTGAAGGCAAATATTCGAACTAGATCTAGTGTAATATCACTGAACAACTTGTCACTGTATATTACTTTCAATTGTTATATAGGCTAGTCTACTCACTCCTGAATTACTCAATGTTATGTTCTCTTTGAAACTTTTTTTTTAGTACTCTGTTTGACTCAATCCTAGATGTAGTCTACGTCATCTTTGTATCTCTATGGAGCCAATAGAATCAAAGCTCTAATCGTAGATATATTTCATGTTATATTGACGAACAAAATAGTTTGCGAGATTTTGTTTTTTTACTCGGTATAAAAGTTGTTTTTTTAAAAAAGCTATTTAAACATTGTGCTTCAAAAAAAAATGGTTATACAAAAACAAACAACTAAATAGTTTAGAAATGACATCAACTGAACCAAATCAATCATTTAATGCAGCGTAGAAATACAAGCAATTAACTTTTGATCTCAAACTTTCAATTTGGCCAAACGCTTGGTCGCACTGACAAGCGTATTAACAGTCATTATTACCGCTAAATTATAAAAATAGTGATATCAAAAAATGAGTTTACACAAGAAAATGTAGCATGCTTGAATTTTTTTTTCGTTTTATAGTGATATAATTTATAAACTGTCTTGATTCAGTTGAACCTTTATAATACGAGTGGAAAGGAGACATAAATTAAACAGCATTGGATCAGACGAGAGAGAACATTGAGAGAGAACATTTAGAAATTAGTTTACGATTGAAGTGTCATTTGTAGGGATTTGACTTACTGCCTTCAATTGCTTAAGTTCAAAAGTTCAAGATTATCGATTGGTTCAGTCGAATAAAAGGGCAATACTAAAATCGGCTGATCCTTTACCAACGTGTGCCATTTGTTACTTCTTTTTATATTGTACACCTTCATACAAGAATCGCTCATTCACTGTCTAAGTAAAACATAAATGAGTCAACATTTCGCAAAAGTCTGGCTTCAATGAACAATGTCGTAGCAATAGAGTAAGGACCCTAATATATCTCGATGTAAGAAATTATTTGTGGTCAGAGAATACATTTGTTATACATGGTATAAATGGTAAATACCTTTCTGGCTACAAGGTGGAGAAATAATGTTTTGTTTGAACTTAAAATTCATGTCTATCTTGTTACAAGACTTTCTAATATGATTCCTTCAATAAATGCTTAAAACAGACTTCTTAACACTGTAAAAGGTTCGGTAGCTCAATGGGACTTTTTAACAAATCAAATATTAAGTCTACACTTAATTTATATCATCAAACATGTGCATTAAGAAATTCAATGAACCCTCTATTAAAAGTTTATTTAATACTGTAGTCAATACAAGGCCGGTATGTTAGAAAAAGTTTTGTACTAATAGACTACTAATCTGTGATAAGTTGAATGGCTTTCAGAATCACGCATGCGTAATGCGCTTTCGATATCTCTATTTTAAATAGACAGACAGAATAAAATTTCAAAAAGTTCATGTTGAAAGCAGATTAGACTATTACTTATCATAGAAATAAGTCTTACAGATACATGCATTGTATTTTTTGTGCAATTTTCCATCAAAGCGGTAAGGTAAATCTTATTACCACATAAGAGGTCAGCAATAGGATTGAGACCAGTGATGCCCAACCTAATAAGACCTGCTGGCCATTTTAATTTCCAACACTCGTGTCGTGGGCCACATGACCGAAAAGGTACAAAAACGAAATGAAATCAACCTGAAACTATTTGATGAGAAACTTTCATTAATTAATGAGACATTGGAAGTTTGTCCTTTTTTTACGCGTCGGAAAGTGGCTTTCTTTATCTACTTATCATGTGAGCAACATAGTAGGTAGCTTTACAATCGACTTATTGTCTCGTCTCTTTTTGGTAAATATTCTCAAAAATCCTTTAACAATCTTTTATTCAGGCTCAAACCAAGAATGCCGTCATACTTGTTTCATAAGGCCGTTATATAGCCTAGGTTGTTTTTTAAACAGAAAGATTTTCTTTGAATGTAGAATCTACCAGGAAAAGTGAACGGATCTTTACTTTTTTGTGGAACATGATAATAAATTAACATTTTAAGAGTCCCATTTCCTAAATTCACAAATGCTAATGGCTAAAGTGTCCTAATGTATGAAAGGAGGGGGAGATTTCTACACTTTGTGCTGACGCTTCGGCGGGCCGGATAGAACCACATCGTGGGCCATCACTGCTTTAGACAATTATTTGAGACAAAGGGATACGAGTCTAACAGGGCTTAACAAGAGCTGCTTGGCGTCTGCTGGTGAAGCTTAGTTCTAGATATAAGGTTTCTCTCAATATCTGTTTGGATTTATTTTTATTACATGTATTAAATATTTTACTTGGGTTCCACAATTGCCAGTAACCTAGATTTAGACATCGAGATGACAAAAAGAATAGGAAAAGCTACTACAGCATTGGCAAAACTCTCCGAGCGCGTCTGGGAAAATGCCAAATAGACCACAGCAACCAAAATCCTAGTCTACAATGGCTGTGTTGTGAGCACTCTTCTTTATGGTAGTGAAAGCTGGTCAACATACATGTACCAAGAGCACAGATTGAATAATTTCCACTTGCGCTGCCTGAGACGCATAGTGCGCATCTCTCTCCAATCAGGAAGTTTTGAGATTGGCCAATATGAACAGCATGTATGCTCTCCTGACAGAAAGAAGACTACTCTGGCTCGGACATGTCACCCTCATGCCAGATGGTAGAATCTCGAAAGATATCTTATATGCTGAGCTTGTGGAGGGAGTCAGACCCAAGGGCCGCCCAAGACTAACCTAATAGAGATGTCTACAAGCGAGATATGAGAGCCACAGACATCAACGAAAGTATGTGGGAAGAAATAGCCAAAGACCGGAGTGCATGGAGACAGACTGTGCGTGCTGGGACAACCCTCGCTGAGAGCAAAATAAACGAAGCGGCCTTAATCAAGAGGGAAAAAAATAAAGCTGTCTTGTCCGCTAGCCCTGAATCAGATGCATACACATGCATGAATTAAGGCAAAGTCTGCCGCTCTATAATTGGCTTGATTAGCCACACCAGATTCTGCGCCGTCTCAAGACTAAAAAAAAACCAGTGACTCATCCATTGCCTTCCGAGACAAAAAGGAGCCATATAAATATTTTATTGTTAATCTTGATGTGCGTGTTTCTACTTATTATTACCAGTGAAATATTTCGTCTTTATAATCTCAAAAGATAAATAAACAATTGCCTCCTAAAAGTAGTTTTAAGAATATAAGAATTAAGATCTAAAAATAACACGTCACTTTGTTGCTGTCCTTACAAGACAGTTCTTCAGATTTTAAGTACGAGTGTAGAATAACTTCACCAACATTTCTGGTAGCTTACAGACTGATCTCAAAAAGAAAACAAAAGTGTCCTATTCTACTAGAATCCATATGTTAACCTTTGAGACTTACTTTACTAGTCACTGGTTTTATTCTGGTCTAATTCAGGAGATCTGTTCCATGTTCTAAAGCGAGACCAGTCGTTATAGAAGGCCTGAACACTGAATTGCAACGTCACAACCTGTGGGCAGTTTAGACCAATAGCTCGTTGTCACGTTACAGGTATGTTAGCCTACGACATCTAAAGGCACCAGAGAAGGGAGAGCACTCTGTATATTGTTCATGATTATCTTAATACTTTCAAATCAATGTGGAATATATGTGTGTGTGTGTTTTGAATATTATTTATCTCAAGCTTTCGTAGTAAATCTAATTTTAAGTTGATGTGCAATTTATTTCAGAATCGTTTGTCCTCTTTACGAAAGCAATATTCTAATTTTACTTTTTCGCTGTTACTTTTTTTGTTCCAAAGGTCGACTAGCTGATTTTCTTCTAAGAAAGTTCAACATCATATCTAGATCTCGATGGATTCAAATAACAGTTTCAACTCCATCTGGACCAATGAGAGCACACTTTACACCCAAGTTTATAACTTCTCTAATGCCAACAGGCAATTACTAAGTAGTGAAGGAAGAAATCTTTTCATTTTAGTCAATCACGTCATCCTGTGTTCTTTCATCAGCATGTTTGGTGTGGGCGCCAATAGTGTTAACATTTTGGTCTTTCTGAAGCAAGGTCTTAAAAAGTCCTTAAATCTATGTTTCTTCCTGCTCGCTGTAACAGATTTAATGGGACTTTTAACACAGCTGTGGCATAATTTCTGTTTAAATCCGTACGTCAGCTATATCAATGCGCCTTTAGTCTTTGGGGAGATCCAGATTTTGACCGCCGGCAAACCTAATGCTTGTCTAGTGCGCATAACTGGTTGGATTACAGTGTACATCACAGCCGAGAGGTGTCTTTCTATCGCCATGCCGCTCAAGATCAAACAGATTGTTACTTTTGAAAGAACGGCTCTAATACTTCTGGTCATTTACCTCGTGAACGTGGCTTCCCTGGTCCCTTTATATTTCTCAGCTTATTTCAGCTGGAACTTTATACCAGCAAAGAACACAACATTTCTGGGCGTCTCGTACCGAAGTAACAAACTAGTCATCCAAGACTTGCTGTATATCTTCCAGGCGTCCTTAGCTTTAGCAGCTTTTGCTTGCACCGTCATGTTTACTTCTATTCTAATCGTTTCTTTCAAGAAAAATGCAGAATGGCGTCAGAAGTCGACATTTGACTCCGATCAAACAAAAATGAAGTCCAGAAGAGAGAACCGAACTGTCCGGATGGTCATAGTGGTCGCCTGTGTTCTGATCGTCTGCTATACCCCAGCTTGTGTGAGCTCCCTTGTATCTGCCGTCATTCAAGACTATTCCATCACCGGAAGACAATCGAACATCTTTGAAGCAGTTTGGTCTTTCGGGTTTCTATTGCATTCCGTGAATTCCTCAATCAACATGGTGTTATATTACAGAATGAGCAGCAAATATAAAACCACTGTTCAAGAAATGTTTTTTTCCTGTTTTAAGCAGAATGTTTTAGTACAAAGTAAAGGATAAACTATAGAGTATGATCGTGATAGGCGGAGAGAACACAGAATAGTTTAATAGCTATCACTATTCATACGGGAAATTTTCACGATAAACTGAACAATGTGAAGGATGCCAGAATGAACCTCATTCTTGCCAACTAAATATAAAAGAACTGAGTTATAATTTCAAAAATATTACCTATGATCGTCGATTAAATCTTTTCTTTATTAGGCTATCTCTAGTTAGATGTCCATTAGATTAAAAACTATGGTTTGAGGAATACATTCAAACTCTAAGGATTCTTTCATATTGACATTTTTCCTTCGGCTACAAACGGAAAAGCTTAGAAAATTTGATTCTGCTAAAAAGTGCAACAAAAATTATCTACCTTTAAAAAATTAGCTTATCAATTCTTTTTTAATTTTTTATTTTGTACACGGATACACCAAAAAGCTAAATGCTTATGATTTTTCCACAATGCATGGA
This sequence comes from Biomphalaria sudanica, assembly GCA_036873155.1. Lineage (NCBI taxonomy): Eukaryota > Metazoa > Mollusca > Gastropoda > Planorbidae > Biomphalaria > Biomphalaria sudanica. The sequence continues at coordinate 372,112 of JAZGLO010006571.1, read as the reverse complement.
AATTTCCAATCACAATATGGTCAATAGCCATAAGCTGAAGTTTGTGATAAACTTAAAATAATGGAATAGATTTCTTCTTTCTTTAGATTTAAACAGAAAAAGAGGAGGGGGAGACAGGACGGATCAGTCACAAGAAAAAAGAGGAGGGGGAGACGAGACGGATCAGTCACAAGAAAAAAGAGGAGGGGGAGACAGGACGGATCAGTCACAAGAAAAAAGAGGAGGGGGAGACAGGACGGATCAGTCACAAGAAAAAAGAGGAGGGGGAGACGAGACGGATCAGTCACAAGAAAAAAGAGGAGGGGGAGACGAGACGGATCAGTCACAAGAAAAAAGAGGAGGGGGAGACAGGACGGATCAGTCACAAGAAAAAAGAGGAGGGGGAGACAAGACGGATCAGTCACAAGAAAAAAGAGGAGGGGGAGACGAGATGGATCAGTCACAAGAAAAAAGATGAGAGGGAGACGAGACGGATCAGTCACAAGAAAAAAGAGGAGGGGGAGACAGGACGGATCAGTCACAAGAAAAAAGAGGAGGGGGGGACAGGACGGATCAGTCACAAGAAAAAAGAGGAGGGGGAGACAGGATGGATCAGTCACAAGAAAAAAGAGGAGGGGGAGACAGGACTGATCAGTCACAAGAAAAAAGAGGAGGGGGAGACGAGACGGATCAGTCACAAGAAAAAAGAGGAGGGGGAGACAGGACGAATCAGTCACAAGAAAAAAGAGGAGGGGGAGACGAGATGGATCAGTCACACGAAAAAAGAGGAGGGGGAGACGAGACGGATCAGTCACAAGAAAAAAGAGGAGGGGGAGACGAGACGGATCAGTCACAAGAAAAAAGAGGAGGGGGAGACGAGATGGATCAGTCACAAGAAAAAAGAGGAGGGGGAGACGAGATGGATCAGTCACAAGAAAAAAGAGGAGGGGGAGACGAGATGGATCAGTCACAAGAAAAAAGAGGAGGGGGAGACAGGACGAATCAGTCACAAGAAAAAAGAGGAGAGGGAGACAAGACGGATCAGTCACAAGAAAAAAGAGGAGGGGGAGACAGGACGGATCAGTCACAAGAAAAAAGAGGAGGGGGAGACAGGACGGATCAGTCACAAGAAAAAAGAGGAGGGGGAGACGAGATGGATCAGTCACAAGAAAAAAGAGGAGGGGGAGACGAGATGGATCAGTCACAAGAAAAAAGAGGAGGGGGAGACGAGACGGATCAGTCACAAGAAAAAAGAGGAGGGGGAGACAGGACGGATCAGTCACAAGAAAAAAGAGGAGGGGGAGACGAGATGGATCAGTCACAAGAAAAAAGAGGAGGGGGAGACGAGATGGATCAGTCACAAGAAAAAAGAGGAGGGGGAGACAGGACGAATCAGTCACAAGAAAAAAGAGGAGAGGGAGACAAGACGGATCAGTCACAAGAAAAAAGAGGAGGGGGAGACAGGACGGATCAGTCACAAGAAAAAAGAGGAGGGGGAGACAGGACGGATCAGTCACAAGAAAAAAGAGGAGGGGGAGACGAGATGGATCAGTCACAAGAAAAAAGAGGAGGGGGGGACAGGACGGATCAGTCACAAGAAAAAAGAGGAGGGGGAGACAGGACGGATCAGTCACAAGAAAAAAGAGGAGGGGAGACAGGACGGATCAGTCACAAGAAAAAAGAGGAGGGGGAGACAGGACGGATCAGTCACAAGAAAAAAGAGGAGGGGGAGACGAGATGGATCAGTCACAAGAAAAAAGAGGAGGGGGGGGGACAGGACGGATCAGTCACAAGAAAAAAGAGGAGGGGGGGACAGGACGGATCAGTCACAAGAAAAAAGAGGAGGGGGAGACGAGATGGATCAGTCACAAGAAAAAAGAGGAGGGGGGGACAGGACGGATCAGTTCAGTCACAAGAAAAAAGAGGAGGGGGAGACAGGACGGATCAGTCACAAGAAAAAAGAGGAGGGGGAGACGAGATGGATCAGTCACAAGAAAAAAGAGGAGGGGGGGACAGGACGGATCAGTCACAAGAAAAAAGAGGAGGGGGAGACAGGACGGATCAGTCACAAGAAAAAAGAGGAGGGGGAGACAGGACGGATCAGTCACAAGAAAAAAGAGGAGGGGGAGACAGGACGGATCAGACACAAGAAAAAAGAGGAGGGGGGGGACAGGACGGATCAGTCACAAGAAAAAAGAGGAGGGGGAGACAGGACGGATCAGTCACAAGAAAAAAGAGGAGGGGAGACAGGACGGATCAATATTTACGTGTTATTTCCTAGTTCTGGAGAGACTAGGTTGGTTGGAGTAGGGGCCACCTTGAGCCGATTTGACAGATGAATTGGGCCTGGTAGTGGCCCCGCAATTTACATTTAGGATATCACTATCAGTCATGACTCTTGTCACAGATGTAGGGCGTAAAGGTTTAATCTATTTTGTGCATTGTACGATTGACGTAACTTTAATTAAGCCACTGGCGCCTTTTAGATTTGAGTTGCTTCATATGCATGCTGTATAATAAATGTTGAAATAATGATCTAATTAATAGTTATAGTTGTTATTGTAAATAAATGTAGAAGAGACGCCTTGCAAGTATATATTAAGCTGTGCCCCACAATATGTCAGACCAGCCCTGGGTTTGAATTGAGAAACGACTGTCACTGATGGACTAGATTGATTGGACACCTTCAGTTTTAAAACGACAATAACTCTCGTTCTAGAGAGACTAGATTAGTTGAACACCTTCAGTTTTAAAACGACTATGACTCTCGTTCTAGAGAGACTAGATTGGTTGAACACCTTCAATTTCGAAACGCAATGGCTCATCTCGTAGAGCACTTCTTCTTGTGGATATTTTCGTGGCAGTCTTAACAAGAGTGGCCTACATCAAATATCATCGTCTGTATCAAGTCTCCTTCTTATAACAAGCTGGAAAACTGTTTCGTAAAGTTATTTTGTAAAAGGAGAAGTCGCAAGATAATCTCAGACAGATTTGTGTAACTAACATTTAGACAAAAAAATGTGTTTTCGAAGTAGCGCTGTTACTTGAGCTCAAAGCAAGCTTTCTGTGATGTTTCTGGAATGGCAACTGCAAACGGGATATAAGATTTGGAAACATGAAATTCTGTCCAAAAGTATTGACCAAATGCTCGTTCACAGAAATTATCATTGTATTCCCTTGGCCATGTTCAATGCAATTTCCCTCACAAAAAGCAGTTAAGTGTGTGGCTATTTGTACATTTTATTTTCTTCTACTTTTCTTTGCCAAAAGCGGAAGTTTTATTTGTAAGAATCGGATCTAAACAAACAAACGATTAAGGCTTGTTGCCATGGTAATAAATTAAACCAGGCGGACTATCATGAGTCATTCACTTTCGTCACTTCCAACTGTGATTGTGTTTTCTAATCTCAAGAAAAACTGTTTTAGTTCATTATGTTAATCAGAAACGTTTAAAAAAAATGTTCCTGTTGGCAACCATTTCACTTTAGTGTGAAATAGAAGAAGATTGTTGGACGCATCAAACTCATTATAAAGGTTTGAAAACATTCGACTAGCTTTGAAAAAGAAAGAACTAACAACGGTTTGTTTTACTTTTTGCCTACTTAACTAATATTTGTTGATGAATCAAACAGTGAGTTACAAAATACAGTGAGTTCCATTGACTTCAGTACTGGATTGGGTTCCAATCTAACAATGTCTTTGTCCGCTAGCAACAGGAGCTTCTCAACTATTGTGTATGTTTTCATAGTTCTGGCAATTCTGAAAGGAAGATGAGAAACTTTAGAGGGAACCGAACTGTTTGGATGGTTACAGATAAGAATAGCTTTGAAAGCTGCACGCTTTATGTATGGTACTATGTAATGTGGTCTTGCCACCGTTTGTCCTTGATGAAGCGCAAGCATCTTTGGTGAAAGCGTTCAAGTAATCTTAGTAGCTTTCTGTACACTACCCATGTCTCAGATCCACATAGAAAGGTTGAGAGAAAAACCGCCTGGTAAACACTGATTTTTGTAGGCAGGCAGAGTGATTTATTTCGCCAAACTCTCGCCTGGAGTCCAAAAGCACTACTGGCCATGTCCAGGCAGTCATTAACTTCCCTTGAAAGCGTGGCGTCATTTGATACTATACTTCCTAGATATGTGAAGTGGTCTACCACGTTACGGTGATCTTTGGGGCTGAGTAGGTTTTATTGGGTGACTTCTGGAACATGACTTCTGTTTTTTCGATGTTTATAGACAAACCAAAAGAGGCGGCAGCGTATGCAAATTCGTTGACCGCGATGTGGAGATCATGTTCATTGTGAGCTAGCAGGGCGCAATCATCGGCATAGAGAAGCTCCGTTATTACCATTTCTTTTGTTTTTTGTATACTGTATAAACATGCACATAAAAAGCCATTTTATCTCTATATTTGTTATTCTCGCCAATTTCTCTATCCAAAAACCCATAGCTAGTTGAGACAGTCTTCAATCTTACAGTGTAGTCTTACTAGAAATGTAGGTGTGAACGCGAGCTCTTTTCTTTTGAAAATGAAAATCTAGAGATCTACTTGTAACACTTACACAAATAATTGTAATACAAGTAACGTAACTACAACGTTTTTGTTTCAATCCACTCCTCCTTGATGAAGTCCACTCCTCCTTGATGAAATCCACTCCTCCTTGATGAAGTCCACTCCTCTTTGATGAAGTCCACTCCTCCTTGATGAAATCCACTCCTCCTTGATGAAGTCCACTCCTCCTTGATGAAGTCCACTCCTCCTTGATGAAGTCCACTCCTCCTTGATGAAGTCCACTCCTCCTTGATGAAATCCACTCCTCCTTGATGAAATCCACTCCTCCTTGATGAAGTCCACTCCTCCTTGATGAAGTCCACTCCTCCTTGATGAAATCCACTCCTCCTTGATGAAGTCCACTCCTCCTTGATGAAGTAAACTCCTCCTTGATGAAATCCACTCCTCCTTGATGAAGTCCACTCCTCCTTGATGAAGTCCACTCCTCCTTGATGAAATCCACTCCTCCTTGATGAAGTCCACTCCTCCTTGATGAAGTAAACTCCTCCTTGATGAAATCCACTCCTCCTTGATGAAGTCCACTCCTCCTTGATGAAGTCCACTCCTCTTTGATGAAGTCCACTCCTCCTTGATGAAGTCCACTCCTCCTTGATGAAGTCCACTCCTCCTTGATGAAGTCCACTCCTTGATGAAGTCCACTCCTCCTTGATGAAATCCTCTCCTCCTTGATGAAGTCCACTCCTCCTTGATGAAATCCACTCCTCCTTGATGAACTCCACTCCTCCTTCATGCATGAAAGTCTCTCAGTTATCATTCTATCTTTTTCTAATGTTTGCAAGGGGCAGGGGACATTTCAGTAAGCTCTGCATAATCGAGTTCTTGTATTAACACTTAAGGTCATGATTTCTAAATAAGATTGTGCGCCAAATGTTCGTACACATTAGCTATTTCAGAACAATACTGTTAAATGAAAGCTTTTCCTAGTAGCTTTGAAGACTTAACAAAGCGACTTTCTGTAAAAAAAAAAAAAGAGTTCACCCTTTAGAAGCTGGCAGCTTTGAAATGCAGTGCCACTTACTGATCTTTGTGGAGACAGCTTGCCGCCCAATGCGCCGCACAAGGATCTAAGTCTAAGTTTAAACTAAGGTAATTAATAAAAATAATGAACCTTTAATAATTTTAAATTAAAATATTTTTTTTTTAGGGAAATAGAGATTTGATGTAAGAAATATTCGGAGTCTTTTGGAATTTTGTTTTATAGGATGAAAGGCAAATTAAATATAAATAGACTTGGGGAATAATCTCCTGCCAAGATATGTTGAAATTAGCAAGTAACTTTCAAGAGAAGCATACCGAGTTATAATACCCACATAGAGTTAACTCTAAGTATTATGTTCCTATTATCAAAGACCGCTACTGTCTATATACATCTGATTTAAAACAATTCAAAATAGGCGTTACTAATTTCACCTTCAATTGCTAACCACCCACCGAGTTTTGTGTGCAACATAAACTCCATTGACTTTTATGTTGATATATGTATATATATATATATAAAAACTTGTCCAGTATTTTGTTGTTCTGTATGCTCTCTGGTCCTATGAGTGACTACTTCACTCTACTACAAAGTGCACAGTGACTACTTCACTCTGCTACAAAGTGCACCTAGTCTGTTGTATTGTTCATTAAGTTCTTTGTACACACAAATACAAGTTGAATACCAACATAGAACACATCAGACTGAGAAAACAAAACAGTTTATTACAAATATAAATAGTATGGACATGATTTCTAGGTAGCTCTAAGATTGATTTGTTCCAATCATGTTGAGATACTAAGACTAGTGAGAGCACAAACACATTGTAAGTCTATTTACAAATCTAGATAGAACAATGGAGAAACATGAGGTTTTCATTACTTTAGAAACATATAAGATATATATATATAGATAGATTTATATACATACACACAGATTTATTTATATATATAAATCCCTTGTATAGACAGCATACTGTGGATAATTTGTTCCAGCACATGTTTCTAGAAAGACATTCACCAGTTCATTTACCCTGTGTGTATGTGTGTGTATAAGCCTCAGTACGAAGATAAAAAAAAACTGTCCTATAATTCCTCTGTTCCTTAAAGTAAATTGTGTTACAATGTGAATCTCAATGTCTACATGATGCACATGCTCAACACTGGAAGTCAGCCCAGCTATTTCAGTCACACACTACCAGAGAGACTTCTATTGCTGATCTTGACATGACCCTATACACACTGGGTAGACACCCTCAGCTGGGAATCAACTGTCACTATACAACATGTGTAGAACCTCTTTTTTTTTTTTTTTAAATCAATAAATAGCTAATTTACATATCACTGAAAATGGAATCAAAACTATCAAAAAAAATGTTCAACTGAAAATTGAACCAAAATTGTTGAGGAAAAGTGTTATTATTATTGGGCTGTTTCAAACAATATTTGTACATTTTACAGTTAGGAAGTTCAAACATGTAGCTGCTAGTTCAGTCCACAATGAACTAGCACTGCACACACAACACAGCAGTAGAAATGTTTTCATACATTATAGCTATAGATGGAGGTCTTCTCAACACAAATTATTTGTACACAAACCTGTATCAGTGGAAACAGACTTACAGAACATGTCAATGCAAAAGATATTTATCAAATATCTGATTACTCACCAGAGATAAAGTTAAATAATATCAATTAAAAAAAAACAAAACTTTTTTGTTCCCAGTCTGTAAGATTAGTTGGAGGTTGCTTTTTCTAATGATCCAAGTGATTAATTTCACACAAATGTCCATGTCAATGAAAATAAAAATGGCATGAAATAATTGTCAAAAGATTTCTTGTTATTCTGAGGAGAGTACCTAACAGTTTGATGTTTACAAAACTTAGTTCAAACTAGATCATGTCAAATATTAGGAACAGAGAAATGGCCAAACCATCAGACCAAAAGCATATCAACAGCTACAATAAGTAAGAAACCATGCAGTAGTTTTGGTGAACAAGTAGGTCCAGTGAGAACAAAGAAGACATGTGTAATGCCTAAATAACAATAACTCAGACAAGAGCCTCCTCAAAACAGCAGAAAGAACAGGCAAGAATTTAATTTGACCCAATGTGATGAAAGGCAACTTTCTTTTTTTGTTGAGCTGAGAACAAAATATCATTAATAAACCCAAAGATGTCATTTCAAAGTGAAAGTAACAGTTAAATCTAAGTCAGTAGTTTATTGGGTATTAGAGAACAGGTTCTCATAAAATTCCTATATAGAAAAAAATTAATCACTATCTGGGTAGCAGTTTTGAAACATTACCATCAGATTGTTCCAGTAACTTGAGCAGAGCCTTTCATCTCATTGGTCAGATATGTATCTCAACACTTAACTCGCTCAACATAAAAACAAGCCAAAAAAACAACAACAAACCAACATAGATTCAAGGTTAACAGCCCCAAAGGTAACTCATGTTCAGTCAAGTGGGCAGTGTAAGCAGAGACCAATACACTTGACACCTATCATTTCAATTGGCTTCTACAGCGCAGTAGTCTATTACAATACAATAATTGTATGAAATTATCTAAAACCAACATATCATCCCTGACATTTGTATCTTATTGAACTATCTGTTCTACAAGTCATTCTCATCCACAGCAGCATTGAACAAACACAAGCCACTCAGAATTTCAGAGATCTAATTTTTTCATCAACTTGTAATTCACAACTTTCTTGGTTCTCTTCCCTTCTAGCTGCCATTGTGCGGACTCAAACTTGCTGTCAGTTGCTTCAGACTGCAGGAGAACAAGTAACAAGTTTCTTGAGTAAAAAAGATTTCTTAGATAAATGTTGTACACACATAAAATAGGAATATTGCTTACCATTCTATTTTTCACAGATTTAGGTAATTCCTCTGAACCTGACCACAGCTCTTCTCTTTTAGCTTGGAGCTGAGAACTGTCCTCAAATTCAACCTAAAAATTTAAATTTTGGAAAAAAAATAAAATTTTTAAGAGCTTTTTTAAAAATTAGAAATGGTTAATTCATATCATTATGAAAAGATACTTTTAAAGTAATGGTTACATAATAATTATAGTGTCAATTGATGGAAAGAAAGATTGAAAGAACTTTTTGTAAAAATTAAATTTTGGCATTTTCCAGACTAACCAATAATTGAAGAATTGACACAAACCTTACTTTTTAAAGTCAATATGATGAAGTAAGTACAGCTGATTACAAAAATGTCTCTTAAATTCACAGCAAGTACTATTATTATACTGGGTCTGATAACATTGAGGTCATCAGTTAAAAATGTTTGGAAATTAACTCATTGACTGCTTGACAATAACCACTAGATCAGGGCTTCTCAACCTGTGGGTCGCAACCCCCTGGGGGGGGGGGGGGGGGGGTCGATATCAAAATGTACATTGAAATGCATTCAAATATCATTCTGGTTAGTTTACTATAAAGAAAAAAAAATGTTTCTAAGGCTGTATGATTAAGCTAGTCTAGATGATCTGTTGAAGTATTGGTTTCCTAATTCATCAGATTTACAATGAACACAAAAACTTTAAATCAATGCAGAGATTTACTTTTTTATTTGCCTAGATCTACAACTTATTTAGTTCTATATCTAAGTAGTCTATAAAGCAGTTTTTTTGTTTTTTATTGTAGTCAACTAAAGTAAATCTAACTTTGATTTACATTTCAAAATTTAGCCTGTGGTCTATTTTTTCCTCCTAGAATTTAAATAGGTGACAGTAGAATTAATTACAATCATAGACTGAGAGTTTGATTGTACAATTACTAAAGCTTGTGATGTATAAGAATTTTGTTCTTTGGATTTTAAGAAAAGCCAGGTTTATCAAAATGTCATGACCTTTGAACTCAGCCTATCAAGAAATGAGATTACTTACTAGGGGTGCACCCCTAGTACTTACCGTATATAAATCCTGAACATTAACTTTTCGAAATGTTGCACCATACACATATCCATCGGTCCATTTGACAGAAACATGTTCCCCCTTCTCTGGGGGGCCATCTCTCACACAATCTCTGCCCTGTAACATAGTCAAGAGTTAAAAAATAAACCTATACTACAAATGCTTATTCAATATATAAAGAAACAAAGACTAGTATTTGATATTAGACTTTAAGATGTATTTTGTCTCATTCATAGGAATTCCAAACTCCAAGTAGATGTCAATCTTGGACAAAGAAAGTTGTCACTAGAACTAACTTTTGGACTAAGAAAGTTGTCACTAGAACTAACTTTTGGACTAAGAAAGTTGTCACTAGAACTAACTTTTGGACTAAGAAAGTTGTCACTAGAACTAACTTTTGGACTAAGAAAGTTGTCACTAGAACTAACTTTTGGACTAAGAAAGTTGTCACTAGAACTAACTTTTGGACTAAGAAAGTTGCCACTAGAACTAACTTTTGGACTAAGAAAGTTGTCATTACAACTCACCTCAATATCTTCAGCAAGCAAGTCTTCACTAAAGGAACCATCATCAAAGTCTACTTCATATAATCTCTTCTTGCAAACATCCACAATTTTAGCCCAGTAGAACCTTCTGTTTCTGTGCTTGGCAATAACCAGCTCTCCTTCCATCAGATCTTGGAGCTGCTCAAGGTGACGACCTTCTGCTTTGCTATGAGAGGTCACATGTTTCAGACAAGAGACATAAATAGGCACAGGCCAATCACTGATTTCAAACTTGGCACCAGCAGCAAAGCCACAGGTAACATGGAAGGATTTGGCACAGCGACCAAAAGAACATTGGACACATGCAGTTGGGTGATTGATATTGTCTGAAGTAACATCCGAGCACATACTACATTTCTAAACAAAAACAGAAAGGTTAATATTATTTAAAGAAATGAGATAAGCCATGTTGTGTGATGGCTAACAGGTTAGACTCAAAGGCTTTCTCTTAAAGCTAGAATTTAAAAATACTTCCCCTTTGTTGAATAACTTATGACTAAACAGTTGTTAAACAATACCAATGGTGACAGTACCCTGAACATGTCCAACACAAACAAGTGACTAACTTAAAACTCAAACTGTTTTGGGAAAAGATAGGGATCTATTATTGTATACAAGAATCAAATAAAATGCACTTCATAGAACAAAATAAAATGCACTTCATAGAACAAAATAAAATGCACTTCATAGAACAAAATAAAACGCACTTCATAGAACAAAATAAAATGCACTTCATAGAACAAAATAAAATGCACTTCATAGAACAAAATAAAACGCACTTCATAGAACAAAATAAAATGCACTTCATAGAACAAAATAAAATGCACTTCATAGAACAAAATAAAATGCACTTCATAGAACAAAATAAAATGCACTTCATAGAACAAAATAAAATGCACTTCATAGAACAAAATAAAATGCACTTCATAGAACAAAATAAAATTTAAAAAAAAAAACGAGAGAAGCTGAATTAAAAAACACTATTACATTTTAGTAAAGAAACAAGGTGGGAGGAATCCAAGCCTGCTTTTTTTTGTGCCATTATTAGAAACCCTATTTATAATTTTCCCAAGACAACTTCCCAAACTGACATTTATTCAGAGATGTAGATAATTAACAAATAGGATACAAAAAACAAGTAAAATAATTACACAGCTTGAATGAAACTAGAATAAATGCAACAAGACAATTGAGCCAACAAGACTAGAATAATAAAATGATTTGTTATACGAGTCTATAACTTCAAGTAGGAAAAAAGAAAGCCTCTGTAACTATTGTCAAGTTAGGAAAGCAGGGATGACACATCCTACACATTGTACAAGTCAAAGAACCTTGGTTGCAGACTTGGCTGTAGCAGCAGTTGAGATCAAAGTTTTAGCAACACAGTCTGGACAAATAGAATGAATGAAAATAAATCCTTTGAATACTGACCAGTTTGTATCTGGAGGCTGTAATCTGTGAACTATTTATAGGTGCTCTTTCTCTTATACTGACAAATGATGCCTCACTGATGACTAAGGTACAAATGATATGAGCCCAGTGGCCATCTGTAGTTGGCTTGAGGGCACCACCTCGTAAGCAACACAAATGACAAGCCTAAAAAAAAACAACCAGAGTGAATGGATCACAATGTTTGAGATAATGTTGCGAGTATAAAGTATTTCTATCACAAGAACAACTTACTATTTCTTCTGGTTTGTCTTGTTGACACACTGTACACGTCCAGTTCACACTTGATGTACATTTCAGTTGACCATAACAACCTGAAGCAAAAACAAGGAATTTTTTTTTTAACATGCAAAAAATGCTAATAAGCATATAGATCTGTTTGTCATGTCTAATAAATAAGTAGAATTTTGTTTCAAGCCAAATAGACAATTAGTTTACTCTTTTCAGAACTTTTGAAAAATAAAATAATTCAATTCAAAACCTGAAATTTGTTGCCTATCTTTAGTTTGGTAGTTATTTGATTTAGTATGTTTAAATTAAAGGAAAATGTATTGTTAAGATGCTGCTGCACTGTTTTTCTTTCATACTTGCTACATGTCCTAAATGTTTATCTCTTTCTGCTAATTGCTTGTTTTATTTTCTATTACCACCCAGTTTTTTTTTTTTTCTGTGGAGTTTTGAGTGCCCATGTTAAACTGGATGTAGCAATGGTTTCAGCCCTCTCTTCTAAACACATGGTCCCCAGTTAGGTTTGACATTCACATTCTATCATTTTATAGTTCTATTAGCTGTAACTTCTTCAGACACCCATCACAGGGAGGACACTAGAAGAGATGGAAAGCTTCACCTATCTTGGCAGTATCCTTGATAAACATGGAGGAACAGATACAGATATCAAAGCCTGCATTAGTAAAGCTGAAGAATACCAGAGAAATAAGCTCCACCAAGATGATGCTTTTCAACACCAATGTGAAGCCAATTCTACTATGAAGCTGAGACCTTGAGAACCACTAGGTATTCATCAATACCTGCCTCAGGAAAAGTCTTTGATGGATAGGCCACAACCTTTCACAGGTCTGCATCACCTGTATCCACATCACAAGAAAAGCCCTCACCTGGAACCCTGAAGGAAAGTGAAATACTAGATGCAGCTTGGGACAGTGGAAGAGACATGCCCAAAAACAAGATTCCTTGAGAAAACTGGTTGGTAGCCTATGCCCCAAATGGGACTACAGGAAGAGATAAGATTTGCTTTAAACTGCAGTTGCAGAACTTTATAATATAATATAAGCAAAAAAATTTTACTACTGTATTTTGATTATACTACAAATGCAGAAACATGTGCTCAAATCACTAAGGTATGTAAGAAAATAAGAATATATTTTATGTTGTTGCCATTTATGGTTTGATAACAAAATGTACACATTTATTCCTATCTACAATGAGATCAAATTTAATAACAGAATCCTTGTTGGTTCAGTTGTCAAGCTGCAACACAATTCCTGCTTGATGCTGATAAAAAATTTGCTTATGTATAAAGTCAAAATGAATTTTCTTCTTGTTCATGTTGTTAATAGCATGTAATTACTCAAAATCAAAGGTTGGATCAAGTTAAAAATAAAATATTTTTGTTAAATCTGAAGCTTACACTTGTTCTTTTTACAAAGCATCAAATCACCCTGGTATAAGATGTGTACATGTTATTTCTCCCACACCCAATCTTGGATAAAGCTAAAATTTTGCAATTTATTTTTTACCTGACAGCACAAGAATCAGTTTTTAAAAAAAATTACCAATTAGTTAATTAACTATAGGTAATTTATTATTTTGCTTGGTATGTCAAACAAGGGAAAGAACTAGTACTTGACTGAAGTGGTGGCAAAGCTGAATTTATTCCTTTATAGGTCTGAGTCTTAGTGAACACAACATGAAAAATAGGATGATACTATAAAAACAGTAGATAACTATACAATCTTCCATGTTCATAAGCTCTCCACTTGTAGAGTAGTTTTTGACAGAAGGCTTGAGCAATGAGTTCAATTCTGGTCATTCCCCCTTTTAAAACATTTTTATAAATGCTTTTTTATTTTTAGTATAGATCTATTACAAATTTAATTACATGACTGATTCAAACTAATTGATACTATGCTTAATATAACTTTTGTTGTTGTTTTTTTAAAGTGTTTTTTTTTACTGGCACTAAATTATTAAAATGTTCTTTTTGTTTTCTCTAAATTTATTTTGTTTCCAATATCTGTATTACCAATTCTGTTAATTTTTTGTGTGCAACACTAAGCAGGTCTAGTAGCTCCAAAACATTGTCAAAAATTTAAGCTTTACTTACTGGCATGGACACACACATGGCAGATGTGACACTGCAATAATGTGCTCAATCCATCAGCATCTAGTGGCGAGTAATCACAAAAGGGCTTTGTGTTGATGGCACTGATAGCAAAGGAAACCTCTGGTATCATTGGCAGGGATTTCTCAGGAAGTTCTTGTTCGCTTGTCTGGTCAAGTACATTGCTCGAATCACTATCAGTCTGTTAATAGTTTTTAATACAACGTGAAAAGCATGCCATTTATTTTTTAGTGAATTATTTCACCAGAATCTACTGTGATTGAAATTAATCTTCATAATTATTAATTCTTAGCCAAGAGTAAGTTTTATTATTTCATTGCCAGAATTGACTAATAAGAATAACCAACTTCAAAGAAAGGTAGAGAACACTTTTCAGATCTTGCGATCTATGAGGGCAGATGATGTAAAGCTCATGTTTCTGTAGCCAATTAACTAGGGTTTCATGTGGCCAGCACAAAGACTTTACTTTTCCAAATGATTGTCATGGACCCATTTGAGTTGGAAGTACTGAGTGCAACTATTAAATTCAAAATCCCAGTCTTCACCTGGATTAGAAATCAAGAGCCCTCAGTTCAGAAGCCAAGTGTTCCCCCCACCTTCAACAAAGTGAAGATGTACAGTTTTTAAATCCACTTGTCAACAGTCAAGAATATAAAGTATGGTACCTAGGTGCAACTCAACATAGACAAAAAAAAGCCAGTATAATGAATGACTTACATCCAGCCTCTGAAAGAGGGAGCAAATTGAACAATGTGGCTGTCTCCTTGATATCATCTTATTGTACTGTTGTATTGCTAACAAATTATGTGGCTCAAACTGCCAAATCTGATGTAAGGGATGTGCCCAGATTTCTAATTTTTTATCTGACTTAATATCACCTGTTAAATGTAAGAAAAAATGATAGTTTCCAAAGCTGATAACATTTTATCTGCACTGCAATGAGCTACATTATTTTGTCAATAAGTATGAACTAACCTAATCTAGATATGGACTAACCTAATCTAGATGCAGAAGTTGCTGAAGAAAATGAATTTCCCTGTGACTCTATAGTTTCTGCTGACTTATTCCTTGTGTCTTCATTGTTCTCACTATCTACATGTTGCTTCTCATTGTTATGTTCTTTTTTACTTTCTTTCTTTTTACGCTTCTGGGCAATCTTAAATATATATATATAAAAAAAATATTTGAATTGAAATATTAGTTTGAAGATCTGCTTGATGCCATAGCTGGTGTAACCACAAAAAAAAAAAGTATATTTTGTACCTCACTTTCGAGCTAAGACAGAGTTGTCTAACTGTAATTTATATGTTACTACCGTTGTCTTAACTTTTGACCTCCTAATTGATGATGCCAACATTGATTTGACTTCATTAAACCAAATTGATTTTTAGATTTATAAACTTTAATTTGTGTTTTATAAAAAAAAGCATGCATTCCCCTATAATTCGATACCAAATATAACATTTTCTGATAAACAAACAAAAACGTTATTGAAGTTTAATCCTACAGGAGAGTGAAATACAAATGAGCAAAATGAATAATTCTATCAAAATGAAGAAAATAATTTACGGAAAGAGTTAAATTTGAAGAAAAAAAAAGCCCTAACTCTTGTTTATATATATATATAAAACTTTTGTAGAGTGTGTACGTAGAGCACCTGCTTTGCATATATATATATATATATATATATATATATATATATATATATATATATATATATATATTTGACAGCACTTTTTAAACCAATAATATTACATTTTCTTTAAGGAGAATTTTAGGATTTGTAATGAAGAAAATGTTTCTGTTTCTCATTGGCTTTCATGTTTCAGTTGAGATCATCCACTTTAGAATAAACCTTCTTGCACCTTTGACCGATTTTTGCTAGCATTGTATTTGGTGGATTTAACTATGAAAGTAAAACATGCTCTTTTGTTCACTGGAAAATGTCTTGGCCAAGGTATTTTTGCTAGAATTTTTCTTAAGAGTTGCTAACTTCAACATCTAGAAAGTGTACACCATTTGGTTCAAGTCAAAGTAACTTAGAGAATCACATAAAAACATCCATAGCTTAACAGCCAGAATTCTTAAAATGGCCAATAAAATTCAACACAAACACTGTTTTAAGAGTAACTTAACTGCTCAAGTGCCCTTTCCGTAAAAACCATTCATTACTAATGTCTACATAATAATGCTTTAGCTACTTTTGTTTAGGCTCATTAAATTGAAAATCTTGTGAATCTCAATAGCACCAGTCAAATGTTAAGTGTTCAGAGAAAGGAGAGAAGGACATTGAATCAACAAATAATGGGATCAAATGTTATAATAAAATATATTATATTACAGTAAATATATAATGTATATTAACTTATAATAAAAGCATGTAATGTTCATTATAGTGTCATTATTATTTCATTGTTATTAAGTTACAACCTCTAGTGTATGTTTTAATAGTGCTGTGAACAATGCCCAATACAAAATAAACAAGACCATGAAAGCATATTGTACAGTAATAGCACATATCAACAAAAAATACAGTTATGTCAAATTCACAAGAAATATCCAAAAATTCAAAAATTTTCTATATCCAGCAAATTGAAATTTTGATTTGATTAATCCACAGCAGTTGCAAAAATTTTAGTTACCTATATAAAAATAGTTTTGTTTTTCAATACAAAATTCCTTTTGTTTTACTGCAAGGTAATGCTGAAATATGCTCATTTCTTCAAGGTGTGCAATGTAAACAGAGATGAGCAAAAGGACTACTTTTTAGAAATGAAAGAAAAAGAATGAAATATTTGAAGATCCACTAAGTAAAATAATTGTAAAAGATGCTTTATATTTATAAGTAACAAAGATCTGAAGCAGAACAAAATAAAACTACTAACTAGCCATGCTACTCAGGTCTTCATGTCAGACTGGTATTCAATGAAACAAAGAGGTAAAGAGACAACAGCCAAAAGAATACCAATTGGTAACAATGCAAGTTCATGCAACAATTAAACAAAGGTTTTCAACAATGAACCTAAAATCATAAACTGGGTGGAGTGGTCAGAATCACTTCTACCTGTTTACCTTTGCTCACACCCTGTTGATTTCCAGTCTGTTGAACAATGACTAGATGTGGTGGGGTGTTCCTCTCTTCTGTCATGCACTTTAGTGTCTTTTCATTGGTCAGGAGTGGAGGCTTTTGATTCCTTATAGTTGGTTTGAATGTATTGACTTTTTTCACTGGCTTTTTAGTATTAGACCTAACACTGACAAACTGACTGTCACTGGAAGGCAGAGCTAAGTTGATGGGAAAGGAAGGAATCAACCGTGATGTGCAGATTAGAGGCTGAGGAACTAACTGACGTGAAACTGGGCCAGACTGTAGACTAAAGAGAAGCTTAGAATTTGAAGACAAACATGATATAGAAATGCTCTTTGAATTAGATTGAAAGGAACTTAGTTCTGGCTGTGGCCTCACCTGAGCAGACAAACTGGATAGGTCTAAACATTGAGATTGACTGGAGGATTCAGAATTTGGTGAATCATCTATAGTTTGAGTATTCACATCTTTGACTTTACTGCATTTAGTTTTTTCAGACTCATGGAGATACTGAAGGGCATTGTCACTTTGTTCCAAGGCAGTTGTGTCACTGGTAGTGACTAAGGTGCTGCTTAAAGTCTCTTGATTATTTTTACTATCTTCAGTGTGATATGTTGATGGTAATGTTATAACTCCCGTACAGCTTCTCTGTGTGGTGTCACCAGAACTATAGAGTGTAAGGGTTGGCATTTTTTCACTGAGAGCTGGAGAAAGTGATGGTGGTCGAGACTGGGAATAAGTGGTTGTTGTATTTGTTAGCTCAGTGTTACCTTGTGTACAAAATAAGGATATTGGTTTTTGGGGTGTCAGAACTGGAGCTTGGTAAGTACAGTCTAACAACTGAGGAGACAAAGAGGGAGCATCATTAGGACAGTCCACTGTGTTGACCTGAAGAGGTGATAATCTTGACACCTGACTCACTAATGACTGCTGCCCAATGGGAAGAGTTGATACTATCTGATCACCTTTATTAGAGACTGTTAACACCTGATTCTGCTTACCAAGAGACACTGATGGTCCCACATTCTGTTCCCTAGAAGAAAACTGAAGCAAGGCTTCTGCTGCACTTATATTGCTTGCAGGTGGGTTTGCTTGAGCCATCTTTTCTTTTTTTTTCCTTGGACATTTTCTTTTGTCTACTATTTTGGCAGGACTTTTCAGAACTTGTTCAGACTGAGAAAAACTGAGAATTTGTTTACTTGTATCAAAGAGTGTATTATCTACAATCTTCTTGGCTGGTATTGAGTCAATCTGTTTCAATATTCCTGTGGTATTCTCTGTTACATTAGGTGTATTTGAATTTCTATGAAATATACTCATCTCAGGCCTTTTTAGTATGGAATAAAGTGAACTGCCTTGAGGTGTAACAATAGGTTTGATAGATAGCAAGTTTTTAGACTGATCATCTTTAGACAGATGCTGTTGAGGAAGCAGTTTCATGTCAGAAACAGTTGTTGAAGGTACAATGGTTACTTTAATTGGTTGTTGTAGCTGGTTTAGTAATAACGAAGACATATTAGATTCAGGAACATGTTTGTTGTGACTCAATACTGATGAAGGTGCATTTGGATGGTAAGCTGGCTTCACTATACTAAGTGGTGTGGAGTGAGAACTGTTTGGCTGCCTGATCTGATAAGCTGTAGGCCTGATAGTTATGTACGAAGTTCCTTGAGCATCACAAGGTAAGCTATTCATTCCTACTCTGTTGAAAACATGTGTTTGTGATGAAGTGGTTGGAACTAATCTGGGATAAAAGTACTGGGTCTGATTGGAAATGATATAATGCTGACTGACTCCAACAGGATTCATTGTTTTTCCCAAAGCCAAATGAGAATTAGAATTCAGCAAGCTATTTTGATTACTACTGACTAATTTCGAAGCAGTTCCAGTAATGCTTTGTGATGGGACTGTATTGTGAGCTGTTGGTGTTGACTTGAAAACTGTTGTTTCAAGAATATTATTGACTGTAACTTTAGGATCAGTTACACCTTCAGGTTTGTTTACCTGAATGGAACTGTCCAAGACCATTGATTTGCTAAAATTTACCTTAGCATTTAAAGGTAACAACTTTAAGGGTAAATTATCTTCTGACAAAGATAATTTAGGGCTTGAAGAAAACAAACTTTCTAAATGATTTCCCTTATTAGGATAATTTTGTGAACAGTGTGGTGAACTTTTCACTTGGCCCTCAATTACTGACACATTGTTTTCTTTAACTAGTTGATGTCCATTGTTTACAACCAAAGGTGTAGCTTGTATCTCATTTATGTAATTTGGCTGAATGTTGTACAATGATGCTTGTGTGGCCCCCACATGAAACTGCTTAGAACCAAGATTGACAACAGACGTATGACTGTTGATTGGTACTTGATGTCGTGTTTGAACATTTGTAGGAAAACGTGTTTGGGCAATGGTCACAGGCAGAACTGATGGTCTTGTGAGGACAACATTCAATGGATTAGTTGTTGATGAAAGGTAGGCTACACTTGCAGGAGCAGAGCCTTGTCTTATGTTAGGAACAGACAAAGGAAAAGTCATTGGCCGTGATGCTGGAACATGAAAGGGATGAATGACTGGTCTCGATTGAGTCAAGCTACTATGACTAACTATAGCAGAAGTAATAGTGCCTTGGTTTACAATAGATTGTGCCACTGTGGTATTACTCTGGCAACTGTTTTGGTTAGCAATCACTTGGCCTGGCTGTGATATCCCAGCAGAATTGAAACCAGCAGTTGTGTGAGTCATTTTGTTGATCACTGGAGAGTTTTCTACTACTGTTTTAACAGAACTAGTGTTGATGGTGGAACCACTCTGAGGTATGATTACATTGTGACTAGTGGTCCCCTCTAACTTTACTTGAGTAACTGTTGTTACTGGCTGTTTCACTTGAAATCCAGTCACTCCAGCATGAATGGCAGTCCAAATACAACTTTTCTTTTCAGGTTTTACATGGGACATGAAAGATGAAGTTGTCCCATCTCTTAGTGACAAAGATTTCAAATCTGTGTCCCGCCCTTTTACCTCATCTTCAACCAAAGGCTCTTCTTTTACTTTGGGCAGATCAGGCATTATTGTCTTCAAGAAGGCCTCTTGAAATGGAGACATCTTTTTGGGAGAAGGTATAACCTTTTGAAATGCTTTTGGTGGCTGAGGAAGCTTGAGATACTTTTCAATTATTTTTTTTTTAGACAATTCATTCAGTTTTGACTCATTCTTCTCCAGGGATTCTGAAGGAGTGTTATCTGTTTTAACACTAGGCTCATCAACAGATTGTAATGTATCAACTGGCATCTCAAGTGACTTTTTCATTTTGGATTTCTTCTTTGGTACTGGACAAACAACATCCGTTTCATTGAGTGCTTTAGATTTTTTGACAGATTTTGTTTTTACTTTGGCTCCAGATACATTTTCAGGCTTTGATTTGAACACCCCATTTGAATATTCAGCAACTTTCTCCATGCTAGACTTTGGGAAGTCATCTTTTAAAGGATGGCGTCTTGAATGTGCGGTGCCTGAGCTGTTTGCTTCAATTTTTTTCTTGGATCTGAAAAAAGGAAGGTTAATTTGTAGATTTCTTTTTAGAATATTCAGGTTTCAAGAGTGCCAGACTTTGTCCAAACTTGCTAACATTTTACAAAAGATATAAAAAATACTATTTAAATAAAAAGCTTATATTTAACATAGTTGAAGCAATAAGTTTGGATCAGTCATTTGTAATAGATCTAGACTAACAATAATAATTATGTGCGGTTACAAATAATTTTACCAATTGTTTCTGTAAAGGGTGGGGGAGAAAGAAGGGGTATCTGGGGGATGGCTTTCTAAATACATTTATATAAAATAAAAATGAACAACCTGAATTCGAAAACCCAGGGCTAAAGCCACCTCAAGCCAAAACACTAACCACTTACACAAAAATAGGATTGTTAATTTCAAACTTTCCTCTCTACTAAGTATAAAGGGGGCTAATTCAACTTACACTACCACCTCAGTCAAGTACAATTTCTTTTCCTTATTCAAGATACCTAACAAAATAATTACCAATAGTTAATTAACTAATTAGTTAATTTTTTAAAATTGATTCTTGTTCTGTCAGGTAAAAGAAATAAGTGTGCAAAATGTTCAACTTGATCCAAGGTTAGGTGTGGGAGATATAGCATGTATAAACTTTTGACCAGACTGACAGAGTGAGTTGATAGAAGCTTTGTAGAAAAGAAAACAGCAGCTAACCTATTATTAGATCTGTTACCATCTCTATGACCTTCAGGATGAGGTGCAATATCTTTTCCCTCCTTCCACAACTCATAACGGTCTGGCTGATATTTCTTCACAAAAATATCCATTGATATTTTGACTCCATCTCTACGGCATACACACTTTGAAAAACAACAAAAAAAAAAAGATTTTTAATTATTCAATTTGTTCATTTTTTAACTTTTTTTTATGACAAAAGTGTGAGTTGATAATGGGAACTAAAACATAACAATAAACAACAATGAGTTACAAATATAAAAAGTTCACCCTAACTTGTTACATGACATCAAACATTACACAATAAACAAAAATGAAGACAGACTAAAAAGTAATTCTGAATTACCTGCAGACATCTTTTACCATATTCAATCCATCTTTTTGTAGCAAAGTTTGTAGACTCAGCACAATTGTATCCATGGTTGTAACCAGCATGATAGCCATAAGGAAATGTAATCATGATCTCCCCAGCTTCTTGAGTAATCTGTTAAAAAAAAAATACTTTGAATATGTTTTAGCATAGCTTATAATATAACATATTAAGTAACTCCAACTGTCTATCTGTTGGCAGGATTCTTTTACATGTTCTTTTTACCACTTCCCATTCTCGGATCAAGTTGATCAAATTATTCAATGTTGATGACACCTCATACATCAATAAAAAAAAAATTAGTCCTAATTAATTGATTTGTTTTATGTAGAAAAGGGAAATGAATATTGCAGTATCGAAAAAATGGCTTTAATTGAGCAGTTCATTCCCTTATATAAGCCTTTTTTTTTCTTCAATATTTTTTAAACATTTTTGCTTGTTTGAATATCTTAACAGTAAAACTGTTAGACATTATTATATTCTGAAAACCACACAACCTACCTTATGTACTGGGATGGAATATTTCTTCAGGATAAATGGGGATATGAGAGACATTTTATGTCGCAAAAATGCTGGACATTCACTAAAACTTGTAGGGAAAAATCCTGTGGATTCAAAAAATTGTTTTTTCTAGCAATTATCATATTACAAAAGCTCTTGGCTATGTAAAAAAAAACAACAACACTATATCTAAATGCTCATTTTGATGAAAAGATCAGATCCACTAAAAGACAAAAACAAAATGTAAAAAAAAGTAATACATTTACCTTGAGCCAATCTTTCCAGCCTTTGACCATGCTCTGGAGGAATGGAGTACCATGACTTAGGAGCACCAAAATGGAGATAGTTGATACTATACAAATCCATGTCTTCTGTGTGCCAAGCAAATGTTGTTTTCCACATGCCAAAATAAAGATAAGCAGTGCAAACCCCTTCAATCTGGATGCCATAATCATTTTTCACATGATCCAATATGGTTCCTAAACGATTGATGTTCCAGTAATCTTGATCATCATCTGTAATAGATCCATTGATATCTGCTCCATAGATAGCAGCACCAAATGTAATATTTTTCCAATACTTCCTCTCAAGGTCTTCATAATCAAAGTGGTTTGGTGTGCGGTACCTGTGACCAAATAAAATAAAGAATTAAGAAGAGAAAAACATAAAAAAATAGAATAAAAAATAAACTAGGACTGCTTCAATAAAAATCAAAGAATACCTGGGAGAGTTAGCCATAGCTTCAAACTCTTTCACGTGCAGGGCTTTTTTCTGAACATTAAACTGTGTATAGAGACCTTGGTGTCCAGTAACAATTTGCTCAATGGGTGCAGGAATCATTAAGTCTATGTCATCATACCCATTTTTTCTGGGGACCCACTCTTTTGGAGGTATAATCTACAAAACAAAAAGTGTGTATGTTAAATCAACAAATGTATTACTTTGTTGTTAGTTTAGTACTTTTCTTTGGTATGCATTTGCATGATAAAACTAGAGGAGAAAGTTTAGGTACAATAAAGTTTTTAATTTCAAAAAGAGACATAAAAAAATGTGTGTCTGAACTCATTCAAATGACTTATTTTTCTTTGTCTTTAGCAATTATATATTTTTTTAATGGATATATATATATATATATATGAATTTAAACAATTTTGATTTTTACCTTTTAAATACAAAACAAAATATTAAAAACATGATCTTTTTTTCTCTCCCCCCCCCCTTCCCAATGCTTTACAGAACTATCAAAGGCTTAAAATGTTTGAAGAAAAATAAATTCTCCAAGCAAAGCTTTTATCTATTAGAAAACAAAATTAATCAAAGTTGTCTAATAATATACATGATATTTTAGATTGCAAACTTGAATTAATGTGTATAAACATAAACTGAATTTTAGGAAATATTGCACAGAACTCTGCTACTTTGTGATTTAACCCTACCAGTCTTAAGCCACTGAAACAAACTGTTCCCTATACCTGAGCATGAAATGAAAATCAATTTTTTTTGTATCAATCTATCTCTTACTGTATCTTCGAAGTACATGTAGTTTAATTACAATTGGTTGGTCATGTTTAGAAAAAGGTACACCATGCATAGAGCCATTTTGGGCATTACCAAAAAAGCAATACACACCGTCATGACTTTTGATAAAATAGTACATGTTTGTCACCTTATTATACCACCCTAATTTCATAATATGAATATACCTTTGCCAAACCCATCTTGTGAGCACCACATGATTCAATGTATTCAATATATTTATTGAAGTCTTTAAATTCTTCAAAAGTAGGTCTAAAAACCATTATTTTGTCTGGAGGAGCTGGGTCAGCCATGTTTCTAGCAGAAACTCTCCTTTAGAGATGACAATTTTCTGAAAGCAAAATATAGATAAATATATGTTTGGCATGAAATTCTCTCTCTCCCTATATATATATATATATTATATATAGGCAACAATAAAATATTTTTATTAAAAACTGTGCTTACCATGAACTAAAAACAGTTGATAATTCCTCTACTCCTCTATGCTCATTAGAGCCAACCTAAGTGACTTTTCAAGACAGGGACACCACTAGAGTGCTAGAATTTAAAAACAAATATATGAGGCTCCAAACAGCAGAGAGAACAAGCATATTCATACATAAGGTAATGGTAAAAATCAACAAAGAAAAATATTAAAAGTGAAATTCAAAAGAAGAACTGTCAAGTTATTTAGGCCTCTAAATTCCTATCAATCCTAGATAAGTCATGATCTAATAGTAAGACATATTTGCACTGGTAAGTATGTACCCAAGCAAGGATGCTGACCAGTAAAGCGCGAGGCTTCCGGACCCGTGGTCATGGGTTCGAATTGTGTTGAAGACTGGGATTTTTAATTTCAGGATCTTTGGGTGCCTTTGAGTTCACCCAGCTCTAATGGGTACCTGACACTGGTGGTTGGTCATTGTGCTGTCCACATGATATCCTCATTAACCACAGAAACAGATGAATTTTACATCATCTGCCCCATAGATCGCAAGGTCTGAAAGAGGAGCTTTTTTTAAAAGTATGCACTCATATAAAATTGTTCAAATTATGTTTAGGTTTTTAACATATTTATGAACATATAAGTAAAAGGGGCGGACTGACTATATAAACATGCCTGGTGAGCCAGTGGGTCACCAAACAGACCACTTTGAATTTGAATACCAATAAGTACCGTAAATATTATTGGCATTTTTTTTTTAACTTTCTTGGAAAAATTTACAGACTTAACGGTTTAATAGTAAACATATACTCTTGTAATAATAGAATCACCTATACCCATAAACCATGCTACCATTGATTTACAATCGTTTATATACACCTAGAAGTGATTTTTAAAAAAACACAAGTTTTATATTATGTATAGTCCTGTAGAAGTTAAGTGTGAACATTCTAGGCTGAATCTACAAGACGATGAACTTGTACATAAATTAATAAATAATTTCCCATTAAAATGGGGTAGAATATATACAATTTATTTAATCTATACATTCACTGTTTGTGAAATTGACTTGAAGACAGCATGTTCAGTCAAATGTTTATTATATTATTGAGTTGGTTTGTCGCAAGATCCCAGGATTTACACGCCAAAAAAATCGTTCACAAATCACTATTTTTTGTAGTTAGGAAAAGAGAAAGGTTTGGAGAGGAAGAATAATTGAGAGAAAAAAATGACAAATTACTGGAATTGTTCTCTGCTAAGAGATGCAGTAAAATTACTAATATCTTGGCCAGTTTAGTACAATTCAAATTGTTTCAAAATCATGTGAATAATAGGTATTTTATTCAAACGTATCAATGTTGCAATTGTACAGGTGTAATTGTTTGTACGAATTGGCCTGGATTCGAACACTGGGCTACACAATTTTGTTTCAGTTGTCTACATTCTAGGAATTAATATTATATATAGAATCTATATCTAGTCAATCTAGTAGACCTGTAAATACAATATATAAATAATCTAGAATTCTAGATCTATCCATCTAGATCTAATTCTAGACATAGATCTAGTTCTAGTTCATTGGTAGGTAAAGTCAATGTAGAATGTAGACTTTTACCAAAAATAGGTACTTGGATAAAAATTTCAAAATGATCATAATGCAATGGAACCTATTTCTTTAGATAGAGCTTGAGAAATGCTTTCCAATGATACCAAGTTTATATTGCTGAGTTAATTATGAAGGAAGTTATTAAATTTTTAGTTGCCAAAAAATAGCCTTCTTTAGCCTTTGTAAAGCAAAAAAACATCTGTGACCGAAACAACTGACGGTTGAACTTTAATTAACGGTATTATAAAAAGTCTTAAATATATGGGGTTGAAACTCCACACTCTTTTTCATTAACCTGTATTCTGTTCAAACAAATTCAAAAAATAAGACCAAGCAATAAAATCTTTGAAAAAAAGTGAATTAATATATATAGAAAAAAAAGCCTACGACAAATAAAAAAAATTACATGTGATTTTGTCATCATATGAGCCCAAAAAGCACAAATAAAACAAATCAGAGATCTGTAGTGTTTTATTTTGTTTAATCATAATTCTACTGTATAAAAATAGTTATTGATATGCATCAGATAGATAATTTTTATAAATTATAAATCAAAATAGCACTGCGCACTATAAGTTTAATAAATTTCATAAAAACAGTTTAAACTTTTTTGTAGAGCACTGGCAATTAATCATTTGAAAATGCCTGAATTTAAATGCTTTAAAAATTAGATTGTAAATGAAAAATTTCTTGCATCGGACAATAAAATAAAAAAGAAACCTTGCGATTTATTTAGAAGTTATTAAAAGATTTTTACTTAAATTTTTGTGCAGTAATAGCTTATCATTTTAAAAATATAAAGTGCAACGTTCGAGCAGCCCCGATTTTTCAAGAGGTTCGAACAGTTCACTTTTTATTGCTAAAACTTTTTTATTTGAATGTTTACCAAATTACTACTATATTGCTACTGCGCATGCACCTTTTTTCTTTACTTCCGACACATACTATTTCCTTTTCCTTGTAAAGGCTAAGTTCATGGTGAGGTCAAACTCAGGAGGTGTGGAGTTATTCTTTTTTACTACCCGGTAGTGAAGGAAATGGGTAATGGGCTTAAGGCTATTTTTAAGTCTGATTGCTCATCAGCTTAAAGAGACTATTTGAAGTTGTGAAGGGTGAGAAATGGTGCAATGGATGGTGTTCTTGCGCTGGAGTAAAAAGAAAATGACTTTATAGTAAAAATTAAATATTAAAACATGTTTTTAGATATATTTTCTTTGATCTGTTCGAACCTTCCATCAACCCGATCGAGCTTACTAACTGGGGAAAAATCCGCTCGAGGAAAAGTACGCTTGGCGATACTTACCCTACACCTCTTTGACTTCGTATTTAATTTTAACTAAGCCTAGTGATACATTAAATCCAATCTATTTTTATAGAAAAAAGGACGAGGAATTCGGAGATACTATCATTTTTTTTTATAGGTCAGACCGTTACGGTGCTATAAAAATCCAAACTTGAAAATTGCTGCCGGCGGGCTTAATGCGCTCGAACTTCGCACTTTACTATAGGTCAGTTTATCGAAGTACCTACCAATAATATTACATAGATGATAGATATAGTCACAGCGACTTATAACTTATAGTAATGGTCTATACTAGACTAGAAACTAAGACAGACTTACAATAGATTAATATTAATAGACAATAGATGTTAGAAGACTAGGCTGACATAGATCTATAAAAATAAATCTATATAGAGAGAGATTCTATATATAAAATATAGTCTTAAGTGACACTTAAGTCTAATTAAATACTTTTTGTAGATCTAGAATCTGGACTCTTGTATTATTGTAAAGATCTATACTCTATAGATCTAAATCTAGATCTCTAATTATAAATCTATACAGTATACTATTTATTACTAGAAGACTAGAATTAGTACAAGAATGTTTATGACTTTATATGTTAGAATACTTAGTTAACTTAGAATCATAATTTGTAATAACTAATAATAATAATTAAATAATATAATCATGAATTTAATTTAGAAATTGATAGGCATGAAATTTGATGAAAGATGATTGTAGAAGTAGAGTATTGTTAATTGTAGACTTGATGTGCAGAGACAGATTAATTAGATCTAGACTATTCTAGAACTAGATCTAAATAATCTAATCATATAAATGACTAGTATTTAGAACAAAATAAGAAATTTGTTCCCCCACCCCACCCCCAATTGTTTTCCCATTCCACATTTTATTTCCACAATAAAAGATGGCGTTACAAACTGACCTACTAACACAGTAGACACTACATATAGAATATAAATATTGTGAATGTCTATAGTCTATATAGATATTATATCTATGCTGAAGCATACGGAACATGATTAAATCTTATTAATAAAATTAGCACATGATTCTAACACGTTGATTTATTTGCCCTATACTAAGCATACAAGATCATGGAGATAATGATCTCAATAATACTGTAGTTACTGTGTTGCGAATGTCCACAAAAATCAGCCATTGCGTGTGTTGCAAAACACACGACAACCAGATCTAGGATTATTGAAAGAATATGGATCTTATACTCCAGAACAAGTTACTGCGGTTGTCGACCGGCATTCTGATGTAGCATTTTAAAGTAAAGATTAATTAGCATTAAGCACAATATTAAATACTAACTAGTATGTAGATCTGCTTGTATCGATTAATACAAACATAGGATAATCAATAAGTTGAATAAGTGAATAACACACAAAACACATTACTTTGAAGACTCAAGAACTATCCATGACAAACCGAAGCACTTCTAAAACCAAACAGTCAATAGTGCGCGATAAAAACTTTGCCTTTAAACATAATATGATTATAAACATATTACAATTGCAATGATTCTGTGTTGTTTGAAAAATAAAACTAAAATAGTTGTAAATTTGATTTCGTTTTGAACTTGAAATTTGTAAAGGAATAATATATTTTATCGCTACAGCGTATGAATACATGTGTAAAAAGTTGCTTGAATATTAATATCAATATACTGCCAACTAAAAAAAAGTCTATGCCTAGTAAATCTACATTTTGTTTTCACAAATTGAAATGAATGCTGAAGCACTAGGGACTTAAATTATTGAAACAGAGCAACCGAAATAAATTTTCCTTATCTATATAAATAATATTATAAAATTGATATATTCACAATTTAGTGTAGAAATCCACAAGCTCCATATTTACCATTTGTAAGCCTATTGACTTTTCGATATATTTAATTCCCAAACAAGTAAAACATGACTATATATAATTAGAAAAAAAAAAAGCTTATATTAAGTGTAATTGTATCAATTAGTTTAGATCAGTCATGTAATCATATCACATATGCATGATTGACCCAGAAATATAAATCTTTGCGATATAAATATTTTTACCAATTATTTTTGTTTTGCTTTTAGCTTTCTCAATGCGATATGAACCTAGAGCTATCACTTTTTTTATAATCTGGACCAGTTGTGATAGGGGGGAGGAAGAAGGGTCTCTTGGAGAACATTTAAATCAGTGATTCCCAAAGTGGTCTATATAGACCCCCAGGGGTCTACGAAGACTTCCAAGGGGTCTACGAAAGTGAAACAATAAATTGGGGGTATATGAGATGTCCACGGGGGGTTTACGATAATGGATTTCATTTAAAGCAGGTCTTGACTTTAATTTTCAGATCCTATTAATTTACTTAGGGGCCGTCCATAAAGTACGTCACGCTATTTTAGGCCATTTTTGACCCCCCCCTCCCCCCTGTCACAAAGTGTCACAAATCTCGGGACCCCCCCCCCCCTAAAGTACGTCACACTTTAAAAAAAATTTAATTAACAACTAATTAAAATTTAATCGAAAACTTAAAACGCACTTCACTATTAAACTGCCTTAAAATATAAATATTAAAAGAACTATCAGATTATTAAATGACTTTAATAGTAGAATAACTATTGTCAACAGTTGTCACAGTTATTCTTTGAAACAATAACCCAATCAATTGAATTTGAAAAAAAATTGCAAAAATTAGACTTGACAATTATATAATAAACATCAATTTATATCTGCTACCTTTTCATTTAAAATGGGTGAGGTCAACTTTTAGATAATCTTCCGATTATGGATTCTATTGACACAGGATAAGAAATAGATTAGCGAAACTTGACCTCAACCAGTGATTAAATAATAAAAATGATTAAATAATAAAAATGGAAACAAAACAATGTGACTAAAAAAAGGACTAGATTGACAAATTATGTGAGCAGCTCTTGTGCTATATTGAATATGTTTATATAGTGGGCCAGTGAATTATGTTTAATTAAAAAAATATTCACTAGACATCATCCATCCATGGTGAAGTGAAGTGTTCATCCATAGTTACGACTGGCATATATCTTTCCCCATCATCGTTTTCTGGAAGGATAATTGCAGACAGATCAACTTCATCCTCATCTAGCCACTCAACATCCTCTGAATGTGCATTTTCCATTCTGCCAATAATTGCCATGAGTTCTCTTTGCCTTCTAGCAGCGACTCTCAAAGGACGGATGCGTTTTATCTGAGTTGATTCTGGAAAATTTTGGGTTGGCACATTCTCCTGCGCCCGAGCTCTGTGTTGTCCTGTATGTTTCTTCAACATTGTTTGTGAGGCAAAGTATAAGTGACACACTTTGCAAATTCGATCAAGTAAGCTGGTCTGCAAAGATGGACAATAAAGATCATATGGTTGTACTTTAAAAACTCCTGTTGATCTGAGCATAATGTCATCAAATTTGAGAGTTTGTGCCACAAACAATGAAGGAAATTTATGAGCATCTGCATCTGCTCTTTCTGAAGCTCTGAGTCCATCAGTTGTTTGGTTGATTGGGATTGGAGGAGGAAAGAATCTCGAAGGTAAAACGTTGAAATATGAGCTCCGTACCTTGTCGCAACATTTTATGTCCTGACATTTCACAATTTGAGTGAAGTATTGGCTGGTGCGAACATGATTGTCAAACCATTCCTGATCCTTCGACATCAGTCCTGCTGCATCCAATTCAGATTTCTCAGGGTTGATATACTCTGCAACGGTTGGAAATTGGTCAACAATCACATGCGACCAGATTTCAGCTAAAGTTTCACCTGCAAACTTGAAGTTTTTTCTTTCCAAATCGTCATTGATTGTTCTGCCCTGCGAATCAAGGTGACTGCCATAATGTTCATTTGGCAATATGACACCAGACAGTTCTCTGCTCAGTGGAGCCATTCGACGTTCCACGCGATTAAAAGCACTTCTTCCCGGTGCATTCGTTGCAAGGAATAAGGCATCAAGATTATTTTTAACGAAGTGATGGATTGCAACTTCAATTACTTTTTGATAGCGAGGATTTTCATCTGGCCCTCCATCCACTGTAAAAACAACAATAGGTTTTATCACATTGTCTCTTTTATCTTTTGTTATTTCATCGAATTCATCCAAATCCAATAGTCTTTCGAAGTCTAAGCCATGAGCAAAAGCAGTGGATGACGAATGCTTCCCTGATCGTATTGCTATGTATGTTGGACCTGAATAGCTTACAACTTCCGGTTTTCCTAGTCCATTTTTTTCAATGCGAATTCCAGCATAAACAGATGGAATAAGTTTGTGTTTAGCTGCAACAACCCAATCGTGGTCTGGTAAACTGACACGATATTCCACATGCATTAGCAATGGTGCTTGTTTATTTGCTGCGGTCAATCCTATTGGAACACGTGCTTTATCATCCTGGCTAATGAAGCACACTTCGTTAGGTCCGAGCACTGATGATAATTCCTCTAAATGTCTCAATGTGGCTGTGCAGAACTTTCCATCCATGTGTTTGGAGTGGGAATCGCTCTGAGATCGAATTAACTTGACTGGTACTGTGGAAACGTGTCTTTTCCCTTCTATTGTTGAACTTCGTCTTGGCAACAATCGAGTGTAAACGGTGCTCCGGCTGACATGGAATCCATAAGTGTTAAGTTGCTCAGTTAATTGGTCTAATGTTCTAATACTTCTGTATATGTCACTTTGTCGTTTTTCATGTGCAGCCGACCCATGTAAAGCGATGTCGACAATTGCTTTGAGAAACAATGGTTGATCACTTTCTATTGCAGGACGACCAGTTTTTTCTCTTATTTTCAAAACATTGCTCAGTTCAGGGTTCTCTGCACATATTTTTGCCAATGTTTCTTTCTTTCTCAACCTGGCTTTTTGCTGTCTTTCTTGTTCCCTTTGTTTCTTACTCAATTCCGTCTCCAATTCATCTAATTTTCTCTTCTTTGCCAAAAGTTCTGTTTCTTGATCTTTTGTGATAAGACCTGTGTCTTTTCTTTTATATAAGCCAACCATGTCACTTTTTATCAAGTCAATTTCAACTTTGAGTTCATCTTGAACTTTTGTCTTATATTTTTTGACATCTTCAGTCTTGAATGTAGATGGTTTGCTTTCGACACTTCCACTTGCATGTTCCTCAACAAGTGGTGATTTTGTTGGAACGTCTGGCACAGTTGATGTTTGAGGCTTTAATAAAGCGTCGGGTTTCATTGCTTGTTTCGCCCAGAAAGTCATTAACGTTCCTTTTTTCTGCTTTGCAATTGCATCATATTCTTTTAAAAGTGATTCTACTTTCTCAGATACATTATCATCAGACTTTATTCTTTTCCATATCTCATTTACTTGTTTTTGGCAATCTGCTTTACTCGTGGTTGAGTGTGCTTTAACATAAGCATTATAAAGTGATGTATACAAGTTTCCTTTCTCCATCTTTACACGAGATTTTTCTAATTTAATCTGAACAATAGTAATTAATATCTGAAAATAAATATTATCAAAGTCACTTTATATTAATAATTACAATAGCATCAAGTAATTATAATATATATAATATAATTGTAGCCGAGTGGTGGCTATGAATTGTTATATTTAGATATAATGGACAAAAAAAGTAACGACATAAAACTCCGCCGGAGAGTAAAAGTAGTTGACGGAGAAATAATTGAAAAAAACTCCGCCGGAGAGTAAAAGAAGTTGATGGAGAAATAATCGTAAAAACAAATTTTTCCGGAGGGTAAAAGTAAAAATAATGGACAAAAACTCCGCCGGAGAATAAAATTAGTTGACGTAACGATAACAAACTCCGTCCGGAAAACTCCGTCATTTAGTAGGACTCCATTAAATGATCATGTACTGGTATTTATCATATATTTTAAAGAAACTGAGTATAATTGTTTTTAAGTTCATGATAATAATGATTATATTATACAAATATTACCTCTGAATCCTAAATATTTTGTATTATAATACAAATTCCGAATTTCTTGATCAGTGATATAATTATGCAGCAGACAACAAAGAAATAAAACCACTTCCGGTAAGGCTACCGTCACATAAAACAAGGCTTCGCAACAGTATATACTAGCGCTCCTAACTAGCATGAGGAATTGGGAACAACACATTGAAAGATACGCATTTCATGCTATTTTGACATAAAACAAATTCAAGTGTTTCACAAAATTTTTGAAAGTTATTTTTGAAACTATTAGTTTTACTAAAAAAATAAAAAATAAAATTAGTAATAAAATTAAAAATATATAAAATGTGACGTCACACTTGGCCTGACCCCCCCCCCTCCCCCCTGTCACAAACTGTCACACTTTCTTACACCCCCTCCCCCCCTTGGAGCGTGACGTACTTTATGGACGGCCCCTTATTTCATTCACGAATATATGATTTGTACTTTATTAATCCTTAAATATTCCTGCTAATCAAAAGAAAATTGTATTTAATTTCAATACCGATTTAATAGCTTAATTGTGTCAAAATTTGACTAATGCTTAAAAAAAATAAATATTTAAAATTTATTGATAATCGGGATTCAGTTCTTTCTTGTCAACTAAGCGGTTGGTTGATTAAGTGACAAAGTATTTACGTTGGATTCCCTCTGCAGGGTCATTTGAGATGATGCCATCTTGACAAAAAAGGTAAAGGTTTAAACAACTTTCGAACTCTCAAAGATAAAAATGAATTATTTGACACAAACCTACATCTGATATTATTTAACGAATTTCTTTAAGCAACAATACAGTTCAAGGGCACATCGGTGGTATGAGTTATAACACTAAAAGCTTCTTGTGCTTACGGAATTCTTTGCAAATGACATATACAGTTTGGGATCAGCCGTGTCGAAGGCTCTGACTGGGTGTAGCGCTGTGTGGCTGCAAACTGCCTAAAAGTCGCCGTGTTGGGGTATAGTTGCACGGCAGCAGAGGTTTGAATTCAGTTGTTCTTCTGCTCGGTGGGTTGCAAGTGAAGGCTAATGAGTCCCTCCTGACAAAGCTTAGTGGTTTAGGCGCCAGTTACTCGCCTTGGCCCTTTCTCCTGTAAATGAAAACACTTCCGCGGACCACCCAATGTTTGAACCAGACGTGAAAGATCAAGAAATACACGAGACACTGCTCTTTGCGAAAACGTTTACAATGATACTTAAGGCAAATTTATAAATTAATTAATATTCAATGATTGTAAGACTACTTCATAGAACAATACATTTCTAAATGAAACATGATACCCGTAGCATAGAATGACGAAACTGCTCAACAAGCCCAGACATTTCCAGTGTGTTTGGAGATTCCAGTAATATATATTAATTTTAATTTTACCAATAAAAAAGATCTTTCTAAGTTTAAATGTAGCTTTAAATTACTTTTTCATTCTTGGACTCACTACAGTTAGAAATAAGTTTTTACAAAATTTAGTTGGTGAATTTGCAAAAATGCAATTTATAAGTTAAGCAGAGGGTCTACCGTAATCCAGAAAACATGGCAAGGGGTCTACGAGACAAAAAAGTTTGGGAACCACTGATTTAAATAGTCGTTTTTAAATGTACAAACAATTTTCACTCAGGGATCAAGAGTCCTCAAGGGGACTAATATATTCAACTTGTAAAACCACATCTGTCAAGTACGATTTCTTTCCCTTGTTCAAGATACTAAACAAAATAATCAATAACCAGAAGGTAATTAACTAATTTTCTTTTCATTGATTCTTGTGTTGTCAGCTAAAGGAAATAATTATATAGGCTAGTTCAACATGGGCGTAGCCGGGGAAGGGGTTGGGGGAGTGGAACTTTGTGACTGATTTTTAGCGGCCCCCGAAAGTGGTATATAGTTCCTCCATCGTGGTTCGATGATGACCACTTTGTCATCCATTGGGCTGAGGGCTTTACACTGGGGTTTTATGCCTCCTCGTGTGGCTGGTAAGACCTATGTGAGCCCGGAATGTTCGGCCGCACACTGGGCGTTTTTCTTCTGCCAGCGTTGTTCTTTTTTCCTCAGCAACCTGTGCGTCACTTTTCACAGCGCTACGCCATGATGCTCTGTCATGTGCCTCTGTCTCCAAGGTGCCTGGGTTTATGCTGAACGCCTTCAGAGAAGCTTTGAGGGTGTCCCTGAAGCGCTTTCTTTGACCACCTTGCGAGCGATTTCCTTCGCTTAGTTGGCCATACAACAGTCGTTTAGGATGCGGTGGTCTTCCATTCTGTA
Source organism: Biomphalaria sudanica (assembly GCA_036873155.1). Classification (NCBI taxonomy): domain Eukaryota; kingdom Metazoa; phylum Mollusca; class Gastropoda; family Planorbidae; genus Biomphalaria; species Biomphalaria sudanica. The sequence goes on along the minus strand of JAZGLO010006571.1, from coordinate 337,016 downwards.
GACGTGACATGCCCATCGCAGCTGGAACTGCATCAGGATTGTGTGGATGCTTTGCAGACACGCGCTTCGAAGGACTTCTGTATCTGGTATTTTGTCTTGCCATTTGCCATTTAGTAATTTTCTCAAACATGTCATGTGGAAGTGGTTCAGTTTCTTTGCATGTTTACTGTACACTGTCCATGTTTCTGAGGCATAGAGCAATGTAGGGAGGATGACGGCTCTATAGACCCCTAGCTTTGTGTTTGTGGTGATACCACGTCTGTTCCAGACATTTTTAGACAGTCTGCCATAGGATGCACTGGCCTTGGCGATACGCAGGTCGATTTCACTATCGATATAGACTCCGAAAGGGGAAAAGACGCTGTCAGTTTTGTGTGGGATGTCTGTCCATCCGTCCCGTTTAGAGCTCGTAAACTAGAAAAGATATTGAAAATCCGACATCATGATATTTTAGACCTTTGAAAGTTCTGATGAAACGGCTTCTTTTCTGATAGCGAAAATTTTAATTTTTAAAATCAACTATGCAAGCAGTTTTTTCATAAAAATACACCATTTTTACAACTATTATTAGTAAAAACACGGGAGGCTATTTAGTAAGGGAGATGACTATTTACCATATTTTTATATGATTATCATTTGATAGGCCAGGTTCACATCTAACTTCACCTTTCCCTTGGTCTGTTGGATCGTTGGGGCACCACATAAGATCTGTCAACCTACTCTCTCCATTCCTCTCGTCATTTGCCTTTGATAGAATTTCAATCTGATACTTCTTCTGAAAATATTGAAACCTGCCTTTTTACCTGCCTGGGTGGACCGTTTCGGGGGCCGATTTTGAGTTTGTGTTTCCACACAAACTGTCCCAGTAACCTTGTTTGCTTTCATTTTGTTTATTTTATGTGAGATTTTAATATTGAACCATCACTTTCCTCAGCGAGTCAAAGGGGAATTTGATTTTAGAACCCTCTCTGAATTTATTTTTTTTTACGATAAAACCCAATCTTCAGTATAAGACTAAAGCATACATCTGTCATAAGATTCTATGAGCGTTTAAAACCCCCACCATGGGGCTTTATGTTTAAACCCCATCCAGAGGGTTTTGAGTTTAAAACCCCTCGCCAGTGGTGTTTGAAGCTAAAAACCAACTCTTCAATATTAAAAGAAAAAAAAAAGCAAATTACTCAAAATTCTATGAGCGTTTAAATTTAAACCCCCTCCTCCAGAGGGCTTTAAGTTTAAAACCCCTCCAGATGAACTGATTGTGTCGAAGTATATGTTTCAGTGGAGCCTGGTCCAACGGATGAGATGAAATACATACATTTTGCAATTAATACAGAACAAAACAATGATACGTTTTTATTGTGGGAAAGTTTACTCTGAAATAAATTATTTGCGATCACGATTAGCTAACTGGGCGTGTGAAATCAATGTAATTGACGCCTCTGAAATACAGGGCTAATATTTAGAATATTTTATCATGCACGACTAGATAGACACATAGATACGCGTATGGCGTAATTATCTTCTCCTTTGAATTAGCCTAACGTCTGCAATTTATAAAATAAGATACTTGGTTGAATAATATTTAGGCTTTAAAATATTTACCCAAAAGTTATATATTTTTCAGTGCTTATTTTGTTTGTACTATGAATCAATGAATCATGCCTCTTCTCACGGTTGTAAGTGTGATTCCCCTTATTTCAATTATATCTGACCCTTTAATGGAGCAATCACATTTCCTAGAGAAATTCTAAACTTTGCAGCTACGACACATTATCATGTTTTCTAACGAGAAAGCACTGCAAGGGTAGAGAACTAGTGATTTTTTTTTCTCTACTTGTCCCTCAACACAAAAGATGTTCTAGACGTAGAAAAAAACTGCCTCAGAACTATTGCTTACGTCCATTTAGCTGGATCTAACGTCCATATATGTATTAAGTCCATATATGCATTGCATATGTCAATATATGTATTGATTACGTCCATATATGTATTGCATATGTCCATATATGTATCGATTACGTCCATATATGTATCACCTACGTCCATATATGTATTGCTTACGTCCATATATGTATTGTTTACGTCCATATATGTATTGCTTACGTCCATAAAGCTAGATCTTACGTCCATATAGCTAGATCTTACGTCCATATATGTATTGCTTACGTCCATATATGTATTGCTTACGTCCATATTGCTAGACGTTACGTCCATATATATATATTGCTTACGTCCATATAGCTAGATCTTACGTCCATATATGTATTGCTTACGTCCATATAGCTAGATGTCACGTCCATATTTGTATTGCTTACGTCCATATAGCTAGATGTTACGTCCATATATGTATTGCTTACGTCCATATAGCTAGATCTTACGTCCATATATCTATTGCTAACGTCCATATAGCTAGATCTTACGTCCATATATGTATTGCTTACGTCCATATATCTATCGCATACGTCCAAATATGTATCGCTTACGTCCATATATGTATCGATAACGTCCATACATGTATAGATTACGTCCATATAGCTAGATGTTACGTCCATATATGTATCGCTTACGTCCATATAGCTAGATGTTACGTCCATATATGTATTGTTTACATCCATACATCTATCGCCTACGCCCACATATGTATCGCTTACGTCCATATATCTTCCGCTTACGTCCATATATCTATTGCTTACGTCCATATATCTACCGCTATTGTCCATATATCTATTGCCTCCGTCCATATATCTATTGGTTACGTCCATATAGCTAGATCTTACGTCCATATATGTATTGCTTACGTCCATATACCTATCGCATACGTCCATATATGTATTGCTTACGTCCATATATCTATCGCATAAATTCATATATGTATTGCTTACGTCCATATAGCTAGATCTTACGTTCATATATCTATCGCTTACGTCCATATAGCTAGATCTTACGTCCATTTATCTATTGCTTACGTCCATATAGCTAGATGTTACGTCCATATATGTATTGCTTACGTCCATATAGCGAGATGTTACGTCCATATATCTATTGCTAACGTCCATAAAGCTAGATGTTACGTCCATATATCTATTGCTAACGTCCATATAGTTAGATGTTACGTCCATATATGTATTGCTTACGTCCATATAACTAGATCATACGTCCATACATGAATTGCTTACGTCCATATATCTATTGTTTACGTCCATATATCTATTGCTTACGTCCATATAGCTAGATCTTACGTCCATATATGTATCGCTTACGTCCATTTATCTATTGCTTACGCCCATATAGCTAGATGTTACGTCCATACATGTATTGCTTACGTCCATATATCTATTGATTACGTCCATATAGCTAGATCTTACGTTCATATATCTATCGCTTACGTCCATATAGCTAGATGTTACGTCCATTTATCTATTGCTTACGTCCATATAGCTAGATGTTACGTCCATATATCTATTGCTTATGTCCATATAGGTAGATCTTACGTTCATATATCTATTGCTTACGTCCATATAGCTAGATGTTACGTCCATATATGTATCGCTTACGTCCATATATGTATTGCTGACGTCCATATATCTATCGCTTACGTTCATATATATATATCACTTACGTCCATATATGTATTGCTTACGTCCATATATCTATCGCATAAGTCCATATATGTATTTCTTACGTCCATATAGCTAGATCTTACGTCCATATATCTATCGCTTACGTCCATATATGTATTGCTTACGTCCATATAGCTAGATCTTATGTCCATATATCTATTGCTTACGTCCATATAGCTAGATCTTACGTCCATATAAGTAGATCTTACGTCCATATATCTATTGCTTACGTCCATATAGCTAGATCTTACGTCCATATATCTATTGCTTACGTACATATAGCTAGATCTTACATGCTTCATGGTTAGTTTTGTGTTGGAAAATGGGGGTGGGGTGGAAAGAGAAAATAATTACTAGCTACATTTAATTTTTTTCTAAATTGGCCTCTAAAGATTTACTCTGCACTTTACACTTGAATCTGGTAGAAAAAATGTACAAGTATGCATATATTGGCACACTTTGCAATGTATCACACTATCAGAATTATTGACATTTTCACGCAAAGTAATTCTATCTTTGCAAATAAATAGGTAACTTTTTAGTACTGGGAATAGTCTAGTTAAAAATTACCCTACACTGACCTAGAGGAACTGGGAATAGTTAAAAATGATATTAGAATGACCTAGAGGGACAGCCAACAGAAATGTTGAAAGTGACAAGTGACAAGTTATCTTAGAAAAACCAAGAAGTTTCTTGGGAAAATGCACATGTAAGTTAACTGGAGACACTAAAACGTTTACTGTGAGTCACTCAATTTTATCACAGCAATACTTATTATGTATTAATTTCATCCTTTATTATTTCCCCTCCATACTCCACCTTTTCCTCTTATCACTAGACTAATTCTACCACATTGACAACCACGTGACCATGTTCCTTTGCTTATCTCCCCTTATTTTAGCACAAATGTCAAACCACATTTGCGACTCACCAGTTTGCCCATCTGGGCAAGCCTCCATTATTCTAGTCTAGTGATCCTATGTATCGACATTGTTGACTTGATCACTGGCGCAAGACGATCTGAGCTCCTTTCATCTTACGAGACAGCCAGTCTGTCCTCTCCCCTTTGTCACGCTTGACCTCTAGCCAGGTGTTCTTAATACCTCAATTAGCAAATGAGTGGGCAGCGGTAATCTTGACCGGGTGTCTCATTATCTATCTTGACCTATCACATGCTTTCCTGCCCAATCCCTATTTCCGGACAAGCGGCATATAAGTTCAAACCTCTTCTATCGCGGGAAGTCGCTCAATTTTATTTCCCTTTTTTAATTAAATTTATTAAACTAATTTACACCAATGCCAACAGTAGACTAATAATCAACCATTCTCTAAGCCAACCCTTTCCAATTCAAAGATCTGTTAGACAGGGCTGTCCTTTATCCCCCTTTTTATATATCCTTTGTATAGAACCTTTTCTAGAATCTATTAGGTCAGATCCTTCTATCAAAGGAACAAAAATCCCGGGACCCATCCCGGTAGCCAAAGTCAAGGCATATGCCGACGACACAACTTTTTTTCCCTCCCCTGAAAAGGATATTAATAACATAGTTAAAAAGTTTACTCTTTTTGGCCATGCCAGTGGATCAAAAATTAACATAAATAAATCCTCAAAAATGGGTGTAGGGAGGTGGACATTTAAGGAAAAATATTCATTGAAACTTGTAAACAGAATTAAAATATGTGGTATAGAATACAATAGTAACCCTTTTTTGTTCTGTGAAGACCAGTGGAAAAATATTATTATTAAGGCATCCAATATAGTTAACATGTACAAGCATACAAGTTCTACCATCTTTGGTAGAGCCATTCTAATAAACAATTTAGTCATCCCAAAGATAGTCTATCTAGCCAATATTATAGAACCTCCAACAAAATACATATTTCAATTAAATAACATAATTAGAAGTTTCATCTTCAAAAATACACTTAAAAACATCAAACATACTACAATCATTCAAAACAAAGAGGATGGGGGGATCAATTTACAAGACATCAAAACTAAAATATGTGCACTCAGATTAAAATTCATAGGTCAAGTAGCTAAGAATCCAAAGGATTTTCCCTTTACAATATATTATTATGGTTTGAGATTAAGCAATTTAATCCCAATACAAAACAACACTCCACACTATTTTGGTACAAACTTACATCCTTTTTATAGATCCATTTCAAGAACTCTTCCTGGCAATGAACCCTTAATACACAAGAAATATAAAGAAATATACACAACATTAAAAAAACAGTTACAAGAAAATTTAGCCATGAGGATTAAATGGGGAAAAGATTTAAATATAACAGATTTTAAAGACACTTTTACTAATCTTCATAACAAACACATTGCAACAAAGGCTAAAGAAATATCTTACAGACTCATCTTTGGGATGACTCCATTTTCAAAAAAAAAACCTGATGTAAAATTTTGTAAAATTTGTCAATCTGTTAATGGTGATAATGAAAAGCATTTATATTTAGAATGTTCGGTATTTAGTAATGTCAGAAATACTGTAAGAGTGTTATTGGAAGGAAATTGTGAAACCTATGTGAATATTAATTTATCTATCCTCTTAAATAAGTTGCCTAAAGCCAAACACAAAATGATACAAAATTTCAATTTAATAATTGTATCAGAATACAGAAACTTAGTATGGAACAGTAGACTTAAAGCTATGTTTTAAAATGTCAATTTTAACCCTAATGATTTAGACACAATATATAGAAATATAGTTGATTTTAAAATTAAACACTATAAAGGCTAACCCCAAATGTATTTTTACTATGATCCATTGTATGTACATATGTTATATATATATATATATATATTTTTTTTCTTTCCTTTATTTTCTTTACATGTACTGGAAGGTTACATTTGTAATCTAAATTATCAATTTACAAAGTCTGTTTAAACAATGAAGAAAACAAGTTTGAATGTATGGGTGTGTGTGTTTTATATTTAAAATATGCATGTGTATGTATCTAATACACCAATTATTCGCTTTAAAAATTATAACTTCTAAAAATTACCTGTAAACTATTTATTTATTTTCTTTCAACAAGAGAGACAATTAGGACTGGAAGATGCAAGGTGAAACTTCTTTTGATTACATCCCTTTGACCAGATCAACAAAATTTCAAGACAACCCAAACGGGACCGGATTTCATGAAAATGAACCAAATGGACTACTAAATTGTTTCAAAAACAAAGCAGAAACGGAAAAAGAGAGAGAAAAAAAAAAAAAAAAGAAAGAACACTATTACAATAAATAATAATAATAAAAAAAATAAAATAAAGATAATCTAAAAATGAGTTATATTCCAAAATGAAATAACTTTTAAGCTCTTCATGCACATACCTACTTAGAGCTCTGTACTTTTATAGAAACCAAATTACTTCATTATATGTACATTTTTGTAACTCTAGCAGACCCCAAAGAATCCTAGGGATATAGGATGAGGGTCCTTTGTCTTAGGTTCTTAAGGGAAAAATTGTTGCAAAAATAATATAAATAAAAATGAATTTTAATAACTCATAAATCTTTATACAAACAAAAATTAAAAAAAATAATAATCAAGAAATTATTTTTGGCAATACTCATTTGAAGGAACATTTTCAAACATTTCTTGTGAATGTCTTCCAGACCCTTGGTGTAGTCAACTTCTGGACATTAACTGTCACCATTCTCTGGACCTTTGCTGTCACCTTTTTCTGGACCATTGCTGAATCATTCTATTGGACTTCTGCTGTCATCATTTTCTGGACCCCTTGCTGTCACCATTTTATGGATCTTCACTGCAGCCTACTCTGCGATCATACTGAAAATCCTGGAATATGACTTTGATAAGATGTTTTCAATGAAATTTTCCTTGTATTATTTTAAATTTAGAACAATGTTTTGTGTGTCTTCTTTTGAATTAAAAAAAAAAAAAAAAAAAGCCCAATAAAGAGGCCAAGAGCCCAAAAAAGAGGCAACGCCCAAAAAAGAGGCAAAGAAAAGAGGCAAAGCCCAAGGATTCCTAGGATGTACTAAGCTCGACAACTGTAGTCAAAAGCTGAGGTATCCTAAAAAAAAAAAAAAAAAAAAAAAAAAATCAATTTTATTTCTCATTTACAGATTTAAAAAAAAATTTACAGATTCCATTCATTGTGCTCCCTTATTTTTATCCTCTTCACTTGGACCTTGTGCCTGATTGCGACTACCTACTGCAGGTTCCGAATCCTTGATCCCTCCCAGCTACCATATCTGAATTCCCGTCAGCCCTTCTGGCTCAATACAACGACTTCCTGAACTCCAGTTCCTGCTGAACCCAACCTTAACCCCGTAGCTGGAGAAAGGAACCTTTGCATCAGCGAAAACTGAGTACAAAGTCTGAAGTCAATTCTCAGCAGCCGCAGCCTGCCTAATCATCGTTGATTTTGCCCCAGCCCGCTGTGCCACTCCCACTCCGAGGACACCAAACAGCGGTCGGGATACTCCCGATCCAAATCCAGTATTTCAACTGGAGCTGGCACCACCCAAGCTGGCGCTCATTCTAGCAGACTAAACCGGTCTGCAGCACCAAGGCAGAGAAATAAACTTCTGAGACCACGACCAAATCCAGGAACCTAAGAGCTAAGTCACACAAACAATAGGGCATTTACACATTTATAAGTCAGCACGTCATTATGATGATTTAATCATCTTTTATTTTTAATTATATATGTAAATGTTACTTTAGGATGTACAATTATAGTCCTCACCTTTGTAATCCCTCCCCCTTTTATCTAAATTACATTAAACATTTTTATCTTTAACTAAAGGGATTCTTTTCTCTATTGCATGGTACCTGTGTGTTCTTTTTCCGATATTGTAACGCACGCTGGTCTATTGGTCTGTGGTGGCGTTGAAACCCCTAGACCTAACGTCATCAAAACTAAATTATTTCAATAATTAATTGATTTTAATTAACCCCCCCCCAGAGTCACATGACAATGGGGGGCCCTTTTCCCAGCGGCACATGACAACTAGGAGGGACAGGAATCTGTAGTTGATGCTTAGAAAACAACTAGAGATACACAAAACTATTTCTGACATTCATATTAAAGGAGGGGAAGCTGTGGTGCTATAAACCACTTGGCTACTCTATTGGGGTTGGGGATTGAATTTGAATCATCATAGAGAATAAGATTTAAATCTGAGATTGCAGTCACACTCACTTGTGCCCACCATGGATAACTATTTTCCACGTAGCATTAAAACACTCAAAAAAAACAACAATTTTTAAAAAATTTATTGTTAGTCTCACATCAAGCAATTTGTTATCACAAAAAAATGACAGCACCAATGGACATGTCCAACACATTGAAAGAAAGAGGTAACAGTTAACAGGGATTCTTAGCTAACTAGTTAGGTTTCTTTTCTTTGAAACTGTTGTATGCATGTTTTGTACCTTAACAAATAAAAGGAAAAGAATTCCAAAGATGTAGTGTCTTGCCAAAAAAAGTGGGAAATTCCATGAAGGTATTGAAGTTAATCCTTATTGAGTTGTATACCACAAACTAAAGCTACTCAGAATTCTGAAAGGCATAGTAAAAAATACCAGTTCTTACACTATTAAAAAGTGAATACATAAATTTACTGGCTTAAAACTTGTACAAAATCATTTACTAAAATTCTTTTTTTTATGAAGAGGACAGAGTTTCAACAGTTTCTCCAAGGTATTGATAGTGATATAATAACAATCTTTTGGATATCAAGTCATGTTAACAGAGTGTAAAGAATATGTACACAAGCATTTTTAAAATTTACATATCATGATACAACTTTTTTTTTCTTCTATAATATCATTATCATTTATAACAAAGCAATACAGCAATCAACAAAATAAAACAAAAAGTACTATGTCATTTGTTGCTTTTTTAGGATTCCTACTGTAATTGATATTTCAAAATTATACAAATATAGTTTTTTTTTTTTTAGAAATCTCATCCAAATTGTTGAAAATGTACTTTTAGAGAAAAGAGAAAGTTGTAGATGTATCAGGCTTTTAGTAGAATATAGACCCTGAGCAATGGCACAAATAGCAAAGGTTTTATAAAGCTCTGCAGAAAATTTCACAACCGAAAAGAAAAAAAAGTAATATATATTCATGCAAAACAGTTTCACATTTATTTTTGAAACCATTTTTAGTGATCTGTGCATATTGCTGAAATTGAAAAGTTATTTTAACACAATTAAAATGTACAGGATGGGGGCAAATTAATACTGCTCAAGTGGAAGCAAACTTAATGGTCAATAAACAACAACAGCACTGAAACTAAGTCTACAGCTTGGCTAAACAAAGAAGCCAACAGTAGGTACATTGTATGGTTGATAGTGGTTTACTAATGCTTTCATTACATCCTGCAACCTGACTCAGTTGTTTGAGGACAAATGAACACTCAAACAACAACAGCACTGAAACTAAGTCTACAGCTTGGCTAAACAAAGAAGCCAACAGTAGGTACATTGTATGGTTGATAGTGGTTTACTAATGCTTTCATTACATCCTGCAACCTGACTCAGTTGTTTGAGGACAAATGAACACTCAAACGACAACAAAAAAAACAGGATGATTGGATGAAACTTTGACATCATTTCCTTCTTCTCCACCCAGGTATTGAACATGTACTCTAAAATCTATCAGAGAAATATTCATCAGTCAATGAACAGATTAATAGAGCTTCCACAATGTCGTAGGAGATATTGATGGTCATCTCTAGGGCTATGTATGAGCTAGACCCTAACATTTTATTGCTGTGATGACATCAGAGAACATACTGCGTGAAATGACCAACCAACTAGCAGCCTGCTTTTAAAGTGCTCATCTTAGTATATTGGTAAACAGCTTTGCAGCACGAATATGCAAGTAAATACATAAGCACATGTTTATACTGGTAGCGTCAAAGGCTAAATAAACTTTACTACTATTAAGTGGTTAAAATAATTGTTATGAATAACTAAAGCGGTAAAATCATAAAATCCAATGAACTAACACCAAATAAAGCTTACAGTCTGTATAATGTATCTATAGAGATGAATATTAGAAACAAAAATATATAAATGAGTAAAAGTGATAGTTGTATGCCATAAATCCAATGGTTTTCAATTTATCTTCTAAAACTTTGTATAAAATCTGGTAAACAGTGTGAACAAAGATCTATTATTTATCAATTTGTAAACCTTGACAAGAGATATGACTAGAAGGTCTTGAACCTCCTGCATATTTCTAACCTTAAATCTCTATGAAGTGTTTGTGTAGGTAACTGCAGAGTTATCTCACTTGTGTGTTCATTCAATAGATGCTATTTCTCTACATTTGTATAATGAGGCTTTTATACAGCTACATAAGAATGCTGATTATAGATCATAATGTATAGTAAAATAAAAATGTAAACTAAAAGCACGTCAGTTACTAAAAAAAATAATTTTGATTGCAAACACTGATTACACCATAAAGACTCTTATATGTCAAAATGCTTCAACACCAAGAGAATAAATACATCTCACTCTATATGTGATACTTATTAACTATCACACAATATGTAACATATCAGAGATTCCTTTTGATTCTCTCATACATTGGGTTTTCATGTTTTCTTTCACTAAAGAGCCTGGATTGTACATGAATTCTATAGATGGACAGTAGTAAATTTTTGCTATTCTCATGTGTAACAACAGAGGGGGAAAAAAAAAGTAGTTCTCAGAGAGAAATTTTAGTTGTCAATATGATAGTTGACTTTTTTTTGTTTTAAGATTAACTGGAAAGTTCATAGTTTTTAGAGGGGAAAAATTTGTCAACATTTTTGAGTTTTACAAAAAAACCTTTACATATGAATTATTAAACTGAGACTTTACATTGAAAACATGTAGTTACTTACTGCCAACAGTAACAAGTAGATTCAATTGTTACAATGTTTAGTACATAAACTATTGAACAATAAAAAAAATTATTTTAAAAGTTTTTTTTTGTTGTTCCTATTTCTGTCCTTAACATACACAATACACTTTTTTTTTCAAGAAAGTAAAATACCCTCCCTTCCTCCATCAGGTGTAAATAACAAACAGGTTACTTGAAAAAACATTGATAATTCAACAGATTCAGAAAGAAAACATCTGTATTTGAGTTGAGGTAAAGTCAATGTTAATGAATATCAACCGGTGCTCAACATTTGAAGCAGATATTGCGTATAAGTTTAAAAAATTTTGAAACAGAAAATGAAATCATTCTATGATTTAAAAAGTAAATCAAGACAATAGAGAATTTAAAAAAAAATAACATAAGAATATCAAGCCTTACATTTTAAACAAATACACTTCCAACTCCCCCCCCCTCCAATAGTAATAGTAATTTTTTTTTCTTCAGTTTCTTAATACATTTCATAATTGCAATAAAACAGTAAAATGTGTGAAAATATAAATAATTTAAATTAAAAAAAAATTCAATAAATAATAATGTCGTGAGGTTTCTATTTAATATGTATATATCATCAAAAAGCTATGGGTAATATACAATATAAATAAAAGACTAGATTAAAACACACAAACAAGCAACCAACTCATAAATTAAACATGATTACAAATATGTTACACTATAGTTTTTAAAACTATTTAGTACAAATAATTTTTTGTGGTTTCTTTTTTTTAAAGTATATAATAACAAATAGTGGTATAATAGATAGATCTATAGTGTTTTTAAACCATATAGAAAACAACAACTAAGAAATTCCATGGTAACTAAATTTCAAAATTAAATTAATAATAAATGAAACTAAAAAAATTAACTCTATACAAAAAAAGTAAATAAAAATAAGTTATAAAAAATCTACCGGTATCTACTTAGCACAAGCACAATAAAAAAAATCAAAGCGTACATCTACTTAAAAATGTAGTTAAAAAAGGTAATAAACTTACACAGTAACTCATGGATAGCCCCTGGTGGTCTGCCATACTTCCACATCACACAATAAATCACACATGGATATTACATAATAGAGTACACATTAATGCAAACTTCCCGTTGGAAAATGTTTCTCTGTAAGTGCAAACTATATGCTTAGTTTTTAAAAACAAAAATGCATGCTTTAAGACGATTTTCATATCATTCCTTTGACTTTCTATATTTGTTACAGAAGACAGTTCAGTTTGAACCCTACCCCCTTTATTAAACATTCTATTGAAATATTGCTCTCACTGCTAAACAGTAGTAAAACTATATAAGATACTTTAATGATGTTTTTTTACAAAAGGTTCATATGTGACTAAACAGTTTGCATATTTAATTTTGAAAACAAAAGGATTTGCTTTCAAATCACCAATTATAGTTGCACAAATTGTGAACACAATAGAGGCAATGGTAAAATCAGATTTTTAGTAGATCTAAAAGTGACAGACAGATGACAAAATGAGAGAGCACAAAACCAAAAATGGCTTTTCCATACAGGGGCAGATCAAAACTAATTAAAAAAAATATATATTTCAACAGAAAACAATAAATAATGATTGTCTACGAAGTTACAATTTTGATTTGTCCAAATGGACTAACATTCAATTCGATTTGGCATCAGTCTCTAATTGAAAGCTATTGATATATGTAGCAATATAATCGTAGCCTGCTTCAATGGCAAGCTCAGCAGGAGTTTGTCCTTCCTGAAAAATAAAAAGTTCCTTTTTTTATTACTGTGAAAGATTATATTTTAGTTGCATTTCTTTTATTATTGTGAAAGGTTATAGAATAGTTGCATTTCTTTTATTACTGTGAAAGATTATAGATTAGTTGCATTTCTGTGAAAGATTATAGATTAGTTGCATTTCTATGAAAGATTATATATTAGCTGCACTTCTTTTATTACTGTGAAATATTTTATATTAGTTGCATTTCTTTTATTACTGTGAAAGATTATAGTAGAGTGGCATCTCTTTTATTACTGTGAAAGATTATAGATTAGTTGCATTTCTGTGAAAGATTATAGATTAGTTGCATTTCTGTGAAAGTTATAGATTAGTTGCACTTCTTTTATTACTGCGAAAGATTATATATTAGTTGCATTTCTTTTATTACTGTGAAAGATTATTGTAGAGTGGCATTTCTTTTATTACTGTGAAAGATTATAGTAGAGTGGCATTTCTTTTATTATCGTGAAAGATTATAGATTAGTTGCATTTCTGTGAAAGATTATAGATTAATTGCACTTCTTTTATTACTGTGAAAGATTATATATTAGTTGCATTTCTTTTATTACTGTGAAAGATTATATATTAGTTGCATTTCTTTTATTACTGTGAAATATTTTATATTAGTAGCATTTCTTTTATTACTGTGAAAGATTATAGTAGAGTGGCATCTCTTTTATTACTGTGAAAGATTATAGATTAGTTGCATTTCTGTGAAAGATTATAGATTAGTTGCATTTCTGTGAAAGTTATAGATTAGTTGCACTTCTTTTATTACTGCGAAAGATTATATATTAGTTGCATTTCTTTTATTACTGTGAAATATTTTATATTAGTTGCATTTCTTTTATTACTGTGAAAGATTATAGTAGAGTGGCATTTCTTTTATTACTGTGAAAGATTATAGTAGAGTGGCATTTCTTTTATTACTGTGAAAGATTATAGATTAGTTGCATTTCTGTGAAAGATTATAGATTAGTTGCATTTCTTTTATTACTGTGAAATATTTTATATTAGTTGCATTTCTTTTATTACTGTGAAATATTTTATATTAGTTGCATTTCTTTTATTACTGTGAAAGATTATTGTAGAGTGGCATTTCTTTTATTACTGTGAAAGATTATAGTAGAGTGGCATCTCTTTTATTACTGTGAAAGATTATAGATTAGTTGCATTTCTGTGAAAGATTATAGATTAGTTGCATTTCTGTGAAAGTTATAGATTAGTTGCACTTGTTTTATTACTGTGAAAGATTATATATTAGTTGCATTTCTTTTATTACTGTGAAAGATTATATATTAGTTGCATTTCTTTTATTACTGTGAAATATTTTATATTAGTTGCATTTCTTTTATTACTGTGAAAGATTATAGTAGAGTGGCATCTCTTTTATTACTGTGAAAGATTATAGATTAGTTGCATTTCTGTGAAAGATTATAGATTAGTTGCATTTCTGTGAAAGTTATAGATTAGTTGCACTTCTTTTATTACTGCGAAAGATTATATATTAGTTGCATTTCTTTTATTACTGTGAAATATTTTATATTAGTTGCATTTCTTTTATTACTGTGAAATATTTTATATTAGTTGCATTTCTTTTATTACTGTGAAAGATTATTGTAGAGTGGCATTTCTTTTATTACTGTGAAAGATTATAGTAGAGTGGCATTTCTTTTATTATCGTGAAAGATTATAGATTAGTTGCATTTCTGTGAAAGATTATAGATTAATTGCACTTCTTTTATTACTGTGAAAGATTATATATTAGTTGCATTTCTTTTATTACTGTGAAAGATTATATATTAGTTGCATTTCTTTTATTACTGTGAAATATTTTATATTAGTTGCATTTCTTTTATTACTGTGAAAGATTATAGTAGGGTGGCATTTCTCTTATTACTGTGAAAAATTAAAGATTAGTTGGATTTCTTTTATTACTGTGAAAGATTATAGATTAGTTACATTAAATATCTACAAGTCCAACACAGAAAGTAAGTAATAAATTAGTTTTATGTATTACATAAAGTAACATAAAAATGACATTTTAACTAGGTTTGTTCAACACAATTTGATTGCTATATTGCAACTACAATGATTGAAAAGCTCAAAATAATCGATGAATTCATTTATGTAAAAATTAAATGTTAGTATTGAAAAAGCAAAGCAATATAATATCTGCTTTTTCACAACTATTTCTTGAAGCCTTGACATATTGGTATTCCTGGTGTAAAGAACAATTGGAAGTAAGCAGCCCAACAAAATGGATGAAGTCTAACAAATGTATTATTCAAATGTATTGAATAGAGTGAACTATTCAAAATGAACCGTGGTCTGCCAGGCCATTTTCATGGAGTAAAATGGAACTTTAAGGAAATTGGTAGACAGTCCCCCAGACTCAATGAAGAGTCTTTACTCTATAAAGATAAGATCTTTTAGCTTAAAATTAAAGTGAAACTCAGATGTTTTTTTCAAATTTGAGTCATTGACATTTTTTAAATTTAAATTCTGCGTAAAAAGTTGTAATAGTAAATATTTAACCATTTTATTTAAATGATTAGAAACATTTATATTTAATAAATTAGACAGTAAATTCTTGACATCTAAAACAGGATTCTTTGACATTTTTTTTTTAGGTTAGGCATATATGTCAATTGCCTCAACAATACTGAAAGTGAATCTAGATCTAACCAATCATATTGCTTCATTCTTACAGTGGCTGTTAGACTTTGAGACAGCCTAGTTCATAGCTATGTTAGTCACTGGTACAGTTATATAGATCTAAAAGCATTAGGATAAACTACTTGAGAAAAAAAGTAACATTTTCATCCACACCCCGCCCTGTCCCAAAAAGTAAATACATTGTGTGCCTGACTGATTCTAATAAACTGGTCAGTGTAAGGCTAGCCTAGGCTACTTGTAGTTGGTCATGACCAGACAACCAAGCAATAATGTTTGTTGTGTGTTGAGTGGTCAGGTGAGAAAATACACACTGACATGGTTAGTCAATCTACTCTTAACATATTTTTTTCTTTGCTTAAAAGATCCAATCAAACTGTAATGACCTAATCTATTTCTTTTACGAGATTATAAAACTATACTGTATGGTTTTCCTTTATACTGTAAGTCAATAGATTAAATGAATAGGTTAGTGTGACGTCACATAGGAACCCAGGGAAAATCAGACCGTTTTGGATGCGCAGAAATATTATGTCAGAAAAACATAAATTACTATGTCATTATTGAAAATAAAATAAAAAGAATATATATATGCATTATCTGTAAATCAAAGCAAATCTCTGGGCCTCCTTCAATCACGAAGCGACTATGGATCATCTCATGGACATGAAATGAATGCCTGGGCATTAGCTGTGGTCAGAACGATGTCGCCCACACATCAGTTCCCCCTCTCCACGCAGCTGATGCTAATAAACAATTTCATGTTAATGATAAACAGATAATTGCACCATTGTCAATAAACTTAATTCACAAAAAATAAACTCACCTTATTTTTTATATCTGCTGGAATTCCTGACTGTAACAATAATCTAACAGCTTTTGAATGACCAAATAAAGCAGCAGCATGTAGTACTGTTTCACCATTCTGTACAAATAGTGAGCACTTCAACATTATTTAAAGAATTGTTAAAAATACCATTACTTAACACTGTAGTAGAAATTAATTTTGAGACAAAAAACTGTTTAAAAGAAAGATACACATTACAACTTTAAATACAAAAATTTTTTGAAGGATTAAAGCTAAATTTGGAAAAAAAAACAGTTTAAAATTTATGCAAAATTTAAATGATGAATACTCACTTTCAGAATACCTAGATTTGGTTTATGCTTTAAGATTTCAGTAATAGTATCTAAATGCCCCTTATGACAAGCCTTAAACAATGGTGTGGCACCATCCTGGAGGATTAAAGTAAAAGATGAAATAACAAAATTTAGAAGTAATAACCTACAGACTATAATAACTGTGATATCATAATTTGTAGAGCAAGTTTCTTCTTGTTATAGTACTTTTAGCATACAGGTACACATTTCAAGCATAGACAGCTGTGTTTTTACAGTATCCAAGAGATATACAACTCTGCGCAAATAAAATCCTAAAGTAATAATTACTAACTATAACTGTCATCAGTGAATCTACAATAAAGAAAAACACTTGTACCATGGTAAACTAATTACACCATATGTCCCTCAAAGAACACTGCACTGTGCTACGTGGGCTCAACACTTCTAGCAATGCCACGTTTCTCCCTCAAAAGTTATGGTTTGCTGGCGTTTTTTAGTACATGGACCAAATGTTTGGAACTCATTCCCCATTGATTTCAGACAGACAATATGCTTCACTACATTCAAGAACATTAAGACCTATCTCGTGTTTGTGTTTGTAATGTTATTACAGTACCTTCAGCCTACATTATGTTTGTTAACAGTGCTCTATAAATTAGATTATTATTATTAACTGGATACAGATTGGCAGCCTGATTGTTTTCTTACCACTGAGCCATGACACAACTGCATATAATATATAGTGCATTTACAGCTGATTTGTCCTATTACAAACATGAGAAGTAACTAATACACTGTAGATAAACCAAATGAATAGATGTTAAAGATGATTGATGCCAAAAAAACACATAATATATACTGTTAAAGAACTCACCTCTCTAACTGCATCCACATCAGCACCAGCTTTAAGTAATTCTGCAACAACCTGTGTATGACCCATTTGAGCAGCTATCCAAAGTGGACTTGCCAGATCCTAATTAAACAAATTTAATTGTAAATTAGAATTTAACTGGTTTGTTTATTCAATATTTTAAATATATTTTTGTGAGAGATGTGCTTCTAAACACACGAATACTTAGATTTTACTTACCTTTCTGGCAAAGTTTGGATCTGCACCTTTAGACAAAAGAAACTTGAGTAGTTCTGTGTGGCCATTCTGGGCTGTTATGAAAAGTGGAGTGGCCCCATCAATCATCTGGGCATGGATGTCAGCCCCTCTAGCCAACAGCTCTTCGACAACATCCTGGTGGTTACACTGGCATGCCACAAATAAAGGTGTACCTCCATCCTACAAGATGACAAAGTTTCAAGGGAAGAAGATAAACTTCTGCTTCAAAGTTAGAGCATGATACTAAAACTAGGATCTGCTAACAACTCATCTGTGTTCAAAGCATTTAATACTTTAGATACAAGCTTATTTGTGACATAATGCATGTAATAAATCTCTAAGTAACTATCATTTATATACTTTTCTTGAGGATATATAATACATCACAAAGCACTGATGCTATCATTAACTCTTTCTCTCCGTAATTATTTACCACATTCTGGTGAAATCAACGTTGGTATCGTCAGTTAGGAGATAAAGAGTTAATGTGAAAATATGAACAAAGGAATGGCATCAGATAGATTGCAGACAGAAGCATTGTAATAAGAAATAAAGGAACACTGAAGAGTAATCTAAAACAAGGCTTTATTCAACTAGAACGACACATGAACTGACGAAAGAGACTTGGATAGTAGCACACTAAATCAATGTTGTGAACACATTCTCACGACGTTACACAAACATAAACAAATATTAACTATTTCACCACAAGCATGCTGTTGGCCATGTTTATTTGATGAAGACATTTTTCTTATATAGTTAACTATTTTCATTTTAAATCACACTAGTTATCTTATTTATAGTTAACTATTTTCATTTTGAACCACTCTAGTTATCTTATTTATAGTTAACTATTTCCATTTTGAACCACTCTAGTTATCTTATTTATAGTTAACTATTTTCATTTTGAACCACACTAGTTATCTTATTTATAGTTAACTATTTTCATTTTGAACCACTCTAGTTATCTTATTTATAGTTAACTATTTTCATTCTGAACCACTCTAGTTATCTTATTTATAGTTAACTATTTTCATTTATTTATGTTTGTAGTTAAATAAGAAAAAATTCACATTACAAACCAGCTGTGAAATCCTACATATGTCATAGATGAATATTATTAATGCCATAGCAAACAAAATTCCAGATGCCTCAGTTGACTATGCAACAGAAGGCTTTCTAAATAGAAATAGCACAAAAAATATAGAGATACTCTCAAGAACTCCCTCAGGCAATGTAGCAAACATAACTAGGAAAAAAAAAGCCAATTTTCGCACATCATGGCATACAGTCATCATAGTCGTGTTTCAGGCTACTAGGAAAAGAGGACAACTAACAGCAAAATAAAAATACAAGCCAAAAACTTAGAGCAAAGCAGGCAATACTGCAACCCATGCCTTAAATGTAACCGGCTTTTCAAAACAAAGATTAGACTTCAAAGACATCTTTGTATTTATAGGAAATAAGATTGTGCTCCTTTTTAACAACAAATGATGTGCTTATCTTGTACATCACATCTCAGATTAAAAAGATCCATAAAATTACCGGTAATTACCATATTACCATCAAATTACCATTAAATATTCAATTTTAGTTTCCCATTTGTACAGCATGACATTGTGTACGATGTAAACACAAACCACATCTATTATTAATACACACCACATTAACAAATAGTCATATTTTATAAAAAGACTACATAATCTCATGTATTGAATGAAAATTATATTCTAAAAAAATGTAATGCTTGTGTATAAAAATGTCTATTTTGACAATACATTATATGAGATGTACTTACAAAACTTGCCAGATCAACGTTTGCATTGTGTTTCAATAAAACCTTCACTACATCTAAAAATCCACCTTGACTGGCAAAAAACAATGCACATGTTCCAGTCTAAAAAAAAAGAACACAGAAAGAGTTACATGAAAATTTTTAAATGTCATAAAAATGTGAAAAAGTTTCTCTTTCCCCCATCAATATTTTTAAGAACATTCAATTTGCACACTAGGTAATTCAATGCAAAAAAACCAAATGCAATGAAATGCAATGCAAAAAAAAGCTTATATTAAGCATAGTTGTATCAATTAGTTTGAATCAGTCATGTAATTAAATTTGTAATAGCTCTAGACTAACAAAACAAAAACTTTTCTGAAAATAAAAAAAGGGGTAACGACCTGAATTAAAACTCATGGATCAAGCTTTCTCAGGCTTCTCAAGTCAACATGGTAACCACTCTGCTAGTGGAAAGCTTATGAACATGGAAGTTTGTAAAGTTATCTATTGTTTCTATAGTCTCAACCTATTTTTTTAGGTTTGTGTTCACTAAGACTCTGACAACCATCTAGAAAGGGAACTAATTCACCACCAGTCTAGTCTATTAGAATTTCTTTCCCTTGTTTGTATCAAACAAAATAATTAATTACCAATAGTTAATTAAATAATTGGTTAATTTTTTTATTGATTCTTGTTTTGTAAAAGAAATAATTGTGCAAAATTTCTGCTTTATCAGAGATTGGGTGTTGGAGAAATAATGTGTATAAGAAACTTTTACCAGACAGAGTGAGTTGATATAAGATTTGTAATAATATATAAACAATTTAAAAGTTTCAACAAATAAAGGAGAAGTTTTTCTCCTAAAAAAAAAGGTTGGTAAAAATTATTTTATTTTTATTCAAAAAGAATATATCAAAATGTAATTTTTAGCAAAACTAAAAATATAAACAGCAACAACAACAGCAAAGAAACAAAAAGTAGAATACCAGTCTTCTTGCATTAGGGTCAGCCCCTTGTTCTAACAGTGCCTGTACGCAGTTCAGATGATTGTTAGCAGCAGCTAGAATCAGTGGAGTAGTTCCTTCCTGCAAGACAGAAAGTCTTTCCATTTACTCAATTATGGTTCTAGTTTCACACATACAAAATTCGTCTCAAATATATAGTAAGGCATGTGCATTACAAAAAAAAAAGAAAAAAAAAGCAACAACATTTAGTAGAAGACTTAATCTTTTTACCTTTTTAAAAAATGTTTTGATGTATAAAAAGAAATACAATATGAAATAAATAATTTACATTGAAATCTTTTACTTAGTATGGAGTAAAGAAATCTAAACTAAAATTTATTAATTAGGTACAAAATTCTTCAACTTTCACATGACTTGGGGTATGTAACAAAAAGTACAATGGGGAAATAAAAAGTACTTTCCCAAGTTCCTTATAAATATATCTATATGTAACAACACATTTAGATTTCTTTTGTAAGAAATATGATCTGATCTTCAAATATATTTATTATATACACAAGAAAAGGTCATAGATATAATTCTTTCAAAATCTCTAAAACTCATTGAAGCTTTTTTTTCAATTTTTTTTTACTACTTATCACTTGACAGAAATTTATTACTTACGTAAAAGCTTTCTCAACATCTAAACCATTTCCTAAGCCATCATTCTTTATCTACCTAGGAAATTTAAGCAGTTTAAAAACACTTACCTTGTCTTTGCAATCCACATGGACTCTGCCAGAATCAAGTACCCTTAACAATAGTTCTAAATTGCCTTGCAAAGCAGCAATGTGCATTTGCTGATCAGAGGGTGTTTCTTTCTTTACAAGTAAATGAGTAAAATCAAAGTTTGGATTGGAAACAAAAACATACAATTAAATTATGACTATCATAGCATACACCCATTCTGTAGAACATAATTGTTTATATACAAAAATAAACATAATTGTTTATATACAAAAATATAGATGTTACATAATCTAAATCACTATCATTATTTAATGGATTATTATCTAATAGGTCTAGATATATTTTAGAACCAAACTTTAAGTATATCTTTTTCTCAACCTTACCTTCAAGGACATATTGCAGTATATAGTTTGATGTTACTTTAAATACACGCTATTGTGAAAAAGACTAGACTACTAGTTTCTTGTCCACAATGTCAGAATTGTTGGTTATGCTTGTCTATAATTTCTATCTAGATTCTATCTTGATCTAGTTTCCAGATTTACACTAAGACTGTGAAGATCATCAATGAAGCACAGGGAGGGTTCCACACTAGATTTTTAACTATTTTATTGAAGATTTCTGAAGAATCAAAATGATCTGAATTATTAAAAAGTAAATCTATCAACTGATAAAATGTGATGTGAATGATAGATGATTAAATCTTGTAAACTAAATTTATTTCTTAATGTGCTTTGTGAAATTATGAGTGTCTGAATTGAATGTACTGATTTGATATCTCTGATGTGACAGCACATCTTTCAGTTTAAGGGAATGAGAGACTAAAATAACTAAATACTTTAATTTCAATACTAAATACTTTAAGGTTATAGTAAGAGTGTGACTAAAGACTTATATCTAGTACACTGTCTACAAAGTAGATTTGGTAGATCTACTCATCTTGGTCTTAGTATTATAGTATAGTCAGTGAGCATGGGCATCTGAGTAGGCAAATTCTAGCCATTTTTTTTTCACCATCAAATCAATTAAAATCTAAGAAGCAACTGAACAAATTGTGTTTCCACTGGTGACTTAAGTACAAATGTAAAAATAAGTTAAGTCTTTCTCTCCTAATCGAAGATACCATCGTTGATTTTGACCTCATTAAATTAAAGTTTACTTTTTAAAACTTGACTTTGAATTACATAAAAAAAGCATTCATTTCCCTTTAATTCTATACCAAATACATTTTCTGATCACAAACAACAAACTAGTGAAGCCCAATCATAACAGGGTAGTGAAATAGTCATGAGCAAAATGAAGAATTCCTTCCAAAAGGTGGAAAAATAATTATGGAGAGAAAGAGTTAATGTTTAAGTAGACTAGCCTATCAGGAATAGATGGCCAACCATATACGTGCACCTTCTGAATTTTGAGTAGCCAAATTTTAGCCAATTTTTGTACACCTTCATATCAATTAACTTCTTCTAAGAAGTAACTTAACAAGTAGTTCTCCCACTGAAATACAGTTGTAAGGATAAGTATTATTGTAATAAACTTAAGTAGACTAATTTGGAGTTGATGGCCGACCATTTATTATAGGCTTGAAATTCTTTGCACTATAAAGGGCATCAAATATTCTTAAGTATGTTAATCGTTACGATATGTTTTCATTTGCACATAATAATAATTATATTATATTTAGTTAAGGTCTAACATATATTAAATGTTGTTTGATTGTTGTTGTTTTTTTCTTTGTTGGAGAAATCCTTGCCAACTGTCTGTCAATGTGATAGATGTGAAAATTTCTTTAAACAAGAGTGAAGTGTGCAGTCATCTTGATAAATGTATATATTTGTCTTGCACAGTTGAGGTCGGTTCTAGCGCTTGATAAAATGGCAGATGAAACACGTCCACCAGTTCACGATAGAGAGATATAGGAAAGTTCTTCACATGCCATTGTCTGAGTCAAAACAAATAAACGGAGTACTGGCAGCAGCAAGAAACTAACAAATACTACCAGAAGAATCATGAATTAACTGCCTTTGCTGGGTCTATTGGTGATAAAACTACAGATATTTCAGGCACTGAGCAAATGTCTTTATTGTTTGGTTTGTTGATTGCAATTTTATTCGAGAAGACTTCAATGGTTTCATCCCTCTTGTTCAGAGAGACGCACTGCCTGTGTCTAACGCCAATGTCAGCAAATACATAAAGTACAGTCTAGATTTGGACAAACTACTTGGTCAAGGCTACCATGGCTGCCACGTGATTTTTAGCATTCAGAATAGTGTTCAGGCAAGGGTTCATGAAAAATAACCAAAAGCAGCCTTGGTCCATTGCATGTCTCACACATGTAACCTTGCTATAAAAAACCAGAGTGACATTTCAGATATATGTAATGCTGTTGGTGTCATCAAGAAAATGTATCTGTTTCTTCTCTAACATTCCCAAGAGGGAACATTGGTGCTAAATTTAACTCTTTTGTGTGCGACACAATAGACTGAGAAATACAAATCCATTTGCGTTTTAAGTCATAACTTTGAGGAAATCGTTGACTGTTTGGCGGATCTTAAAATAACGTCAGATAACCAGACAACTACACATGTGTAATCCTGCTCCTCATGTGTTTCTGATTTGTCTTTTGATTGTCGTCAATTATTCATCTGTTTTTTAACCAGTTTCCCTAATGTTGCAGTCTGTTTAACTTATCATAGTGGCCTCTCAACAGGACATCAGCAGTCATATTAACGACATAATCAAAACCCAACTTAAGCATGCTGAGGAACACTCCAGGGATGGCATCATGAGGAGGGCGAGAATGCTGGCAGACAAGCTTGGTAACAGGTTGGTGTTACTGAGAATAATTTGCAGTCGACAGACACCCCAAGCAAAAACCACATGTTTGGATTTTGGAAGTTATTACAGAAGTTTACATTATATGTAAATTGGTTCCTTAGTTTCTTCATTTATGTCTCCCTTTTTGAACAATAATAATACCCAGTTCAACTTCTTTTGTCTTCACCCTAAAATGATGCTAGAGCTGCAACATGAAAAAGAATATCACCACAATAAGGGTTCATCTCCAGCTTGTCTGTTATGATGAGAAACAATTCATTAGTAAAGTTATTGACAGTTTTGGCAGCAACTGTCAACATCTGCAGTTTTTGTTTGTTGGGAGACACGGGCTGCACAGACAAAAGTAACAAACTGTACAGTAAATAGTTTGTTCATGTTTAGTTTTTTTTTAATTTCATGAAAAAGTATTTACAGTGCACTTAATATGGCATAGGTATGGGGGAAAGGAGGTACCAGTTCTTTAATATTCTCCATTTAATAAGAAGAACGTTGAAACTACGACTTTGAGCAATATGTTGCAACTTTCATTCCCCTGCAAAAATCCTGCAGGCGCCAATGTCAGTGAGTCTTAGTAAGTAAGTAGATAAATCTAGATAATACTTTTAGAATATTTATAAATTATAATATCTATCATATTCAGATATATAGATCTATAATGACTATATATATACTAGATCTATTATATAATATCAGATAATGTAAAATTGATGCTATTGTTTTGTAGTCTAGATCTAGTAGTGACTAGTTATTATATAGATTCACAATCACAATATATACTTATATAGACTATCTATATACACTATATCTTAATAATCTTACATAAAAGATCTAATAAACTAAGTAAGACATATAATATTATTTTACCTTAGACAGATTGTCACAGATCTAGACTCTATAAATTAGTTGGCTATATAATATAAGATAATAACTACTAAACTAGATGTAGATCTATTTATTAAATTATTTTTATAACTAACTTTAATTTAACTTGTCTTGTTTTTGTTGTATTATAGTAACTTGTAACTTCTGAAGACCAGTGAAGTGGACTGAACTTCTGACTGTTCTGTGTGTTCTGGCGTATTACCAAAAAAAGTCAGACAGGGTCAGATCTAGAAGTAGAATATAGATATATAAATAAAAGTCATTTTATTCTGCTTTAAATAGCAGATGTAGAACTATGTCATATATCCAGAAAATAAAATTGTTATTGTTGATAAAATATTACTCTATAAGACTAGAATCTAGAGATTCTATTATTATCCCCCTTGGTTCGTCATTTCCGAATTTACATTCGATTTTTTTTTCTTTGAGGTTCAGATTATAATTATATTTCTTACTAGGTGTTCCATTAACTAGTATTTTGTAGCGCTCCCCCCCCCCCCCCCCCCCCCCGGAAAAGTTGATATTCTTAAGTGTTGTGTAGTCTCTCTATACGTATGTAGCCTAGATCTAGCATTTGGGTGTCACCATATTTTTTGGATTGCTAAGTTAAGTGCAACGGATAGTTTTTGTCTTCTGTGCATTATTAGCATCTATTATATAGTCTTCTGACACAGAATACTACGCTGGCTCGGACATGTCACCCGCATGCCAGATGGAAGAATCCATAAAGACATTCTATATGATGAGCTTGCGGAGAGTCAGACCCAAGGGTTGTCTCAGTGTCTGCAGTGTCACGAGAACCACAGGCGAAAAAAAAGAAAAGAAAGCTGCCATATCAGCTAGCCATAAACAGAGCACGATAATAGTGATATTATATGCTGTTCGCTCAGATACGATTCTTATTACGGTCCACCCGTGGCGACAGTCCGGAGATATCCCACGACCAGACAGTCAACCAGCTTGTCCATCAATTGAACGCGCACAACTGTTGTAATTTCTATAGTGCCTTGATACTAATCCTTGATGCATGTTACAGATGCTAGTTCTAATGTTAAGACATACACCATCACAAACAAAGATGAAAAGGGTCAATGCCAGTAACTAAGCGCAATCGTGATGAAATAGAATAACGAAACTTCCATGCAGAATGGGCCACAGTCGAGTCAGTAACTAGATGATGTTATCCCTTCAAGAGCCTAGCAGTAACTGTCCTAAAAGTCTACATCAATAATCTCTAGCCCAATGCCTATGTCGTCATTAAAAATGTCACGTTCAAAAAGTCAGTCTACTATAGTGCGTTTCTAAACTAAACTAAGTGTATTAACTCTGCGTAGCTCTATTGGTATGAGCTGTGGACTGTGGACCCTGCCCGCTGCCAACCCGAGCATTAAAAACAAAAATTGTTGCGCTTTCAATAAAGCCGACACAATAAAAAGAAAGACGAAGAAGATGGGAAGATTATGTCAGGGATTCGGTTGTGTATTAACTAAATGTGTCACAGTGTTAGGTTAGGGGGCAGTTGTGAAGTTATGAGATTTTCTTGAACAGGTCAGTCAATTCACGTGATTGAGAATACACCAGTATTAGTATTTCCTAGACCATATACAAGACTTTAAAATCATAATTTGAAAAAAATTCCATTTTAGAAGATGAAAAGTAATAGTTGCCTCAGCTTCGAATAAGATACCTGTACAGGTGATGGTAAAGTTGATTTTTTTTTTAGCACTTTTAGTTTTGGAGATCTTTTTTTTTTGAAGTTTGCCGTTCAGTTCTTTCAATCTATAGGGCAGATGAAATCATCTGTTTCTTTGGCCAACGGTTATCGAGCAGAGTGTCTTGTAGCCAGCACAACAATCAACCGCCTTTACTTTTTCCAACTTAAGTCAGTCTTCACCGAGATTCAAACCAAAGACCCAAGTGCTTAACCACTCAGCCAACGCGCCCCCCTTAAAAATGTCTACAACACGTGGTGCTCCCAAGCAGTCACCCATATAATTACTAACCACTCCCGATGTTGCTTGACTTTGGTGATTGGACCAGAACCAGTAATTTCAATGTCACCCATCTAATTACTAACCACTCCCGATGTTGCTTGACTTTGGTGATTGGACCAGAACCAGTAATTTCAATGTCACCCATCTAATTACTAACCACTCCCGATGTTGCTTGACTTTGGTGATTGGACCAGAACCAGTAATTTCAATGTGGTATGGCCATAGACTTAGGAGATCTAAATGTGACAAAAGACCTAAATGTGACAAAAGACCTAAATGTGACAAAAGACAAGTGGACAGACAGCACCAAACCAAAAGTTTCTTTTCCCCATTGGGGTAGAGCATCACTGAAACTAACAAAAACACTAAGAGGGTGAAACAATCGCAAAAAGAACATTTTATTGACTACAAACCCTTTTAGCAAATAGAGAAATAAATCGAGCTTATAAAAATAATGTTAGTTGCACATTGAATAAAATAAATCAATATGAGCAAGAAAAAAATCAACAAATTTAAACCAACAAATAAAAGTTTGACCATTTAAAAACATGCAAACATCAACACATTGAATTTATTTTAAACTCATTATAAAAAGGATTTGCAAATGAAATATATCTAAACATTATCTTACATATGTATAAATTATATTACATAAAATAAAATGCTCTAATTTTTCAAAGGAGATTAAAAAAAAAACATGACATAGATTATTCAGCTTGTACTTCCATTAAAGGAGTAAATTCAGTTAGAGGATGATCTTAATAATGGATAATGTCAAGCAGTAATGTGGTTATAATGTAGTAAGACACAATCAACTAGCATGGAGGTTAATCTTGAATGACTTTTATGTCTCAACATGAACATTACAATAAACCAAATATTTGTTTTAATCTTCTAACTGAAATGTGTATTCTGAATTATATATCTGTATATAAACCTCACACTAACATCTTCTAACTTAAATGTGTATTCTGAATTATATATCTGTTTATAAACCTCAAGCTAGCATCATCTAACTTAAATGTGTATTCTGAATTATATATCTGTATATAAACCTCACACTAACATCTTATAACTTAAATGTGTACTGTGAATTATACAATCTATATATAAACCTCACACTAACATATTCGGGCTACCATGTTTAGCTTGAATTATGTATATATTCTTATAAACTTGACATTAACATCTTGGGGCTTTATTGTATTTATGAGAACATTCAGAGCTCAACATTTATTAAATTGCTGTACTGTGAGAAGTGGTGAAGACATAGTAAGGCCCCCACAACTTACAGTATCAAGTTTTGTGCTATGTGGTGCCTGCCTGTTGATGGAAATAAATGAAAGATGTGAGAATTATATAACCTACCCCATTTACTTCTTAGTCTCTCATTAAATTCTATCATGATTGAACCTTCTGTCCCATTGAAAGGAAAATATGGAATCTTACTTATGTAGATGTTTCATAGAGTGAGCTATAAAGTGTAAATGTGTGATATCAACAGCCCAGAGCATTGGTGTTGTATATACATTTTTAACACTGTACAATATACACAAACGACTTCAATGGATTTAATGTTTTAATAAATAAATTAATATATTTCATGCTATCTAAATGACTAACTTCTCTATTATATAGATTTATTTAATAATTATATCAATGTATATATCTTGCTAGTGGCTCAATATATAAATTAAAATAAATACATTAAAAAGACCAAAACAGTGTGTGTTTTTCTGTAGCATTACAATAACATACAAATAGTTTTCACATTTGAGAATATTTACATAAACGTCCATCATACTTTAATTATCATGATTATCAAATTATAAACATGTAAATGCTTTCATTATGTTTAATCAATATAATTAGTTTTTTTTTTTTTAATAAAATGAGATTAATGATATTGGCACATCTCATTACTACACCAAGAGATGACATGATCTAAAAATCACAGTCATAATAAATAAAACAGGTTAAACTAAGTAGGTGATTCTATGAGTGTTAGTCTGTTTCTCGATAGTTAGGTTCTACAGATATAAAATAGTCGTCAAAGTACTCAAATAAGTGTACAAATGTAGGTCGCTGTTCAGGTAACTCATGCCAACACTCTCTCATCTTCAGGTAAACTCCATCAGGTGTGTCTGTAGGTTTATCCATCCTGTACCCCCTCTCTACCTGCTCTAATACTGTTCTGTTGTCCATACCTAGAAAGTAAAAGTTTGATAAACATAAACCAAATTGTACATATTAGTAGAGGCATGCAGATGTCTCAATTTTCCTCATGCATCTCTAAACAAAAATTATATTTTGCAAACAAATAATGCACCTATGTTTTATTCCCAGTAAAAAAAAGTGATCACAATAATTTTCACTCACTTCATATACAACATTCAGGGATGACTTAAAAAAAAATTACATTATTATCAATTACAATCTTAAAAAAAAAAATGCAAATTTTTTTTTAAAGAAATGTGGGGCAACATTAAAAACAATAACCAATGCTTATTATAATTCAAAGTGCGTCTAAAAGCTCTTACAATAATTTTGAGATGTTTTTTCTTGATTGACATTCACCACATACATTGCCCTCTTCAAAAGTATCTTTTTACAATCAATATTTTCTTCCAAACCAAATCCTTTAGCTATAAAGAATGGCTGGAATGAAGGATCCCAGCTTCAAGCAGGTTGCTAAGACCTAAGGTTAGGCAGCCAAAGCATTTGTTATTTATCACTTTCCCTTTCAATTATCAATTTTATGTAGAAAATAAAATAATGACCTCTAAAGCCCTTTAGACCTGTACATATTGCAACAGTCCCCAAAAGCATTCCCCTAAATGGAATTAATGGAATGCTTTGGTTGAAAGGTTATGGGGTTAATGCTACAACCCTTTGGCAATAAAAAAAATTGACATGAACAAGGGTAGCATTAATTAATTATAAAAAAATTACAGAGCCATTTAATGACACTCTTTTAGATAGCCTAGAATAATAATGTGGTTGATTTTTGTTAATGGAAATTTAAGATTTTATGCAATCACCACAACAAACAGGAGATTTGTACTTTCTTCAAATTATCCAAAATGTACCACTGATATATGGACAAGAGGACAAACTCAATCTCTAGAAAATATTCATTATTCAATTGGAATTATGTTCAAGAAATTATCATGCAAGTACTGTGACATTTTATCCACCCTCATGAGACATTATGTGCCAAAAAAAGCTACACATAATTTGGCACATATTTTATAACAGCTAAAAGTGTACTGTTGTGATATGTAGGGCTCTATTGGACATTTACTGCACTGGTACAAAATTATAATGGAAGTATTAAAGACAGAATCAGAAGTCTAGTGCACCTTTCCATATAGAGGCAGTATCAGAAGTCTAGTGCACCTTTCCATATAGTTCAGTTAGCCTAAATTATGGGAGTTAATGTGCTCTGCAGACCAATAGTTCTATATTTTGGCTCACCACACAAATGAAGAGCAAAATTATTTTTAATTACGATAGTTTTTTTTTATGTCAGTATCAATTTAAAAAGGAAAAATATTTCTGGTAATTGTTTTAACAAGTGGGGTAGGAAATGGTTGGTTTGGAACAGTCCAGAAGCAAAAGAAATTGTCCTTCTAACCATCAACTTCCCATTTATTATTGCTGACTAAATGAAAGTCACTATGATATGGTAAAACCTGTTAAAATATTACAAAGTATAGTGCTTCTCACTGATAAGTCTACAGATAATGCTGTAGTATCACTGATAAGTACTGATCCCAAGCTTTTTACCTGGATATGGAATTCTGCCTTTTGTCATCAGTTCATAAAGTAATATTCCATAGGACCAGACATCAGATTTGACTGAGAATTTTTGTCTCAGAGCAGCCTCTGGTGCTGTCCATTTGATTGGGAAGCGTGAGCCTAGATTGTAAAATATTTATAAAAGTCAAAATACGCATTTCATTGCCTAGGGTTATGCAATTTCCCTATTCGTTATAAATGCCTTAAAAATAAACAACGATTGTAATCAGCCTTTAAGAACTTTGTTATTGCTTTTTATAAGCTTTGAAACAAAACAGTTTAACTTTTCTATAACGAACAACCTTTCTATTGTCAATTTTAAATGACCATTTTTGTTAACAATGCAATCTTTGATTTTAATATTTTCCCTATTTTTTGTTCAACTTTTGCTAAACATCCAGATTTTTTTTCCTTTCACAACTTTTTCTTTTTTTTTTTTTAAATTGTGCTTTTTACTGTGGCAGTAATATCAGATAATAAGCTAAACATTTTCATTTTAAGTGTTTTTAAAGAACTGAATTATATTTTGGCTCTTCATCACCACATTCTATAACAACATTCAAGAAACAATTTTTAGAAAAGTTTAGTAAAGAAGAATATGTATTTCTAACCATTTTCTAACCAAATAATAATTGCCATAGTTCAATTATGCAAAAATGTAAGTTTCAAATTTCTTTTTAATATTGCAGATCTCTGATGCACATTTCAAGATTAAATAAAGTATTTCAAAATTACAAATATCTGAAAAAATAATATATTATCCATAAGAAACAGAAAATTCAAAATGCATTATACAACTAACTGAACAAAACTACTTTAAAAATCAGTTGAGACAAGCAGTGTTTTAAAGTCCTGTCATCACTTTGTTACAGTCACCTGGGCAATGCTTCTCAGCTACTACTTGGTGCCTGGATAGAAAAAGTCATTAGAGGAGTCATTAGGCTAGTAGGGTTAGTAGGGAAGCTAACATTACACCCGCTGGGTGCCTATGGATGGATTTCATTGCACTGGCAGGGATCCAAGAGAGCCCCAATAACCTAACCAGTCTTTATTTAGACACTGTTCCTCAAGGGGCCATATTATGGCTGACACATACAAGGCTGATGCGGTATAGAAAAAAAAATAAGGGAGAGTTGCACTGGTGAGCTTGGCCTTCTGCCTCTTCTCTAACCAGAGTATCTTGGGATACAATCCATTGGTAATAAGAATGTAACAAATCACATCTGCTTGATTCCTCCTTCAGACAGGCCATTGGAGCAGGGGATAATTAGGAATTTTCCATCATTTGGGGGCTTGACCTCTTGACCCCTAGATTTTGTGTAATATTTAATGTAAAAAACACCCATTTTGGGGGCCCATCTCAAATGGGTGCCTGGGGGGGATTTTCAAATGTATCACAAATAAATATACTAAATACATATGAGTTTAGCTGATCATGTAGTAGATACGTCAAGTCCACCAACTTTCTCAATTATTATGTAAACTTCAACATTTTCACAATCTCACCTTGTGGATTATATTCTTCACTGTCCAAAATTCTAGCCAATCCAAAGTCGGCTACTTTTACAATGTTGTTCTCACCAACTAAAATGTTTCGTGCTGCCAAATCTCGATGAATAAAGTTTTTAGCTTCCAGGTAGGCCATTCCATTGGCTATCTATTAGAATCAGGAGATGAAGATGAAAGAAAATGTCCAAAAAATAAGGCAGAATCTAGAAAAACAAAATAATGCATCTTTTCCCCCAGGATTCATTTTATATATATATAGAAACACATTTTATTCTTCTTATCTTTTGTTTCACAATAAAATGTTTTGATGCTTATGAAATTAATGGAGCCTCAGACAGTTAAAGCCTAAATGGCAAAAGTATACTTTAGTACTATTAAATGGTTGCTTCTTACATTGAATGCTATTTAGTTTGAATGTTTACCTGAGAAGCCATGTCTATTTAGTTTGAATGTTTACCTGAGAAGCCATAGCTATTCTGTTTGAATGTTTACCTGAGAAGCCATAGCTATTCTGTTTGAATGTTTACCTGGGAAGCCATGTCTATTAGTAAGGGAAGTGTTAACATCCTATGTTTATCATTCCGCAAATAGTCCAGGAGGCTGCCATTCGACATGAGTTCAGTTACAATATAGATGGGCTCTTCTTTAGTGCACACTGCATACAGCCTCACCAGTCTGTCATGACGAAGCATCTTCATGATTTGAGCCTCCTACACACAGAAACACAAGCTAGTTCAGTAGTCTTTAATAACAAGAAGAGACATGCTGCTAGATAATCAGGTTCATACAAAACTGTTTACCTGAAGAAAATGTGCGACACTCATAGATCCCTGCTTCAAAGTTTTTATTGCAACATCCGTTGTCCCTTTCCATTTACCTTGAGAATAGACAATCTTTTTATAAAACAAAACCTTGGCACTTAACAGTAAAACACACATTTGCTTTTAAAGTTAAAGCCTTTCACTTTGCACAATTTTTTTTTTAAAGAGTCAGAGCTTTAAAAAAAGATAAATGGATGGAGCGATGTTGAATTAACACCAACAAATGGAGAAAGAAGCAACAGATACATCCACATGGAGGGCAGGCATATGGGAAAGGTCACAGATAATAGATAATGTACACACAAGAAATAGGAAGAAAGCTGAAACCCTGCAGTGTCTGGTGACAACAAGCACCTCAGATGTCACCATAGATGTTTACCTCTTTAGACACATATGAAGATGCAAAGGGGATTGTCTCTTGAGGCATAAAATGTCAAAGAGAATTTCATTCATAAAGATTCAAATCAAAATTTAATCTGTTACTCAAATGTAAAACTCTTATGGACTAAAAATTTATCAAATTGTTTTACTACCTTTATAGACTTCACCAAACTGCCCAGAGCCCAGCAGGGTTTCAAGGGTTAAAGTATCTCTTGGGATTTCCCATAAGTCTTTAGTCTCCACTGAGAGATCTTGCATGACAGGCTTAGGTTTAGGACATGGAGAAGTCAACCTTCGACAGAGGCCATCATCTTTTGCTGTTATATAACAGAGTAAAATGATTAAATGCAGATAAAGCACAAAATATAATAAGAATGTTTGATTTGCCAGATATTGAAATGTTTCTTTTTTTTAATAAATTTTTAGGATAATTATTAATTCAATTCAATTATACATTTATATGTAGACTTTTTAAAAAACTCAAACTCAGAAACAACATTTAATACTGTCCCGAGCCTCACCAGAAAAACACAATAAAACAAACTTGTCAAGAATGTTCTACTTTACAGAAAAAGAATGTTGTTTTTAGTTGAACATTCCTTTTAGATTTCAACACTGGTATTAGTGTTTCAATTAAATTTTGTCTAATAGCTTAGTACTAGTACATTGACATGCTGTCAATCATTTTTCAAAATATATGCTTCTGTTTTTTTTCTAGTCTAGCCTGATGATAATTGGGACATCATTTTAACTAAAAAGAAATTTATATTTATAATTGTCTCTTTTTTAAAAACTGATGTTTTCAAATGTTCTATTTTATTTATTAAATTCTGACTGATGTCTATTGGTGGAACAGCTATTTTTTTTTTACATTTCTACAACAACCTTAACATAAACCAAAAAAAAAAATGCTGAATACTTTGGTAATGCTTGATAAGTTCCACATGTGTTGCAAAGACAGACTTAGAAGTGATGTAACAACCCCCATTGTCCATTTTCCTTATCTTGTAGTGCTTGACACAGTCTCCTCGCTTAGCGTCCTCATCATGCACACACAGTACACACATGCCTAAAAGGAACAAAGAACTGAATCAATTATCGTACAATCATAGTGTAGAATTCAAAATCTTTCTATAATAAACTGGTTTATAACAGCTACAAGTTGTATTTTTATTTCCCAGAATGTGGTTGTGACAGAGCTTAAGCTCATGACTGCTGAACCTTTAGGTTTTAGAGAGTTGTTCTGAAGGTCACTAGGTTCATAAGTGGAGAAACCTGTTTGGTGATTACTAGTTATCAAAGGGTAACTGGGCTACATCACATATACTATTTACAGTTCTAAAGAGGAAGTAAATAATAAGGTGCAAAGGTCAAAAACATCCTGACTTTTTCAATTGATACAACACAAGCAAGATTCCCAGAATTTTTAGAAACTGTACCTAAAAGTTTAAAAAAGGCAGACAAAACAATGAAATGCCAAAGAGGATTTATTTATGTTACTAAAAATTAAGAGTAGTATTACTTTCAGACTTTGCAATCTATTGGGTAGATGATGTAAAGTTCATTTGTTTCTCTGGCCCATAGTTAACAAGAATTTCATATGGCCAGCACAATGATCAACTGCCTTTACTTTTTCCAACTAATGTTTAGGTACGCATTAGAGCTGGGTGGTCTCAAGGTGAACCAAAACAATTGCCAAATTCAAAGTTCCAGCTTTCACAGGGTACCACTCACACCACTCTAGTTTGTATTGGAGACAAATAATGATAGATAGGAATGAATGAAACAGCTCTATTAGAACACTTGTTGACCAGACAGATTTAGAGTAAAGTTTAATCTTAACAGCTATAGCCTGACAAAATTAGTCAATGTATGCACAGTTTTATCTAATAATGTTTGACAATAGTCCAATTAATGTCCACTTCTGTCACTTTTTTTTACTTCTTATTTTAACTACATATCTATTTATGCTAATCTTGGTTTGTTCTTAGTCATTGCTTCACAATTACCTGGTTCTGTTTCACTTTCTCTAATTAAGAAAGCTCCTAATCGAGACTGTGGTAATTTAAGTAACCTCTCTGCATCTTTTCTTGTAATCTTTCCAAAAAACCAACTGAAATATTTTTTTATATATAAATATAAGATTGCTATAGATGTAGAAAGATAAAACATAAATAATGTAAAACTCTTCTATAGATCTTCTTCCGACAATGACTCTATTGGATACTTTCTATCTCAAAGATAATTAACAAACAAACACTTACTCTTGAGATTCCATTGTGTCCATAAGTGCCACAAAATTATGTGGCACATAACCTTCCTTGCCATTTGCAAGACGTACCAGCCACCAATCAGGATGACTGATGTGTAATAAAGAAAGAAAAAAAAAAACTTTTAATATATATATAGTGTAAAAGAGGTTTTGAATAATGCATATT
This sequence comes from Biomphalaria sudanica, assembly GCA_036873155.1. Taxonomy (NCBI): domain Eukaryota; kingdom Metazoa; phylum Mollusca; class Gastropoda; family Planorbidae; genus Biomphalaria; species Biomphalaria sudanica. The sequence continues at coordinate 300,666 of JAZGLO010006571.1, read as the reverse complement.
AAGTGTGTTTATACACATTTAAGCTATTAATGTAAAAAAATATATTACAGTAAAAAAAAAAAGATAATTCTATATGTGATAGACTCTAGATCAGCCAGCACTTCATAGAGTTTTCTATCAGGTGAGCCAATCTGAGCTGATCACAGACTTTTACATAAATGACTTGGCAAAAAAAAAAACAAAAACAAACAAACAAACAAACAAAAACAACCAACAACTTACGAATCATCTAAAAGTTCCATCTGTAAACCCTTTCTGATAGAAACCTCTGTTTCTGTCCTGGCTTGGTAATCATACAATGCTTTCAGAGTAGTCTTGGTTATTCCTGTACATAAGACATGGTACTAGTATGTTTAATTTCAAAGTCTTCGATTTTTAATTATTGAGATCACTTATTGTTACACATGTACTAAGCATTTAATTGATATAAAAAACCTTTAAAATCTTGTTTAAAGTGCAACATTGTTAAGGAAAATGTACAATTTTGGAAGACCATCAATGTAATTTTGAAACAATGAACACATTTAATTTTTTTGGTATTACATTCATTTGACAGTAACTTGTTTAGTTTTTAACGTAACTACTGTATTTGTTGACTAGAGGAAGAATCCTTGAAAAACTAAGGGCATGACATGGCCTAAGTAGTGCTGACGTGCCATACAATAACAAATCAGGTGGTCCAAGAAATAGTTCAAAAGCTACTTTTTGACATTAGACTTCTATTTTTTTTATCCAGATTTTATATTTTGAAAATAATTTCGATTTATGAGCATTAGGCTGATAATTTAGTGATTTCTTTCCAAGCAAGGTTAGTCTTCAACAGAAATGTGCAGGAGTTATGGATATGACTTTAAAAAAGAGAGAAGAAGGAGGATTATATCTCACTCTTGTTTCGTTTTTAAAAATACAATATGACATTTACAAATAACATCTCAAAACTTTGTTTAACCAAAGATAAATAAACCAAATCTTACCTATCCGTGGTAATTCAGGAGATGGATTGTTAGTAGTAATCTGTGCCACATTGCTGGTAGGATCATGTGTGTACTTATTTTTACTTTTCGTTTTCCCATTTTTGTCTGGGACACTCTCGGGGATACTGTTATTGTGGCTGCTTGTATTTTCAGTATCTGCATTGGTAAAGCTTCCATTCTTAGAGCCACTCATACAGTTCCCCATGCTGAAGAACTTGAGACTGCTATTCTTTTTATTTAATATTCAAAAATACTTTTTTCTTATAACTCTTCTAGGCATTGTAGCAGTAACAGAGCTTTACATTTTTGGAAGTCCGACATATTCTTGAGAAGAAAAGAAAACCTTTAAATAAATAGAGCAAGATAATAAACTAGAAGGTGGCCCTTTAAGAGCAGTGGTACTCATTTATGTTGCAACATAAAAAATCACTAAAAAATTGCATTATAAACAGTTGGTGATAATTGAGAATAATACAAAGTGCCTTTAAAATTTTAATTTAAAATTGATCACAAATATGTGTACATGCTAAGCAGTGATTTTTTAATTAAAAATAACAGTATGCTTTCAGATAATCATAGGTAGCTTCTGCATCTATTTAAACAAGATGCTTGTGAAAATAAATTTTAAATAGCACATTTAAAAAAAAAGGTCTACTGGATATTTTCTTTTTTTTAAAATAGTTTGAAAATGTGAGTTTTAGTTCAGAAAAAGAAAGATGACTATTTGAAAGATCAAAACCTATTTTGAGCATGATAAAGGTGATGAAATTGGATTTCAACAAACTGGCAACATAATAAAACTGTTTTTAATTTCATTGATCAAGGTTTACATTCTATGCAGTGTACTTGAAACAAATGAGAGTGATATGGAACAACTTGAGATAATTCCATAATAAAGACAACTTGAGATAATTCCATAAAGACAACTTGAGATAATTCCATAAATACAATAAAAAAGCCAAAAAACAAATGCCAAACATTAAAACATCAAAGGTAGGAATAATACATTAATGTATAAAGCACTGTTTTATCATCAATTAGAACAAAAAAGTTAGAGACATCTACAAAATCCTAATGTTATGAGGTCTCAATAAGAATGTATATTAATGTTATCTCTCTTTCCCCACTCCTTGTTCCAGTTTTGTCCTCAATTACACTTAAAGCTATGTTGTTCAAGAATGTTATTTTCTAACATACCCTCCACATCCCTCTTCCTTTGATTCAAGGCAGGCTATTTTCGGCAATACATCTATACTAAACCTCATTTAACACATTTGATATTTGCATTTAATTAGGAAATAATTTTTTTTTAACCAGAAAAAAAAAACCCGACTATTTTCTGTATCATAAAAAAAAAAAAAGGTATGCATAATGTAGAGGTTATTTAAAATTGGCTATATATATGTGTTGTTTAAATATATTATTTTAAAAGTATATTTGGCATCTCCATTACATTTCTAAAAAGTCTACAATAAACAAAAATGCTTTACAGTGTGTTAATAAAATATGCTGTAAAGATTCTGGCAGTGGTGTTTCTTAGAATAAATAAACAACAACACATATAATCTATGTTTACAAAAAATAATCTTAGAAGTGTGAGTGAATGTATAGTCCAATTTTACTTGAATAGTAAAATTCAGAGTGGAGCAGGAAATGTGGGTTGTTATTAAGAAATTAGGATGTGTGATTCAAAGTGAATGAAATGGAGCATGAATTAAATATTTTTTTTAGTCATTTGCTGGCCACCAAAAGTTGGATCTAATAACAGCTGGATGCACACAGGTGTTGGGTGAGCAGACTTTAAGTTCTAGAACATTATAAGGAAGATGTAACAATTACTTTTTGATGTAAAAATGGTAATACAACACATTAATCATGGTTATTTTCATGACAAATTGAAGCAGAAAATAATAAATAATTTCTCTGAAACAGATCAAAGTATAGTTTCTCTGCCTATGATAAAACAAGGAAAGATCATGACATGACGCTTATATCAAGCACATCCATTTTGATGCAAGTAAATTGGGATTAAATGTAGCCTATATCAATTTTATACATTATTTCTCAAGATGCCAATTATGTTTAATATAGTTGTTTATTAACAGATTTATCACTAAAGTATAGACAGAGTGTTTTAAGTAAACAATAAAAAAAAAAACCTGGCAACATTACAGCCCAGCAGTGTATACTGTGTGCTTGTCCTAGAAAAAACATAAAAACTGTCACTATGTGCACTGAATAGGAAATGAAGCATGACAGCTTATGGTATATCAGGATAAGTGCTATAGAGCAGTTGTTGTTTTTTACAGGAAGGTAGTGTTCTCATTTTACAACTGCTACTACACACCCACATCAGATTTATTAAGTATATTGGTCACAGACTCAACAGGATTTAAATGTTCACAAGCACTTTAAAATGATCATCTGTACATATGAATTATTTGACCAGTATTATGCATACTGGCCAGATTCAAGATATCTGAGAATGGAACTGTCTGCTAGAAGAGTAAATGGTCAATGAACAGAAAAAAGAAATCAACAAGTTCTTGAAATAGAAGCCTAACTAAAAGGTATGAAACAAATAGCATTGAGAAAAAAACAACAACTTTCTTCACTAAATGAGGATCTGGCAAACAGTAGCACTAGAAGACTATCAAACAGTAGTACTGGAATACTATCAAACAGTAGTACTGGAATACCATCAAACAGTAGTACTGGAATACCATCAAATAGTAGCACTGGAATACGATCAAACAGTAGCACTGGAATTCCATCAAACATTATCTATCAAATAGTAGCATTGGAATTCCATCAAACATTATCTATCAAATAGTAGCATTGGAATTCCATCAAACATTATCTATCAAATAGTAGCATTGGAATACCATATTATTTAAGAGAAAAAGAAAGTTTAAAAAAAGAATCCTTATAAATAAACATCTCTAACACATAAAACTTTCAAACAGTCAAACAACCTAATAATTAGATTTTTAAATAATATCTAGTTTGATTCTATTTTTTGCAGACATTTTTAAACTAACCACAGTTTAAATTAAACATCTTTCATTAACTTGTGAATAGTTATATCCAATTTCACAAAGTAATTATTAATACAAGTTAATTAGTTAAAAAGAGAGTTCATCCACCATTTCACAATGAAGACCAAACCAGATGTCTGGGTAGTAATAGGTCAGGAATGACAAAGATGTGATAAGACCATATATATATATTATATATGTATGAAGATTTAAAACAAAATGCAAAAGAAAGTGCAAATATGTTTTTTTAGCTGCACCAACTGGTATAAAATACTGAAAACATCACTCTAAAAAATTCAAATAAATTTAATTCTTAAGATTTAACTGTAGTGCATTTTAAAGAAAGAAATACTGAGTGTTGAGAAAGTGATGGAGATAATAGACAGTTTGTAATCTAATGTACGAGTTCCATTAATCAGTTAGACTCCTTTATGGACATTTCATGGAGTTAAATGGTGGGAATACTTTTTTGAATGTACTAACTTGGAGGACTGGCATCATATAGTAAAGTTTTATGGAGCAGATGATGTAAAGGTCATCCGTTTCTGTGGCTCACAGTTAACTAAGGTGTCATGTAGCCAGCACAACGACCAACCACCTTTACTTTTCCGGAACAAATGTCAGGTAGCCATTAGAGAGCTGGGTAGACTCAGAGGTGCCCTGAAGATCCTGAAAGTAAAAATTCCAGTCTTCACCAGGATTTGAACCTGAGACCCCTGGTTTGAAAGCCAAGTGCTTTACCACTCAGCTACTGCACATCATAGAGTACCATTATTACTGATGTGAATTGAGGCTTTAAAACTATTTAAATAGAGTTTACCCAATAATCCTACTAAATAAAATAATCTCCCACAAATCACTATTTAGAATAAACTTTACTTTATGCCTTTAAAATGTAACATCTCCTCAGAGTGACCTATTACCTCAAAAACCCAGCAAAACCAACACCCAATGGCAGTGCGGAGGAGCTGATAAGAACAGCAATTTTCCATAGCAAGACCTGCAAAAGAGCCTAGATCTCAGTAACAAAGGCTGGCTCAATGAAGATATATATTTTATATGTACATTTCAACAAGTGAAATGGTGAGAATGCTCTCATGATGACACTTTATTAATTACTAGACATACTAATCCAATTGTGAACTTGTGTGTGGAGGCACTAATTATTATTGGACAGCTCTAGTACTAGGTTTGACACTTATCCTGTATAGGGGATGGATATATGGTAAACTTTTTTGGCAAACTTGAGGAGGATTAGCTTTATTGACCAACTCATTCACAGGTTGTTTGCACTCACTGACATTTGCTGTCCCAAATGGCAGATAATATGGTCTATATTCTAGAATCCAGATCTAGGTTGTTAGGCAATTCTGCAATGTCTAATGCAGATAAACCAAATGAAGGTAACACTCAACAAAATCCAATAACACTAGCAAAAGGCTGAACAATCAATATAAGTTAGTTGGCGCTGATACTGAACAAGAAGTTTATTAGCAATGAAGGGAACAGTTGAATGTCAGCTCTCTAAATTCAAAACAAGCTTTCAATCTCAAAGGGGTCCTAAAGTAGTCTGTTTACATTGGCTAATATTTTACATTTTCCCCCTAAAATCTAGTCTTGTTTTGACTAGTCACGTCATTGTCTTTAAGTCAAAACTTCCCCTATTTCAGAAAAAATAACTATTTGCTAATCGTGCCATAACAACTCCTTGGTGCTTCCACTGTGTCTAATGTAGATAAACCAAACAGAGGTAACACTCAACAAAATCCAATAACACCGGTGAAAGGCCGAACAATCAATATAAATAAGTTAGTCGACACTGATACTGAACAAGAAGTTTAATAGCAACAAAGGGAACCGTTGAATGTCAGCTCTTAATGTTCAAAACAAGCTTCCTATATCTAAGGGGTCCTATAGTAGTCCTGTTTACATTGGCTAATATTTTGATATGTCCCCCTAAAATGTAGTCTTATTTTTACTAGTCACATCATTGTCTCTGAGTCAAAACTTTCTCTATTTCCTAAACAAATTTATTTAACTATTCGCTAATTGTGCCATAACAAGGTATATGAAGACTAAAACTATACTAGACACTCTAAGACTAGCAGACTAGTTTATAAAGTCTGTATTACTAGTATTAGATTATAGTCTTGTACAATGTGTACACCTTCTACATAGATTTCTAGATCTAGAATTAGTCTAGTCACCCTGGACTCTGGAAAAAAAAGTTAAAATCTGGAATCTAGATCAATATTTGTACTATTATTATAAAATAGAGACTATCTTAACTAGATTCTTTATTATTTTATATATGATTATTTCTAGATCTATTATAATTATAGTTAAAATAAATTTAATTATATATATATTCTGTCTTAGACAGTGTCTAAATGACTCTCTAGATAGATTTAAATCTTTAGTTTATATTTTAAAATATTTATTAATTTATATTATAAGACTTTTCTACAATCCTAGAACAAAATAAGAACATCATTATTTTAGATTATATAGATCTAGATTAGATCTAGTAAGTCTTACTGCATAACTTACTATTTTATATAGTTACGACAGTATTTTTACTAGATCTATCTTAGTCTTAGTAAGTCTTACTTACTCTTGCTTAACTTAGTTTTCTAGTAGTAGAGTCAGACTCAGTCAGAGTAATAAGAATAGATTTAATAGATCTCAACTCAATGAGTTACGACTCAAAACTCAAATGCATCATATTCAATTCAGTGATTTATTAATTTAATCCATTTTTTTAAAAATAATTTTTCAGAGTAACACAAAACACTTTTTCTTTAATTAGTTTTCCTTTCTGTTCAAATTTATAGATCTAGATCAAGATGTAGATCTAGATTTTACATGTGTAACAAAGCGATCATCTCAAGAGGAAGCAAATTCTCTGTTTCACAGCCGGAGAAAGTTAGGGGGTGGGGGGATGCACTGGTAGTAAGATAGGATGTGTACCTTGTCTATTTATTGCTTTCGCATTTTAACAGTAAAAATTATTAAATTTACAAATTAAAAACAGTTTTTCTCCACTCTGCTGCCCTACACCGGGCTTCAGACTCGAGAGATCTAATCTATCTAGATCTAGAATAGGTCTAGATTCTAGATAGCTTTCTGTGTAAAAGGCCTAAAATAGTAGAATCTTAGATCTAGAAGATATAATTCCAAGTGTAGATACTAGACTACATTCTAGATCTCCAGAGTCGTAGAGACATACTTGATACTAGTGACAGTCTCATCATATTTTTCATAGTCATAGTCATAGTGATTCACATAGTTCATACTGTGACATAGAGTATAGAGGTATATTTTTTTTTTATAGTAGACTGACTCTAGAAGTTATGCTATTAGTATTAGTATTAGCAGAAGTCTTCACTTTCTAACTCAACTAACTGACTGTAAGTAGTATAAGTACTATAAGTTATAAGACATAAATTCATAAATAATATAGTTCTTTAAAAAATATATAGTCTAAATATAAATATTTAAAATATAGAATATAGATCTAGTAACAATAACATTAAATTAAGTTAGTAGGCTACAACTTAGACTTAGTATAAGTCAGTTTGTCATTGATGGATATTAAAAAATATTATAATTTTCAGATATCAGTGCTAGATTTATATGAGGCTTTGTAGTCTAGTACAGTCTGCTAGTGGTCTAGATTCTAGAATATTCTAGATCTATATTCTATATTTATATAGATCTAGATATTAGTATTAGAAAGATCTAGATTCTATAATAATGAGCCTTTATAATATAGTATATACTATCGTAACTATGTATATTATATACTATATGTCTATATTTAGAAAGTATGTTATTAACAATATTCATATTGTCAATATTATAATATTAATATAAGTAGCCTATTTAATCTACTTTATTTGTATATACTTATATAGTATTATATAGACAATTATAGATCTAGATCTAGTCTGTAAGTGTAATATTTTGAATTTAACATATAAAATCTAGATTTAGATTTCTCTCTCTCTCTATGTCATCCTCTTTTTCAGCTAGCAATCTTCTTCTCATATTTAGAATTAGTTTTGCTAAGAGATAATAATGGCATATTATTAGACTAAATATACAGTGCTTTTTTTGTAAAAAAAAAAAAATAGGTGCCAGTACTCAGAGATTGATTGCCTAACTTTTAACTACTAGTAAATTATAATTTTCCGTTAAAATACAATAAAAGTACTTATTTTTTGCCACATTTAAAAAGGTGCTGGTAAGCTGTATTAGTGCGTACCGTCACACAAAAAAAAGCCCTGTATATATCTTATCTTCTTATCTTATATAATACAGACGTTACTTCAAAAAAGAAGATGATTACGTCCTACGCGTCATGCATTTAGTCATGCATATTAACCAATGACTTAAATTCTGCCAAGTCACTGGTTTTCCTGGCTAGCTCAGGCAACCCATTCCATGCTCTAATAGCACTAGGGAAGAAGGAGTATTTGTACAAATTTGTCCTAGCATATGGGATGAGGAATGTGCCTTTATCTTTGTGTCTTTCAGAGTATTTTATTAAATTTTGTTTTTGTATTTGAAGATTATGGTTCAGTGTTTTATGTATAATTGCTACTTTACTTTTGAGTCTTCTGTCCTGAAGGCTTTCTAAATATAGTGATTTTACTAAAGGTGTTACTCTAGTCAAATGTGAATATTCATTTGTTATGAATCTCACTGCTCTATTTTGTGTCTGTTCCAGTTTCTTAATGTTGTCTTGAGTTGAGGGGTCCCAAATGGAGGATGCATATTCTATTATTGGCCTAACCAAGGTTAAATAACATTTTAATTTTATGTTCTTATTTGATTTATAGAAATTTCTTTTAATAAATCCTAAATATATATATATATTGATAACAAGAATTGACTTCAGAGGTGTTCAATTGTGCTCACTGCTTAGACAATCTACAATAAACAAACTGGCAAATTAAAAGAGTGTGCCTGTATTACTTTGATTTGATAAGATTTCTAATAATTGTTTTTAACATTAGATCATCTGCATTCCCCCATTTCTCTTTTGCATCCTTGCCACTGGGTCCTGCCATTGAAACTACGTACATCTTATTACTACAACAATCAACTTGATAAAAGTTGGATTAATCAAAATGTCTAAAGCAAAAAAATTGTTTTGGGATTCAATCTCAGGATCCTTTATTTATCAGCTAAGTGCTTTAATTATTTGGCTTCTATGCAGATTTAAAATACCATAGTGAAGATTTTGCTTGCAGTGTACTTCTGTGATTCTAGGGCACGTAAATAAAGTAGGATTGAAAGCAGATTATGTAGGCCATATAACTTTTAGATAAACTTGAATCAGTAGTAGTAACATTTTGTACATAAAGAGTTAAAGTGATCTTAGTCTCAAATGTGTCACTGATAACAGTGAAATGTGTTAGCACATTTGATATACATTGGAGGAAATGAGAAACTGTGTTCATGGGTGACCAAATAAATAATAGATATTTGACATATGTTTGCTATATATAGTAATAGCTGAAAGCTTTCATAGTTAAATTCTACTCAATGCACACGGCAGCCTTGGCTTTTAAACATAATCCTTTAAGGCTCATTAAAAGCATGAGAATGGATGTAATCACACTTCTCTAAAAGATTTTTTTTTTAAGATCCTTGTTGGGTTTATATAAGCCCTGAGCCTTCATCTGCATTAACTGTCTCTAAATTGGAGCTTGATTTGTTAAATAGGACAACAAATGCATCAGATATAACTATATGCCCTATAACAAAGACACAAGACAGTAAGTTTACTTAGTACTTATTGAGCTAAAACTTTTATCTGATGTCGTTAAATATGAAATCTTCCCCTTGCTAGTTGTTTCATTAATATTTTCATTCATTGTCATGAAAACAAAGTTTTGAATTCTTTCCGTCTACCCCCTCCCACCAAGCATGAGATGTTGGCAACAGGATATAATAATCTTCATCGAGCTGAAGTGTCAGTAATGTATAAGAATTGATATAGTGTTTTCTTTATAGTAATTTGGAAAATAGAAAATAAGACTTATTTTTATCTGAGCTATTTAGCTATTTAGATAAAGCAGTCTTTCACTTTTGAGATCTAAGAACATTATAAAATATGGAGTCAGGCATAAAGCTTTATTTCTTTGAAAAATTCTTTTAGGTTTGGCTTTTCTTTTATTCTAAGTTAAATTTTTAATGTAATTTTAACCAGTGAATTTGATTTGTCTGCATTAAAATGCCTTTTTTTTTAAAAAAGTGATGATCCTAGACTTTAAGAATCTTGTGTTGTCATAAAAATATGGACAATGCTATCTAAACAATTATTTAATTATTAAATATAAGCATTAATTATAAGTATTTTTTTCAACTATTTTCTCATGTAATATTAAAATAACCAACAACATAACACAATTAGATGCCAAAGAAACACAATAAAAACAAAAAACAAATAATCTAATGATCAAAATCTATTTTAACTACTGCATGGAATGTTATGTAGTTGAAGCACTAACTCACTTGAGTTTTAGCAATTCTGTTGTCAAAGAGTCCTGTGAATTTTTATCTTCTAATGTCTCACATTTTTACAGATATACATTTTTTTTTTCTGTTTGAATAATGTTAAGACAGTCTTTCTTTATTTCCTTTCCAAAGTCCAAACTATTTTTTAAATATGAAGGGAGGGTGAGACACATGATTGAAACTTTTTTCTTAATCTCAACTATCCCAAGGTCAAGTCTTGTATAAATAACATATCTGTTGGATAAAAAAAAGTGCCCAGTTGAAGTAGGACCCTGCACACTTATTAACAAAGAAAGCTATTGTCAAAGTAACATCTAACATTGCCAACTAGATTTCTCATCAGGTTGAGTAATGCTTGCATTCTCATGGTTTGAAGTACCCAAATCTCTGTTCTTTAGAGCCCTTTAAACCATTTCATTGACAAGATAAACGTCTTTTGATCATTACCAAATTATCTAAGAACTTTTTCAATAACTTCTTTGGTTACATAGCCTTAGAAGAAGCTGGTCAATATTTCTTTTATTTTTTCCCAAGATTAAGTGAGAGGCTATAATTATCTCCCCACAACAATTATTTGGTAAAAGTGGAAAACTAAAGTAAAATACTGTACATGACTGAAGAAACAAACAAGCCCAATTTCAACACTCTGACAGACTTCACAAACAATAAGACCAATAAGAAAGTACTATAGGATAGGTCAAATAGTACCAACTATATGTCTGCTATTGTTATATATAACAACTCTTCCTGTTGCTGTTTTTTCAGAAACACTTTGAAGAACTAGGATGTTACTTGTGGTTATTTAACAGTCAAACTTGTTAGACAGCCCCAAGAATGGTTATTGGTTGAACAAAAAAGTAACAGTAAATTGAATATGAAGGTTTTGCTGCCAACTCACTGTCCACAAACACAAAAACTACAAATATGGGTAACAAATCAACTGAAGAAATGACACCAGAGAAGAACAAAAGGATGTGTAATGCTTGTATGAATAAAATTAGTTCTTTCATAATCTGGTCACTAGAAACAGTTTTCTTCAAGTTAGTTCTTTTGTTTGATTTCTTTATTTATTATAAATATTGAGCATTTATTCTTAGTAGATTACTTAAATTACTTAGTATATTTACTTAAATAAAATATTGCTACATATTTACTGCATTAAAAACACACATATGTTATAACACATATTTAATTTTTGGATAGGATAGAATATGATAAAAGTTCCATCTATTACAGAGTAGGTCTGTTTATTGGGACATATCCTCTACTTACAATTATCACTTGCTCTTTGATGTGTGGCCTTTGTGGAATCGGCATGAAAACTTTTCATGAGTCACTGGAACAGGAGAAACTTTGGGTGCCACAGTCATCTCGCCTAATCAATGAAAAGATCTGGGTTGATAAAATGTTTCCTCAAGACACTCGATTTGTTTCTTTTTTGACAGTACAGCCAGAAGGCAACATTCTAACTCCTGAGTTTCTGAATGCTGTAAGTCTCTTTTTATTATGTGTATGTGTTTATGTCAATAGTTTAGTTAAATCCTGTTTTGCATTTTTATTTGGGCATAAAGCTACTCAGCTATGAATATTTTTAAATTGATATGCTAATTAGGTAGTACTAATTTCATTACTAGATGAATTACTGAAGGTAATAATAATGAAAAACTTTGAGATGTTTAATTGCATATCATGCAAGGAAAAAACACTGGGTGGTCTTTTCATTATGGACTATACACTACAGTACACTAAGCCTACATGTGTACGCCTTTCTGCCCAGGTTGTTGAAATCAGTTGGACACACAGTCTATTTACTTTTTGAGCAGGGAGGGTTGGATTAATTTTATTTTCTAGAATTAGGTTATTCTAATGCTCTTATTCACATAGGCCTAACTTTAGATTTAGTCCTATATTTCAATAATATGTCTTAATAAAGACTATTATCTATTATATGTTTTGGCTTTATCTAAGGTTAAAGCTATAATAAGGGTGTACTTGATATTCCTGCAATTAATAAATTATCGATTATAGCTATTGAATTGATTAAGATGACTTAATCAAAATTCTGAACAACCGCATTCATAATATTTCACAGCAGCTTTTGGCAAACCAATGTTGAACAATATTTATAATGCTGCTATGTTCAAGTGCAGATTTTGGCTCCATAACTTCTGTCAACATCTTATTTTAAAAATTCCTCTTCAAATGCAGGCTGTCACTAAATAGTTGTTAATTGCATTTTGTTTCAATAATCAATGCTGTTGTTATCATGTACATTATCAGAAAACAAGGATGTGCTTTTCAATTGCTGCCACATGTTGAAAAGTTTTACACATTTTAATTGAACAATTTTTAGTTTGTAACTAAAAAAAATAATTAAACTACAATTTTAACTAAAATTTTTTTTTCTAATTAAACTTTGGCCATTTTTAATTTTGTTTAGTTAAACTAAAAGTTTCTAACTTTTTAGTTAACTTTTGCCCATCACTATTTAAAAGTAATTTTGTCTATATATGAAAACCAATTTTATTAGCAATAGTTTCTATGCTTGAAAGGATTAAATTTGATAAAGGAATTAGTAACTATAGTGTGGTTTTCTTAAAATTATTGCCATTTTTTTGAGTCTCTGTAAAAATGATTATTCAGAGTTTCTAGTCTTGTTTTTTTTATGATTTAACACATTCACTAGACACTTAATTCAGTAGTTATAGGTATATGCCTACCATGCTTAATACACTCACAACTCTTTCTCTGACAGTTAATGGACTATTACCTTCAGTCTTTCAAGTTCAGCTTTAGGAACCAGTCCTTCAGTGATTTATGTTTGAGGTAGCACATTGATGTCAACCATAATCCTTTTTTTTTTAAATTTAAATTAAACTATTTTACATTTAAATTGAAATTAATTTTAGCTGCAAATTTAAATATATAGGTTACTTTTAGTTTTATTTGAATTTCCACTCATTATCTTAAAAATTGCTTTGAATCAAAACATTTTTGCATCAAAAGCTCACAAATCTTCCTAAATCTTACAAATAAAAAAATAGAATGTCTTCATACTATTATTATTTTGAGCTAATTTATTGCATTCTAGTAAAATGGTGGTTTCTATACTTTTATTGAGTTGTAAATGTGAAAGCTACATGCTGAATGCTTTAGATGAACATCAATTTTGATCTCTAAGAGTAAACACTATAGAAGATTGCTGGCTACACAGATACTAGAAATGAAAATTGAGCAGGAAAAGTTTAGATACTTCCAGGTTGAATTAACCTTCAAAGTCTTATGCAGTTAGTAAGCAGAGAAAGCCAGAAACAAAATTGAAGGGTCGTCTGTCTGATAAGCTAAGGTATATGACAGTGTACAACACCCCTAGGACACAAGTGAAAGGTTTTCTGATGTGTATGATAATTCTAATGTAATTATAATCATTTTGTAATCTGGTTTTGTAAATGTTCTCTCTTAGGGTGAATTCCAAATGTTATGTTTCAAGTTTGCTGGAAATATGGAATTATGATGCAGATGTTATTAGAAATTTAACTGAAACTGATATAAAACTAAAACTTTGGAGCACACCTGTAAGGTAACAGACAGTTACTTTTAAAACATATGCCATTGAGATGTATAAATACACTTGTTAGGTAACAGATTGTTACTTTTATAAACTTATTCCATTGAGATGTATACGTACATTTGTTTAGGTAACAGACAGTTAAATATATATACCATTGAGATCTATCAACTTCGAGTTAGTGTTTAAAGTTTAATAAAAAAAATGATCAACCCCTTGCTAAGGCCATAGTGACAATTGATTGATTTCACACCATTTCTGAATTATTTTTTTAAGTAACTCTTTAATGTGACACTTTAGGATTAATAGACACTTCACTACTTGCTCCATCACAATAGTTGTAATGTTATAGACATGAAATGCTGCACTCCTCATTAATCTTCAGACTCGAAGACAAACCTTATATTATTTCCTGTTTTTTTTTGTTGTCTTTTTATACACATATAATGTTTGAAATTTAGCTTTTGCTTTAAATTTAGTATTTCTTTTTTAGAAACATTTAGCAGTAACAAAATAAACTTGACTGAAGAGTACTTTGGTATTTGCATTCTACATCAGATACTAATGATAGACCTCTAGGTAAATATCACTTTTGTGCTGCTAAAGCTATCACTTAAACAATTCTCTTGTAGCCCAGTCACTGGAACAAATGTGCAGACTTTGTTGGGAGGAAAGATCAAAATGGACTCCCATGGAAATGTTGTGTTTGCTGAAGCAACTGAAATCCTGTGGATCATGGAGAAACAAGAAGATGTAGGACTCTCTTTCTAATGGTCACATCTTTTGTTGTTTGTTGCTTGTTTGAACTCAATAGGGACAGTGGAGATCAAATGAAAATAAACAAATATTCTTTTATTTTTAGACCAGCACTGCCCTAGACTTTGAAAAGGCCATGATAGATATGGCTCTAAAGGGGATACATGGAATCAATAAAACTTATGTTTATGCTACTAGGAGGTAAAAAACAGTTTGTATTTAATAAACATAAAGTCATTTAGTAATATCACCCGTTAAGTCAATCCAAAATACCACATTAATACAACTAGTTTCTCAATGTTACCAATCCTAATGTCAAAGAATAACACTAAAGCTGAAGTTGAAAATAAAAACAAAAATCATACTAATGAAATGAAAATAAATGTTAAAAAAAAATGATTTGAATAATTAACAGCAAAGTGAATGAGATACATATGAATGACATATTTCAATCTTAGGTACATAATTTGTTTATTTCTGTTGGTTCAACAAATAGTGCATGCTGAAATAAAACTTGTATCCTATTTCTGTTCTCTATAGTTTTGATGATGAAGGCTATGGGGTGATCAATCAAGACATTAAACTTCTGGCCATGGGGTTCATCATTGTGTTTGCATTTGTTCTACTTTCTCTAGGGAAGTTTGATCTTCTCAGACAAAAAGTAAGTGTCTCAATGACCATTGTATCCATTGTTTTGTATGAAAGTTATGTAGGCTGCTAAACACTTGGGGGGAAAGGGGGGAGAATTAATTGATGTATTGAAAGAAATGTTTCTAAGTTTTTTTTTCCTTCTGTTTCTAGGTGTATGTGTCACTTGTTGGAATGTACTGTATTGGCTTAGCTATCTTGGTGTCATATGGTCTGTCTACAGCATTAGATGTCATCTACAACCCTATATTGTCTATGTTGCCATTTTTACTGCTAGGTATACTAATGTAAATAAACCCTATGAAATTAAGATTAATCTGTAAAGAAGATAGGATGGCTGCCTGGTCGTGCGGTTTGCACGCTGGACTGTTGTTTGGATTTATCGATGGTCGAGGGTTAAAACCCAGCCTGCTCCCATCCCCCGTCGTCCTGCGGGAGGTTTGGACTAGGAAGTAAACTATCTTCAACTCTGAAGGAACATCCGAAACATGTAAAACATTTTACAAGCAAACAAACATTTTAGTCTAACAAAGCAAAAACTAGGCCTTCATAATTACTTTTATCTACTTTCCTGTATGTATTTTATTAGAAGAAGCATTTATTATTTTATCATTTTTCATAATATTCTGCAACGAAAATTTTCAAAAAATTCTTAGTGTTGAGTCAAAGTTCAATGTCTAAAAGAGGAGATAAGCTCTTTAACGTTCACTTTATAACTTTTCATCTGTGATACTCAGGAGTTGGAGTTGATGATATGTTTGTCATTATGGAAACATGGAAAAATCTGAGCCCTGAAGAGCAGAAGTTGGATATTCCACACAAATTAGGTGTGACACTTAGTCATGCTGGAGTATCTGTAACAGTCACATCTGTGACAGACATTATTGCTTTTGGTATTGGAGCTTCTACAGTAAGTAATCTTATCCATTACAATATAAGATTACTCTCTTATATTGCAAACTTTTTTTATTAAAAAATATTTAATAAATGTTTTAGTGAAAGACAATTAAAACATTTAAAAAAACTATTAATTCTTTTAATTTCAGGCAATTCCAGCCTTAAGTTCATTCTGCATTTATGCTTCCATTGGTATACTGGCCCTATTTCTGCTGGTAGCAACAGTATTTGCATCCTCTTTAGCACTAGATGAGAGGAGACTTCAGTCAGGACGAGATGCCTGTTTTTGTTGCTACAAACACAAGCAGCCGTATACATTCAATAAATGCAGTAGCGACAAATCATTTCTACAAATCGTGTTTGCAAATTATTATGGGCCTTTTCTTTTGAAATTACCTGTAAAGGTATTGATTTTTAGACTGTGTATTGAATTATTAATGAACCTGTTTTTTTTTTTATTAGATTAACTACTTTTGAGGAATAGTTGTTTGCCTATAGAAAAAAAAAATTAAATCTCTTCTGTTGTATTTAGCAATATCTCTTCTCTCTAATCATTTCTTTTAATGTAAAGTCTTATAGTTGTTTGAAAAAGATTACTATCTTGAATATAACTTAGTTTCTTTTGTGAATTTGATAAAAATAGAAATCTTTTATAGGAATGTTTCTAGACATTGTCTTTAACTCAATGAGTGCTGAGCGTCTATCCCATAGACGGTCTGACTGCCCCTAAACGCACAGAACGTCTATCCCATAGACGTTCATACCCTACCTTTGTTTCGTTGCATTTTAAATTAAACTTTTAAACTAACAACAGTAGAACTATTTTATTTTATAAAAGAGTTCTCCATCCTTTGTTTACATAGAAAGTAGAAGCTTTTGGCTTTATTTAGACATTTATTTTGATTTTTTTTACGATGTAAAAAAAACAACCTCGCCATGACTACGCTAGTCCAAGACACACCCACAATGTTTACTACTGAAGAAACTTTATAATTATTCTAAAATTTATCACAAATAATAAGTAATAATGAAGTATTTGATCTATATATAGAGATTAGATCCAGGTAAGTCTAAATTTAGCGTATTTATAAAAATTATATCTATATTATTAGTATTTAGATCTAAATCTATTATTGTCAGTAGGCTAGGTGTAGAGTGTAGATCGAGATTGACTAGATCTAAGCTTTTATCTCTAGATTTAGACTCTAGATCTAGATATATCTCTAGATCTAAGCTTATGATAACTAAAAAGAAAGGAAATGCTAAATCTACATCAAATAATCATCCACTGTGGGCATTTTTTGCCCATTTTCTATTTTTTTTTTTTTAAGTATTGTTTATCTGTAAAAATCTACAACATCATGGCTATGCTTGTCCAAGACACACCCACAGTGTTTACTACTGAAGAAGCTTTATTATTGTTTTATTTATACTTCTATGACATCTTTTTGAAAAAGATGTCAATAGTCTAATATGATGTTTCAACAGTAATGCAAAGATCAAAATCTATATTTAGGTCTCAGAAGTTCTAAAGCTGGCATCCATTTTTTTTTTTAGGGTCATTTTCTTTTTTTCCAAAAAAAGTAGCATTAAAAAAACATTGCTTTTATTTTATTCGTTTGTGCTCATATCTGAAAGTTTTGTCTCTCTGTTGTGCAGGTATTAGTTATCGTATTCACATTAGCCATTGCTGGCTTGGGAATATGGCGCGCAATAAATTTACGTCAAGACTTTGACCTGACCAACTACTTACCAAGTGATTCCTATGCCTATGCCTATGATCGTATAAAAAAAGAATACTTTGACAGACAGGGAATGGAGACAAGTGTTTATTGTGGTATTTGTACATTTATTTATATAGATCTTAAAACTAGCTCTCACTGACTGACAGATCATTAATTCTTCTGCTTATACACTTAAAAATAATTGCAATGTGTGTGTGTGTGGGCTACATATTCACTTGGCAACAAAGTTAAAATATGTGTGGGGCTTTCAACTCTGGGAAGGGACATTACTCTCAAAATGTTCCATGGGAGGAAAAATGACGTAGACAGGCCAAACAAAGTAAAGGCAGGACTAAATTGTGACTTTATGTTATGTATAACATTTACTTTGTTTTTTTCAACCTATGTTTTAAAAATAATTCGGAGAAAAAACAAAATATAAAAAAAAAACAAAAAAACGCCCAACAAAGCTTATATTTACCATTCATTTGCTACCATATCTCTTTATATTACAAGGTTTATCTTCCATTTTCCTATTTAAAACAAAATTAATATTTTAATTAATTATGACTAACGGATTAACTAATTGGTTAATTTTAAAAATTGATTCATGTTTTGTCACCAACAATGATTAAGGGCACGACATGGCCTAAATTGTGTCGATGTGCCAAAAACTCAAAACTCACACTCATATAAGAATCCACCAACACAGACAGACAGACATGAGAGAGTCATTTTGAAAGAATATTTAACTGAAAATTATTCATAATTAAACATTTAAAAACGTCTCTCTAGTTTCAAAAAGCTGATTTCTGTCTGTTTTGAAAAGAAATAATGTTTTAAAATTTAACTTGTAGAAAAAGTCTAAAGCTAAGCAATTAAAAAATTCATTCTCTTAAACTTGACAGGAGGACTGAACTATTTCAGAATGCAAGATGTTTTACAAAATATGTTGGAACAAATATCAAATAGCAGCTACATTCAGACTGGTTCTGTCAACTCTTGGTTTACTGCATTTCAAATGCATCTTCATTTATCAGGTTCATGTCATTATATGTAACTTATTGGTATTATGTATTGCTTAGGCTTAGTTTACAAACCCACTATATTAAATCAAGGGATAAAAAGAAGAAAGGAAGTGACTCTCTATAAAAAAAGGTTCTTTTCATTATTCTGAGAACAGAATAAAGTGAACATGCTTTCTATATTTGTGAATAAATTTTAAATCTACCTTTTTCCCCCTACTACACCTCAGGTACAGATGTAACAAGTGAGGAAGTGTTCAATGCTCAACTATTTCAATTTATGCATTCCTTGTATGGACAAAGATTTGCACCATTTGTTCAGTTTAATTCCTCCAGCTTGCCTGTTTCTGTCCAAGTAAGTCTAACAAGAGTTGAATGACTTCTGTTCTTCTATACTGATAACTTGTGAGTGCTACACTGTCTTGTTTACTGACTGAATGACCTCCAGAATGAACTCTCTGATTTGATTTCAGGCTAGCTACTTCACCATGACTCATTCCTTGCAAATTGATTCTCAACATGATGTCATAGCTATGGACAAATTGAGAGAGATCATTGACACAGCAGGTCTGCCTCAGTTTCATGGAGCTCATCTACCCAAGTATATGTGTTTTGCTTATTCAAGGGAATATATGACATGTGAAACCAATAAGGTAATAGCTAATGTTTACCCAGTAAGCTTTTCTTTTTGTTTTCAAAACATAATGGCTGATGTTTTATCACTTTTAGTATGGGAAATTACAGCAGCAATTATTACTAATCAGCATTTATTTGCCTTCTAGTGTTTGTTAAATTAATATATTAGTTCATTTTATGGAAGGTTTTTAAGGAACATAACAGAAGTGCTTCTCTAACTTTTTATCAAGTATCCTTTAAATATTTACTGACCATTTTTAAAAGTACATTCCTTCTGTTTCTGCTCCCCACCAGGTCTTTCACTAATACTCACTTTTTAAAAATTACCAACATTTCTTTTGTGCATCATCTGCTAATCTACTGTGTACCTGTTTGAGAATATGTACTACAGATTGAGAATAGTTTAGCTACAACATTGACCAATATGTACTACAGGTTGAGAATAGTTTAGCTACAACATTAACCAATATGTACTACAGGTTGAGAATAGTTTAGCTACAACATTAACCAATATGTACTACAGGTTGAGAATAGTTTAGCTACAACATTAACCAATATATACTACAGGTTGAGAATAGTTTAGCAACAATATTAACCAATATGTACTACAGGTTGAGAATAGTTTAGCTACAACATTAACCAATATGTACTACAGGTTGAGAATAGTTTAGCTACAATATTAACCAATATGTACTACAGGTTGAGAATAGTTTAGCTACAACATTAACCAATATGTACTACAGGTTGAGCTTAGCTACAACATTGACCAATATGTACTACAGATTGAGAATAGTTTAGCTACAATATTAACCAATATGTACTACAGATTGAGAATAGTTTAGCTACAATATTAACCAATATGTACTACAGATTGAGAATAGTTTAGCTACAATATTAACCAATATGTACTACAGGTTGAGAATAGTTTAGCTACAACATTGACCAATATGTACTACAGGTTGAGAATAGTTTAGCTACAATATTAACCAATATGTACTACAGATTGAGTTTAGCTACAACATTGACCAATATGTACTACAGGTTGAGAATAGTTTAGCTACAACATTAACCAATATGTACTACAGGTTGAGAATAGTTTAGCTACAACATTAACCAATATGTACTACAGGTTGAGAATAGTTTAGCTACAACATTAACCAATATATACTACAGGTTGAGAATTGTTTAGCAACAATATTAACCAATATGTACTACAGGTTGAGAATAGTTTAGCTACAACATTAACCAATATGTACTACAGGTTGAGAATAGTTTAGCTACAACATTGACCAATATGTACTACAGGTTGAGAATAGTTTAACTACAACATTAACCAATATGTACTACAGGTTGAGCTTAGCTACAACATTGACCAATATGTACTACAGATTGAGAATAGTTTAGCTACAATATTAACCAATATGTACTACAGATTGAGAATAGTTTAGCTACAACATTAACCAATATGTACTACAGGTTGAGAATAGTTTAGCTACAACATTGACCAATATGTACTACAGGTTGAGAATAGTTTAACTACAACATTAACCAATATGTACTACAGGTTGAGCTTAGCTACAACATTGACCAATATGTACTACAGATTGAGAATAGTTTAGCTACAATATTAACCAATATGTACTACAGATTGAGAATAGTTTAGCTACAATATTAACCAATATGTACTACAGATTGAGAATAGTTTAGCTACAATATTAACCAATATGTACTACAGGTAGAGAATAGTTTAGCTACAACATTGACCAATATGTACTACAGGTTGAGAATAGTTTAACTACAATATTAACCAATATGTACTACAGATTGAGAATAGTTTAGATACAACATTGACCAATATGTACTACAGATTGAGAATAGTTTAGCTACAACATTAACCAATATATACTAAGTTAATATTGACTCAATCTTTTCCTCAATAAAAGGTATTGCTGTCTGAATTGTACCGTAACTTGGGTCTATCTGCTGCATGTGTTTTTGCTGTGACTGTTATATTAATAGCCAATCTTTGGACTTCACTTTTGGTATTTGTGTGTGTTTTGTTTACAATGGTAAGTAGGAACATTAGAGTTGTCAAGATTAAATTCATAATTTCAGACATGACTCAATAAATGAGTGTTAAAATATTTTTTAATTTGCCAAAATTAATGTCAAAAATTGTAAAAGTTGCTGACCCCCAAAAATGTCAATTTTTTGACATCTCTAGAAAATTAAAGACACCTTATCTTGATTTTTAAAGGGAAGTAAGTAAATTTATATAATTTAAATCTTTGAGATAATTTATGTTGTTTTTAAAGTCTCCTTTTTTTCACATTATTTTATAAAACATAATTCAGTGTTTTGTTCATCTCTGGTCAGCAGTGTAACAACTTCAAGACCAATTTTAATTAGCTTTGATTCCTTTTCTTTATCTTAGTTTATTTAGATTCATATATTAAAATCTTCCAAACATTTAACATTTCAATCCAGATGAAGAGGGATTTAAAGTCCTAGTGTTGACCCCGACTCCTTACGTGACAAAGGTCTTACAAAGGAATAAAATAATTGCATTGAATGCTTTATATTTACTTTTCATTCTAGGTAGATGTTTGTGGCATTTTGGAAGTTTGGGGAATCAAAATAGATACAGCTTCCAGTATTCTCTTGACACTATCAGTCGGACTTGCTGTAGATTACTCAGCTCATATTGGACATACTTTTATGACTATTGGAAGCAACAGAAACAGTAATTCAATTAGTTTTTAATTCTCTACTTTAACATTAGCCTATCATTCTAAACTACACTGCCATATAGTTATCTTTTAAAAGCGATGTATTTTTCTATAGGCTTTAGATGCTTCATTGAGCAGTTTTGTGTTTTGCATAAAAAAAATATTAATGGATTGTTAATATAAAAATCTCAATGGCACCTATTCAGCCCTCAGTTCTGCTTCCTTTTACCACCAGTGCCAATGTAAACTTTATTTTGTTCAACAGGCCATTCAATGTTAACATTTTAGTTACATAACACAGATAATGAATTCATTACATAATTTCTATGACTTGCTCAGTCTTTTCAGAGCAATAAAAACTATATTAGCATAGACCAGCTTAGGCGTCAACTTGCCTTAGCTGAGAGCACCTGATTGCATGCGGCCTCAGAACGAGACAGCTGGAGGTCACTCACAAAGGCAGCGGAATACATATTTGAGACCAAAGGAAAATCTGCTGCCGAGGACAGATGCAGACGATGAAAAGAAAATCTCAATTGATCACCGGCAGACAATGGTTATGCTTGTCATGGATGTGGCAAAATATGTAGGTCACAGCTGGGGCTGCGTAGCCACAGGAAATACTGCATTCCTCATTTATCTTTAGACTCGAAGACAAGCCTAATTATTGTTGTACATAGCTGGCAAAAGCACTGTAAAAAATATCCTTCTGGGGAATATTTCAAGCAGCTTTGTATAAAAAAGAAATATGATGATGACAAAATTGGCCAACCTATCCTTCCCCTCTGCTCATAGGGAAACTGTTAGACTGTATAATATAGATAGAAATGTTTCAAACTAATGTGTTCAAATAAAGGCATGGCGTCACCTCTGAACTTTTGGGTAATTTGGGGGAGATAATACTGCTGTCCAAAATAAGGTTGTGACACTTGATTAAGAAGTACTGTATTTATAATGGTAAAGATCATTTTTCTTGATTTTAATTGTTACTCGTGTTAAACATCTTAAATATTTTGACAGAACTGTTATTAAGTGAACTTTTTAATGATCACTGTTTCGGGTATGATTTTTAATTGTGAAAAAATGTTATCAGGACATGCATAATCAGGATCAATCAGGACATGCATAATCAGGATTTATCAAGACATCCATAATCAGGATTTGTCAGGACATGCATAATCAGGATTGGTCAAGACATCCATAATCAGGATTTGTCAGGACATACATAATCAGGATATTCTTAATGTACCAAACATCTATCAGTTGGAGAGCAAAGCTTGTTTAAAAAGGCTAAATGAGGCGGATGCTTTCCAATTTTCACATCAGACATACTTTGGAGCATAGCAATAGTAGAGAAAATAATTAGTGCAATTATAGCCCCAAAAAACAACTTAAGAATGTGCATGAAAGAAAGTGTATCAAAGAATGTGTATGAAAGAATGTGCATGAAAGAATGTGTATGAAAGAATGTGTATGAAAGAATGTGTATGAAAGATTGTGTATGAAAGAATGTGTATGAAAGATTGTGTATGAAAGAATGTGTATCAAAGAATGTGTATCAAAGAATGTGCATAAAAGAATGTGTATCAAAGAATGTGTATGAAAGAATGTGTATGAAAGAATGTGTATCAAAGAATGTGTATGAAAGAATGTGTATGAAAGAATGTGTATGAAAGATTGTGTATGAAAGAATGTGTATCAAAGAATGTTTATGAAAGAATGTGTATGAAAGAATGTGTATGAAAGAATGTGTATGAAAGAATGTGTATCAAAGAATGTTTATGAAAGAATGTGTATGAAAGAATGTGTATGAAAGAATGTGTATGAAAGATTGTGTATGAAAGAATGTGTATGAAAGATTGTGTATCAAAGAATGTGTATGAAAGAATGTGTATGAAAGAATGTGTATGAAAGAATGTGTATCAAAGAATGTGTATGAAAGAATGTGTATCAAAGAATGTGTATCAAAGAATGTGCATAAAAGAATGTGTATCAAAGAATGTGTATGAAAGATTGTGTATGAAAGAATGTATATCAAAGAATGTGCATAAAAGAATGTGCATGAAAGAATGTGTATGAAAGAATGTGTATCAAAGAATGTGTATGAAAGAATGAGTATGAAAGAATGTGTATGAAAGATTGTGTATGAAAGAATGTGTATGAAAGAATGTGTATGAAAGATTGTGTATCAAAGAATGTGTATCAAAGAATGTGTATGAAAGAATGTGTATGAAAGAATGTGTATCAAAGAATGTGTATCAAAGAATGTGTATCAAAGAATGTGCATAAAAGAATGTGTATCAAAGAATGTGTATGAAAGATTGTGTATGAAAGAATGTATATCAAAGAATGTATATCAAAGAATGTGCATAAAAGAATGTGCATGAAAGAATGTGTATGAAAGAATGTGTATGAAAGAATGTGTATCAAAGAATGTGTATGAAAGATTGTGTATCAAAGAATGTGTATCAAAGAATGTGTATCAAAGAATGTGTATGAAAGATTGTGTATGAAAGAATGTGTATTAAAGAATGTGCATAAAAGATTGTGTATGAAAGAATGTGTATCAAAGAATGTGTATGAAAGAAATCTTAGTACTTGTTAGTGTCCTCTATTAGAAAATACAACTATTTGTTTTGATTGTTTTAATCTCAAACTTGTAAAGTGTGTACTTTGGTTTCTAGACAGGGCACTTATGTCTCTCAAAGCAATTGGTCCAGCTGTTTTCAATGGCGGCTTAAGTACATTCCTTGCCTTTGTCCTTTTAGCCAATAGTGCCAGCTTTGGATTTCAAATGTTTTTTAAGGTAAGACAAACAAAAACAAAGAGCACAATAACTTTTTCCTCTTATTAGCTTACACTTTGATGACACTTAATGACACAATGTTGACTAACTTTTTGTTTTTTCTTTAATTATAACATTTGGAAAACAAGTTTTATATCTGTCAAAACATCTATGAGATGAACGTGGTCAATCCTCCATTGAGGGAACAAAAGTAAATTAGTCAAAAATTTAAAAGTAAAGTAAAGTTCCACTTTCAGACCTTGTGATCTATAGGGCAGATGATGTTAAGTATCTTCTGTTTCTTTGGCCGACAGTTAACGAGCAGGGTGTCATGTCACCAGCACAACAACCAACCGCCTTTACTTTCCCCAACTAACGGGTCAGGTACCCATTAGAGTTTGTTGGAATCAGAGGTGCCCTAAAAATCCCAAAATTCAAAATCCCAGTCTGCACCGAGATTTGAACCCAGGACCCCAGGTTCAGAAGCCAAACCAATTTTAGAAATGTTTTATAAAATTTTGACATCATGCACAATCCGAATAAACTTGAAAGTACAATACCAGGCAGTTATATATAACAATGAAGAGATACATTCTTTTGTTCCCCTGGCAATCAAATCATTAAATAAGAACAATCTGGTATAAACTTTGTCACATGTAAATTATGAGTGAGTCTGGTGTGAATGTACACTTTGGTTTCTTATAGTCATAATGTTTTTTGTTTGGTCTAATACACAAATTGTAAGACAATTTCCATACAGATAATAAAGATTATTATTATTATTATTATTATTATTATTATTATTATTATTATTATTATTAGAACCAAGGAAACAAACAGAATCTGGATATATTCTGTTTTCCCTATTAGTATTGTCACAATTTTATTCTTTCTGAATTTTTAGAATCAACTCTTCATTTTTAATTCAAAAATTATTAGCCAACACAAAACCAAATAAAGCGTCTGGACCTGATGGTATTCCAGCTAGATTACTCAAAGAACTTAGCAATGAGCTAGCCCCAGTGTTCAAAATACTCTTTCAGGCTTCGCTTAACCAGGGCAGAGTACCAAAGGACTGGAAAGAAGCTAATGTCACCCCCTTATTTAAAAAAGGAGAAAAATATGACCCAGGAAACTACAGACCAGTATCACTTACCAGCATTACATGTAAAATCCTAGAACACATAATATGTAGCAACATCATAAACCACTTAGACAAACATAATGTCCTCACACCATACCAACATGGCTTTAGGAAATATAGATCATGTGAAACACAACTAATAGGACTAATTGATGATTTTTCTAAAAGTTTAGATAATAGTGAACAAATAGATGCTATCTTACTAGATTTTTCTAAGGCTTTTGACAAAGTTCACCACCATAGTTTGCTTAAAAAATTAAAATATTTTGGCATTAATGGACCACTGCATCAGTGGATTAAAGATTTTCTGATAGGGAGAGAACAAACTGTAATAATAAATGGCTCTAAATCAACACCAATAACAGTAAACTCAGGAACAGTCTTGGGTCCACTACTATTTTTAATTTACATAAATGATTTACCAAATTGCATTACTTCAGGAACAAAAGTCAGATTATTTATCTTATCTTATCTTATATAATACAGACGTTACTTCAAAAAAGAAGATGATTACGTCCTACGCATCATGCATTTAGTCATGCATATTAACCAATGACTTAAATTCTGCCAAGTCACTGGTTTTCCTAGCTAGCTTGCAGACGATTGCATAATATATAGAACAATAAAAACAACACAAGACACAGATATTTTACAAAGAGAATTAGATGAATTACAGAAATGGGAATCAAATTGGAGCATGTCTTTTCACCCAGAAAAATGTCAGTTGTTAAGAGTAACAAAAAAACTAAAACAAATTAATTCCACATATCTTATTCATGGCAAACCAGTAACACAGACTAAAAACGCAAAATACCTAGGTGTTATAATAAATGAAAAACTGTCATGGAATCCACATATTGATGAAACTATAAAAAAAATCAAACAAAGCATTAGGATTTATTAAAAGAAATTTCTATAAATCAAATAAGAACATAAAATTAAAATGTTATTTAACCTTGGTTAGGCCAATAATAGAATATGCATCCTCCGTTTGGGACCCCTCAACTCAAGAAAACATTAAGAAACTGGAACAGACACAAAATAGAGCAGTGAGATTCATAACAAATGAATATTCACATTTGACTAGAGTAACACCTTTAGTAAAATCACTAAATTTAGAAAGCCTTCAGGACAGAAGACTCAAAAGTAAAGTAGCAATTATACATAAAACACTGAACCATAATCTTCAAATACAAAAACAAAATTTAATAAAATACTCTGAAAGACACAAAGATAAAAGCACATTCCTCGTCCCATATGCTAGGACAAATTTGTACAAATACTCCTTCTTCCCTAGTGCTATTAGAGCATGGAATGGGTTGCCTGAGCTAGCCAGGAAAACCAGTGACTTGGCAGAATTTAAGTCATTGGTTAATATGCATGACTAAATGCATGATGCGTAGGACGTAATCATCTTCTTTTTTGAAGTAACATCTGTATTATATAAGATAAGATAATAAATTAGCTTTCTATTGAATTTTCTTTTCAGTGTCTCAACTAGTTGATGACCTAGTAATAGTAAAAAGTCCCCTTTCAGACCTTGCGATCTATAGGGCAAATGATGTAAAGGTCATATGTTACTGTGGCCCCTATTAACAAGGGTGTCATGTGGCTAGCATAACGACCAATCGCTTTTACTTTCCCCAACTTGAGAGTCAGGTACCCATTACAGCTGGGTGGACTCAGAGGCACCCAATGATCTCAAGATTGAAAATCACAGCCTTCACCAGAGTTTGAACCAGGGACCCTCCGTTCAGAAGCCAAGCGCTTTATCAATCAGCCACCATGCCATCTATTTTTACCTACAAAATGTTTAAAATGACAATATAAAAAAAAAGACTTCTTGTACTGTTTGTTATGACAAACTTATTTAAAAGTTTAACATAAATGACTAGGCCTATAAAAGTTTGTTATTTGAATAATCAACTGGGATGTTAAGATATATTTAATTGTCAAGACTAAACAAATCCCAGTGTGGACAGAGGCAATGCTTCTTGTTTGACAGTGTCACTTGTCCAACTTTGGATGATCATATACCAAGGGATTTTGGGTGAGGAAATTTTTCAGACATCATATACTGGTTTCTGAAATAGAGAATCCTC
Source organism: Biomphalaria sudanica (assembly GCA_036873155.1). Classification (NCBI taxonomy): domain Eukaryota; kingdom Metazoa; phylum Mollusca; class Gastropoda; family Planorbidae; genus Biomphalaria; species Biomphalaria sudanica. The sequence continues at coordinate 272,112 of JAZGLO010006571.1, read as the reverse complement.
ATTTTGACCCATGTAGATGCATTCAAAACACAATGGAAAGCTACCATGAAAGAAAAAAATGTTTGTGAATAGAAAACTACAGCTCATCCCTGGCACACAACAGTTTTCTCTGCATCAGCTATGTAGCTTAGTCTTTACTAGTCTTAATGCCTTATTCCTATTTGCAGGTTATTATTCAATGTATAGTTTGTGAGTCTGACTTGTTCAGGTGGTAAAAGTTTGTGAGTCTGACTTGTTCAGGTGGTAAAAGTTTGTGAGTCTGACTTGTTCAGGTGGTAAAAGTTTGTGAGTCTGACTTGTTCAGGTGGTAAAAGTTTGTGAGTCTGACTTGTTCAGGTGGTAAAAGTTTGTGAGTCTGACTTGTTCAGGTGTCTACAAGTCTAACACACACATTCTTTTCACCACCTGTTTTGTTTTTAATCTCAGGTAAAAAAAAAAAAAGGATTTAGAATGCTAAGCATGATGTACTTGTTCTGCAGTCATTTCTTTCTCTTCCAATAGGTATTTTCAGCTGTGGTAATATTTGGGCTCTACCATGGTTTGGTCTTCTTGCCTGTAATATTGAGCCTAGTTGGTTCTAGCCCTTACCTGCAAGCCAAGGATGTGCCCACCGACAGGACAATTAATTGTGATGAAGAAGCCACCAACACAATTTTAGTTAGTGATCATGCTGCAGTGACTAAGAATAACATTGAATTGATCCATGCAGATTTTAGTAACAGCCGTATGTAGCAGTTTAGAATGACATGGTTCTCTTGTAATAGTCTTAGCATGCACAAATTATAGGTGCACCTAGTGTCTCATGGAACAGACCTAACTAGATTGACATGATTTCTTCTAACTGGTGAATGACATTTGGCTCTATAGTTCTAGTTTAATTAGGCTATAAGTCATACTTGTGCTTAATGTGTGCTGCAGCCATCAAATGTGATATCATTTTATGCTTTCTACCCTGCGCTCCTTTGAATTATATTGTTCTTTAAGTGGACAGAAGCATTGCACTATTAATTCTGTTAACTTTGGCTATTTACACCACATTTATTTCCTATGATTGTTTAAATCATAGTTTTTGTTTTCATGAAACAGTATTCACAATTGATTTAGTCAGTGAATGGAAACATTTATTTCTTCTATATCAAAACTGAATATTAAGTTTAACTCCTGTGAAGGAATGGAGTTGGACTCAAACGTATCTGAGTCATTCAAGATATAGTCATGTTGAATTCTTTTTGAATAATGTTTTTCTTAACAGCTTTATATGATTGTTGATTGGTACATTTTATTTACACAACAAACATGGCAGTCAATGTACTTATTTTTGTAATAACGATATTAGTCTTGTCACTAAATTAGATGTTAAATAACATTCAACAAAATATATTCATTTATGTCTACATGACACTCCCATTGGTTTTATTTCAATCTTCATTGGAGTCATTAGAGTGTTTAGTGTTTACTTAGAAGTGTTTTACTGGTCAATAGAAACACAGCCTACACTTTCTGAACAAAGTCAACCTCCAGTGTTCAGTAATAAATTGTCATGTTCATAGTTAAGGGTTGGTCTCCTATTATGTCGTTTACTACATTTTGGATGTACAGTCCAAACATGAATTAATCTACTATTGTTGTCATACATTTTGTTTTAGTGGAAACAGTTTTAGATTCTCAAGACATTTACTTTTTTGTTGTTTTCAATGTGATGTTCAGTTGATGTGGTTCACTCTTTGTGATATACTCAAATTGTTTATTTATTTTTTTGATAAATGATTATATATACATAAAGTTGGTTTCATATCTGTGTGTGTGTCTGTGTGTGTGACTTACATTTAGTTATGTTGCCAGAGCTTTTGAATATTTGGTTTAACTATGTTTAACATTATGCTATCTTTGATACGGCTTGACCAATGTCATAGGAAGCAGACTACAGATGAGATGTAGATGTTTAGTGATACATTACTAGTTCATTTGAGTTTTTGTACATTATTATTTTAAATCTTCTGACTTTTGACTATTTTATTTTGCATTCTTAAATTCTGTAGAAATTCCAAATATAGAGTCCTACTTGATATAGGCCAGTGACAATCATATGTTGATCAATGAAAACATTTGCTGCAGATTTGTCTGTAATTTGAGAACATCCAGAACATATTGCTTTGACTTTGTATCTACACTCATTAAGTGATGAGATTTTGACATTCATAAGCTTGTACTCATTATACACTTTGCTTGATCATTTTATACTCAATGTTTTACAATTCTTTAGGTTCATTTTTGAATGAGAATAATAACTAATAAATAATGTTTTTTCAAGAAATAAAAATTATTTTAAAGATAAATGGCTTCGATTTTTGTAGGGACCATAACTTTTAACATTAACAGATGTTTCTTTCATATTCTATTTGTTATGCCCCTTATCTCTACAATGAATTCAGAGAACATTTTACAGAACATTAGATCTAAATGCTATAGAATCCATTTCTTTGGTCTACTATATTTTTTTCAAAACATCTTAAATGAATAATAGACCAGTGGTCTGTATAGTTGTGTTGATTCCTACTATTAATGCTTTAAATAAATAAAAAATCTTGCAGAATGATCATGAATTCATCATGACTCTTTCTTTAATGTTGTATTGTTTAACAAATTCTAGAAATACTTTTCCAAATAAAATTGAAAGAAAGAATCATTGTTTGTTACTATCTTGATGTTTATTTGCCAGAACTGGATCCATTCGTCTTGAGAGGGAGGGGAAAGCTAATGAATTCATAGAGATGAAAACACAGAAATGTTCAATACATTTTGAGTGTTATTAGAATGACCAGAGGGAATGGGTTAAAGTAGAGCCAACATTACTAAAAGTTAATAGTCATTGCAAACTAGTACCAGACCAAGCAAAAACATCTTGTTCTATTAGTTAGCCACTTCATTACTTCAATATATTCAGTGATCTTAGACATAGACCACAACACATATACAGTCAACATTTGAAGTGGCTACAGATTCTCACTGATCTTAGACCACAACACACACAGTCAACATTTGAAGTGGCTACAGATTTTGAGTGATCATCTTAGCTATAGCCCAGCACACATACACTTTACTGACACCATGTGATGATTGTTTTTGTTCTATCCACACTACCTTTTAAATCACATTAGTTCCTAGCTTGAGCTCAATCAGCAACACCCACAGAAATGACAGTATCCTCCTTCAAATTACTTAAAAGGAATCAACTATTTTAACAAATGTGCTGAATTTGAATGAGAAGCTAAAATCTACATTTGTAAAAGAAAGGAAACAACATAATTGCCCATTAAGTATTCAAGGAGATCTACACTTCACCAAGAAATGACAATCTAAGTTTAAATCAAATCTAAAAACAATGTTTTGCTCTAAATTAAAACAGTGCTAAAAAAAACAATTCAATAGTTGACAGGTTATGTTTACAAAGTACAACTTAAAGAGAGAAAGATAATCATTTTTTAAAATGAATAGTATATTTCATCATTGCGGTACATTGTAATACTATCATAAGTATCACTCTGTTTTTAAAATGTATACATCTATCAGATGGAAACAAATAAATACAATATAAATTATGGCTTTTTTTTTATCTTAGATTTTTTTGTTGGCATGACAAGAAGATAATTTAGAATTATCATTGTAAACTAATGTCTAAAAAAATAAAATGAAAGTAAGAAAAAAAAAGAATTTTATAACAAGTTACAATTAGATTATTTCATTTGAAACATTTCTTTTTAGTCATCATAGTATAGCTAAAGTTAATCAAATCTTGCTGGTTATAGTTAGACTAGCTAAAATCAATAAAATCTTGCTGGCTTTAGTTAGACCATATGTTGTCTACTTTGTGAGACAATAAACGTAACCACATTTATTACTGCATTAAATTACATTGACTAATTAAAAAAAAAATGGGAAAACAAGTTATAAAGCAGCTTTAATATTCACACAGATCATTTCTGTTGACATGAAAATGGCAATTGTAATTAAAGCAGATGCAATGACATTTAAAATAGATAGTTGTCATGAGTTATGTACCCTGTACAAACCCTCTTAACAGCTTCCCTAACTCAAAATAAACCCTATCTAGAACTTTGTCATCTTTACTGTATCACTAAGAAAGTCAGTCTGTAGAGATGACCAAAAAAAAAAAAGATTTCATTGTCAGGATTTAAGGTCTGTACAGACATTTATGATGCTATTCTTCCTGGGTCGAGAGATTTATTGCTAGCATCCACTGTGCAAACATGTATTTGCATTAATGTTTATTGTAGTTACATACTAGCAAAAAAAAAGAAAAGTTAATTAAAGTATTAATTTAGTTTCTTCAAAACTGTGTATCCTCTTTTTATTTTAAAGCATCAGAAAAAAACATGAAAAAACAAAAACTAGAAAACAATATTAGCTGACTTAAAATTTAACAGTCAAAGAATGTTGCTTAAGAGAATCAAATATCCATACTAGTTTAAAATAACATAAAAAATAATGAAAGTAGCAGCTCGTTCATCAGACTTGAGATATAATTACACAAAAACTAATCATAGCCATAATTCCCTGATAACAAACAATTAGATTAGAATTGCAGGTTTGACAAAAATATTCTGTTTATATTTTAAAGCATTTAAAAAGAAATCTGTAAGCATCAGAGAAGACATAAATGGTTAAGTTTTATTTTTTAATGAGAACTCAGAATTAAAAAAAACATTTATGGGAATTTATAGACATACCATCAAAGTATGGTAAAAAAATAATTGCAATCTTATCAAGTACTGTTTTTAACAATTGATCTTTAAAAAGATAAGCCAATTTTAAATCATGGAAAATTTAAAATATAACCAGATGAAATATAAATAAATAAAAAAGAAATCTTTGAAAACATTGTCTAAGAAAGTCATGAATAAAAGAGGGTCATTGCAAAGAATTGAAACATTTCAACATTTATTATGTTGTCAACAAGTTCAAAAAATTGATATTGCAATCACTTTCTGAGATCATGCTGTGGAGTTATTTACAAATACTTAACAAGAGTAGTGATAATATATGGAGATACCATATGATAACACGAGGGTATACCATGTGATAACACAAGAGGATACTATGTGATAACACAAGAGGATACCATGTGATAACTCAAGGGGATAGCATCAGATAACACAAAGGAATACCATTGATTAAACAGTGATACCATAAGGGACATTTTGTGAAAATAAGTGATACCACATTATAACATATAATACCGAGTGTGAGCTTTGTCATGGAGCTATCAGTGTGTACAGAGTTACCTTGCATGCATAAAGTAGCACCAAAGTTCATATTAAGGGTTACTTTGTTTTTCATTATCACAACATTCCAAAAAAAAATTGGAGTCAAACAATGAAGCTCTTTAGTTGTTGATGGCTGGAACATACTCTGTGAAAGTCCTTGATCAAAATTATCCTCCAAGATACATTTAGACAATCAGAGTTTATACAAGGAGTGCCTTTTAATCCAAATCTGACCAGGAGGAATGAAGAGGTTTGGCTGCATACATCACCACTACAACACAAGGCTACACAATAGAGTTAGAGCAATTTAATATAATTCTGTTTCAATTCTTGACATTGAACTTATATTTTTACACATTTTTTTAGTTTATTTTATACATAAATTGGCTGTAAAAAAGCTCTAAGACAATTTAAATAAAAAAAAAAAAAGTGCAACGTCATGGTTTAGTATTAGATGCCTTTGCAGCAGAGCTTAAAAATTGTTTAGTAATTAAACAAATTATTGCAAAATTGATTGAGAATCACAACACAATAAATGAATTCATTAAACACTATTTGTTTACTCTAAACAATCTTTTGTAAATTAAAACTCTAATACTCAGAACAATTTCCTAGAGTTTGCTCTAGACTTCTTTTGTTTTTATTTATTTTCAATCCATGAAAGTTTTAGCCTGTTCTTTTACTGTTTTTGTTAATCATCTAATCTAGAGCTCAAGTTAATAGCTCAAAACTTGATACAAATATTGTCTTATTGTTTATGATGAATGAGATATCATACTAATAGGTGTAAGCCTTCTCACGCCACCAAACAGATTTGAATCAAGTGTGTTTTAAGCTAAATAGAAATTGTACTCATAACTTTTAAATATGGAATGACAATGAAACTCTGACTTTGTTGACATGTTGCAAGGAACTTTAAGCATTGACCAACTCGTATATATTTAGGCAGCATTAAGTTTAATGGCTTAGAGTGAAGTAATGTCTAGTTAATCTACATTAAATATGAGAACAAAATATGATCACTATTGTGATATAAAGTTAGTCAAAGTTAAAAAGAGTTTATAGTTACACTTTTTCTTGTAACTTTAAGTTATCATTTGTAAAAAGTTAAACTAGGAATAGAAACTATTATTGACAAAAATACTTGTCTGAAAACTAATTGGAACTTTTCAGTCTTACTCATTAACTGTGTAAAATACGAACTAATTATCCTAAAACAACAACATATCCTTAATAAATAAATAAATAGGTTAAGATATGGATGCAAACAAGTGTTACACTAATGATTGTGGCAAGATAGATGACTAACTGGCAGCAATAAGTGACTGCTGGACAATTTACAATTATATTTTGTAATAAATTCTAGAATGTGAACTGCCAGCTCTAGAGCAACTTCTTTTGACCATTGACTTCTTATTGAATAATGGGTAATGAGAAAATGAATTGAAAAAAAAAACATTGAACAAAATAAATTGTAAGTTACAAAAATATGGCCATAAATGTTTTTACAAGTACCTCACATCACATTTTTGACTTGCCAGCTAAACATTTTGTTGAACAGTGTAATGATTTTAAAAAAATTTGTCTTGAATTTTGATGACCTAATTGTAAAAGTTTAGTTTCAATAAATACAATAAATGTGTAGCTCACATCATAAATGACTTTTCTTCAATGGTAAATATACACATATGAATGAAGATGCAATAGACAATAATAAAACATAATAATATCAATAGCAATTATTTTGCTTACGTTGATAATATCATTATGATGTTAGCAAAGACAATAACAAAACCTGCTACATAAAATATACTTTTCAATTGTATAACCTTAAAATGGATACAAACATTAAGAACAAAAAAAAAATGGATGATAAAAAAAATGAGTTAAGGTGGTAATTATTGCTGTTTTACATGGTTATACAGTCCCTTTGTTTTCCAAAACAAAGATATATCAGAACTATCATGTTTAACATTTCTCGTTATCAACTCAAAACAAAAAATGAGGAAAGTTAGTCCTTATAAACACAAACTATTTCTGGTATTCAATAATTTTTATTGTAGTTTATTTCTGTTGTTCTTAAATTAATATTTTATTAAATATTTAAAAAATAAAGATTTTTTTTTTTAGGAATTAGGAAAACACAAACTTTTAAAATTATTTTTGGAGATGAACCTTTTCTATTGATAATGTAGTCCTAATTTTTCAAGAAGAATACAGTATATTAAGGATAGAAAAAGTTTAATATAGCTTAACTATCATTAATTAGAAAAGATTTATATAAATTTGTCTTTTCTTCCAAAATACAGACGTTACTTCAAAAAGAAGATGATACATCCTAAGTGTGTCCTTAGGTCAATCTAGTCATGAATGTTAATAAATGACTTAAACTCTGCAAAGTTTTTGTTTTTCCTCGCTGATTCAGGTAACCAATTCCATGCTCTAGAGAAGAAGGAGCATTTGTACAAATAAAGCTAAGCTTCATTAGTTGTATACAATTTATATAAATTTAATAAAGCTTAAAAGATTTTTCTTAAAAGATTTTTCTTAAAAGATTTTTATTTTAATATTTATTGGTGGCATTTTATACAAATAAGCTTGATGACTAGAAAACAAAAATGCATAATTTAATGTTGGACATTTTAGATGAGAGTTTTCCAGTTGCAAAGTGTGGAGGTGACCTTGAGAAGGGGAGAACACTCAGTGGGTTAAACAATTGTACAACACACAGTTTTATTTCGTTGTATGAGCAAATTTTTAGTACAAAATTGCATTATTTAGGGTTGGAGGAAAAAATCTATATTTGTTTCATTGTATTTACCAAAAAAAAAATAAAAAAATCTTTCTCATTGACTGATAAATTCTTTTACAACAAGATAAAAATTAAATTAATTGGATAGCTTTGCACTATCATTAAATAAAACATATTTGGTTAAAAAATCTTTGAGTCTTAAACAAAATATTTGGAGCTCAGTCACTGGACAATAGCCTTACTGCCCTCACCTATTTCAATGCCATCAACCTTTGGCAACATTGATTGTAAAAAAACTAAACCTTACTAGACCAGACAAACCATTTATGAAATTCATAATAATAATAATGTCTATATTGCATTTGTTTCTGTTTTTTTTCACATAAATAACATCACACAATTAGTTAACTAGATAATACTAAAAGTAAACTATTTACATATCTTGCTAATACAGCTTGAATTCAATTTTTTACACACCATCCACACTTTCACTTTATTTAAAATATCACAGAAATGTTGTGTAATTAGTTCACTAGAAGGACAAAAGTTTGTTGAGTCAGTCAAAGCATTTGTTTGGCTTGATTACAGACATGTAAAACATGTTAAAAGCCGCCAGTTAGAATCATAAAATTCAGCTAGTTTTTGTGTGAAGTATAGCAGACTATTCCACTGCAGTTTTCTTACTATTAGAGTTTGAGACAGGATCTAAGTGGCCATTTGAAGATTCAGTTGAAGCAGGTGTAGTTTCCAGGTGAGTACAATTTGCTTCCTGATTGGCTGCGGGTACTCTGATCACAGATTGTTCACTCTCTGCACTACTGTGACTCTCTACTTCTTCTTCCACATGAAAGTGAAATTTCTCCTCCTCCTCTGTCTTAGTGCTACAGAAGCTGGAGGACGGCGAGATGGGAATGGATGCATGGTACCAGTCCCTGTTGTCTTCTAATGTATCTAAAATCTCCTGAGCATCTGGATAGACAAGATCTGCCCAGGTCTCCCACAAAGGATGAACAATGTAGTCAATAAACCCAACCTGGAAGTAATAGAAGAGTTTTAGCTCCCTTTCTTGAGGTATTTACAGTATAATTGTATAGGTTACTTTTCAATTTTTTTCCCAGAGATAAAATACTTAAAATTAAAAAAAAAGGTAAAATTGAAACATCCTTGCAATTAATTTCTTAATAATATAACTATTGAATGGATTGTTATTTGAATTTCAATTTGAACTATTTCGATCACACATAATTTTATATATTTTATTTATCACATTATTTTGTGTAATTTGTCATTTAGTTTCCTTTTGATTGGAATTATATATGTAAGTAGTAAAACTTACTTGAGATTTCTCAATAGTGGCTGTATGTCTGTCACACATGGGGCTGATATCAAGACCTAACAGTCTTTCCTGGTCACCTTGCTTGAAGAACTCTGCCATGACCCGATCAACCCACGTTTTATAAATCTCTAAAGGTTTTGTTGGGTTACTTAGATCAGCACAATGGACCATATTTTGAAGAACCTGAAACAATAACAATGATATTCTCATGACTTTAAACATCTTTGGCTTAGTCTGCATATTTAGATACATTATATTTGCACATCCTTTATAAAGAAGTGGTCGAGAGGCTAATTACACTTGAACTTGGCTTGTCTTGGCTACCTATGAAGGGGGCTTGAGGTTCGACGCCCGATTTGACCCGACAATCGTCTCGAGCAGAGTTGTGTTTACTGAGAGCTTAAAGGCGACATGGAAAACCTTCTCCCAGATACCCCCCCCCTCCCAACTGGTCCACAAATAAAATTGGACCATAGTGCTCTGAGCATGCTATAAGCATAAAAGTAGCGCTATATAAAAGCTATGATTATAACTATTATTAAGTAAATTCTGCACAATCAGAAGAGATAAATAGCTGTTAAGGTGTATTCTTTAAAAAAAATTTATATTAAAAGATAGCTCTAGGTCTAAAATATAAAAAATATGAATTAAATTATTTAAAAAAAAAAGGTTAAAATCTAAATTAAAAAATCTATTAAATTTAGTCTTAATAAAATGATTTGGATTGGTTACCTGTATTCTATCTTGATAATTGTCTAACAACAAAACTCCTGACCCTGCAACTTTCTTTGTTTCTACCATAGTCTTAAGATCTGCTAATAATGTCATGTGCTTAGACATATCTGTTGCCAATACCTGAAAAAGTTTAACCAGGCTGTTGAGTATTTCAAGAAATAATTAATTAGGCCATATCTAATCAAATCCTTTTAGTGAAAAAAACCCCACAGGTTTTGACAAGAAGGTACTGCCTTTTTCTAACAAGACAGTAAAAAACAATGCTGGAGGCATAACATAATGAAATCATTTCAATAGTTCATATCTACACAGTTATCATATCTTATAAAATAAAGACGTTACTTCAAAAAAGAAGATGATTATGTCCTAGGTCAATCTAGTCATGCATGTTTACCAATGACTTAAATTCTGCCAAGTCACTGGTTTTCCTGACTAGCTCAGGCAACCAATTCCATGCTCTAATAGCACTAGAGTAGAAGGAGCATTATACAGGGTTTCTTAATGTTAATTTGAAAGAAAGACAGCATAATCAACAAATGTCAACAAATAAATTTTTCATCATTTTCCAGAGGGTCAAGATACATGTACCAGGTTTAACAGCACAACCTTTATTGCTTTTGTTATATATTGTTTATACAGAAAATGTTTTTGATATTACCATGTCTATAACCATTTTTCTAAAAGATTGTCTCTGTTTTTTAGTTAGTTTATCCAGAATATCACAGTTTTCTTCTTGTAACAGTTTGAATGCTACAGCAAGGTGATGGTTTTCTAAAACTGATTCATCATTATACATTAATGCCAACTCTGAGCCTGTGGAATGAATCAAATAATGAAGCTATGAAAATTCTTTGTTAAAAATATACGTTTAAATAATTATTATTTTTTTCTACTAGTACATAAGAAATTAAAGCAATGATGTGAATGTATACAAAAAATTATTGACAGTCTAATTCTGTGCCTGGTAAAACATTTTTTTGGGTACTTCTAAGCTTTGACCTTGTGTCTATCTAAGTCAAATATGGGAAATCTTTTTAATGGGTCAAATATTACATTTTTTTACTGTCTATTATAAATTTGAGATCATTTGTAGCTTCATACATTTAGTCACAGCTACCACAATGACCATGTCCATATCCTAGTTTTCCATAACATAAAAGTCAATGACTTAATCTTTTTTAAGTATTATTTTTTCAACAAGTTTCTGACATTCCATAAGAAATGAAAACCATTTCTTCTTGACCAAAACCTCCTGATGGATTTTAGGGGGAGTCAATAAGTAGGGTTCAAATTCTTGATTATTTAGAGCACAGTCCAAAGCCCATAGCAAATAACAACTGACCAGGCAGCTATCCTTGTCAAATAAAGAATTTAATTTGCTAAAGACTATTTTGTATACCAGAACAGTGCAATATATCTGCTAACATTAGCGGGTCAAAAATGACTTTAAAAAGTCTTTTAGAGTTGTGTTCTGGCATATGAAATAGTCCTTTTTTTCTCTCTTCCACTATACAGATCTAAACAAAATTTTTAAAAGGCAATTAAAAACAACAACAACAGAACTTTACTTGTTTGAATAAGATATTGATTGGTGAGTCCTGGATGGTCTACATCATGTATAGTACATGCAAATATTGCTGCTAAAATTTCTAGGTCTGTGAACACATTCTGTGAACAGACAAAAATACAAATAGTCAGCATAAGGAATAGTATCATTAATCTATATACAACATTCCGCTGATATTCTGAAATCTAAAATATAAATGAGTTAAAAAAAAGTATTTTGCAAAAAAAAAGTTTACAGTTTTTATTTTTCTTAAATAATGAATAGTTATTTTTATGATTGTTTATCAAATACAAGCAATATGTGTAATTTTAGACAAATGATATAAATACAAAACAGTTTATTTGCACTTGGTGGTGTAGCTCTCTATTTTTCAGCCTTTATTTTCTCCCCCTGATTAAATATGAATCAAGCGCTGACCTCTAAAGCAGTGGCTGAAAGTAAAACATGTGTCGATTGTGTGACATCAGCTGCATGGATGGCATTGTGGTAGGGTGTGTCTCTGTGGTAGTGGTCCTCAACATGCATCATGTAGGTCACTAATGTATGAGGAGCAATATTAAATGTCTTCAAGAGCTCTCGTTCCTGGAAAAATAATAGTCAATAATATAAAAGGAAATGATCAAGCTGAAAAAAAACACTAAATCAAAGGTCTGAGTTTTTTTGTTTGTTAGACCTGGAGATATATTTTCATCAAATTCATGGTCAGATTATCTGGCTAAGACTTCTAGATATAATCTAGGCCAACATTTTGATCTCCATAAACCAATTTTAGTTTTGTGGCCTAACTTCTTAAAATGAAACTCCACAGAGGAAGACTGAAGCACTGACCTATATAAAATCAATGATCACCTAGACTGAGATTAAAGAGACCAAAGATTAAAATAAATGAGCCCCAGAAAAAAAACTAGACACATCATAAAATTACCTGAAATATTGTATATGTTACACAAGTAAGAGGTCGGTTGTTTGAGAATTCATTGACTTTGAAGATGTCAATGCCCCATTTGTCTATGTCGTTTAAGATCTGAAAAGTATTTTGAAAACATTCAACCCATGAAATGATTAGACCCAGATCTAATCCTAGATCTAAATCTATAGTTAAAAGCTAAGCTAGATTATTGTGTTTGTATGTTCTTAAATGTAGATTTATTTGATGTTTATGTTTAAAATAGGAATGACCCTTAGATACAAATGCTTAACATTCATTCACAGCTTCAAGTGACTTTTAGTCATATCCAAACCTTTAAGTCAAAGGAAAAAAACAACCTGAATCCTAGCTGCCCCTAAGAAACATTGGATTCCCCAAGGCCCAGAGAAAATCTCTAAGTTCACTCATGAAGAAGGCAATGACAAAAGTCTACAATTACTGAGAGAGTGGTGACCAGACAGAAACTTCTCGGCTTAATATCTTATCATAAGAGTTGATTTTTAAAATTTTCACTCCTATCAACTCTCTTTACTTTTCTCTCTCTCTCTCTGTCTCTTTTTCTCTCTCTTTGATTTTGATAAGTTTGTTTCTCCCTCTCAATTTTCCTCTAACGCAGACACACACACCACCTCTTTCACTAGGTAGCTTACAACAAGGGACCACAGTCTCTCAAGATATAGAACACCAGTATAATACAATCACCAGGCTGAGTCCATGGATAAAATAATAAAAGTCAGATAATAAAATGAATATATGGGTTGGTGAGGTGTGGAAAAAGGAGCTACGCCACAGTTCACATTGATTGAAAGTCTCACCTTTGTGAGTTCTTCCTTGTATGGTGTCTCAACACCATGTGTAGGAACTATGCCAGTAAAGCTGTTGGCGTGTTTCAACTTTCTTAACCCTGAAATTTGGCACATGGGTCTTGTCTTGTCTATATTTTTAGCTTTTACCACAGTATCCACGTGATCGACCTTCAGGGTCGGAAGGTCAAGCTCTTGTTGTTTATCTGCAAATATTAGGACACAAAAAATCAATGGACGATTGACATGATAAATAGATTAGTGTTCAGTAAAATGGCATTCTAATCACATGACTGTGTAGTCCATATATGGATTATACATTTAAAAGTCACTCAAACACTTGTTTTTCGGTTGCAAAGTGACGAAACGCTGAACTGTTAGTGTTCATTTAGAAGTTGGTTGAACTCATGGTCTTTAATGTGGTCATCTTGTTGGGATTATAAGTCTCAATCTGTCAGAACTTCAAGCAGAAGTTTTGAATTAGCAGACAAACCGCTCTATACTTAGGCCTAACTGTCTCACAAACAAAATCCTATATTAAAGCATTAGTCAAAGACAAATATTTTTTGAACGCAAACAGACAATGTCATAATCTACAATGATACAATAAAAATCAAGTATTAGGTTTCAGGATTAGTGAGTATTAAAATTTGTTGCTACCTATGTTGGAGTGTGTGTTGAAAATATACAAGATTTGGCAGAGTTTGATTAGTGCTGAACTTTTTTTTTTTTTTATCAAAGGGATTATATATTTAAATTTAAAGATATTTATAACAGGTTTTGAACAATGCTACAGGCATCAAGAAAATGTGCTTATGATACAAGGCAAATGGTAGTAACTAAGTTGTGCTTTTATAATTAGTTTATCTATCATTAATTAAACATGGTTTTCTAATTTAAATACTTTTTTTTGTCTCACTTTATAAATACGTTTAACTGGGCCTGGAACATGTTACCGCTTTTATCAATTTCATTTATTCACAGCAAATGATGTTATTCTCTTTTTGATAATGAAACATTTGGTCAAGGAACAGGAGAGATAATCGACGCTTCTTCTCACAAAGCCTTCATTTCTGGTCTGCTGGAGCTTCCTGTGCTTTATCCATTTCAAAACATTCAGTTTTTTTATTCATATTATTTTATTATTTTTCAGTAACACAATAAAAAATTGAAACGCAAGAATTTGTTTCAAGCCCAAGTTCTCATCATTATGGAAGATGACAATGTAGTCCCTGGTGCACGAACTATTCGGTCCAGCGCACGAATGCAATAAAATTTAGAGCTGTTGTTAGGCCATCTGACAGCGAACGATATTTCTGGATGACAAAGTGGGTTGTCTGCCCCACAACACTGAGCAGCTTAGAGGATACATTCATTACACATAGACCGTAACTCTTCCTCTTCTCTTGTTCGCTTTCTCTCTCTCTCTCTCTCCTCTCCTCCTACGATTCTCGAATAGTAAAAGAGACAATAAGAAATGTTTATGTCTTTATAACAAGACTATTTGATGATAAAATAAAATGTGTTGTCAACTAGTGCTCCCCGTGAGGTACACACACTATTAGAGTAAGGCTCCATAAAGGCGGATAGACTGAATCAATAAAAGAATCAAATTCACAATAACCATTTCACCTCTCGATCTTACTCATTTACATCCTTCTATTCACACGCACGCACACACAAATACAAGAAGGATATTTGAAGGTAAGCCTATTGACCAGTACATAAAACTATTCAACTTGGTTTATTTTCGATGACCAAACTGAGTTCTTTCATTTAGCTCAGATATTAGCACAATGCTGTTTCAATGCATATGTTTAGAAAACATGAGGTTTAGTCTTCGATTGCGGAGATTAAGAATAAGTGTATTTCACGTGACCACCACGCAAATCCAGTTGAGATCTGCAGATTTTGCTTTCTCCGAAGTTTTCTTGGTCTGCATCTATCGTCGGTAACGTGTTTTCTTTGGGTCTGTGTCCAGCGACCTTTGTGATAGATCTCCAGCTGTCTCATTTAGAAGCCATCTACTGCAAGTTGCTTTCATCCATGTAAAGTAAAATATCACCAACTTGATCTTTATAGCGCATCCGGGAACACCTCTTTTACGCTCGTCAAAAGATAAAGGTCTGGAGTTACCAACCCTACGGAATATGTGTCCGACCCAGTGCAGCTTTTGAAGGGTAAGTAGTGCTTCTATACTGCCCACATCCGCCTCGAGCAGAATTTAGTCATTTGTATGTATTTATATGTTCTCTTGCCAGCATATGCCTTTCAAGGAATAAGGAACCTTTGTATGGTTCGAGGAGCCCTAGATGCCTTCTGTGGGTCTCAGAGTCTTAAAAAATATGTTGAGAACCAGTTCTTTGTAGACATTAATTTTCTTTGTTGGCGAAGACACCTATTTCTCCATACTTTCATTTTGAGGCGACCAAAAGCCTTAACTAGACGGTTGTCTATTTCTTAAGATAGTGACGCTTCGTTGCTTCCCAAGTATGTGAAGGTTGCCAACATTAAGGAAATGGCTATTTAAACTGGTATGTGGAGCTAAGACCCGATTGAAGAGTTGTGAAGAGTGACCTCCGTTTTCATAAAGTTGATGGACAGACCAGAAGAGGCAAGAGCCTCAACAAATCCATTGACGGCTAGTTGAAGCTCCTGCTCGGTGTGTCTTATATTATACAGACGTTACTTAAAAAAAAAGAAGATGATTACGTCCTACGCGTCATGCATCTAGTCATGCATGTTAACCAATGGCTTAAATTCTGCCAAGTCACTGGTTTTCCTGGCTGATTCAGGCAACCCATTTCATTCTCTAATAGCGCTAGAGAAGAAGAAGCATTTTTACAAATTTTTCCTAGCATATGGATTATGGCACGAAGAATGTGCCAGGTGTGTACAATATGGGACGGAATCATCCAAATAGAGCAGTTCAGAATCATCTCTTTCATTGTAGGATAGAAGAGTAAGAGTGTACTACGTTAAGTAGAGGCTGCAGCCAGTGGCACAACTTGATGACGATGTCCTCGTGAAGACGTCGCCTCATTTTATTGACCATTACTATAGATTGACATACTGGCGCCATATTTGCCTTTTTCGTTATGTCCGCATTCCGTCTGCTTGACCTCGTTCCAATAGTCTTCATTGTTAGCAACGAAGTTTTAATTAATAAAACAACTTCTATTCAACTTTGGGGCAGACTAGGATAGGACCAAAATAGTATCACATATAGATGTTTGCTTTCAAAACACTTTGAATTGTAGACTACATCATCTGTGTCTTTTTTTTTGTGTGTGCATTTTTTTTCTTTCTTTAAAAAAAAACCCAACAAAACCCCCCCCCCCCCCCCCCCCCCCGAAGAGTCAAGTTTTCCCATTAAATCATGTAATAGTTTAGAACGAGTTATCTATCTTATTTCCGCATGCATCGATCTGGTGACCTTAGCGAGCTTTTGGGAATAGCCTTAGAGGCTTTCCGGGGATTGTCGTGAAGCTAATTAACGCTCTCAGTCATCGACACTTCACCGTAGCACTGGTTCTATAGGCACGAGATTCAATAAGTTATCAACACACTGTATTAGTAGGACTTATCCTTCCAATAACTAGGCCTTTAACGATCAAGTTATTCAACAAAGATTTGCAGGTATTTTGTCATGTATCTATTTTCAAAATTTTATGTGTAGACCCCTATGAGCTATTAGGAGCAGAAAGGTTAAACCCTAAAACAGCCGAATCAAAATACAAAACAGTTGAATAACTAAGTCAGAATACAAATAAACTAAAAAAAAAAAAAGGCCTGCAACAAAGATGAGACAATTGACTCAGTATTTCAGTATGTGTTTCTTTGTATTTCGACTCAATCAACTGTCTTCCCATTACAACACTGTTGAAGATGAGTACCAGTCTCCCTGTTCAAGCCAAGAGAATTTACTTCAAGCTGGAGATTGTCACGTCACTGGTGACACCTGATTGTTCACAAAATGAGGACAGTGTACCTATTTAAAATTATGTCGCGCGGACCCACGCTTAAATGCCAAGAAGACGCCGATTAAAACTTAGTTCAAGGCTACAGAAGGGAAATAAAATTAACATAAGTTAAATTAAAAAAACGACAGGGTATTGAGATGTCACGGTTCTTTATTCTAAGGAAAGATATAAAAGGAGCAGTAGTAGCTTGGGACGAGAGAGAGCTAGAAAGTTAGACTTAGAAGTCGCTAGTTTTAAAAGTAAATAGTTACTCATTTTATTGATAGTTTTGACTGAATCATGTATCTGCTTTATATATCTTTGTACATATATTTATTGTTTCAAGTTCAGATTTAAAGGAATTAAAACTCTAGAAAAACATATCAGCACTTTGTTACTTCAATGTTTAATAAAGTGTTTGAACGATAGTTACGGCACCTCCGAACCTGCATATGTCACAAGTTGATATCGTCAAGATCCTCAAATCAAATCATATATATATATATATATATATATATATATATATATATATATATATATATATATATATATATATATATATATATAGTCTATGAATTAAATAAACATAAACACGTGACAGAGATGACATTTATTCTAATGAATAAAATAATTGTTTTGGAGACATATCAAATGCTTTCTAGGTTATAGATTTGTAAAATTATATGTATCTAATATATTTAACTTAAATGATTTTAGGGACACATTAAAGGATCGTATAATGTGCTTTAGTTTCTATGTCCCGAGTAGTTTCATTATTGTAATTTAGGCTATCTAATGATTACTTACTATAATTACCTTAATTTAATTGTTTCTATGCCTACTTTGTTTGAAACATTTTTAGTGTTTCTCAGCATGTGCTCGCCTCTCCCCCATAGGTGTGCGACATTTAATTCACGATACTAACAGGTTAAAAAAAAAAAAAAAATTAACAACGTTGTTTCATCTCCTAACTAGGAAAGTCTCAATGTGTATTTTGTGAAGACATTTCAATAAGACTAACCATTTTTTTCACTGGTTGAAACAGTCGAATGTCATCGTTCTGATAACGTGTTCTACATGTGCAAAAACAGGTGTGTTACGAGATGTGTTACAAGGTGTGTTAAAAGGTCTATTACAAGGTGTGTTACAAGGTCTGTTACAAGGTCTATTACAAGGTGTGTTACAAGGTCTATTACAAGGTGTGTTACATGGTGTGTTACAAGGTCTGTTACCAGGTGTGTTACAAGGTCTATTACAAGGTGTGTTCCATGGTGTGTTACAAGGTCTATTACAAGGTGTGTTACAAGGTCTGTTACAAGGTGTGGTACATGGTGTGTTACAAGGTCTGTTACAAGGTGTATTACAAGGTCTATTACAAGGTGTGTTACAAGGTATATTACAAGGTGTGTTACAAGGTCTATTACAAGGTCTATTACAAGGTGTGTTACATGGTGTGTTACATGGCCTATTACAAGGTGTGTTACATGGTGTGTTACAAGGCCTATTACAAGGTGTGTTACATGGTGTGTTACAAGGTCTGTTACAAGGTCTATTACAAGGTGTGTTACAAGGTCTATTACAAGGTGTGTTACATGGTGTGTTACAAGGTCTAATAGAAGGTATATTACAAGGTATGTTACATGGTGTGTGACATGGTCTATTACATGGTCTATTACAAGGTGTGTTACAAGGTATATTACAAGGTGTGTTACAAGGTCTATTACAAGGTCGATTACAAGGTCTATTACAAGGTGTGTTACAAGGTCTATTACAAGGTGTGTTACATGGTGTGTTACAAGGTCTATTACAAGGTGTGTTACAAGGTCTATTACAATGTGTTATGTAGTGTGTTACATGGTGTGTTACAAGGTCTATTACAAGGTGTGTTACAAGGTCTATTACAAGGTGTGTTACATGGTGTGTTACAAGGTCTATTACAAGGTGTTATGTAGTGTGTTACATGGTGTGTTACAAGGTCTATTACATGGTGTGTTACAAGGTCTATTACATGGTGTGTTACAAGGTCTATTACAAGGTGTGTTACAAGGTCTATTACAAGGTATATTACAAGGTCTATTACAAGGTGTGTTACAAGGTCTATTACAAGGTATATTACAAGGTCTATTACAAGGTATATTACAAGGTCTATTACAAGGTGTGTTACAAGGTCTATTACAAGGTGTGTTACAAGGTCTATTACAAGGTATATTACAAGGTCTATTACAAGGTGTGTTACAAGGTCTATTACAAGGTATATTACAAGGTCTATTACAAGGTGTGTTACAAGGTCTATTACAAGGTGTGTTACAAGGTCTATTACAAGGTATATTACAAGGTCTATTACAAGGTGTGTTACAAGGTCTATTACAAGGTGTGTTACATGGTGTGTTACAAGGTCTAATAGAAGGTATATTACAAGGTATGTTACATGGTGTGTGACATGGTCTATTACATGGTCTATTACAAGGTGTGTTACAAGGTATATTACAAGGTGTGTTACAAGGTCTATTACAAGGTCGATTACAAGGTCGATTACAAGGTCTATTACAAGGTCTATTACAAGGTGTGTTACATGGTGTGTTACAAGGTCTATTACAAGGTGTGTTACAAGGTCTATTACAATGTGTTATGTAGTGTGTTACATGGTGTGTTACAAGGTCTATTACAAGGTGTGTTACAAGGTCTATTACATGGTGTGTTACATGGTGTGTTACAAGGTCTATTACAAGGTGTTATGTAGTGTGTTACATGGTGTGTTACAAGGTCTATTACATGGTGTGTTACAAGGTCTATTACATGGTGTGTTACAAGGTCTATTACAAGGTGTGTTACAAGGTCTATTACAAGGTATATTACAAGGTCTATTACAAGGTGTGTTACAAGGTCTATTACAAGGTATATTACAAGGTCTATTACAAGGTATATTACAAGGTCTATTACAAGGTGTGTTACAAGGTCTATTACAAGGTGTGTTACAAGGTCTATTACAAGGTATATTACAAGGTCTATTACAAGGTGTGTTACAAGGTCTATTACAAGGTATATTACAAGGTCTATTACAAGGTGTGTTACAAGGTCTATTACAAGGTGTGTTACAAGGTCTATTACAAGGTATATTACAAGGTCTATTACAAGGTGTGTTACAAGGTATAATACTAGACTCGATTGTCTCTCACATTGAAGTATCAGCCTGTGCCGTCCTTTTTTTTTTTAGCTTTAATAGAACGAATGGTGAATATTGCGCTGTAGACACCATGAGAATGTAATTCTGAAGCTCAGAATTATAGAAAAAAAAACTAGGCACTGTGATAACACTTATGATTTTGTAGACTTTCAGCTTAAGGTTCAAGTTTCTTCTTTTAAAATTGTAGCATATCCTTAAATTGTATTTAGTTATTGTCAAATTATTAATGCAAAACCTGGTATTGTTAAGCTGTGACTCAGTGTTTCTGTACCTTCTACTTGTGACTTGTTAAGCTGTGACTCGGTGTTTCTGTACCTTCTACTTGTGACTCGGTGTTTCTGTACCTTCTACATGTGACTCATTGTTTCTGTACCTTCTACATGTGACTCATTGTTTCTGTACCTTCTACTTGTGACTCATTGTTTCTGTACCTTCTACATGTGACTCAGTGTTTCTGTACCTTCTACTTGTGACTCAGTGTTTCTGTACCTTCTACTTGTGACTCAGTGTTTCTGTACCTTCTACATGTGACTCAGTGTTTCTGTACCTTCTACTTGTGACTCAGTGTTTCTGTACCTTCTACTTGTGACTCAGTGTTTCTGTACCTTCTACTTGTGACTCAGTGTTTCTGTACCTTCTACTTGTGACTCAGTGTTTCTGTACCTTCTACATGTGACTCAGTGTTTCTGTACCTTCTACTTGTGACTCAGTGTTTCTGTACCTTCTACTTGTGACTCAGTGTTTCTGTACCTTCTACTTGTGACTCAGTGTTTCTGTACCTTCTACTTGTGACTCAGTGTTTCTGTACCTTCTACTTGTGACTCAGTGTTTCTGTACCTTCTACTTGTGACTCAGTGTTTCTGTACCTTCTACATGTGACTCAGTGTTTCTGTACCTTCTACTTGTGACTCAGTGTTTCTGTACCTTCTACTTGTGACTCAGTGTTTCTGTACCTTCTACATGTGACTCAGTGTTTCTGTACCTTCTACTTGTGACTCAGTGTTTCTGTACCTTCTACTTGTGATAGCTCCCATCAGACAAGAAAATCTATGTTTGTGCCCCTCCCCAGCCCTCTTCCTTTACAGCCAACTTAAATGATGTTAAATGGATATTTTCTAATTAAACATTATATGTAGTTGCAGCTTACATTGAACAAATGTAAAATGTTCCAATCATTGTAAGAATGTCATTTAAAGTTCTTGAGAAACTATATGTTGGACGATATTCTATCAATTATGATAAGCTCATAAAATACTCCTAAATTGTAAGCCATGCATCTCAAAAAGCCTTTGACAGTCTAACAGTCGGCCTGCTCATGTTACTCGTGTGGCTTTCATATTAAGACACTCACTGAAAATGCTTCTATCGACAGGTGAAGATGTGTATTCGGGCAGCCTAGAAAGGCAATTTTTCTAGCAGAAAGTCACTTTGATTTCAAACTTCCCCTACATTGCTGTGCATCAGGAGTCGACCTTAAGAAAAAATCAGGAGTGGAACCCTGTGAGCGCTGGGATTTTCAACTATGGTATTCCCTTCAACAGGTTCTGCGACGGAGTTGGCGACACACAGAGCGCGTCACAACTATCAGTAGGATTGAAAGGGGAACTACGCATGCTCCTTTTATCAAAGGCACAGGAATTGGCCCTTAAGAAGAAACTCTTGGCGCTTCCATCTTCTCGACAGAAGGAGGAGACATGCATTCTACAAATCGTCCTGGCATAGACTCCTGGCTAGCTCTATTCTATCTAGACAGAAGGAGACATACATTCTATCAATCGTCCTGGCATAGACTCCTGGCTAGCTCTATTCTATTATTAATCGTTTTATAGGAAGTCCGAACATTAAAACATTCTATTATTGGTCTATTATTTCAATATTAACTGTTATAGTCTGTTCCGTTATAGTCTTATGTCATGTAAAAAATGATTCTATTCAAAACAAATGGGCTATAAACCACTTACCTAAATAGGTACTACAAATGTACTCTGCTATTTGGTTTCCAGATTTACTTGATTCAGCAAAATGACTCAACTCTCTGTTCAGCATTCTTTTAAACTAAATTCAAAGAAAACAAAAACATTGTTAGAAAAGCTTGCTTCATGTCATCTTCGAATCAAATGAACTCAGTCACGACAGTTTAAGTGACTTAGACAAAGGAGAATGTCTTATTGAATGTGTAAGTTTTGTTGATTACTATGACTTCATTGATAAACATTAGCACTAGTTTCAGGGAATGATGCTCTTTACATTTCAATCCAGTCAAAGTCAGCAGTCAGACCACTAGCGGATCCAGAACTTTGGAGTGGGGGGGGCGATTTTTTTTCGAAACCCTAACACCCAGTGAACCCTAACCATAAGCATAAACACGCGTACAGCATACATACATACATACATACATACATACATACATACATACATACATACATACATACACATACGCACGCACACACATACATACATTCTCTCTCTCTCTCTCTCTCTCTCAAAACATCAATATGTAGCTTACATTATATAGATATTCAACTAATTTTGCTTACAAACTATGATTTCTCCATAAAAGTAGGACCGCCTCCTTCGCTCAAAGGGTTTAGGTTGGAAGGGCAGGAGAGGTATTCGCCCCCCTCCCAATCGACCAACAGGGGAACGACATAAAAGAAAGGTCGATTAAAATATCAATACCAAGTTTTAATCATATAGATATTTAATTGATTCTGTTAACAAGCTGTGATTTCTACAAATAAATTGGACCGTCCCTCCACTCGAAATTTTACAAGGGGGGGGGGCGGGAATGATACCATCGCCACCTCCCCATCCCCACCAAATCGGTCCAACATACTAGAGGGGGAGGGGCGAAATACTCTAAAAATAGGTTGAAATAAAATAATTACTATATAGTATTAGCATAACTAATCAATTAGTATACAAATTGTGTCATTTCTTTACTATAATTCTTCCCCACCCCCTGCGGAGGGTAGGGTTGTCGAGTGGGGGGGCCCTACCGCCCCACCCCCTGGATACGCCAGTGAGTCAAAGTCAGATGTAAATATGTGGAGGTCATCTAATCTATTTTAAAGATTTTAATGAGAATGGATTTAATTAATGACAACTTAGCCCACTTGCTCATGTATTTAGTATGCATGTTTAGTTTCCTTTGAGAGTGAGACCCTGGGCCCCTCTTTGATAGTGAGACCCTGGGCCCCTCTTTGATAGTGAGACCCTGGGCCCTTCTCCCTTTGAGAGTGTGACCCTGGGCTCTTCTCCCTTTGATAGTGAGACCCTGGGCCCTTCTCCCTTTGAGAGTGTGACCCTGGGCCCTTCTCCCTTTGATATTGAGACCCTGGGCCCTTCTCCCTTTGAGAGTGTGACCCTGGGCCCTTCTCCCTTTGAGAGTGTGACCCTGGGCCCTTCTCCCATTGAGAGTGAGACCCTGGGCCCTTCTCCCTTTGATAGTGAGACCCTGGGCCCTTCTCCCTTTGATAGTGAGACCCTGGGCCCTTCTCCCTTTGAGAGTGTGACCCTGGGCCCTTCTCCCATTGAGAGTGTGACCCTGGGCCCTTCTCCCATTGAGAGTGTGACCCTGGGCCCTTCTCCCTTTGATAGTGAGACCCTGGGCCCTTCTCCCTTTGATAGTGAGACCCTGGGCCCTTCTCCCTTTAATAGTGAGACCCTGGGCCCTTCTCCCTTTGATAGTGAGACCCTGGGCCCTTCTCCCTTTGATAGTGAGACCCTGGGCCCTTCTCCCTTTGATAGTGAGACCCTAGGCCCTTCTCCCTTTGATAGTGAGACCCTGGGCCCTTCTCCCTTTGATAGTGAGACCCTGGGCCCTTCTCCCTTTGATAGTGAGACCCTGGGCCCTTCTCCCTTTGAGAGTGAGACCCTGGGCCCTTCTCCCTTTGATAGTGATACCCTGGGCCCTTCTCCCTTTGATAGTGAGACCCTGGGCCCTTCTCCCTTTGATAGTGAGACCCTGGGCCCTTCTCCCTTTGATAGTGAGACCCTGGGCCCTTCTCCCTTTGATAGTGAGACCCTGGGCCCTTCTCCCTTTGATAGTGAGACCCTGGGCTGCACCACCGTAAATCCGATCTGCCAGTTGAGGTCCAAGATAATCAACACCATTCCAGGTCTTGGTCATTTGATAGTATGCTAAAACCCTTTGACATTTCCAGCGCTGGGTGGTAAGGGAGACAAGCAGACGAACTTCATCACGTTTGTAGTGGAAGAAATCGTTAAATGTCATATCCATGTGTCAGTGCCTGTGTGTCAAAGCCTATGTATTAGTGCCAGTGTATCAGTGTCCCGTCTGTCGATAGAATCTTACCTTGCTGGATGCCATGTCACTGACAGATCGGTGGGTCTGGATAGTTTCTAACTGCTCCATACACCAATCCAACTCTTCTAGAGTCTCTGTGGCAAGTTTCATGTAACCATCTTCTGTAGTAAAGAAATAGAAACAAACTGGAACTTTTTCAGAGGCTTATATTCATCCGCATGACCACATCTCTCTTTTTATTCAATATAAATGAACACCTCATTGTTTGCACGTCTATGTCAGAGTATATTATACAAAATGAAAGATTGCAATTTGGCTGTTCTGTCATTTGGTAAATAACAATAGAAACGAGGTTTATGGAATAACTTCTAAATTTTGTTTGTTTTTATGTTAACAAAATCGGACAATCTTTGACCAAGTTATGACCTTTTTATGGGTCTAGATTTGTGATCTAGAACTATTTTACCTAGTTATGACCTTTTTATGGGTCTAGATTTGTGATCTAGAACTATTTTACCTAGTTATGACCTTTTTATGGGTCTAGATTTGTGATCTAGAACTATTTTACCAAGTTATGACCTTTTTATGGGTCTAGATTTGTGATCTAGAACTATTTTAGCTAGATACAAGATTTTGTCAGAAACCACAAGGAAACAAGAAAAGAAATGTTTTAAGTAAAATTAATAATTGACCATTCTAGAGACTTCATAACTTACACACAGTTGGACCGATGGACAGGTGTCTAGTTAATCAAAATCTTTCATATAACTATGTTTGTTGATTTTAAGTGATGTTTTTAAAGTAGCCAACATAAAAAGCAACCAGTATAGAAAATGGTCAAAGTAGCCAACATAGAAAGGTGACATAATTCTTACAGTCTTGTTAATGTAAGAACCAAAGAAATAGATCTATTTAAACAAATATTGTCTACTAAAGTTTACTGAGACTCTAGAACGTTGGAAATAAAATGTGAGTCTATTGATTTGTTTCATTTCAACATAATTATCATTTGATGGACTAACCTGATCCTCTGGAAGCCCCAGGTGAGAGCTGATGGTGTTGGGGAGACATGGAGGCTTGGTTCAGCAGACCATGAGCATGGCGATCAGAAGAACCTCGCCTCGTTCTGGAACACACGAGGTTGTATCAAGTTTACAATGTGCATTCAAACCTTTATGTTTGTTATCTATTGCCACAAGGCTGCTTCATTTAGAAACAGGAATGTGTGTGCACTGAAGAAAGTGATGCTGTTCTTCAATGCTAAAACTATAAAATTATGTCAGACATTTGGAACGAGTTCTCTAGCGTGTTGTTGATCCTTTCAGAAGATAAGATTAACAGATCAACTAAATAGTTGCTTAAATGTCAGAATGAAATATATGTTTATAGTGAAGAACGCCATGAAAGATCAAGAAAATTGACTGCTTCATGTTATAAACTTTAGTTTTGTGTTAATTGTTTGTAGCTAATTAGTTGATACTCTAATTGGACTCGATATCTTGCTCTCTCCCTCACCGTCTCTCTCTCTCTCTCGTTCTCAATAGCTGCTCTAAAAGCTAACTAAAGCGAAAATAAAATAAAGTAGCAAGTATTAAAAACCGAATTAATCTCCAGACTTATGCGTCATATACTGACTCAAAAGAAATATAACTTCTAATTAAAGTCAATAGACAAGAACGTAGCGCCAAATCTGTACACCAATGAAAAGTTCGGTCTACATTACAGACTGAAGTATTTCTTTCGTTACGTCTGCTCATTTCAACGGCTTCACTAGAAGCAGACGACTTCTTTAAATGGTGTGATTATAAATTTCTATATTGGTGAAGAAATCTATTTATAGAATGACTAACATTCTGAAACGAATTGCAGCTTTCCCTTATGATTATAAAATCATTGTTTTTACTAATTCCTGATTATAAACTACACTAGTCCGTCCTCCTTCATTGTACACACATTCTAAAATATATTTTTCTGAATGTTTTATGAGCTTACCTTTCTTTGTTCGGGACATTGGTTAGATTGATATAGTTGGCTCTCACGCTCCGTAGACTGGCCAAAATTTGAGCAAACGGTGTTACTATCAAGTCTTCAGCATGTCTGGAACGAGACACATTTGTAGCACTAAGTTAAACACAATTGTAGCACTATTAAAGTTAGACACAATTGCAGCACTATTGAAGTTAGACACAATTGCAGCACTATTAAAGTTAGACACAATTGTAACACAATTGAAGTTAGACACAATTGTAGCACTATTGAAGTTAGACACAATTGTAGCACTATTAAAATTAGACACAATTGTAGCACTATTAAAGTAAGACACAATTGTAGCACTATTAAAGTTAGACACAATTGCAGCACTATTAAAGTTAGACACAATTGTAACACTATTGAAGTTAGACACAATTGTAGCACTATTGAAGTTAGACACAATTGTAGCACTATTAAAATTAGACACAATTGTAGCACTATTAAAGTAAGACACAATTGTAGCACTATTAAAATTAGACACAATTGTAGCACTATTAAAGTTAGACACAATTGTAGCACTATTAAAGTTAGACACAATTGTAGCACTATTAAAGTTAGACACAATTGTAGCACTATTGAAGGTAGACACAATTGTAGTACTATTAAAGTTAGACACAATTGTAGCACTATTAAAGTTAGACACAATGAATCGACTTAGAAATATATCAAGTAGAGAGTGAGCTTGACACCCCCCCCCCCAAAAAAAAAAAAAAAAATCGAATTTAGTTTTACCGTTCTGTCACACTGGAATGTGTTATGCATGAAGAAAATAATTTTTATGAAAACATTTGATTGTTGATTGATTGAAGCTACTACGCATTTGAAACAAAAACATTAAAAGAGGGAAACGACCCTTGTATTATCATTGCTAAAAGCTTCTTTAGAAGAAATACTCCTTGTATCTCTCTATTTATAGATTCACCTTCACCTATTCGTGAGTCTGTTGCAGTTGCATGTGGGACAGAAAGGCCAGATTAGAACAAAAGAAAATATCTGCCGAGGACAGACGTAGACAGCGAGAAGAAAATCTCAATCGACCACCGGCGGAAAATGGTTATGTCTGCGTTAGATGTGGGAAAATATGTAGGTCGCAGCTGGGGCCGGGTTATCCACGTGTAATATTGCACTCCTCATTAATCTCCGGACTCGAAGACAAGCCTTCTATTAGTCTGTTGCACCGTTGGGGCAACTTGGGGCACTACACAAGATCTGTCCATCTTTCTCCTTTCCTCTGTCTTTATGCCTTGGATAGAATCTCTTTCAAAAACAGGCCAGTCCATTCTTTTATGTTGTCTTCCCATCCCTTTTTCTGTCTGCCTTTTCTTCTATTTCCTGGTACTGTTACCTGAAGGAAGGTCTTTGCGATCCCTGTGGACCTTGTGATATTGCTATAGAGTTTTACTTTGCGTTTTTTTTTTGACAGTAGTTAGCAGGTGATCGCGGGGTCCAATCACTGTACTGATCCTGTCTATCTTACGGAAGTTTTAACATTAACTACAGAAGTGTGTGTCGAGATAGCCACTGAAGAAGAATATGTAAAACACAAATTGTATTTTTAGTAGACTACATTGTTCTAAAGAGTTGTCTATATAAGCTACATGTAGGATACTTTCAGAGGGATCAAGCCGTAGGGCGACTGGACATTGTATTTTTTTTTAAAGTAAATTACCTTCAAATAGGGCCTACTAGATAGCTTTCATTAGTCCAATTAATTAAAAAACTGATTTTATGTTGTGTTTTTAATGAAAAAAAAAAATTGACTGAAAGAGAATTTCCCTACAGCAGTAGAGGACGCAAGAGAAGCTGACTTCTTAGCTCGTCCCTAGGACTACCCCGGGCCAGTGCAACTACATGTCAATACGTCATCACAGTTAAGTACACAGGAAATGGCCTGGTCATAGCAGAACCCATACAGCAGAGGTAATAAATAAACAAACAAAACAATAACCGAACCAAGTGCGAGGCTAAAGAAAGGGGAGGTGATCCAATACTCCATCGTCCATTCATTCATAGCCTTTCAAGGAGAGGCAATTCAACCACACTCACATCTTCTTTCCTTGATAGACTAACTTTCAAGGGGAGGTAATTCCATTCCCCATTTCATTTATTCCTTCTTAAACTCACTTTCATGTTCACCATCCAGAGTAAATTGTTATGTGCACCTGAATAATGATACAAAGAAATAACTCGCCGAGCAGTGCACTCGCGAGTCAACGGTAACATAGAGATCTTTCTTTGAAGAGTATTGACTGAGGGAATCAGCTTCCCTTAGTGAGTGGTCTCCCTTGTGTACATGCTCAGAGCGTGAATCGATAGCAGACCACTGCGGTAAGATACTCACTAGAACCAAGTTCCTGGTCCAATGAACACCCGCACCAAGGATGGACATACAAGACTTTGACACACACGCGATGACCTAATCAATGGTTGCGCTGAGTTACAATAATCGGGGGAACTGACCACTGGCAAGTGGGTCTGCGCTTGAGACTTAACAGTCGACCCGAGATGGTCATCCTCCATGCTGACCATGTCAAGTTTACAAGCACTGACCCTCTCGGTGCTACCAAGTTCCTTTAAGCTCTGGTGTGGAATAGAGTTTATTTTGAAATCAGGACCGTTGGTGTGAGGCCATATCACATCTCAGAATACTGTAAATATTTGTGTTCAAAATGGTTATTTAATCTTATCACGTTCCAATCTAATAGGGCTACATTTTCTTATGAAATGCGTTGGACGTAAATATCTTTTTTTTTTAAGTAACGTCTATAATCTATAAGATAAGATTGTTTGGATCACCTAGAAGTATGTTTCTACTTTACAGCTTATCCAATGACTTCGAATACCTAAACCTATGTACTGGAATACGTAAACCTATGTACTGGAATACCTAAACCTATGTACTGGAATACCTAAACCTATGTACTGGAATACCTAAACCTATGTACTGGAATACCTAAACCTATGTACTGGAATACGTCAACCTATGTACTGGAATACCTAAACCTATGTACTGGAATACCTAAACCTATGTACTGGAATATCTAAACCTATGTACTGGAATACCTACACCTATGTACTGGAATACCTAAACCTATGTACTGGAATACCTACACCTATGTACTGGAATACCTAAACCTATGTACTGGAATACCTACACCTATGTACTGGAATACCTAAACCTATGTACTGGAATACCTAAACCTATGTACTGGAATACCTAAACCTATGTACTGGAATACCTAAACCTATGTACTGGAATACCTAAACCTATGTACTGGAATATCTAAACCTATGTACTGGAATACCTAAACCTATGTACTGGAATACCTACACCTATGTACTGGAATACGTAAACCTATGTACTGGAATACCTAAACCTATGTACTGGAATACCTAAACCTATGTACTGGAATACCTAAACCTATGTACTGGAATATCTAAACCTATGTACTGGAATACCTACACCTATGTACTGGAATATCTAAACCTATGTACTGGAATACCTACACCTATGTACTGGAATACATAAACCTATGTACTGGAATACCTAAACCTATGTACTGGAATACCTAAACCTATGTACTGGAATACCTAAACCTATGTACTGGAATACCTAAACCTATGTACTGGAATACCTAAACCTATGTACTGGAATACCTAAACCTATGTACTGGAATACCTAAACCTATGTACTGGAATACCTAAACCTATGTACTGGAATACCTACACCTATGTACTGGAATACCTAAACCTATGTACTGGAATACATAAACCTATGTACTGGAATACGTAAACCTATGTACTGGAATACCTAAACCTATGTACTGGAATACCTAAACCTATGTACTGGAATACCTAAACCTATGTACTGGAATACCTAAACCTATGTACTGGAATACCTAAACCTATGTACTGGAATACCTAAACCTATGTACTGGAATACGTCAACCTATGTACTGGAATACGTCAACCTATGTACTGGAATACCTAAACCTATGTACTGGAATACCTAAACCTATGTACTGGAATATCTAAACCTATGTACTGGAATACCTACACCTATGTACTGGAATACCTAAACCTATGTACTGGAATACCTACACCTATGTACTGGAATACCTAAACCTATGTACTGGAATACCTAAACCTATGTACTGGAATACCTAAACCTATGTACTGGAATACCTAAACCTATGTACTGGAATACCTAAACCTATGTACTGGAATATCTAAACCTATGTACTGGAATACCTAAACCTATGTACTGGAATACCTACACCTATGTACTGGAATACGTAAACCTATGTACTGGAATACCTAAACCTATGTACTGGAATACCTAAACCTATGTACTGGAATACCTAAACCTATGTACTGGAATATCTAAACCTATGTACTGGAATACCTACACCTATGTACTGGAATATCTAAACCTATGTACTGGAATACCTACACCTATGTACTGGAATACATAAACCTATGTACTGGAATACCTAAACCTATGTACTGGAATACCTAAACCTATGTACTGGAATACCTAAACCTATGTACTGGAATACCTAAACCTATGTACTGGAATACCTAAACCTATGTACTGGAATACCTAAACCTATGTACTGGAATACCTAAACCTATGTACTGGAATATCTAAACCTATGTACTGGAATACCTACACCTATGTACTGGAATACCTAAACCTATGTACTGGAATACATAAACCTATGTACTGGAATACATAAACCTATGTACTGGAATACCTACACCTATGTACTGGAATACCTAAACCTATGTACTGGAATACCTAAACCTATGTACTGGAATACCTAAACATATTTACTGGAATACATAAACCTATGTACTGGAATACCTAAACCTATGTACAATCACCTCTCCTTTCTCTATCTCCTAAGTGCCCTTGACCTAGCCATGGTTAAAGCTATAAGGTTCATACTGGCATGAAAGAACTGTAGACCAGAAAACAGTTTGGTAAAAACATTTGTGAAAAACAAAAATGAACTAGCGAGCGATGCCGTCTGTCTACAGACAACTAGTTACTTGGGGTATCTAAACTCTGCAAGAAACTGATGCCCCCCTGAGCCTCCTTCCAATGTCTTCTCTTCGCCGCCATTGGAAACTTGGGACTTAACAAACACCCCCCCCCCCTGACATACACAATTCCGTTTCCTCTCTCTCTCTCTCTCTCTCACACACACACACTATTTCCCATTCATTCACTCACTCTTTCCGGAGAGGAAAGTTTATAGTTATGAATTAACCTTCCCCCCCCCCCCCACGACTCTAACACAATCTATCATCGATGTCTCGAATCTCTTGTGATGTTTTCGATCTGTTCGACTGATCATCTATGAATACGAGTCCATTATTCAAAGTTAGACGCCGACCTTGTGGGACTTGCGGTGGAAAGGATAAAGGGGGGAGGGCGTTCACAGTTGGAAGCAATTAGTATCGACTATAGCGACCCATGAGACATTGTTAGAGAGGACGTCATTCATACATTTATCCAGTCTGATAGACGTCTTCATCTCTTCTATAGTCTTCACGTGTGTGTGTGTGTTTTCGACTGCTTCTAAATCTCTTCTATAGCCATCACTTGTCTGTGTGTGTGTGTTTTCGACTGCTTCTAAATCTCTTCTATAGCCATCACTTGTGTGTGTGTGTGTGTGTGAGTGTATGTACGTGCGTTTTTTCACTTGCAATCCAAAGGAAACAGATCCCCAGGCTGACCAGATATGGCGGTGAACTATCACTTAACAGACTACAACAGTGCTCGGTGAAGGGTCTGGAACAAGGCCCTGGAGTTAGAAAGCGTTCTCACACGGTCTTCATCAAGTGATCCCCCGTGTCGTCGTTTATCTATCATTTTATAAGAGACACAAATTGACAAGTCTTTAAAGATTTATTATTTTATAAGATAAAGAGACAAAAGATAATCTTACACGTATTTTTATAATGTAGCATTATACAAGAGAACAAACAATAATAACAATAGTAATATCTTCATTATCCATGAGCGACTTTGTCTTACAAGTAGACATTATAGAACATTCAAACGATAACAACCAATAGATACGTATATACGAGTGTCACTCAAATATAATAAGTGAAATGTTAATATCAGATATTCAGAAAGTATTTGATGAATTAATTGTCAGGGGAACAAAGGAGTTGTATTTGTGGGCGGCGTCTTGTATACCCTTTGTGATTGTAAAAAGTTAGAATACTGAATCAAAGAGTTTTTTGTTTTATTTTTTTAATCTTGAAAACCTTCCAAGCTTTTTTTTTATGAATGTTTTTTGTTTGTTTCGAATCATTATCGAGACGGGGTCTGTTTGTTGCCAATGACTTTACAAGCAGTAGTTTGGATTTTATCATATTATAGTCTATGGATTTTATGAAGTTTGTTTTTCCAAACCAGGCAGTGATGTTGAAACATAAAAACAATGGTATTAGAAGTCTATAATTGTTTCAATTTTTCAAAGCTTACATTAGACATGCAACTGATATCACGACAAAGGCTTTAAGAAGCAAATATTTGGATTGTGGGATAGATCTAAATTTAGACATCTAAGTGTTCAGAGTGAAATGTAAAAAGTAAACTATAAACATACTTTTTAAAAAACAAAGCTTATATTGAGTGAAATGGTATGAATTATTTTGAATCTATCATTTAATTAACTCTTAATCTAGACTTAGAATAATATATATATGTATTAAAAAATAAATGTTACATATATAT
This sequence comes from Biomphalaria sudanica, assembly GCA_036873155.1. NCBI lineage: Eukaryota > Metazoa > Mollusca > Gastropoda > Planorbidae > Biomphalaria > Biomphalaria sudanica. The sequence continues at coordinate 238,502 of JAZGLO010006571.1, read as the reverse complement.
TTACTCTTTAATGCAACGCCTCTATAAGGGACTAGATACAACTCTCTTTAGAACACTAATGCAATGATTTGAAGTCGATCAGGGGAAAAGTGCGGCATATTCAAATGTACGGAGTCCATGCTTTATTCTTTAACCTACAGTGTTTGAAGTATGACTATAGAAGAGAATGATTATGGAGCCTAACAAAAGTTCTGCTTCAATGTTCTTACGTATCATGCACTTAACTGCAATATTCAATGTCAGAACGTAACCATTGGAGATATGTTACACTGCAAAGACTTTTTTCTCAGCCAAAATGTTTTTACCCAAAAGCTGCGCTGTAAGACTACTGGATGTGAGCAACAGTTTCCCAAGACTGTAGGGACACTATGAGACTTTGTATTGAAATAACCGTGTACAATGACATTATAAAATAACAGAACAAATCCGCAGGATTGGAAGTCGCTTTCCGAGCGCTTTATTTCGTTATGCCAAAAATGTTTCCGAATCATTCAAACCGAGTCCCGAGGTTCATTCACCAGGTACTAGAGTTTTGTATAGCTTTGAAGAAACTACAAACAGAAATGAAGCCATTTGTCATGTAACCTTTTTGTTTCTTCTAGTGTTTTATAGATAAAGTTACTATTGACAGTATTGCTTTTGGTTCTCTGTTACATTTAGATCTCAAAATCTTAAAACGTTATTAAATATTCAAATTCATCATCTGTTGCATTGTAATTCATAAGATCTCTTTCAATTTTCTACATCAGTGACAACTACCAGTTATTCTTATTACTTGACATAGACCCAATGGACATAGACCCTTTATATTTATATCTTGTTTCACATACTAAATATGTGTGCAGATGATCTCCCCGATGAATGCTATTTACATGAATGTATGGATCTGATTCACCCAGTTACGTGTACACAAGACTAACATGTCATCACATGGTTTAAATTAGCAGCGCATAATTTAGAGTGTAACTCAGACCGCTTCATACATAATGTCATCACTGATCAATGTTATTCCAGAATGCTGTAGGGTACAATACATTTGTATAGTAGTGAATCTCAAGCTTCACATGTCAACATCTCTCTCACTCACACACACACACATATCATATTGTAATCTTTGCTTATTACCTCGATACATCAAAGTGTAATTTTTGTTTATTAGCTCGCTGTCAGGCTTTAGTTTCCAATGTTTACAAAGGTTCTGAAATTCCACACACTGCTAAACACAGGACACACTAATACTCAAAGAACACAACGATAGACACAGGACACAATGCTACTCAAAAGGCACACTGTTAAATACAAAACACACTGCTACTCAATGGATAGACTGCCTGACACAGGACACATTGCCAGACATAGGACACACTGTTACTCAAATAATACAGAGCTACTCAAAGAATACACAGCTACTCAAAGGACATACAAATACAAGACACACAGCTACTCAAAGGACACACAAATACAAGACACACAGCTTCTCAAAAGACACACTGTTAGATAAAAGACACACAGCTACTCAAAGGACACACTGCTTATGCTTATGCTGAACTAGTCCTTGCTTATTGTTGACATGTTTTGGATGTTCCTTCAGGTGATTACAACCTAGGGCCCAAACCACCACCAGGAGGGGGAGGGCAGGGTTTGAAAGCATGACCATGGAGACGGCAGTCCAGAGCTCAGGCCACACGACCAGCCAGCCATTAGTGGGACTAATATCAGACTATTAGGAAGTCTAAACTAGTGTGGCTGCTATGAAATTAATAAGGCTTGACTTCGAGTCCGAAGATAAATGAGGAATGTAGTATTACATAAACAGCAGTACAAATGGGGTTTTAAAGATGATCAACCCGTGGATCATGAGGTAATGTTCCTTTTAAGTTTTTCTCTATCGCCACGAAAATAAAAGAAAGGAAATGCTGTCAAATTACAACTCAGTCTAAACTAGTGTGACGACATTTTCAGTACTTACTGTGTAACTTCACTTTGCATGGACGAATGTCTGGACATTGACTTGGGGGATAGTTCGTAGTCACTGTCCGATCTGTATAAAAATGATTCCCTCCGCTGGGGAAGATTTTGTAGTACCAAAGCTGATGAGGGACTTCCACCATCGAGAGGTGATCGGCCTTGACCACTTGGTCCATTTTCAACATCGAAACTGAAAAGAAAAAAATAAATAAAATCAAGAATTCAAAACTTTAAAGTCAACAAATGGCGAACTCGATTTAAATAATGTTCAAACACAATATGGATTATATTCAAGCTCAATATGGATAATTATATGACATATATAGAAATCTAGAAAATATTGTGTGTCAATATTGTGAAACCCATATTTGTGAACTGAAAACATATAAATGATATTACCTATTAGGTTTAAATGATATTACCTATTTGTTTCATGCACGCTTTTCTTTTTCAAAAACAATTGAACATTTTCACCTGCGAACCGTACATCGCGTTTATAAAACTAACATCAAATAATACGATTTATTCAATTTTCTTAAACATTAGTATCTTCAAAATTGGCATTTTAAGTATTAACATGTAAACATTAACAAAAGAATAAAAGAAGAGATGATTGATAAGGATGAAAAAAAAGCAACAGAGTTTTTAATAGAATAAAGTTATCATGACAATATCAGGTTTTAGTGGGAAAAAATACATTTGGAAAAATATGATCCCATGCAAAAACGTTCCTTACGGTACAGGTGGTTACTTAAGACCTAAACGTTCCTTACGGTACAGGTGGTTACTTAAGACCTAAACGTTCCTTACGGTACAGGTGGTTACTTAAGACCTAAACGTTCCTTACGGTACAGGTGATTACTTAAGGCCCGAACGTTCCTTACGGTACAGGTGGTTACTTAAGGCCTGAACGTTCCTTACGGTACAGGTGGTTACTTACGGCCTGAACGTTCCTTACAGTACAGGTGGTTACTTAAGGCCTGAACGTTCCTTACGGTACAGGTGGTTACTTACGGCCTGAATGTAAACGAGCTGCTCAGAAATAACAATCTATAGATTTATAGTTTTAGCTTCGTTGAACTGGTCACTGGTTTCTAATTAGCAATTCACTGGTTTCACTAGCTTAGTGAACTATTTCAGAAGTTTACTGAACAGGTTTGTTAGTCTTCTATGTGATTGTGTCTACACTACATCTCCACAACTCGTTGGCTAGTTATCTCATAAGTTATGCTATTTACCACAAAAAAGCCTTAGAGAGGCATGCTATTTACAACAAAACAGCTTAAGAGAGGCATGCTACTTACAACAAAACAGCTTTAGAGAGACATGCTATTTGCAACAAAACAGCTTTAGAGAGGCATGCTATTTACAACAAAACAGCTTTAGAGGCATGCTATTTACAACAAAACAGCTTTAGAGAGGCATGCTATTTACAACAAAAAAGCTTTAGAGAGACATGCTATTTGCAACAAAAATAGCTTTAGAGAAATATGCTATTTGCAACAAAACAGCTTTAGAGAGGCATGCTATTTGCAACAAAACAGCTTTAGAGAGGCATGCTATTTACAACAAAACAGCTTTAGAGAGACATGCTATTTGCAACAAAACAGCTTAAGAGGCATGATATTTACAACAAAACAGCTTTAGAGAGGCATGCTATTTACAACAAAACAGCTTAAGAGGCATGATATTTACAACAAAACAGCTTTAGAGAGGCATGCTATTTGCAATAAAACAGCTTTAGAGAGACATGCTATTTACAACAAAACAGCTTTAGAGAGACATGCTATTTACAACAAAACAGCTTTAGAGAGACAGCTAGTCTAGCAGCACATCCCATGTGAGCACAGCGAGAGCTACAAGAATTGCTCCCTCTTTTAACCCCCTCCCTTCCCAGGTCTATTTTCTCTTTCCTGTCTTTAGACACAAACACATGCACGTTGTAGAGGGAACCAGAAACTGAGCTCGTTCTGACAGACAGACCGAGAGACAGACCGCGAGACAGACCGAGAGACAGACCGAGAGACAGACCGAGATACAGACCGAGAGACAGACCGAGAGACAGACAAAGAGACAGACCGAGAGACAGACAAAGAGACAGACCGAGAGACAGACCGAGATACAGACCGAGAGACAGACCGAGAGACAGACCGAGAGACAGACCGAGAGACAGAGAGCGAGGAAAAAGAGAGAGAAAGAGCGACGCAAAAGAGAGAGAGAGAAAGAGAGAATGATAGCGAGAGGAAAGAGAGAGAGAGAGAGAGAAAGAGAGAATTATAGAGAGGAAAGAGAGAGAGAGAGAAAGAGAATGATAGCGAGAGGAAAGAGAGAGAGAGAAAGAGAGAATGATAGCGAGAGGAAAGAGAGAGAGAGAGAGAAAGAGAATGATAGCGAAAGGAAAGAGAGAGAGAGAAAGAGAGAATGATAGCGAGAGGAAAGAGAGAGAGAGAGAAAGAGAGAATGACAGCGAGAGGAAAGAGAGAGAGAGAAAGAGAGAATGATAGCGAGAGGAAAGAGAGAGAGAGAAAGAGAGAATGATAGCGAGAGGAAAGAGAGAGAGAAAGAGAGAATGATAGCGAGAGGAAAGAGAGAGAGAGAGAGAAAGAGAGAATGATAGCGAGAGGAAAGAGAGAGAGAGAAAGAGAAAGATTCGCGAGAGGAAAGAGAGAGAGAGAGGAAAGAGAGAATGATTCGCGAGAGGAAAGAGAGAGAGAGAGAAAGAGAGAATGATTCGCGAGAGGAAAGAGAGAGAGAGAGAGAGAAAGAGAATGATAGCGAGAGGAAAGAGAGAGAGAGAGAGAGAAAGAGAGCGAAAGAATGAGAGCGAGAGGAAAGATTGAAGACAAAGTGAGACAGAGACAGTAGATACAACGAGTTGAGTCAAAGATAACCACGTGACGGTGAAGAGAAATCCGAGACATTGAAGACAGGAAGCAAGTGGGAGAGGGGGAGTAAGCCAACAAGAAAGGGAGAGAATTTAAAGAGTTTCCGAATGAAGGGAGGTAAGCACTGAGCTGAGAAACATCGAGGCCCAAGACGGCGTAGAGAGTAAAGAAGCTAATCTATTGTAAAAAAAAAAAAAAGCATTGATTTCCAGGCAGGAGCAAGCGGCACCAGTGGTACCTCGGGAACAAAGCTGTTAGCCCTCTGCCGATGAAACCCTGCACCAGGTTAGTCCTGTGTTTTTCAAGACAACCCTATGAATCAATGTCACTGTCATCTTATCGATTAGAATTACTGTAAAGCTCTAGATACTATGTGTGTTTTAAAAAAGATATTGACACTCGTTGTCTAGTTCATGTACTACAGATGTAAGAGTGTTTGCAACAAAGAGTGCTGGGGGTCAAGAAAATGGGGGAGGGGTAACGCAGATTCCATCTGTTCTGATGCAATTTTTCTGCAAACTTTAATGTTCTGAATAAAGGTTGACTTATTTGTTACAGAATACAAAACCATAAAACATCTCAGTTTTATTGAGGAATGTTTTTGAGGTTTTACTGCGGTTTCTATTTCTTACAGCGAGTAATCGAAGGAGTTTATCTCTTGTAATGATTCTAAATCAAAGAGCTTCAAAAAGTCTGCTGGTGTGGGTTATCATTAGTATCCAGTCTAGGTTTTTTTTTAAAACTCAGCGCTTGAGTGATAGTTTCTTTACGACTGGTCAAATGGAGGCTGTGTCGCATGAGGCTGTGTCGCATGCTGTTAGAATTACTCACTCTGGGCGTGGTTATTGGTCAAATGCAGGCCGTGTCGCATGTTGAAAGAGACACTCACTCAGGGTGTGTCGCATGTTGAAAGAGATACTCACTCAGTGTGTGTCGCATGTTGAAAGAGATACTCACTCAGGGTGTGGGGCCGTGTCGCATGTTGAAAGAGATACTCACTCAGGGTGTGGGGCCGTGTCGCATGTTGAAAGAGATACTCACTCAGGGTGTGGGGCCGTGTCGCATGTTGAAAGAGATACTCACTCAGGGTGTGGGGCCGTGTCGCATGTTGAAAGAGATACTCACTCAGGGTGTGGGGCCGTGTCGCATGTTGAAAGAGATACTCACTCAGGATGTGGGGCCGTGTCGCATGTTGAAAGAGATACTCACTCAGGGTGTGGGGCCGTGTCGCATGTTGAAAGAGATACTCACTCAGGGTGTGGGGCCGTGTCGCATGTTGAAAGAGATACTCACTCAGGGTGTGCTCATAGCTTTATGACGAAGCATCCATAAAAAATACGGAAAGCGGTGCTTGTCATTTCTGTGCGAAATAGTTTTGGTGCCTCTAAGCAAAGTTTGAAGAGTGATTAGAGCACAACTGGATGTCTGATGTCGTCTTTTTATTTGGATCTGGATCAGAGCTAGGCAAGGTACAGACCGCTGGACAAGTCCAGCTCACGGAGAAGTTTCATTGAGGTTATTATAAATAATAATTAAACAAGGTTACAAAGACAGTTTGTGTTAAAACACAAACTCAAAATCGGCCCCGAAGTGATCCACCCAGGCAGGCTTCAATATTTTCAGAAAGAACATCCGAATGAAATTATATCAAAGAATGGAGAAAGAAGGTTGACAGATCTTGTGTAGTGCCCCAGCGGTCAGAAGATCAAATGATAGGTGAAAGTGAATGTAAAGTTAGATGTGAGCCTGGACTAACTGATGTCTTATAATATTGATCTAATTGTTTTGTTAAGGCTCAAGCTCTTATTTGAATCCTCAAGAAAAATAAACTTTATCGCAGAATTTTAACCCTAAAGAAAATGCCTAAGAAAACGCAGTTTACAAGATTAATAATTGTTTTAAATTATGTCTAACTTATAATGCATACTAAATAGTTTTTTCTCTTTAAAAAAATAATAAACATTTGTTCGTGTGTAAATGTAGTACTTAGTATAACATAACTTACATAACTTAACTATACAAATATAAAAACAAACATTTTTGACAAAAATCTACAACCGTTTGCATAAATGTGTTAAAGATATAGTATACGGCCGTCTCCCCTGGTGAAGAGCCTCAAGTGTTTGAGAGTGTTTGAGTGTTTAATAGTTAATAGTATTAAAAGTGGTGTATTTTTATGAAAAAACTGCATGCATAAGTGATTTAAAAAAATAGATTTTTCGCTTTCAGAAAAGAAAAAAGTAGCCGTTGCATCAGAACTTTGAATGATCTAAAATATCTTGATGTCCGATTTTCATTTTTCTCTTCTAGTTTACGAGATCTAAAGGGATGGACGGACGGACAGACAGACAGACGGACAGATAGGCCACACAAAACTAATAGCGTCTTTTTCCCTTCGGTGGCCGCTAAAAAACAATTTCATTCATAATAAAGAAATACAAATTTAAATACGAGTTGAAACATTGAAAAAAAAAAAAAAAGAAAAAACTAGTGTGTGTGTCTATATCTTATTTGTAATAAAACCCTGAGATTCATTAGGACTATATCCCGACACTTGCATTCTAAACATAGAAAACTATTGACTATAATTGATGCATCCATGACTTATAACGAAAGAAAACACAAATCCGAAGGTTTCCGAAAGATTCGATCAGCAAAATCTTTGTTCAAAACTTCCTAGTGCTTAGAGCGTCGATACTTTACAAATCAGCGAGATAAATGACTTGTCTCATTTCACGGGCTTATTTTCTTCAATTGTTAGGAAGGTAGTAGGAAGATATAGCTTCAAGGCGAACTGGGAAAAGATTTCAACCACTTCAGAGCTATTAAAAACAAAGAGTATTTTCAGAATGCTTTTGAGTGTATATTGTAATGTAGTGAAACCATACTAATAGCTTCAGTTAACTGAGCTCTAATGTAATAGTTATCTCAAATATTGAGCACTAAAACTCCCAATCTAACTCCCAACCTAACTCCCAACCTAACTCCCAATCTAACTCCCAACCTAACTTCCAACCTAATTCCCAACCTAACTCCCAATCTAACTCCCAATCTAATTCCCAACCTAACTCCCAACCTAACTCCCAACCTAACTCCCAATCTAACTCCCAACCTAACTTCCAATCTAATTCCCAACCTAACTCCCAACCTAACTCCCAATCTAACTCCCAATCTAACTCCCAATCTAACTCCCAACCTAACTTCCAACCTAATTCCCAACCTAACTCCCAATCTAACTCCCAATCTAATTCCCAACCTAACTCCCAACCTAACTCCCAATCTAATTCCCAACCTAACTCCCAACCTAACTCCCAACCTAACTCCCAACCTAACTCCCAACCTAACTTCCAACCTTACACCCAACCTAACTCCCAATCTAACTCCCAACCTAACTTCCAATCTAGACTAAATTAGGACGAACTAGTATCACTTGCAGATTGAATACAAACATAGCATTTGCTAAATTTTTCTATCTTTAGATTTTATTTTTTTTTCATATTATTTCCCGCCAAAATATTTACATTACTTTGTTAGCGCCTGCTCCTAAAAGTTCTTTTTCCCCCTCTCTGTTCATGTGATATCCTGTCAGTTTGCCCATGCGATGTCCTGTCAGATTGTCTACGTGGTGTCCTGTCAGTCTGTCTGTGCGGTGGTGGTCCATGTGGTGTCTTGTCCATATAGTGTCTATGTTAAGAGACTCTATATTATTTATGAATGTATGTTGTGTCTGGGGTGAATGTGTAATGTCTGAGGTGATAGTTTGGTGTCTCTGTGGTAAATGTATTATGTGTTTGTGATAAATGTGTGCAGTGTGACTGTGGTGAGTGTGCGCTTAGTTTCAGTAAACATCCAGTATTTGTTGGTATTTCTGCATCTGTCTATTCCATATGTGTGTGTGTAATGGTTTTGAAGGTAAAATGTCTCTACACGACCAGTCTTGCAATGAGATTGTCTTGCCATGAGATGCGTGTCTTGATTTGTTTAGTGTTTCTACAAGGTGTATGTGTGTATAGTGTGTCTTGGTGAAATGTTCCAATCAGAGGTTATATATTGCCAACAGATTGAATTGTGGGGCTAGAAAAAACAAAACTATGAATGGTTACATCGAAGCGGGTGAAATTAAAATATTTGAGCAAACAATTCCTTGGACACAATTTTTTTATGTCAATGGGTTTGAAAAACGGCTTTGTCGAAAGGCAGAGAGAGAGAGAGAGAGAGAGAGCGAGAGAGAGACAATGAGAGAAGAGAGAGAGAGAGAATTAAAAGGAAGGAGAGAGAGAATGAAAAGGGGGTAGAGAGACAGAGAGAGAGAATGAAAAGGGGGTAGAGAGACAGAGAGAGCGAGAGAGAAAATGGGAGAAAGAGTAAGATAACAATAATTTTAAACAAGGAAAAGTGAAACAAAATCACAGAAATTCAAAATGTGATATTGACATAAAAAGATTATTTTGATTGAACTCGAATAAAGTAACAAGGGGAGGTAAGAATTACTCGTGGAATAGCAAGAGAGAGAATCGACATGTAACAAGAGAAAGATTTTTTTTTTAAATCAGGAACTACCCAAACACATGACATGACACATGTAATGTCTACTAAAGGTAGTGAATGTACTATATAATTTATTTGTAAATGTATAGAACCAAACAATTGAACTATCTAGAGTTTATAAGCCTCAATAATCAAACTAGGTAGATGTACACAATTTAGACAATAGATGGCAACTACCTTAGTACTCCAACGGGGCCTAAACATATTTCAGAATGTAACACAATACAAAGTGCGTTCTAAGACAAGACTTTAAGTCACCCTCTGCCCTTTAAAAAGACACATCACACTCACATATTTACAAACAGAACCACGCAGGTTCTCATGCTTGTACACATCTCCTTCCCAATCGGTGCGAATGTCTCCATGTATTTGTACTTCAATAGACAGTAAATTATGATCATGAGAGTTTAGAATTCTGTTGAAGCTACTAAAAAGTGATTCGGGCCGAATAACATTCAATTAGATACACATCCGTCAGGCTAATGTCCTAGAAATAGGGTGGGGGGGGGAAAGACAAATAAGAGAGCAAGTACATTTGTAATTATCCTCATTACGAGTGCAAAAAAAAAATTAAATAAAAGAACAAAACACGGTAACCACTCTGCTAGTGAAGAGCTTATAAACATGGAAGATTGTCTAGTTCTCTATTGTTTCTTTAGTCTCCTCGTCCTATGTATTCATGTTGTGTGTTCACTCAGACGACGACCTATAAAGGGGTAACAATTATTTCCCTTGTTTGAGATACCAAACAAAATAATTAATCACCAATAGTTAACTAATTGGTTAATTTTTAAATGATTCTTGTGTTGTCAGGTAAAAGAAATAGTTGTGCAAAATTTCAGCTTTAACCGAGATTGGGTGTGGGAGAAATAACGTGGACACACTTTTGGCCTGAGTGAGCTGACATAAGCTTTGTACAAATACTTTTCAATAAATTTATAATAGTCAATAATATAAGCAGGATAACAAATCCGTGGACCGACGCAGATAACAAGACACACACATGAGACCAAGCCAAAGAACACGACACACACAGATACACAAGACACACACACGAGACCAAGCCAAGAAACACGTCACAGACACACAAGACACACACACACGAGACCAAGCCAAAGAACACTTTACAGATACACAAGACACAGACACACGAGACCAAGCCACACAGAACACGTCTTAGATACACAAGGCACACACACGAGACCAAGCCAAGAAGCAGACACACAAGACACACACACACGAGACCAAGCCAAAGAACACATCACAGACAAACAAGACACACACAGACACACGAGACCAAGCCAAGAAACAGATCAAAGACACACAAGACACACAGACAGACACACGAGACCAAGCCAAGAAACACATCACAGACACACAAGACACACACAGTCACACGAGACCAAGCCAAGAAACACATCACAGACACACAAGACACACACACAGACGCACGAGACCAAGCCAAGAAACACATGACATACACACAAGACACACACAGACACACGAGACCAAGCCAAGAAACACATGACATACACACAAGACACACACAGACACACGAGACCAAGCCAAGAAACACATCACAGACACACAAGACACACACAGACACACGAGACCAAGCCAAGAAACACATCACAGACACACAAGACACAAACACAGACGCACGAGACCAAGCCAAGAAACACATCACAGACACACAAGACACACACAGACACACGAGACCAACCTTGGTTCTTCTTTGTTCTCAACATCTTCTACTTTCTTCTCCACCACTTTTTTCCTTTTGACAGAAATTCTCCTGGTGACGCCCCACAAGTTGGTCGGCTTCCTCAGCTTGCTTCCTCCGCCTCCAGTAGGCTTCTCTGAGTTTGTGGTGGCTGTGCTGGAACCAATGTCCGTCGCTTTCCTCAACGAGCTTAGATGCATGTCATCTTTACATATGTACGTGGATCCGAACCCGGAGATCTCTACTAAAGTATTTGAGACAGATCTGGAGTAAAACATGCTGTCGTCCATGGCCTCAATGTTCAGAACGATGGGTTTGGTTCCCCGGCACACGCCACCCGCAGCCCTTTTCCGCCGTTCCCAAATGCTTATGGCCTCTGCTTGTGGTTGGGTAAAAGTTTCACAAGATTTTGTCCTGGCGATGGCTGCCTCTTCCCCGGGTTTGGATTCTGGGATTTCCCGCTGGCCACTGATGATATCCAAGAATTTTTCAAAGTTACTCTGCTCTTTAGTGATATTTAATGTCGGGATGATGGATGGTCGCCTTCCTTCGGTATCCTCCTTCTTGAAGCTTCCGTCAGGCCTGTCTTCGCTTGTAGAGTCCACACCGTCTTGAACTCTCTTACGTCTATTTTCGTGGGACCTCATTTCTGGGACGTCATCTTCCTTCTCTTCTGAGTCCAGTCTCATCTCAGTTTGAGAACCTTTCATGGCGTAACAAAGCATCTCATCCGATTCGATTAAGTTTTCCAGCAGGTAGCTCTGCCCGAATTTCGATGAGCCAGGAGTTAAAGTTTTTGCAGACGTTACTTCGATGCCACTGTCTTCACGTGATGGGGCGGAGCACGTGACGCGAAGTTCTCCGGATTCTAGTTTGGAGCTTAAGGCATCGGGTGATTCTTTAGTGCCCAACAGATTGACTGTCTCCCATTTACAAAGACTCTTACCTGGAGAGAAGTAAGCAGGAGGTTCTGGCTTGGAGTATCTCCTGTACTCAGAGTGGAACAACGAATAGTTCTTGGAATCGTCAGAGAATCCTTTCCTCAAAACGATGCCTCTTAGCCCGGTGTCCGAATCTCTTCTTCTCATGCTCTCATCCCAAGAGCTTCTAGTCTCCGGGAAAGGTCTCACGTGATCTGGAGCTAAGTTGGAACGCTTGACCCAAGTCCTGGATTTTCCAAAGTTGGGGAAAACGCTGAGACGACGACCAGGATCGTGACTTTGTGCTTTCTTATCGTCATCTTCCTTGCTGTCCTTTCGTAGGACTGGCTGAATGCTGTAGCGACGTTCCATTGTTAGTGTAGTTAGTTCAAGCTAGTGATGCTCACAATGTCTAGCGCGCAGTTCCCACGCTCAAGAAATAGGAAAACAACCCATTCAACTCCAGTTCCTACTTTCCTGGTCACATGGTCCCTTCATTGATAGACTGATTGTGATGGTATTTTAATATTATATTCATCAAAAACAAACAGACTTTAAAAACAACTTAAGAAATAAATAAAATGAAATGTTCACAAGGAATTCTTTCCAAACTATTTTGTGGCTTCAGACTTTCAGATGCATCAGTTAGCCATTTGAGAGACTGATCTACACAGCCGTAACTATTGAACGAGTCTCGAGTATGTCACCACCATGCCTCTACAATGTATATGTTTACAGTAAACATTCTAAATGTTTTCTATTGTCCCACGGACTCGATCTAAAACACGTCACATTATTCACTTTCTTTCAGGAAAAACAAGAACAGATCATCGGAATTCATAGCCTACTATTTGAGACTAGATGTTCCAACTTGAAATCACAACACTCTTTGATCTGTTGGCTCTTGTTAGAATGTTTGGTATCGTTTCTAGACCCTAGCACTTCTGTCACTAGCTCTTGATCATTTCTATTTACTTTGTCTCAGGACAAGGGGAGAACCAGGAATTATCCGCAATTCCTATTGATCGATCGATTTGTAGAGATAGCTTCTAAAGACGTATAGGACAGGTAAGGTTAAATCCAGGTAGACGCATTGATTGTGTCAATTCTGGCTTCTGTATGTCTGCTTGACGTAGTTCCGTTGAACTTTTTAAAAAACAAAAATAGAACATGAGTGCAAATGTGTTTCTTTTTCATCCGTAACATCCAACTCCCTTCAACAGACAAGTGTGTACTGTAGGGCATCTCTTACAGGAAGAAGGACTGCATTTTGTTATAGCTAAATGACTTCATTATTTTATTAAATAATTTTTTTTAAAGAACATAATTGAGCCTGTAAAAATATCAACAGATATTACAGAAAAAAAAATAATTAAACCAATTAAAATTTTTTTTTCAATTACTTAAAATGCACTAATTAACACATATGAATTCTGCAAACCATTATTGCTACAATGCAAAATGCTATTTTGTCAATGTAATGAATGTTTTTTTTTTCTTAAAGCCTATACAAACATTTCTCTGCACTGGGAATCAAATAAATTCCACGTAACTCCTGGCCCGCGCACACATTGTCACTAGATCTATCGTCCCCGCAAGAGACAGGCACAAAAAGGTAGGTCCTTGTCGCCAGGAACAACAAATAATTTCACGTGCGGCGGACAAAATTCTGGAGATGGCATTGTCCCAGTGAGCACCGCCTCCACCAAATAATCGATATCTTACTACGCAATCTGTCAACATTACAAAACTCGTAAGGAAACACTAGCAGACGATAGCACGCAAACAATTATTACCTCCCTTTTGTCTACGTGCCATAGTGTTTTTATTTTATTTTGATACTGTTGTTTGTCTGTGCGGGTCCTAGATGCTTCTAAGGGAATTATTCTATGGACGATCAACAATGCGAGCCATTAGTAAACAATGTCATATGCATCTCTTGGTCGTTATCTGCCATTGGCAGGTTAAGTTCTATTGATACTACCATGTCAGTCTAAGAGGGTATTTTCTTCAGAGACAGAGCAAGCGTTTGGGAACTGTCAGGGGGGGGGGGAAGCTCAGGACTTGCGTTTTATGAGGGCCCCTGACAATTCAAACTGAAAAAGGCTCTGGATTCAATAAGGCCAGGGCTCCGCACTCCTTTCCATAAACGTCAGACTTGCTAACCAACGTCCCGGCCAGTATAGTGTTAGGACATTATAAGATGGTCACCTGGGAAGGAGAAGGTCAGGTCTTCACTAGATTTCTGATTGGAAACATTGACCACATGACCACTGGGCACCCTCATTGTTCTACGTGCCAGAGCCTTCTCTCCTTCTAGGCGCTACTCGCCTCTTTTATGTCCACTCTACATAAAACCGTCCACTCTACATAATACCGTCCACTCTACATAATACCGTCCACTCTACATAATACCGTCCACTCTACATAATACCGTCCACTCTACCCTATACTCTCCATTTACTCTTTACTGTTCAGTGTAATCAATGTTGTCCACTCAAACAAATACTTTCATAGATATAAATATGTTTGAAAAAAAAACAAACTCTGTGAATGAGAAAAGTGATCTAGGCTAGGCATGCGTAATGATGAATGACTTAGGTCGTACGATAAGTCAGATATATGTATTGACTTAGTCAGGTCGTAGGATAAATCAGATATATGTACTGACTCTGTCTGGTCGTATGATATAGCAGATATATGTACTGACTTTGTCAGGCCGTATGATATAGCAGATATATGTAATGACTTTGTCAGGCCGTATGATATAGCAGATATATGTACTGGCTTTGTCAGGTCGTATTAAAGCAGATCTATGTACTGACTTTGTCAGGCCGTATGATATAGCAGATATATGTACTGACTTTGTCAGGCCGTATGATATAGCAGATATATGTACTGGCTTTGTCAGGTCGTATGAAATAGCAGATATATGTACTGACTTTGTCAGGTCGTATTAAAGCAAATCTATGTTCTGACTTTGTCAGGCCGTATGATATAGCAGATATATGTACTGACTTTGTCAGGTCTTAGGATAAGTCAGATGTATGTACTGACTTTGTCAGGTCTTAGTATAAATCAGATATATGTACTGACTTTATCAGGTTGCAGGATATACAAAATCTATGTACTGACTTTATCAGGTCGTAGGATATACAAAATCTATGTACTGACTTTGTCAGGTCGTAGGATATACAAAATCTATGTACTGACTTTATCAGGTCGTAGGATATACAAAATCTATGTACTGACTTTGTCAGGTCGTAGGATATACAAAATCTATGTACTGACTGACTTAAGTTAGGGCACGATTGAGTCAATGGTTAACAACAACAAAAAATTACTTCGCTTTTTCAAATTTGCTTCCATTTAAAAAAAATGTGAATGTATCCTAAAGGCAAACTGTCGGGCAGTGTTTGAAGAAGATTTGAAGTACACAGTGAGTACACACTCGACTACTAGGCGGGATTCTTGAGAGCATTTTACTCACCAGAAGACTCAGGGGAAGAGGGGGACAGAGAATTCAGGTAAGTGTTCAAGGGAAAGAGAGGGCGGGATTTCAAAGTTCCAGGGTCAATCCAGGGTCATTGGTGTCTTCTGTAGGCTATAAGGCTGAAGAAGAAGTAATGATCCTTCAAGTGTGAGTCCCATCTGAGAGGACGTAGACAGATCCCTGTCTGTTGGAAAAGAGTCATAATGAGAATAGAGCTAGTCTAGACCACTTTTAGGGAGAGGAGTGAGGTCCAGGGGGGGGGGTTGATGGCATGGGCACCCGCAGGATTTTTCCAGGGGGTGCAATACGGATTATATTATTAAAGAAAGGAACTAGTCCCCCCCCCCTTTCCATATACGATAATAAGTGAACTGTAAATATTTGTTTCAAATGACATAAAATATTAAACATTTGAACAAACTATTGACCGTACACTTTGGTAAGCTTATCCGTTCGGCCCATGCCTCCCTACGGTCGATCGAACACAACATTGTTAACAATGAATTGCAATTAACATCCGCCAAACAAATCATTTCAAAATTGTGACTGGGTTCTTATTTCTCACTCCATCGTGTCTCACACTAACAGGTAACACTAAAATTGTTGCAGAAACTAGAAAGTCTTCTTGAAAACACCCACAGCATGACGTACACCTGAAACGTCATTCGGGTTCTTGATAACAAGGTGAAGTCTGTGAGACTCATACAAAGACTGCTGCAGTATATTTGTCACGAATCCAGTTCTGAAAGCTAGTCATCACGGGGCAGACATCGTAGTCTTGGGTTCCATGACAATTCCCCACATCAGTCAATTCCCCACATTCCCAACTCCCCACAATTACAATTCCCCACATCACAATTCCCCACATTGCAATTCCCCAAATTCACAATTCCCCACGTTTACAACTCCCCACATTGGGATAATATTTATTATAACCATAGACTAATGTACTATATAAGACAGTCCATATAATGATACAAAAGCGTGCCCTCCGTTTCCCCACATCGAGCATTATTTTATTTAAAAACGCTACTTGTTAATAAATATGTAAAAATACATTATCCAAGCATGCATTTTTATATACAATTTGGCAACTCCTATCCACCATGCATCTACTTCCTCCTTAAAAAGAAAGATCAGCCCACCTACAATAGGATGTTTGAAATCTTGAAGCAACTGCTGCCCAACCTGTCCCCACAGACAATTCTTCTGGACTTTGAAAAGGCTTGCATTACTGCTGCCCAAACTGCCTTTCCAGAGGCACAGATCAAAGGCTGCTTCTTTCACCTTAACCAAAGTCTTCTAAGAAAAATTGGGGCCCTTGGATTGAAAACAGTTTATGATGATCAAGAGCGGCTGCCAATGAGATTCAAGATGAGGTCACTTGCAGCTTTGGCATTTGTGCCAGTGGAGGATGTCAGAGGCCTGTTCAATGATTTGATAGCAGAGTTCCCTGATGAAGACAACTACAATGACCTTCTTGCCTACTTTGAATCAACCTACATTACTGGAGTAAGAGGCAGAGATGCAGTGTTTCCCATTAGAATCTGGAATCATTTTGAAGCTGCTGCTACTGGCCTACCAAGAACAACAAACTGCTGTGAAGGATACCACAATTCACTGATAGCCCTGTTTCACTGCAGTCATCCAGGTGTGTGGGATCTTCTGGAAGGTCTGAAGAAGGACATGGCCATCCACAGCAAGACATTGGCTGATGCAGATGATGGCAGACCACAGCCAAAAAGGAAGAAGTATGAGACCCTAAATAGCAAAGTAATTGAGGCTGTCCAAGGGTATGCCAATCAACAGGATAAGATTAAGTATTTGAGAAAATTGGCCAACATGCAGTTTCCAAAGTAACCTTTGTGTTTAGTAGTTTCTGTTTACTTTAGTCATTCTTGTCAATTATTAATAGTTTTTGTACTGTACATTTAGTTTAATGATTTTTCTTTTATTAGATAATAGGACCTTATCTAATTCATTATTTTGTACCAAGCATATTTTGTATTAAACTCATTTGTTCATTTGTGTATATCAGTTACTTGTATTTTGTAATCAGTAATGCATTTCAATAAATTGTCATGATATTAACTTTTGGAGATTAATTAATACTATTTGCATTTTAGAATTCCTTCATTATATTATTAATTTAGTGCAATTTATATTATCCCAATGTGGGGAGTTGTAAACGTGGGGAATTGTGAATTTGGGGAATTGCAATGTGGGGAATTGTGATGTGGGGAATTGTAATTGTGGGGAGTTGGGAATGTGGGGAATTGTCTGGCCACCGTAGTCTTGGTCGAGTAGTTTGTTCAAGTCTAGACTCTGCATAATGTATTCGCTAGCAATGACGTTAGACACAGACAGTGTGTTTCTCTGAACAACTGGAACGAAACCAGTTAAGTTTTCTGAAATACAATAGCCATCAACAAACCTATAAGTGTCTTAGCTATCTGCAGTTTCATCACCAAACTACCCAGCAAATGCAGTCAATTCACGATGCTGCTGCTTGTATTTTTTTGTTTCCTGCTGCTGCCAGTGCTCCGTTAATTCAAATCAACGTTTTGACTATGACGATGGCATGTGATGGCATGTCTTTCGACCTACACATGTCAGCTCTACAAGGGCATTTATCTTACAGCTGCAAAGATTAGGTCATATCCGACATTTTTGACAACGTTTCTCCCTCAAAAAGCTAGTTGTAACATCCATACTCTCCCGACTTGACAACTACAACGCCGTGCTAACAGGTACACCCGATGACAAAATAGCTGCAGCGAATTCAGAACAACGCCGCACGAATAGTCCATCGGAAAACAAGACTAGGTTCTGCTTTTGCTCTCTTGCGCACACTCCATTAGCTTCATGTGAAAGCAAGAATTGACTACAAGGTGGCCACTTTTTGTCATCAGTGCATCCACAATAAAGAAACGCCCTTGTACCTTAGTGAACTGATTACTCCATATGTTCCACTGACAACACAGCGCTCCATGGACTCAACTCTGATGCCACGTTTCTCTCTCAAAAATTACGGTTTGGGAGCTTTTCAATAAATGACTAAAGGTGGGGAACTCACTCCCCATTGATCTCAGACAGACAACAATATGCTACACTACATTCCAGAAGAACAGTAAGACCTGTCTGTTCAAAACTTCTTTAGATTAGTTTGTAATTTTAGCTGTCGTGTTTATGTTTGTAATGTTATCACAGTACCTTGAGCCTACATTTTGTTTGTTAACAGTGCTCTATAAATTAAACTATTATTATTATTATTATTTAGAGCTTTCGTATATACTCTGCAATCGTAAACTGGTAGACATGTTTAGCCTGATATTTTATGGAGTACTAAAACCGCCCTCAACTCGCAAGACATACATTTACCAATCTGACTGCTCTCTTCATTATTGTTCAAAGAAACTTTAAATTTTATCATATCGAAAGAACACTAGCAAGGATTTCTCTTCCAAGGCAAAAAATAAAAAAATATTTATCCTACTCTAGGCCGTAACTAAATATAATAAGTATAATTCTGTGCAAATGAAAACAAATCGTCACATGCCATAGAATATTTCATACTTTTTATTGTACAAAGAATTTCAAGCCTATAGTGTTAGATGGTTTGCCATCAACTCCTGATTATCATATTCTAGTTTAATAAAATAACATGGTCGGCCATCAACTCCTGATTATCTTATTCTAGTTTGTTACAATAACATGGTCGGCCATCAACTCCTGATTATCTTATTCTAGTTTGTTACAATAACATGGTCGGCCATCAACTCCTGATTATCTTATTCTAGTTTGTTAAAATAACATGGTCGGCCATCAACTCCTGATTATCTTATTCTAGTTTGTTAAAATAACATGGTCGGCCATCAACTCCTGATTATCTTATTCTAGTTTGTTAAAATAACATGGTCGGCCATCAACTCCTGATTATCTTATTCTAGTTTGTTAAAATAACATGGTCGGCCATCAACTCCTGATTATCTTATTCTAGTTTGTTACAATAACATGGTCGGCCGTCAACTCCTGATTATCTTATTCTAGTTTGTTAAAATAACATGGTCGGCCATCAACTCCTGATTATCTTATTCTAGTTTGTTAAAATAACATGGTCGGCCATCAACTCCTGATTATCTTATTCTAGTTTGTTAAAATAACATGGTCGGCCATCAACTCCTGATGATCTTATTCTAGTTTGTTACAATAACATGGTCTGCCATCAACTCCTGATTATCTTATTCTAGTTTGTTAAAATAACATGGTCGGCCATCAACTCCTGATTATCTTATTCTAGTATGTTACAATAACATAGTCGGCCATCAACTCCTGATTATCTTATTCTAGTTTGTTAAAATAACATGGTCGGCCATCAACTCCTGATTATCTTATTCTAGTTTGTTTAAATAACATGGTCGGCCATCAACTCCTGATTATCTTATTCTAGTTTGTTAAAATAACATGGTCGGCCATCAACTCCTGATTATCTTATTCTAGATTGTTACAATAACATGGTCGGCCATCAACTCCTGATTATCTTATTCTAGTTTGTTACAATAACATGGTCGCCATCAACTCCTGATTATCTTATTCTAGTTTGTTAAAATAACATGGTCGGCCATCAACTCCTGATTATCTTATTCTAGTTTGTTAAAATAACATGGTCGGCCATCAACTCCTGATTATCTTATTCTAGTTTGTTTAAATAACATGATCGGCCATCAACTCCTGATTATCTTATTCTAGTTTGTTAAAATAACATGGTCGGCCATCAACTCCTGATTATCTTATTCTAGTTTGTTAAAATAACATGGTCGGCCATCAACTCCTGATGATCTTATTCTAGTTTGTTACAATAACATGGTCTGCCATCAACTCCTGATTATCTTATTCTAGTTTGTTAAAATAACATGGTCGGCCATCAACTCCTGATTATCTTATTCTAGTATGTTACAATAACATAGTCGGCCATCAACTCCTGATTATCTTATTCTAGTTTGTTAAAATAACATGGTCGGCCATCAACTCCTGATTATCTTATTCTAGTTTGTTACAATAACATGGTCTGCCATCAACTCCTGATTATCTTATTCTAGTTTGTTACAATAACTAGTTTATCCTTACAGCTGTACTACAGTGGAAACACAACTTGTTTAATTGCTACTTAGAAGAAAAGAATTCGTAAAAAATTGGCTAAAATTGGGCTCCTAGAATCTAGAGAGATGCACGTACATAGTCGGCCATCTATTCCTGATAAGTCTAGGGTAGTCAGCTCCAACATTAACTTATCTTTATGACTGTACTACAGTGAAATTACTACCTGCTCAGTGTCTACTAAGAAGTTAATTGATTTGATGATGCAAAAAATTGTCTACAATTTGGCTACTCAGAAGCCAAGGGAAGGGGTGCTAGTGCAACCCTTTGCGGGCAACCATGGTTGATGTTCAATGACAAAGACAGTCAGTGGGGGTTGTATTGTGTTGTTTAGATTGCCAAGGACTTCCATGATTACGATAACTGGATAACTCCCTGTTTATATGGTAGATAACTGGATAACTCCCTGTTTATATGGTAGATAACTGGATAACTCCCTGTTTATATGGTAGATAACTGGATAACTCCCTGTTTATATGGTAGATAACTGGATAACTGCCTGTTTATATGGTAGATAACTGGATAACTGACAGGTTTAGATGGTAGATAACTGGATAACTCCCTGTTTATATGGTAGATAACTGGATAACTCCCTGTTTATACGGTAGATAACTGGATAACTCCCTGTTTATATGGTAGATAACTGGATAACTGCCTGTTTAAATGGTAGATAACTGGATAACTCCCTGTTTAAATGGTAGATAACTGGATAACTCCCTGTTTATATGGTAGATAACTGGATAACTCCCTGTTTATACGGTAGATAACTGGATAACTCCCTGTTTATATGGTATATCTACCTGTTTAAATGGTAGATAACTGGATAACTCCCTGTTTAAATGGTAGATAACTGGATAACTCCCTGTTTATATGGTAGATAACTGGATAACTCCCTGTTTATATGGTAGATAACTGGATAACTGCCTGTTTAAATGGTAGATAACTAGATAACTCCCTGTTTATATGGTAGATAACTGGATAACTCCCTGTTTATACGGTAGATAACTGGATAACTCCCTGTTTATATGGTAGATAACTGGATAACTGCATGTTTATATGGTAGATAACTGGATGACTCCCTGGTTATATGGTAGATAACTGGATAACTGCCTGTTTATATGGTAGATAACTGGATGACTACCTGTTTATATGGTAGATAACTGGATAACTGCCTGTTTATATGGTAGATAACTGGATAACTGCCTGTTTATATGGTAGATAACTGGATGACTGCCTGTTTATATGGTAGATAACTGGATAACTCCCTGTTTATACAGTAGATAACTGGATAACTCCCTGTTTATATGGTAGATAACTGGATAACTGCCTGTTTAAATGGTAGATAACTGGATAACTCCCTGTTTAAATGGTAGATAACTGGATAACTCCCTGTTTATATGGTAGATAACTGGATAAATCCCTGTTTATACGGTAGATAACTGGATAACTGCCTGTTTATATGGTAGATAACTGGATAACTGCCTGTTTATATGGTATATTACTGGATGACTGCCTGTTTATATGTTAGATAACTAAATAACTGCCTGTTTATATGGTAGATAACTGGATTACTGCCTGTTTATATGGTAGATAACTAAATAACTGCCTGTTTATATGGTAGATAACTGGATAACTGCCTGTTTATATGGTAGATAACTGGGTAACTGCCTGTTTAAATGGTAGATAACTGGATAACTGCCTGTTTATATGGTAGATAACTGGATAACTGCCTGTTTATATGGTAGATAACTGGATAACTGCCTGTTTATATGGTAGATAACTGGATAACTGCCTGTTTATATGGTAGATAACTGGATAACTGCCTGTTTATATGGTAGATAACTGGATCACGGATATAACAACCACCCAACACCCAGCATCACGGATATAACAACCACCCAACACCCAGCATCACGGATATAACAACCACACAACACCCAGCATCACGGATATAACAACCACCCAACACCCAGCATCACGGATATAACAACCACACAACACCCAGCATCACGGATATAACAACCACCCAACACCCAGCATCACGGATATAACAACCACACAACACCCAGCATCACGGATATAACAACCACCCAACACCCAGCATCACGGATATAACAACCACCCAACACCCAGCATCACGGATATAACAACCACCCAACACCCAGCATCACGGATATAACAACCACACAACACCCAGCATCACGGATATAACAACCACACAACACCCAGCATCACGGATATAACAACCACTCAACACTCAGCATCACGGATATAACAACCACCCAACACCCAGCATCACGGATATAACAACCACCCAACACCCAGCATCACGGATATAACAACCACCCAACACCCAGCATCACGGATATAACAACCACCCAACACCCAGCATCACGGATATAACAACCACCCAACACCCAGCATCACGGATATAACAACCACCCAACACCCAGCATCACGGATATAACAACCACCCAACACCAGCATCACGGATATAACAACCACCCAACACCAGCATCACGGATATAACAACCACCCAACACCCAGCATCACGGATATAACAACAACCCAACACCAGCATCACGGATATAAGAACAACCCAACACCAGCATCACGGA
This sequence comes from Biomphalaria sudanica, assembly GCA_036873155.1. Taxonomy (NCBI): domain Eukaryota; kingdom Metazoa; phylum Mollusca; class Gastropoda; family Planorbidae; genus Biomphalaria; species Biomphalaria sudanica. The sequence goes on along the minus strand of JAZGLO010006571.1, from coordinate 215,190 downwards.
TATAACAACCACTCAACACCCAGCATCACGGATATAACAACCACCCAACACCGAGCATCACGGATATAACAACCACCCAACACCCAGCATCACGGATATAACAACAACCCAACACCAGGATCACGGATATAACAACCACTCAACACCCAGCATCACGGATATAACAACCACCCAACACCTAGCATCACGGATATAACAACCACCCAACACCCAGCATCACGGATATAACAACCACCCAACACCCAGCATCACGGATAAAACAACCACCCAACACCCAGCATCACGGATATAACAACCACCCAACACCCAGCATCACGGATAAAACAACCACCCAACACCAGCATCACGGATATAACAACCACTCAACACCAGCATCACGGATATAACAACCACCCAACACCAGCATCACTGATATAACAACCACCCAACACCCAGCATCACGGATATAACAACCACCCAACACCCAGCATCACGGATATAACAACCACACAACACCAGCATCACGGATATAACAACCACCCAACACCCAGCAACATAGATATAACAACCACCCAACACCCAGCATCACGGATATAACAACCACCCAACACCCAGCATCACGGATATAACAACCACCCAACACCCAGCATCACGGATATAACAACCACCCAACACCAGCATCACGGATATAACAACCACCCAACACCCAGCAACATAGATATAACAACCACCCAACACCCAGCATCACGGATATAACAACCACCCAACACCCAGCATCACGGATATAACAACCACCCAACACCAGAATCACGGATATAACAATCTGAAGGGAAGTCCAAAACTTAGAAATGAACAAACATAAGAGTAATTTTTATTTTATCTCAATACTAGATCACAGAGCTAAATCAAATATACTAACTTGTCTATATCCCAGAGCTAAATCACATATACTAACTTGTCTAGATCACAGAGCTAATCACATATACTAACTTGTCTATATCCCAGAGCTAAATCACATATACTAACTTGTCTAGATCACAGCACCATATCGGTGTTCACAAGTAAATTTACATTAGCAGGATCATTTTGAGACAAGGTTTTGTAGCAGACATTTAAACTAGACCAAGTTCATTTAAAAAACAACCCAGAAGACACGATAGCTTGAGGGTGTATAGACCTAGATATTTACAGGTGTGTATTTATGATTGGACTAAACATTTGGTACATGTACAAGATTTCTTCAACAAGACAAACAAAACTGAACCAGTAAATGGGAGACAACCAGAGGAGCCGATCTGAGTGCTGATGACAGGAAAGGTCACTCTTGTTAACTCTAAATTAGGAAGAGATGAGGAGAACCATCTGCCCTTGGCATTTTGATTGAAGCCATGGGCTAGAACTCTCACATTTCTTGATATCTTACTACAAGAAAATAACATAAATTAGAAACGCGAATTATTTTAATCACGTGCTAACTATTGGAGATTTTCATAAATGACAGAAAAACTTTAAATGATAAGCTTTTTGGTGTAACGGTGTACACAAGAATTGTTGATAAGCTACGTTTTTTTTAAAATAATTTGTGTGTGCACTTTACAGCACTGCAGTATCCATAATTTGTGTGCACTTTACAGCGCTGCAGAATCTATAATTTGTGTGTGCACTTTACAGCACTGCAGAATTCATAATTTGAGTGTGCACTTTACAGCACTGCAGTATCCATAATTTGTGTGCACTTTACAGCGCTGCAGAATCTATAATTTGTGTGTGCACTTTACAGCACTGCAGAATTCATAATTTGAGTGTGCACTTTACAGCACTGCGGAATCCATAATATGTGTGTGCTTTACAGCACTGCAGAATCCATAATTTGTGTGTGCACTTTACAGCAAGGCGGAATCCATAATATGTGTGCACTTTACAGCACTGCAGAATTCATAATTTGTCAGCACTTTACAGCACTGCAGAATCCATTCTACGAAACACAAGAGCACACAAGACTTTATATAGAAAACATTAGGCTTTTATTCTAGAACTGACAAGTTATTTGATCAACAAAAGGGCAACTAACTTACGGTAATAGAGGTGACTTGATACGACAATGAATGGACCCGTATGGGATCGTATTGGGTTATTGTTCTAACTCAAGCTCACATCTTTTAGTTAGTTGGCAACTCTACAATTCTCTTTAGCGTCCATGTTAGTAAAAAAGATGGTTGCCTGGTCGTGTAGTATGGTTCTAAAGTGTGGTCTAACACTGCCTGCCGTGATCCCCTGTTGTCCAGGTGTTTTGTATAGGGAAGTAGGTCATCTTCTAATTGTGAAGGAAAGTCCGAAACAAATGAAATAAACAAAAGTTCTTTGAAAATACAAAGAAATAAAATGTACACCTTTTATCTAGTCTTGCATATGTATAGAATAGAAACATTTCAGAAGACATAACTTCATTAGTTCAGAGACTTGTACTAGACAGAAGGACCATGAGTTTGCCTCGGGAGATGACTTTAAAAAATTGTCTAGGTCCTTAGTTGACTCCATTAAAAAATATGGATTTACTTGAGACGCATGTCATTCTGATATTTTTCTGTTTACCAAGAAAAAAATGTAGAATAGAATCATGAATTTAATGAGATGTTTTTGTTAAGACTGGTTACAATCAAGACATGGAGTAGGCCTAAATCTAATTCGCTCCCCTGATAGTCTTCTTAAAGGGAAGTAAAAAAAAAATGTTTGGTCGGATAATATCATTCCAATGCAGGACCACATACACAAATGAAACCGACGCCATCAATGTAGAATACAGATGAGGCTAACATTATTTCTCCGAATACCAGGTCAATACCTTGGTCAAAGAGTGGAAATTGATGATCAGAGATAGTCCAGTGATCTATTATTGGTGGTCAGATCAATAGATGACACAAATATTTAGAGACTTTTCAGACAACAGCTTGAGCTTAGACCTTAAGCTCCACCCTTCTTTATTTTCACTAACAAGCACACACACAGAGATGAATAGATAGATAGATAGATGGATCGATGGATAGATAGATAGATAGATAGATAGATAGATAGATAGCTAGCTAAATAGGCAGGTAAAAAGGCAGGTTTCAATGTTTCAGAAAGACTATCAGAAACTATGAACTAGAAACTCTCAACAACTACAATCCTATCTCAACTATGAACTACAAACTCTCAACAACTACAGCCCTATCTCAACTATGAACTACAAACTCTCAACAACTACAATCCTATCTCAACTATGAACTACAAACTCTCAACAACTACAATCCTATCTCAACTATGAACTACAAACTCTCAACAACTACAGCCCTATCTCAACTATGAACTACAAACTCTCAACAACTACAATCCTATCTCAACTATGAACTACAAACTCTCAACAACTACAGCCCTATCTCAACTATGAACTACAAACTCTCAACAACTACAATCCTATCTCAACTATGAACTACAAACTCTCAACAACTACAATCCTATCTCAACTATGAACTACAAACTCTCAACAACTACAATCCTATCTCAACTATGAACTACAAACTCTCAACAACTACAATCCTATCTCAACTATGAACTACAAACTCTCAACAACTACAGCCCTATCTCAACTATGAACTACAAACTCTCAACAACTACAATCCTATCTCAACTATGAACTACAAACTCTCAACAACTACAATCCTATCTCAACTATGAACTACAAACTCTCAACAACTACAATCCTATCTCAACTATGAACTATAAACTCTCAACAACTACAGCCCTATCTCAACTATGAACTAGAAACTCTCAACAACTACAGCCCTATCTCAACTATGAACTAGAAACTCTCAACAACTACAATCCTATCTCAACTATGAACTATAAACTCTCAACAACTACAGCCCTATCTCAACTATGAACTATAAACTCTCAACAACTACAATCCTATCTCAACTATGAACTATAAACTCTCAACAACTACAGCCCTATCTCAACTATGAACTATAAACTCTCAACAACTACAGCCCTATCTCAACTATGAACTATAAACTCTCAACAACTACAATCCTATCTCAACTATGAACTAGAAACTCTCAACAACTACAGCCCTATCTCAACTATGAACTACAAACTCTCAACAACTACAATCCTATCTCAACTATGAACTACAAACTCTCAACAACTACAATCCTATCTCAACTATGAACTACAAACTCTCAACAACTACAATCCTATCTCAACTATGAACTATAAACTCTCAACAACTACAACCCTATCTCAACTATGAACTACAAACTCTCAACAACTACAGCCCTATCTCAACTATGAACTACAAACTCTCAACAACTACAGCCCTATCTCCGTCGATATGGGTACAGCTATATTCAACTTGTATGCATACTAATTATATTCAACTTGTATGGATACTAATTAGATTCAACTTGTATGCATACTAAACAGATTTCTTCTCTTTTTAAAAAAAGTCAACATACTTTTTAATTTAAACTCAAGGAACCAGTAAGATAGAAAATACTTAATTTAGTAATACACATTTTTTAAATTGTTAAAAAAAAAAATTAAACCATTTTCATGAATTGCATTTTCCCCTTACTAAATAGTTTCCCGTGTTTGTTACTATTAATAGTGAATAGTTGTAAAATGCTTAATTTTTTATGACAAAACGGCTTGCATAGATGATTTTTTAAATTAAATTTTTCAGAAAAGAAAAAAAAGTAATCTATGCATCAGAACTTTGAAAGGTCTAAAATATCATGAAGTCGGATTTTCAAAATCTTTTTTAGTTTATGAGATCTAAACGGTATTGACGAACAGACGAACAGACCAAACCAAACTAATAGCGGCTATTCCCATTCGGCTCCGCTAGTAGAAAAAACAACAACAAACAAACTGCATCACAATACAAACACTTTGATCACATGATCCTGCTTATGTAACAAAAAAAAGTATTGGCATATCAATTTTACTTTTGTTTTTTAAAGTCATAGATGTTAGGTAAAACGGCTTAGTATATTGCGCAGAAATAGATACACTGGCATAGGACATTAAGAACGAGGCTATAGGCACATAGAATATAAAAAGACAGGCAAAAGGCACAGAGGTGATAGGCACAGAGGTAATAGGCACAGAGGTAATAGGCACAGAGGCAATAATAATGAGGCTTGTCATCGAGTTCAAACAGCAAGCTGGAGTTTTCACTACATGACGCAGTCCTAGCAGTGACCTAAATATTTTAAATCCTCCAACACAGACGATATGTCTGCCGAAGGTCGATGTAAGTTCTCTCCCCGCCGTTGATGCCAGTCTTCAGGCAATAGCGCAATGTAATAGGTGTATAGGCAATATGCCGGGAGGCAATAACCCAGGTAATAGCGCAATGTAATAGGTGTATAGGCAATATGCCGGGAGGCAATAACCCAGGTAATAGCGCAATGTAATAGGTGTATAGGCAATATGCCGGGAGGCAATAACCCAGGCAATAGCGCAATGTAATAGGTGTATAGGCAATATGCCGGGAGGCAATAACCCAGGCAATAGCGCAATGTAATAGGTGTATAGGCAATATGCCGGGAGGCAATAACCCAGGCAATAGCGCAATGTAATAGGTGTATAGGCAATATGCCGGGAGGCAATAACCCAGGTAATAGCGCAATGTAATAGGTGTATAGGCAATATGCCGGGAGGCAATAACCCAGGTAATAGCGCAATGTAATAGGTGTATAGGCAATATGCCGGGAGGCAATAACCCAGGCAATAGCGCAATGTAATAGGTGTATAGGCAATATGCCGGGAGGCAATAACCCAGGCAATAGCGCAATGTAATAGGTGTATAGGCAATATAACCCAGGCAGAAGCGCAGTATCCTCCTACCCCCCCCCCCCCAGTAGACAAGAAGTTAGTTCTGAACAAAACGTTTATGGTTACAAAGTTGACATTGACAGACAAGTCGCTAGTGCAGAGTGCACTAAATCACCATCAGATGAACTTTCTTTACAGACACAGAAAGGAAGTAATTGTTTTCTAGCTTTTGACTGGCGTCCTCGTTGTTTTGTTGTGTTGAGGTAATTATACTTGCTACAGTTTTTTTTAATGGGGGTTTCAAGTATAAAGAAAATGAAATATTAGCGTGAAGCAATAAAAAGCTATGAAAGCTACCCCAAACCATTCCTCCACTGTCTCTATCAAGTTAGTGATTTATTTTTGTTCAGAGATTTGATGTAAATCACTTTACCCACAATGACAAGATGGAGGCCAGATCTCCAGTAAAAAAAAAATTAATATCTCCCTAAACTGGTCAATACATTTTGTACAAACTTTTGACAAAATTAGGAAGTAGTTTTCTATGAATGAAGGCAGGCTAAGTTCACAAGAATAGTAGATCCCTAATACAACCTTAAATATCTGTATCGTCTATCTATTGTTTTCAATGAGGGATTTTTGAAAACCTACAAGTCTGATAAATGTAATTCCTGCCCCGTCTCAAGACGAAACCAAAGCCAATAACTTATCTGAGAGCATACATTGTCTTCCGAGACAGAAGGAGCATATATATATATATATATATATATATATAAAATAAAAAACAAACTATAAACAAAAAAATCTGAAATAATTTTCGATAACAACTTTCTTAAAAAAGAAAAAAAAAAGGCAAGAAATAGCACAAAAATACAATCAAATTTGCAGATACAGGACCAAAGAGAAGTATATAATTATACTCCCCTTTGTGATAATAATACACCCGCTATATCCTCATTAGGCGACACTAATTTTACGTTTATACGCTCATATGTCAACATTGTACGACCGTACATCATCACTACGTGCTCCATATCACCTCGGTGGATGACATCGCAGTACAGGGAGCACCAGGAACATCCGATTTGCCATTCTAAGAAGTGTACTTTTGTTGTAGACACGCAGAATCAAAGGACAACGCTTCGTGAGACAAGGGAGACAACAATGAATTTATTCCCATCTCACACAACACAGTAACAGCTGGTGAACGACTTCATCTAGGAGTTCATTCGTAAAGGGGATAGAACTCTAAGTTAGAATGAACATCTGAAGCAGAAACACAAATGCTGGAATAATGTCATCGATTTCATTGTTTAATAATATCAATGTTATGTAAAGTTTATCGACATCTGTAGATTCCATTCAAGGGCGCCCGAAGGACTTTTTTTTTTTTTTGCAAGGGGGTGCAAGTTGCCCCTATGGCTCGAAGTCGTAGCTTCAACTTTTTTATTACAGAGAATATTAAAGAAAAGAATGGGTAACCCCTCGTGCATCCTTCCTTATGTCTATGCAATATTAAGTTCATTGTAAAGACTTGTTTCATGAAATAAAGAGAAAAACAAACCAACATGTGAACAAACTATTGACTGTACTCTTTGGTAAACTTATCCCTGAGCCCCGTGCATCCAAACTGTCGGGGAAGAAAAATGCCAAAACTGTCAATAACTTGACTACTGAAGTGCTTCTGGTCGTGATGGACAAGCCGGCGTTGAGCGCTCATCTGGCAGTTTTGATATTCTTCTTTACGTTGCAATTCTTGAATCGTTTTAGGCTGTAGACCAAAGCAAGTTGAACTGAGCATTAACATTGCTGGAGAAGTCAGACGTGAAGGAAGACACGAACGAATCCAGAGACGGAATGTAAAGTCACGTGTTCTGGAATAATCCCACAATCCAAACATGTCGTTTAGCTCGGTGTATCTGTCGACTGCGAATTCTCGGCGGCATCAATTCATTACCATGCTTGTCTGCCAGCAGTGTCGCCTTACTCAGGATGCCATCCTCAGCATGGTCAAGTTGGTTTTGATTATGTCATTAATATGACTGCTAATGATATGTTAAGCGGCAACTTATCCTAAGATGGACAGATTGCAACATCACGGAAACTGGTTCAAGAACGGGTGAATTAATGACGACAATTAAAAGACGAATCAGAAACACATGAGAAGCAGTCACGTGATGACACGTCTACAGTTGGTTTGGTCTCACTTACAGTCGTTATTTTAGAATACGCCAAACAGTCAAAGTTGTGACTTAAAACGCGAATGAATTCGTATTTCTCATTTCATTGTGTCTCACACAAAAGTGGTAAAATAGCACCAACGCTTGGGACTGTTACGCAAGAAACAGATAATCTTGATGACACCAACAGCATTACGTATATTTGAAACGGCCTTCAAGTCCGTGGGACGCGCAACGGACAATGTCTGCTTTTGAAATTTTTTCACGAATCCTTGCCTGAACACAGTTCTGAATGCTGCCATCACAGGGCAGCCATCGTAGCCTTGGCCGAGTAGTTTGTTCATGTCTAGACTGCAAAAAGCAATCGCTGACAATGAAGTTTGACACAGGCAGTGCGTCTCTCTTAACAGGGACAAAACCAATGAATTCTTCTCGAGTACAATCGCCATCAACAAAACCAAAGATAAAACACATCAATTCAGTGCCAGAAATATCTGCATTTTCATTACCGAAATATCAACAAAACGTATATAATTCATGCTGCGGTTGAATAAACTTGCAGTTCAATAGCACGGTAGTCGTAACAATTAGTTTTCCTCGGCACATAATTGCCATTATATTTTGTAAAGGCCTTGAATAGGATAAATGATGAACTTATTTTCTAGTTTATTACAAAAATAGCTTTTACTTATTCACTTTATTTCAGTGGAAGCACTACATGCTAAGTTGCTTCCTAGCAGAAGTTAATTGATGAACCTATTATAGTTTATTACAATAATAGCTTATACTTATATATTAGTGTACTAATACTTATTCACTTTATTTCAGTGAAAGCACTACATGTTAAGTTGCTTCCTAGCAGAAGTTCATTGATTTGAAAGTGTAAAAAACTGGCTAAAAGTTGGTAACTCGAAATTCAGAGGGGTGCACTTACATGGTCAGCCTTCATTCCTGATAACCCCCTACCCTAGTCACGTACATGGTCAGCCTTCATTCCTGATAACCCCCTACCCTAGTCACGTACATGGCCAGCCTTCATTCCTGATAACCCCCTACCCTACCCCCTACCCTAGTCTACCACAACTGTACTTCAGTCATCAGTGGAAGCATTACTTGTTCAGTTGCTTCTTAGATTTTAATTGATAATAATAATTAATAATAATAATAATAATCTTTATTATCCATAAGGAAATTTGTCTTACGATTTGCGCGAGAAACGAGTGTGTAGAATTTAGTGATATTGAAATTCATCAACTTAAGTCTTGATTAGCAGACATATTTATTCACAGTAAAATAAAATAACAGTTCACTTGCAATTCCAGCCATTAAGAATTACACACAAAAAAATTATAACTATAGAAAACAAAATATACATTCACACTGAGTGCAAAAAAACAAATAAAAATGGCTAGAATTTGGCTGCTCAGAATCCAGAGCAGCCCCTTGCACCCCTTTGCGGGCGTCCATGATTCCAGTGTACTATAATGTTAGTATTACGTGGAGTTTACAGTGTACGTTTTCACTCGTCCAACGATTTCAGAGTGTTTTCAGATGAGAGAAATAAACGTTTTAATGACGCAACTGCTGACAATAAATTGTAATCGAATTCGTTTATGAATTGCAATCGAATTCTTTTATGTGAACTAATGTACTGTTCAAGGGGCAAGCCAGCTCTTGGTGTCTGGGATGAAGCGGGGAAGGAGGGAGTAGCCGGTTGATTGAAGAGAACTCAGGGGTGGGGAAGGATGTGTTAGGGACAGTGCCAGGCTGAGGGTGAGCTGAGGAATTGAAGGATTTAAAGGAGAGGGCAAAAAAAAGAACGAAAAGGAAAGTCAATATCGAGACGTAGGAGAAACGAGTGTGTAGAATTTAGTGCAAGGAAGTGACTGGAGGATGCCGGGAACTAAGGAGAGACGAGTGTGTAGAATTTAGTGCAAGGAAGTGACTGGAGGATGCCGGGAACTAAGGAGAGACGAGTGTGTAGAATTTAGTGCATGAAAGTGACTGGAGGATGCCGGGAACTAAGGAGAGACGAGTGTGTAGAATTTAGTGCAAGGAAGTGACTGGAGGATGCCGGAAACTAAGGAGAGACGAGTGTGTAGATTTTAGTGGAAGGAAGTGACTGGAGGATGTCGGGAACTAAGGAGAGACGAGTGTGTAGAATTTAGTGCATGAAAGTGATTGGAGGATGCCGGGAACGAAGGAGAGACGAGTGTGTAGAATTTAGTGCATGGAAGTGACTGGAGGATGCCGGGAACTAAGGAGAGACGAGTGTGTAGAATTTAGTGCATGGAAGTGACTGGAGGATGCCGGTAACTAAGGAGAAACGAGTGTGTAGAATTTAGTGATATTGAAATTCATCAACTTAAGTCTTGATTAGCAGACATATTTATTCACAGTAAAATAAAATAACAGTTCACTGGCAATTTCAGCCATTAATAATTACATATGATACCTCACAAATCCAATGAAATATTATGAATGCACAACTAATGTTAAATTATTGAATCCACTACGTACGACATCCATCCCGTTAAAGAACATGGCGACTACTGCTCTCTGACCATGTGGTTAAGGTTTAAGAACGAGATTTCTAGCCCACAATTCAACTGTGAACGCTTGTTTCCCACGTGAAACACCATGACCATGAATATACCATGTGCTTCCCATCTAATACTTGTCACTAGCTATCAAACAATGATGTGACCAATACTTGTCACTAGCTATCAAACAATGATGTGACCAATACTTGTCACTAGCTATCAAACAATGATGTGACCAATACTTGTCACTAGCTATCAAACAATGATGTGACCAATACTTGTCACTAGCTAACAAACAATGACGTGACCAATACTTGTCACTAGCTATCAAACAATGATGTGACCAATACTTGTCACTAGCTATCAAACAATGATGTGACCAATACTTGTCACTAGCTAACAAACAATGATGTGACCAATACTTGTCACTAGCTATCAAACAATGATGTGACCAATACTTGTCACTAGCTATCAAACAATGATGTGACCAATACTTGTCACTAGCTATCAAACAATGATGTGACCAATACTTGTCACTAGCTAACAAACAATGATGTGACCAATACTTGTCACTAGCTATCAAACAATGATGTGACCAATACTTGTCACTAGCTATCAAACAATGATGTGACCAATACTTGTCTTCATTGTCTTCTAATTGTTTAATTTCTTTGTCAACTATCTATATTGTCTATTATAAGAAGTATAGTACGTCTGTAATGTTTCATAAAGTGGTGAATGTCCTTATCCTTCGCTGGAAGTTATCTATCCATACATCTATTCTCTCCAGGCAAATTGAGTTCATATTGATTCTAGAGTGTGAATACATGACGTAGGACTGGAATTGACAATTAATGTTCAAACTCACAAGGAATGGCATTTAGCTCATCCTGACACACTAAAGATAATTCAAAAAAAGAGCTTGAAAGTGAGCTGTTGTGTAGAGTCAAGAGATAAAAATATGTAGACTCTATATATACATATGTCTTTAGTTAAAATATTCATTGGTGTTTAGTCAATACATGCAGTTGTCTTTTGTCCATATATGTAGATGTTGTGTAGAGTCAATATTTTCTGATGACCATATCAGTCACCAGTCACATCATAATTTAAATGAACTAGAAAATGATTACAGTGAATTTTGAACTAATAATTCTAACGACACCTGGGAAGGACATATTATCGATAGATAGAGTTTGATACCAACAGCTGATAGTTTAATGTTACACCTAGAGATTGAAATCCAAACGCTGAAGGTCAGGTTCTCTTACGAGTTTCATTCAGTTCATAGCCAGCTCGAAGTGACCATCAGCTTGCTTTGTTTGAAATGTTCAAGGTGGAGTACTTAGTGATAAAAATGTTTAGTGTCTACTACGTACTGTCTGGTACCTAGAGTCTAGTATATAGTATCTAGTTTCTTGTGTCTAGTCTCTAGTCTCTTATTCTTATGTCTAGTCTCTAGTCTCTTATTCTTATGTCTAGTATCTAGTGTCTAGTTTCTTGTGTTTAGTCTCTAGTGTCTAGTATCTAGTGTCTAGTCTCTTGTGTCTAGTCTCTAGTCTCTTATTCTTATGTCTAGTATCTAGTGTCTAGTATCTAGTGTCTAGTATCTAGTATCTAGTCTCTAGTATCTAGTGTCTAGTATCTAGTCTCTAGTCTCTAGTATCTAGTGTCTAGTATCTAGTGTCTGGTATCTAGTCTCTAATATCTCGTGTCTAGTATCTAGTGTCTGGTATCTAGTGTCTGGTATCTAGTCTCTAGTATATTGTGTCTAGTATCTAGTGTCTGGTATCTAGTGTCTAGTATCTAGTGTCTGGTATCTAGTGTCTGGTATCTAGTCTCTAGTATATTGTGTCTAGTATCTAGTGTCTAGTATCTAGTGTCTAGTATCTAGTTTCTAGTATCTAGTGTCAAGTATCTAGTCTCTAGTATCTAGTATCTAGTGTATGGTATCTAGTCTCTAGTATCTAGTGTCTGGTATCAAGTGTCTGGTATCTAGTCTCTAGTATCTAGTGTCTAGTATCTAGTGTCTGGTATCTAGTGTCTAGTATCTAGTGTCTAGTATCTAGTGTCTAGTATCTAGTGTCTAGTATCTAGTATCTAGTGTCTGGTATCTAGTCTCTAATATCTAGTGTCTAGTATCTAGTGTCTGGTATCTAGTGTCTATTATCTAGTGTCTGGTATCTAGTCTCTAGTATCTAGGGTCTGGTATCTAGTGTCTAGTATCTAGTCTCTAGTATCTAGTGTCTGGTATCTAATCTCTAGTATCTAGTGTCTAGTATCTAGTGTCTAGTATCTAGTCTCTAGTATCTTGTGTCTGGTATCTAGTCTCTAGTATATTGTGTCTAGTATCTAGTGCCTGATATCTAGTGTCTGGTATCTAGACTCTAGTATATTGTGTCTAGTATCTAGTGTCTGGTATCTAGTCTCTAGTATCTAGTCTCTAGTGTCTGGTATCTAGTCTCTAGTATCTAGTGTCTGGTATCTAGTCTCTAGTATCTAGTGTCTGGTATCTAGTCTCTAGTATCTAGTATCTGGTATCTAGTCTCTAGTATTTAGTGTCTGGTATCTAGTCTCTAGTATCTAGTGTCTGGTATCTAGTCTCTAGTATCTAGTGTCTAGTATCTAGTGTCTAGTATCTAGTCTCTAGTATCTAGTCTCTAGTATCTAGTATCTAGTCTCTAGTATATAGTGTCATGTCTCTAGTATCTAGTGTCTAGTATCTAGTATCTAGTGTCTAGTATCTAGTGTCTAGTATCTAGTGTCTGGTATCTAGTCTCTAGTGTCTAGTATCTAGTGTCTGGTATCTAGTCTCTAGTATCTAGTGTCTAGTCTCTAGTGTCTGGTATCTAGTCTCTAGTATCTAGTGTCTAGTCTCTAGTATCTAGTGTCTAGTATCTAGTGTCTAGTATCTAGTGTCTTGTATCTAGTGTCTAGTATCTAGTATTTATTGTCTAGTATATAGTATCTAGTTACTTGTGTCTAGTCTCTAGTATCTTATTCTTATGTCTAGTATCCAGTGTCTAGTATCTAGCCTCTAGTATCTTGTGTCTAGAATCTTGTCTCTAATAATTGTGTCTAGTAATTGGTATCTAGTCTCTAGTATCTTGTGTCTAGTATCTAGTATATAGTATCTTATGTCTAGTTTCTTGCACCATATGTCTAGTATCTACAGCGTGATAATACAGGGAGTTTGGAATGCTTTCAGAGGATAAGACATTAGTTGTCTCTCAAATGATGGCATCTATAATTAGAATGACATTATACCGACGAAGGGCCAGATTGATTTATAGGCAGCATATGATATAACTTAGGGCCCCCAAGAAATATTTAGCATTGACATATACTATAAATAGCCCCAAACGAGCCCCATATCTCTAATAGCTTAGGGCTTAGTGCCTTCTCAAGCCTAAATACGGCACTACTCGAATAGGATTGTAATACTCAACTACTGAACGAGATTATTTTGAAAGCAAATCTATAAATATAAACAAAATGTATATAAATATATAAACACCGCCTTCACGTAAGCCATTGCCGTTTTGTTTTTGTTTATGCACCTGAGCTATAAATAGAATCCTCTATCTTTAGAACTAAGATGCTGTGCGCGTCCTAATTACTCACGGCGTTGTTGGTGCGATGTAATACAGTCTTTGAATTCCAAGCATGAAGTGGTGACGTCAGAGTTACAACTAAAACACTAGAACTTGTCCATGTGTTTGGGTTTCATTGTTTGTTTTTATACAATGTGATACGAGAGAGCACGTTGGAGGTAAATCTAGATCCAGTAGCTTGAGTCAGAAAGATTACTAGATGGGGTGGCTAGAGCGGCGAGACAGTCAGTCTGACGCATTTATTAATCACTTGCCAGATATTACCCGCGGGTATTAATAAGCGTATCACTGATATGATCACTGATATAGTGTATTAGAAACAACCAAAATAATAATGTTATAAGTTAAGCGAATGCGTGAATGTAAAAATATAATGAAGGCAGCTATTAAAATAGCTAATCGACCTAAATCCAAACCTACATATGATTAAGTCTAGATATAGAGTTCAAGAAAGGAATATGGCTTCATATGAGTCAATGTGATGTGTCCAGACTTTAAGTGTTTGTATACAAGACAATGAGATGTGTCCATAAGTGTTTGTATACAAGCAAATGTGATGTGTCCAGACTTTCAGTGATTGTATACAAGCTAATCTGATGTGTCCAGACTTTAAATGTTTGAATACAAGCTAATGTGATGTGTCCATAAGCCAATGTGATGTGTCCATAAGCTCATGTGATGTGTCCATAAGCCAATGTGATGTGTCCATAAGCTCATGTGATGTGTCCATAAGCTCATGTGATGTGTCCATAAGCTCATGTGATGTTGTAATTTTAGTTTAATCGTTTGGCTCTTCTTATTGGGCATCTTCTGTTTTCTTGTTCGTTTGTTTTTACATCTCAGTCACGCACGAACAAAAGGGAAGGTTGAAACATGATCACGTGATAAGTAGAAGTTTATAAATGAAACCTGATCACGTGATAAGTGGAAGTTTATGAATGAAACCTGATTACGTGATAAGTAGAAGTTTATGAATGAAACCTGATCACGTGATAAGTAGAAGTTTATGAAGAGTCTTAACGCTGTTATTAACATCAAGGAATAGGACAATTTGAAAATTGAAAGTCAAAGCTAGACCCAAGACTAATGGGCCATAAACAAAGTATTTTTACAATGCTTATATCAAATCACTCTTGACATCTTGTATAACACCTTCTTTCTCCCTAACTTCAAGAGGAAACTTCGCACAATCATTGTCCATGGCAACACAAGAAATCAATACTTTTTAAAAAACTAATTAGCTAATTAGTAGTGAAGAATTAATTTCGTTTTTTATACAAAAGGGAGACAAATTTTGCGCTATTTATAGATGTGGCAGTATTTGTGCGTTTCTTTCCTTTACACTTTTTTTTTTTACATTTTGTATTTGATATTGTTGGGTTAAAGCTTTGTTTGTTTGTACGCCATCTTGGCCTCGTTTTGAGAATAAAGTGATTGAGTGAAAAAAAAGAGTGTTTTATCCGAGTCTAAAAACGAGTTCAAGACATGACAGATATTAATTGTGGGTGTACATGAGTACACGTTGTATTTCGCCTTGTTCACTTGTATGTGTACATGCTCGTACGTGTACCAGTCTGTGCTGTGTGTACGCTAACGAGTATAATTGCATTTATTCTATTCCTGAGCTGTCATAATACATAACCATAGCTACTTCTGTGTGTACGTTTGGAAATGTACATCTGTCTGTGTGTGTACACGTACATCTGTGTCTATTTATAAGCTAATAACTGTATGTGTGTAATTCTATCTGTGTATGTACGTGTGTAATAGTGTGTGTGTGTGTGTGTGTGTGTGTGTGTCTCTATTACCTGATGACAGGCTTTCGTCTTCGCCTTGGGATGACCATCTTTTTGAACTTCTTGTACATGGCAGCCATCAGATCATCGGTCAAGCAGAGAGTGGATTCCGCAACCGGACAACGGGGTCCGCACCCCATGTTACATCCACAGCTGGGTGGGCATGTCACGTGTTCACATCACCCTAACCCAAACACCGGGGCAATGGCTGAGACTTATCCTTGTTTTAGAATGCCACATTGCAGAATCACAGTATAATCCAAACACCAGGTTAGCCACTTCCAGATTTCCGATATATTTTTTCTTAATGAAAAAAAAGCAACAACATAGATCTAGGTTTTTTTCCCTCGTGCTGTTGGAACTCGAGAAACACGCGTAAGGACGTGGTTAGACTTCATTCAGAGAATGCTATTCACAAAGTGAAAGAAATGAATGTGTTTTATCATACACACAAAAATCGATTCTGGCAACTTTAATTCGACCAGACAGATTACAATTTCAATGGCGTTGAAATATTTAAGGGTTCTTCAGCCAGTACAAGACCGCGGCCATTAATATGGAATAACAAAAGAGAAAAAAGATAGTTACATAAATATTGTTGATTTAGATTCTGAGAGAATTTATTTCCTAACAGAAGACAGGAGTCTAGAATAGACGGGGGTTAGAAAAAAAGTACAGGATTATCTTTTTAAACTATAAGAGTATTGGTAGAATTAAAACCATTCTAAATAAATCCTAAACTGGCTTTCTATAGAATTATACTATCTAATAAACCATAGCATTTCTAACACGTAGCATTTCTTAAACATAGCATTTTGACAATTCCAAAAGAACTATGTTTAACATTGTGTTAATTTCTTTCTATTGTCTCAATAGTTCGCAGGTAGATTTAAATATACTTAGCGTTGTATACAAAACTTGGAGTCACACAACGTATGACAAAAGACAAATGTGTGTCCAGTTTGGCCCAGAACGGAGACACAAGTATACAATCTCCTGACCATAAGGGAGACACAAGTATACTATCTCCTAACGCTAGAACACAGCAACACTCTAAACAAATCAATAACAAAGACATCAGCAGGGGAGTCAATCCCCCACTCCCAAAACACAAAAAAAACGTTGGTTCAAACATTATGTCACACATTTCCTTAAATAGAAAGTTACACGAGACATTTATCTCTAAGACATTTATCTCTAAGACATTTATCTCTAAGACATTTATCTCTAAGACATTTATCTCTAAGACATTTATCTCTAAGACATTTATCTCTAAGACAACATTCGCAAACACCAACAGGCGGGCGATGAAGACATAAAAACTACATGAACAAATCAAGAGTTCATAGAAATCCCAGAAGATTCTTTTCTGGGTTGAACAAAAAAATCAATTGGTCAGAATTAAATTCTCACTTTAGTCTAAGCTACACGATCAGATTTGTGCAATGAACTTAGACATTATAAACATCAGAAATCTTACACATTATATACATCAAACATTTTACACAGTGTAGACATCAGACATTAGAGACATCAGGCATCTTACAAATTATTGATGTATACATTGGACATTACTTCGACACAACGATTTCTCACAACTGAAGCCAAAAAGAATGGACTTTATGACCCTTAGAAAACACTAGATCTAGTTATATAGAACTAAGATCAAGTTTTTAAGTGACAGGCAATGAGGGCTAAAAAAGCTTAAACAACCTGCTAGGTTTTTATTTAGAACTTGTGACTACAAAAACAGTAATCCAAAAAGGTTCTGAAACGCGTACAATTTAATGCTAGGTAGACTTTAAACCATCTATTCTGTCGTAGAGTGATTAGGTTTTAGTACAGAGTCTTAGGTTTTTAGCTGAATTTAGAACTGGTTCGTTACGTCATAGTTGTGTACCGAACAAAAACAACTAAAGGGACGATGTGAACACTTCTAGGGAATGTACACTTGGAACACTTCTAGGGAATGTACACTTGGAACACTTCTAGGGAATGTACACTTGGAACACTTCTAGGGAATGCACACTTGGAACACTTCTAGGGAATGTACACTTGGAACACTTCTAGGGAATGTACACTTGGAACACTTCTAGGGAATGTACACTTGGAACACTTCTAGGGAATGTACACTTGGAACACTTCTAGGGAATGTACACTTGGAACACTTCTAGGGAATGTACACTTGGAACACTTCTAGGGAATGTACACTTGGAACACTTCTAGGGAATGTACACTTGGAACACTTCTAGGGAATGTACACTTGGAACACTTCTAGGGAATGTACACTTGGAACACTTCTAGGGAATGTACACTTGGAACACTTCTAGGGAATGTACACTTGGAACACTTCTAGGGAATGTACACTTAGAACACTTCTAGGGAATGTACACTTGGAACACTTCTAGGGAATGTACACTTGGAACACTTCTAGGGAATGTACACTTGGAACACTTCTAGGGAATGTACACTTGGAACACTTCTAGGGAATGTACACTTGGAACACTTCTAGGGAATGTACACTTGGAACACTTCTAGGGAATGAACACTTGGAACACTTCTAGGGAATGTACACTTAGAAAACTTCTAGGGAATGTACACTTGGAACACTTCTAGGGAATGTACACTTAGAACACTTCTAGGGAATGTACACTTGGAACAAGTCAAATATGAATACTTTTAAAAACATCTAGAAGGCCAAACCTGAAAGAGTTTAAAAGATCAGAATCTTAAGCCTGGAAACGAATCATGTGTGACGTAACTGACGTAGCAGACGTAACAGACCATCACTGGAACACACAGACATGAGAAATAGAGCATGCGTGAAGTAACGCCAGGTCTTTGTGACCTTCAACTCAGTACAGTACAGCCAATAATGTCCAAGTAAAAATCATAGAAATCGCAATAAATTTCGGTAGATCTCAGCTGTATCTATTGAACTACTAATTCCATGCATTGGTCTGTGTGAATGTGAATACTTTTCTTATATAATACCCAAAGGTCAAGTTGCAGTACTAAAGAAAGACAAAAAAAAGTTTAATCTGTAAAAAGTTCAGTATTGAAACTGAAAACAACAAGAGACAAACAACTTGCCAAGAACTTGAGAAAGAGAGACAACTCTCTGAGACTAAACGCAACGTAAACAGAGTAATACCGACTATTTCCTTAGCAACTAACATCCATTGTTTGCTCCTCATTGAATCACAAGTGATTTACAACAATCAACAACACAAATTTGACGAATGTTTCAAATCATGACCTAATCTCTAACAAACTCCACCACGGCTCTACTAGAGACCTTCAAACTTCAAAAATGATTCAAACTAGTCCGTCTATAACACCCCTACCTTTAGAAATGTTCACATTGGAACGAATCCCAAGAAATGTTCACTTTCTTCCAAGCTCTTTTCAAACTGTTGACTATCTTCTAACTCCAGTCTAGCAGTAAAACTTCTCTCAGACACTCAGTGACACTCTCCAACGTGCAGACAGAAAGAGTGAAAATATTTTTGTATCGGTGCCAGCCATAATAATGTGCTAGCGCTGAGATATTCTGGGATTTAACTTCTAAACAGACTTGAACAATTTCTGGCGAAAAATATGTGTTTATCTTACACAGCATCGTACTGTGGGTTTGGACAAAAGAAATGAGATAAACTAGACTGACTTTCTTGTCCCTCAGAACTCCCTAGTGACGGAAGCAGTTCAGTGATAGACTGTCTCTCACTGCACTCAAGTTGATATTGAATTACTCTATTGCTAATTTCTGTTACGGGTTTACCTGTAACACCGTCGATTCATGATGATGAAAAGTTGACATTTGATGACTCTGTGTAACTCTCTTTTGTATTTCATTCACTAAGCAGTAAGACAAAAAGCATATTTTAAAAGAAATGTCCACAACCACTCTATCAGGCCCACCGTTACAACCACTCTATCAGGCCCACCGTTACAACCACTCTATCAGGCCCACCGTTACAACCACTCTATCAGGCCCACCGTTACAACCACTCTATCAGGCCCACCGTTACAACCACTCTATCAGGCCCACCGTTACAACCACTCTATCAGGCCCACCGTTACAACCACTCTATCAGGCCCACCGTTACAACCACTCTATCAGGCCAAGAGTTGTCTATGTCTACAACCACTCTATCAGACCCAGAGTTGTCTGTGTCTACAACCACTCTATCAGGCCCAGAGTTGTCTGTGTCTACAACCACTCTATCAGGCCCAGAGTTGTCTGTGTCTACAACCACTCTATCAGGCCCAGAGTTGTCTGTGTCTACAACCACTCTATCAGGCCCAGAGTTGTCTGTGTCTACAACCACTCTATCAGGCCCACCGTTACAACCACTCTATCAGACCCACCGTTACAACCACTCTATCAGGCCCACCGTTACAACCACTCTATCAGGCCCAGAGTTGTCTATGTCTACAACCACTCTATCAGACCCAGAGTTGTCTGTGTCTACAACCACTATCAGGCCCACCGTTACAACCACTCTATCAGGCCCAGAGTTGTCTATGTCTACAACCACTCTATCAGACCCAGAGTTGTCTGTGTCTACAACCACTCTATCAGGCCCAGAATTGTCTATCTTTGAAAAGATTTTAATTCGTTATTTCTAACAATGTTTAAAGAATTTTAAGGGTGCAGGCTAATAAAACATAAATTTAATACATCTCTCCAATACATCTCTTTAACACTTCTCTCTAAATGCACTTCTTTAACACATCTCTCTAAATGCATCTCTTTAACACATCTCTCTAATTTACTTCAATGAGATCTGGAAATGAAATCGGCTACTACGATCTGTCTATCCCTGCAAATACAGCCTGGCTTACTCCCTACCTCAGTAGACGAACACAGGTGAGCTCACTTGGAGTCCTCGTACAAAAAAAAACAACAACCGAGTTCGAGGGTGAGCACAGATGAGGAGGTAGGGGACACTGTGTGTGTGAGTGTAAGTGTGTGTGAGTGAGTGGAATGCGCACTGCCCTATATGCTGAGTTTGTTATATAAATAGAGTCCAAAAAATTGAGCACTACAAGAGGTGGAAGGGGAGAGAATGCTCAAGGGAGAGAATGAGGCACAAATACATGGGGAAGAAAGCCTTGGGGTGGGGGCTATTGGCATGATTTAGTTACATATTGAAAAGTGAAGATTTAGATATGGCCACAGTGTATGTGTGTGTGTGCGGGTGTGTGTGCGGGTGTGTGTGTGCGGGTGTGAACACCAAGAAGAACGCAGTAAACAAAACAAAAAAAAAACTAGACGTACCAAAACACGAAGTATTCTAAAAATAGATTTGGCAAGAGGTCAAGTATTTCTGAGCTAGCAACATGATAGACGAACTTGTTTTCTTATAGGCTCAGCTTCTACGCTCAATTACACACGCGCACACTGAGACCTCGCAAAAATCCTTTACCGGTAACTACCTGGCCGAGTGTTAGCTCCAGGACTGTCATCTGGATGGTCCAAGTTCAATCAATGCTTGTCCTCCTGCAAGACATTCCACCAGATGTTTTATCATTCTATCTAGCAATGTGTGACTAGTGATTGCAAAGAATAAAACGTACCTGTCTTATCTAAACATTACAGAATGGGCGGACCTGCCATTGAAAGACATTCTAGTCAAGTAATAAGGAGCGATAATGGAGAAAGACGGCCGAAAGATCATATGTGGTGCCCCAACGATTCAACAGACTAAGCCTACAGGCGAAGGTGAAGTTATCAATAATCCAGAAATTCTGTTACAAGTGATACTTGTTGTCGTGGCTAATACTGGAATCTAATTCTGCTACATTGTAGTTTAAAATGAAAAGAGTTTTAAAAAGGTTGTCATTGTTGATGTTAAGCTCTTTTAAAAAAACAAAGCATTGGGACGGGACGAATTGAGACAAAGACTAATATGTTTTTAGAACCAAAGACCATACCAGAGAGAAAGAAAGACAGAGAGAAAGAAAAAGAGAGAAAAGAAAGAGTCAGAAAGAAAAAGAGACAGAAAAAGAAAGAGAAAGAGAGAAAGAAAGAGACAGCGAAAAATAAAGAGACAGAGAGAAAGGAAGAGAAAGAGAGAAAGAATGAGATAGAGAGAAAAAAAGAGAAAGAGAGAAAGAAAGAGAAAGAGAAAGAAAGAGAAAGAGAAAAAGAAAGAGAAAGAAAGAGAAAGAGAGAAAAAAAGAGAAAGAGAGAAAGAAAGAGAAAGAGAAAGAGAGAAAAAAAGAGAAAGAGAGAAAGAAAGAGAAAGAGAGAAAGAAAGAGAAAGAGAAAGAAAGAGAAAGAGAAAAAAAGAGAAAGAGAGAAAGAAAGAGAAAGAGAAAGAAAGAGAAAGAGAAAAAAGAGAAAGAGAGAAAGAAAGAGAAAGAGAGAAAGAATGAGAAAGAGAAAGAGAGAAAAAAAGAGAAAGAGAGAAAGAAAGAGAAAGAGAGAAAGAAAGAGAAAGAGAAAGAAAGAGAAAGAGAAAGAAAGAGAAAGAGAAAAAAAGAGAAAGAGAGAAAGAAAGAGAAAGAGAGAAAGAATGAGATAGAGAGAAAAAAAGAGAAAGAGAGAAAGAAAGAGAAAGAGAAAGAAAGAGAAAGAGAAAAAGAAAGAGAAAGAGAGAAAAAAGAGAAAGAGAGAAAGAAAGAGAAAGAGAGCAAGAAAGAGACGAGAATGAAAGAGACAGAGAGAATGAAAGAGACAGAGAGAAAGAAAGAGAAAGAGAGCAAGAAAGAGAAAGAGAGAAAGAAAAAGAAAGAGAGCAAGAAAGAGACAGAGAGAAAGAAAGAGAAAGAGAGCAAATAAGAGAAAGAGAGAAAGAAAGTGAAAGAGAGAAAGAAAGAGAAAGAGAGAAAGAAAGAGAAAGAAAGAGAAAGAGAAAGAGAGCAAAAAAGAGAAAGAGAGAAAGAAAGAGAAAGAGAAAGAAAGAGAAACAGAGAAAAAAAGAGAAAGAGAGAACGAAAAAGAAAGAGAGCAAGAAAGAGACAGAGAGAATGAAAGAGACAGAGAGAATGAAAGAGACAGAGAGAAAGAAAGAGAAAGAGAGCAAGAAAGAAAAAGAAAGAGAGCAAGAAAGAGACAGAGAGAAAGAAAGAGAAAGAGAGCAAGTAAGAGAAAGAGAGAAAGAAAGTGAAAGAGAGAAAGAAAGAGAAAGAGAGAAAGAAAGAGAAATAGAGAAAGAAAGAGAAATAGAGAAAGAGAGAAAAAAAGAAAAAGAGAGAAAGAAAGAGAAAGAGAAAGAAAGAGAAACAGACAGAAAAAGAGAAAGAGAGAACGAAAAAGAAAGAGAGCAAGAAAGAGACAGAGAGAATGAAAGAGACAGAGAGAATGAAAGAGACAGAGAGAAAGAGAGCAAGAAAGAGAAAGAGAGAAAGAGAGAAAGAAAAAGAAAGAGAGCAAGAAAGAGACAGAGAGAAAGAAAGAGAAAGAGAGCAAGTAAGAGAAAGAGAGAAAGAAAGTGAAAGAGAGAAAGAAAAAAGAAAGAAAGAGAAAGAGAGAAAGAAAAAGAAATAGAGCAAGAAAGAGACAGAGAGAGAAAGAGAAAGAGATCAAGAAAGAAAGAGAGAAAGAAAGAGAAAGAAAGAGAAAGAGAGAAAGAAAGAGAAAGAGAAAGAGAGAAAAAAGAGAAAGAGAGAAAGAAAGAGAAAGAGAGCAAGAAAGAGAAAGAAAGAGAAAGAGAGAAAAAAAGAGAAAGAGAGAAAGAAAAAGAAAGAAAGAGACAGAGAGAAAGAGACACAATAAAGATATGCTAAAAAAAATAATGTCGTCTGCGTGTGTACTGTAAGAGCAACTGTTTTCACTCTACAAATCAATTGTAAGATCAATCTACCAATCAGAGTACCAACCATAAATCGCAGCTAGAATCCAGTTCTAAATAAACTCAAGACATATACGCACATAAAAAAAAAACGCACATAAAATAACGCACACATTATTCCTAGGAAGCCTGGCAGTGTTGCTTCAGAAACTAAGATAAGCTAATAGATCACTTCATCTTGAAAGAAACTCTGGGCACGGCCGAGGAATACATTAAAAAGAGAACTTGATTTGTTATCAACGGAATAGTGACGTCACTAGTTAGAAGTTTACACAAAAAAGAATGCCAGATCAATTATAAATAAATAAACTCCTTTAGCCTAGACATTAGAGCACACAGACCAGAATACAATGTACGTAGACTCTATCAAGCACATTCACTCTTTTGAGTCATTTATTTGGACTAATTACTGTATATGATGACATTAAGCGTTCAAGATATGCTTGTTGATAAATATAGATCTACCATGTACTATTAACTCATTCATAGCTAGCGAAAATAATAAAAAATTAATGAGTTTTTTTTAAAAATGTTATTGGTACTGACAGAGTTAAAACACAACCACTGAAAACTAATGCTCAGAGCCAAAAAGCAAACATAAAACAATGACTCCGTTGAGCTATTCCTACATACAGGACGAGCATATATGAATGAGATACACAGCAGAAATGTGATTAAATATCTACATGAAATAAATCAGGCAGTAGAGCTAACACACAATCACAAGTGAATCTTTCCCAGCAATGACTTCTAGTCCTCTAACTGAAACCCATTTCACAGTCCCCGCTACCTCCTGTGGTTACACTTGGATCACTACACACAAGTCTCTTCAACTCGGATAAATAAAATAAAAACAAAATAGAAATAACAAAAAAAAATCGTGGCTGTGGACAGCGCGCAAGCTCCTCAGCACAGACTTCGATTTTCCATCTCTGTATAGGAACATATTAGTGGGCATTTGATCGACCTTCCTCCAATTCATGCTTAGATTGATATTGATCCGAAACATCGCTGCTTGGGAGTCGGCTGCTACATTTCTCTTAGAGCCTGGGTAGAACACGGAGCACCCAACTAGGGCGCCAAGTGCTCACTAAGATCCCCACACGACTTGCTTTACAAGACCGGACAAAGTCTGTGCGCAGACAGTAGATTAGGAAAAGTGTTCTCGCTAACGGTAAAGAGCAGATTGGCCTGTGGGAGCTTTTATTTGATCCCGAATATTCAGTAGAATTGGACAATGAATGCCAAAGTCTAAAATAATGCTAATCAAAATGTCTAGATATTAATTGTTTGTCATATTACTCCCATGCAAAGATTTCTGTTTCATTTAATTCGATTAGTCTAGCTATAATTACAGGGCTGGATTACCATAGTGCAGGATTATGCGGCCAACCAGAGCCTCATTAAAAAATAGAATTGTTGAGATAAAATATTCACATTATATCAAAGAAAATAGTGGAACTGATGTTCATGTATAAGTATTCCATTTCTTCACAAACAAACAGGACATACTTTGAGAGTTACGAATATTATTAGATTCATTTACATTGAAGCTTGAACAGAGGGCAAAAATCATGCTTGGGGCCTCCACTTACTCAAATCCGGCACTGCTAAGACAATAAGATAAGCTTCAAGAAAACAATTTATTACTGCAATGATTCTCTTGCACTAGAGACAGAGTTGGATTGACTAAGAACATTTCTGATTTTATAATTAAACGAAACATAAGGACCCAAGGGGGTGGGTGGAGAAGGGTCCTAAATGTTGATGTGACCTCAACAAGAGCTGAGAGAATATTCCTGCCAAGTTTCAGGCTGAATGATGTTTGGTTATATAATTGCCTTACATAGACAAATAGTAGAAAGGTAAAAGATACCTACAGTTTCCAGCAAACACTATAAACTACTTCTTGATGTATTACAAATATTGATATTTTAAAATGCTACTGTACTAGTTGTCTTGAACGAGCAGTCTATAGATTTATAGTCCAAATATTTTCAATAACTACTTACAGTACGAGAACAACATAAATACAACAAGAACAACAACATTAGTACTATATAAATGTAACACCAATAAAAAAAAAGCAGTACATAAATACAAATAAATACAACATAAGCCCAACATAAATACAACATAAGCCCAACATAGATACAACATAAGCCCAACATAAATACAAGATAAGCCCAACATAAATACAACATAAGCACAACATAAATATAACATAAGCCCAACATAAATACAACATAAGCGCAACATAGATACAACACTTCTTTGCAATAGCCATAAGATTAAGTCTGAACAAATCTCTGTATTTGAAACAGGCGGACTTAGGGGTGGGGGCGAGGTTGCAACTCCCCACGCCAGCATCAAAGATCTAAGCAAAATGTTAATTTGTACATCTCTATTACCGATGGCTCGTATCCCAAAATGCTTCAGTCAGAAGTGAACCCAAGGACCGGACACACCTGGGGAACTTCCCCATATTTCTTCTCTATACCACATGCAGGTGTCCGACATTAAAACGGCTCTTTCAGGGACGATGTTGGGGTTTTCTTCCATCCCCGCCAGTGCAATGAACTCTATACATCCCAACGGAGACTCTTTTGTACTTCCCAATCGGTCTAATCGTCGCCTTTAACCACCGCTTCCAGCCGAGCACTACGTTGAAGCTGAGAAGCATTGCCACAGAGATACAACACACACAAACACACACACACATAAATGCATCACATACAATGAATGTAATAAACAAGTTCATCGCTGTGAGCTAACACAATACAAACATGGTATCCTTCACTTCTTCAGTAAATAACAAACTCAAAAGGATGAATTAAGATTTTTGAAAGCACAGCTAAAGTAAACGCATACCACATTGTCTATGCTTAAACACACCAGCCTAGGATTCAATTGAACACTATTGAACACATATAAATACACTTTCCAAACTGAAACACACCCCCATATAAAAAGCAAAAAAAAAAAAAAATTCTATAGGAATACATTGAACAGCTGTCCACGAAAAGAGAGAGATGGCTGGGGCGCATGGAGAGGCTGGAGAGAATGATTTGTCATCCCCCCTACTCACTAGAATCAAACCATCCCCCCCTAACCTCCTCTAACTTTTTTTTATGTTCGTTCTCCCACTGTAGACCTTCAGCAGGTTTGGAAACTGTTTTGAACAAAAGTGACAGTTTGTCGGTGCAAGTAGATGTCTGCTGACGAATGCTGTGCACTAACACTGCTGAGCATGTCTGTTGGTGACGTCTATAGTCATTTGATGACATTGTGACCTCCCTGCATAGACAGCAGGTTGCACAAACCAAGCTGTTTTAGACCAGCTTCAAATGGCGATCACAAGAAGAGAAAGTCTACGTTCTACATCTACCAACAAATATATTTTTTAACCCTTAAACCAATATTTGTAGGCTTTGTGGCTGAGTGGTAAAGCGCTTCACCTCCGAACAGGTTGTCCAGTGTTCGAATCATGGGATTTTGAATTTCTGGATTTTTAGAACGAGTCCAACCAAATCTAACATTAGTAGGGCAAAGGTCAAGGCGGTTAATAGTTGTGCTGGCCACATGACTCCCTCGTTAAGCGTGGACCACAGAAACAGATGACCTTTGTATCATCTTCCCTATAGATAGCAAGGTCTGAAAAGGGAACTTTGCTTCTTTTTTTTTTCTTCTAAAATCCATACTTATAATAACCTTGTATTTTCCTCATATTTTGGTTTTGTAAGAAATATTTGTGATTATCTGATGTAATACAAACTTCATTTCAAATCCTCTGTTCCCCAGCGCTACTATTCTATGTTACATGCCAGGCTTATACAACTTATGTTTCAGCACTAAAAGCATTAACATCAAACTATGTTACAATAAATATGAAGGAGATATTATAACCAGCATGATGTCATAATTGAAAGATGATGTGGTCAGAACACTGTAAATTATTTCTCTATGGTCAAATTTTATTCGAGTTTCAATTCATTGGAGAAGAAACATTTCGATACCAAATTGATGCAGCTGCTAAAGATCTCTGTTAAAACTTTCTTAAGATCAGTATCTGATCATGTCGTCTAAATTGTTTGTCTAACTTGAACATTGAACTCTTGATCTATGCAGCTATTGCTCATTACCAAGTTATACAATATTAGCTGTTTGTCTCTACTTGTGCTTGTGTCTACACAGCTGACGAATTCTATTGGACGACATGGCAGGACACTGTAGGCCGACGCTTCAGCCAGTTAACGAGATAGTCAATAAACCCTTTGCTAGCCGAATCGATTGATTATCGATCTGAATTTCTATGTGTGCGACGGACAGTTCGATAGATTGGAGAAACCAGTATGCCATAGAAACTCTAGCCGCTTGACTTCCATATTTAGTGAGAGGTTCAATGGTCAGGTCAGTACTGGTTAGACTTGGCGTGGTCAAAGCTGCTAGTGTGTCTTTAGTGTGTCTTTTAAGTGGCGCGTGATGGTGTGTCTTGTTACTGAACTGTTAGAGACATGATGGCATTTTTAACTGGAGGAATTATAATTTTATCTTTATAAAAAACTGATTGACCCATGTTGGTATCTTATTAATCCAATGAATACATGATATTATCTTTACCAAACTAAACGAGAGGTTTCTTCATAGAACTGAAGTAATATAATTTTAAAGAACTGATGTAATATAATTTTAAAGAACTGATGTAATATAATTTTATAGAACTGATGTAATATAATTTTATAGAACTGATGTAATATAATTTTATAGAACTGATGTAATATAATTTTATAGAACTGATGTAATATAATTTTATAGAACTGATGTAATATAATGTTATCTTTATAAATCTGATGAACACACAATAGTATCTTTATAATAACGAAGAAAGGGTGATATCTGTATAGAACTGATTGAGATAGGATGGCACCTTTATGGAACTGATTGAGATAGGATGGCACCTTTATGGAACTGATTGAGATAGGATGGCACCTTTATGGAACTGATTGAGATAGGATGGCACCTTTATGGAACTGATTGAGATAGGATGGCACCTTTATGGAACTGATTGAGATAGGATGGCACCTTTATGGAACTGATTGAGATAGGATGGCACCTTTATGGAACTGATTGAGATAGGATGGCACCTTTATGGAACTGATTGAGATAGGATGGCACCTTTATGGAACTGATTGAGATAGGATGGCACCTTTATGGAACTGATTGAGATAGGATGGCACCTTTATGGAACTGATTGAGATAGGATGGCACCTTTATGGAACTGATTGAGATAGGATGGCACCATTATGGAACTGATTGAGATAGGATGGCACCTTTATGGAACTGATGAGGACATGATGGTATCCTAAGAGAACTAATGAAGACATAAAATGGTATCTTAATAGACCTGATAGAAACATGGGCTTTTCTTTATAAGGTCCTGAAATAATTCTCAGAGACATGATAGAGTCAGTCACGTGCTACGTAAGACACATGTCATTGGAATGAATGGAACTGATTTAGTTTGCTCTATTGGGGATCTTATTTTTGAGTTGTGTGCAGTGTGAATATATTACTGAGGAGTTGTCTCCCTCCACCCCTGTTTCTATTGATGTGTTTCCTCTCTGGTTACCATGTGGTGCGTGTGGGCTGATGGATGGATGGAGTGGAAAGAGAGAGAGAGAGAAAGAGAGAGAGAGAGAGAGAGAGAGAGAGAAAGAGAGAAAAAAAAGAGAGAGAGAGTGGGGGATAGAGAGACAGGAGGGAGAATGATCAAGGAAGACGACGCTAAGGAGTGTATTAATGTGGATGAACATCAGGGTTTGAACCAACGCAAAGAAAAAGACTGGTGCATTCAACCAACGCTACAGACCACTCGACCAAGCTGCCAGTATGATCACTTAATCACACATTTTTTTTCTATGATCTCTAATCAAAACTCTTAAACCGTCAAACGCTAAAACTAAACACTCTTCAAACAATTATTAAAAATATAATGAAACAAAAAAAATTGAGTGCAATTAAAAGAAAACTGTGTCAAAAAAATAATTTAAAAAATGAAAGTGTGGAGCACTGTGTTTGCTATGAACTGTATGGAATACAAATGTCATGTATTTTAAACCATTTCTATTCTATCACTATTATCAGAAAACTGCAGTAAAAAACTTTCAATGTGAACATTCCCATTAGATAGAAATAAAAAGTTATAACTATTTTTAATAGTAACCAATATCCGATGCAAATTGCTTGCTTTAAAAAAAGGTCAAACTTTTTCCTATTCATTATATAATAAGGGATTTTAATTATAAAGTGAATCGCAATCAATGAGTTATCTACTTTTTATTGACATTTTCCTTTTTCAGATCGGGTTGTACATTCCAAGATTATCTTAGTAAGATTGCAATAAAGTAAGAGCAAGTAACTCGCCTTAATAAAGAAACGTTGATACCAAGATCAACTGCGTTGCATTTAGATGTAGTTAAAGTTATAGTTTTTTTTAAATATTCAGTTTTCAACAGTAAAGTTCAAATAGTGTCCTTGACATCGTGTATTTGATAATGACACTCTCCACTACTTCAGAGAGTGTTCTCACAATCTCCACTACTACAGAGAGTGTTCTCACAATCTCCACTACTACAGAGTGTTCTCACAATCTCCACTACTACAGAGAGTGTTCTCACAATCTCCACTACTACAGAGAGTGTTCTCACAATCTCCACTACTACAGAGAGTGTTCTTACAATCTCCACTACTACAGAGAGTGTTCTCACAATCTCCACTACTACAGAGAGTGTTCTCACAATCTCCACTACTACAGAGAGTATTCTCAAATTCAATTAATACTCTAAGAAATGTTTTTGTTGGTCTTTCATTCATAAAGAGAAGATTGACATAATGCTACTCACAGTCTGTTGTACACTGTCTACTAGCGACAATGTATGCTAACAACTATACAGGAGCGTGGCCAAACAAGACTGACGCCAATGTAGAGATGGGATTATGTACAGCAAGACGTAATGACCACAGGCAGCATGTAAATCCCAGGGCTCAGACAGCATGTAAATCCCAGGGCTCAGACAGCATGTAAATCCCAGGGCTGAGACAGCATGTAAATCCCAGGGCTCAGACAGCATGTAAATCCCAGGGCTGAGAAAGCATGTAAATCCCAGGGCTCAGACAGCATGTAAATCCCAGGTCTCAGACAGCATGTAAATCCCAGGGCTAAGACAGCATGTAAATCCCAATGCTAAGACAGCATGTAAATCCCAGGGCTCAGACAGCATGTAAATCCCAGGGCTGAGACAGCATGTAAATCCCAGGGCTCAGACAGCATGTAAATCTCAGGGCTCAGACAGCATGTAAATCCCAGGGCTCAGACAGCATGTAAATCCCAGGGCTCAGGCAGCATGTAAATCCCAGGGCTCAGACAGCATGTAAATCCCAGGGCTCAGACAGCATGTAAATCCCAGGGCTCAGACAGCATGTCAACCTCAGTGCCTGAATATTGTATTACGGGGCGGGTAACCAGTCAAAGCTAACGAGCTCCTCCTCCCCGAAGCTTACTGGTTTAGGCGCCAGTTGCTCGTTTGTGCACATTCTTCTGTAAGAGATAACAGCTCCGCAGGATCCAATATGTGAAGGCTAGAAGATGGACTTTTTTCAGAGGCTATTTGAGATGCATGCTTTTGGAAACATTTTATAGGTACTGGAGTGCTTATATCCATTACCACTTCCGGTACTAACAACCTTATGGAACCAGTCGCTATGCAAGTAGTAACATAGATGCTAGTTACAATGTAAATAAGACACAAAGGTTGTAGGCTGCTCAAGGATTATTATGAGTAATTTTGACTTCAACCATTGAAGACAATGAGCAATTTGGAAAGATTGCAAATCTGGAAAGATTGCAAGTGTTGTATTTTCTTTGGCTGTAATCGTTTCCTGTTTCTTTCTTTGTCATTATTGAAACAAAGCATTGGGTTTTATTTACCTGTAGAATGTAATTATTATTTGTCAATTGTACACTAGGCTCGCCATCTACCGGCAATGTCAACTGCGGGCTTTCATAATTATTGCCATTTATGCAATGTGATTATTGGTTCAATAAATGGTAATCAATTCTGATATTCCTCAAATATTGAAGCTCTTAGTAATTCCTTTTCTCAATGGAAGTCTGCATTGGTGTTGGCAAGGGGAGGTCATCACAGCTAAGTAAAAGTATTACCGGAAAGTTATCCCACCAGAATGGCTCTACAGTAAAACAAAAACAAAACAGGATAATATTTTAGCACTAACTTTGTTCTGTGACTTTCCTCTAAATGTCCCGCTACTCAGCCCCAATCCCTCACTGTGTAGTGGCAGAGAGGAAAAGGGAAGGTCATTAAAACTTCAGCAAGAGTAGTGCCCCGTTATGACGTCAGGGGAAATTGATTTTTCAGGGTGTGATGATAGATAATGAGGAATGCAACAGCACGGAGACGTATCACCTAACTTTTAGATCGCTTCTCTCCCTTTCAAGCTGCTGGGCTGCGGTTTGGTTAAGCGGCAACATTGACTTTTTCTTAGTGCATAATCTCTTTTACTTCACTGTGTGTGAGTGTGTGTCTGTGTGCGAGTCTGTGTGCGAGTGTGTGTCTATGTGTGTGTGTGTGTCTGTGTGTGAGGGTGTGTCTGTGTGCGAGAGTGTTTTGTTTAAAATATGACATAATGTATTTTTTGTTTTTGCTAATGTGTGAATGTTGTTCGTATTTGCATTATATTGTTATTGTTACAGAAGTTACGCTGAGGTGGTCAATTGCAGTCAAACTGAATTTCCATTTGTTTGGACTAATAAAAATTATCTTATATTATCTTATCTTAATTATTATTCTATATTATTATTCTATATTATTCTTATCTTAATCCAATGATATTTTATTGAGATGGTCATTAAAACTTAGTTCGAGCATTAAAAAGTAACAAAAAATAAGATATAACAAAAGAGTAAGATGTAACAAAAGAGTAAGATATAACAAAAGAGTAAGATATAACAAAAGAGTAAGATGTAACAAAAGAGTAAGATATAACAAAAGAGTAAGATGTAACAAAAGAGTAAGATGTAACAAAAGAGTAAGATATAACAAAAATGTAGATGTAACTATCATTATAACTCAGAGATGTTTTGATCAGATCAGAATTAAAAGTATTTTCTACAAGTGATCTCTTGTTATGTCTACAAGAAGGATTACCGATCCACTTGAGTGTTATTTAATTAGATAGCGTGCAACAAAAGTTATCTAGCTAATTGAAATGATAATGCTCTGTCTCAGCAAATCAAAAAAAATATTTTAGATTAGAATTAAAAAACAAACAAACAATTTCCAAAACTGAATGTTACAAACACGAAATGGACGTAGAAAACGTGATTGACTTGTAGTATCAAATTGTCTGTAGGCAAACAACATGTCTGTTTCCAGGTTTGTTTCGTCTTGCGGCAGTCAAGTGAATTCTCTAGAATGTAAGAGGTCTCTCATGTTCCCAGGTGACTGAAATAGAACTCCAAACTACCATGCACATAGTTGTGCACTTGGCTTGTCAGACCATATACAAAGTAAGGAGATAAGTTTGAAAAGGTCAGCTAATGTGTGCCGAACAGGTATATAAATATGGTAATGACTGACAGACGTCGTTTCAAACATTGCACCTGGTCTCTATTTAATAGCCAACCAGGAAATGTAAAGTCCAGAAAAAGTAGAGATGGTCACGTGACTCTATCTCAGAACACAAACTACTCTAGTCTTTGCTGCAGATGGTAACAAGCTATTAAAATAGGATATTTCTTCATTTTGAATTGCTTTCACTTTCTGATTTATTTCATCCATTCATTTTTACAGATTTTTTAAAAATGTCCATTGATTGATACACACATTTAAATCTTACAAGTTCTTTAAGTTTAAAAAAAATCCATTGTATGTTAATTAAATAGACCAGATGCTATTCAAGTAACAAGAACCTAGCCTGAACTGTAATGACTTCTAGTATTTCATCACAAAGGGATATGACATTTAATATACGGCAGACCCGCATAGAGGTCTATGGATGAACATATTAATGAATATTAAAAAGAGTTGAAGCTATGCATGTCTGTCTTGTATCCATACTGAGGGAAATTTGAAATATGTTTGATTACATAAATGCACAGAAAATATTGCCCGAGACTCGAAAGAAAAAAAACCCCATTAAAAACACATTTTGCATGGAAAATACATAGAGACAAAATAAAGAAAAGATAAGATACAAATGAACAACGAACAGCTTCAGATGAAATGACTTTATATAAGCTCACAATATGGCTTTCAACTTCAACAGCAATTGTTTCATCTTTGTTGTTGTAACTGTCTCCCTTTCCTTGACTAGTTGTGTGTTACTACTTGACGCTGTCATCAGTTGCAATGAACTAAGTACATTTTGATTTATACAGCCAAAAACATTTATTTTGAAGCTTTTTATTTTTCAATCAGATCAGTGAATTAATTAGAGGCCAGTATGACTAGATGGTCATAACAACAGTATTATACAAGTTTGATTTAAAAAAACAACAACAACATACGTTGATGTATCTTTAATGTGGAACTAATCTCGACTGTCTTCTCCAAGTAGCCATGTTAAAATTTGTTTCTAGTTTTTAAAAGCAATGCATTGTCTTGGTAGAAAGTTTTTCAACAGGCAAGACATAAAGTACATAGAGGCAGTTCTCAGGACTATCAATACTTTTGTCAGATATTATGTACACCAACAGACGATACAAGATCAAGTTACGAACTTTCTGAAGAATTAATTGACATCTAAAAGTGGTGTTAGCATTGTCAGGGGCAGTAACCGATAAAATATGTCTTTCACAATTGAAATAGAATGAAGTCCCTTGGCAGTGTGTATGCAAAACACAATGATACTATGACTAACGTTTGTTGTTTGTTTTTAAGGTTACTAGTAGTAATGGTCGGAGAGATAGTGAACACAGTCAGAACAATAGTTTGTACATGTATCAACCAATTCACGACTTTTGTTCATTTGAATACATGTCAAATATTCCTTGGGATTAAAATTAAGATTACAAGAATATTATAGGACATGGCTTGAAGAAGGCCTACACGTATTGAAAATAGTCATAATCTCCATGTTGATAGTCACGTGACTGCTTCTTGACACACACACACACACACACATTCCCCAACGCCTTTTTAAACAAAACGTTACTCCCTGTGTTTCAACCGGTAATAATAACTCTTGATTGACTTTACATTATTATTTCTGTCCAAGTTATCAGCTGGATGAGAATTGTACAGTGTCAACGGACAAGAAGGATATTATATTATATTATTTTATTATATTTACGGAAAATAATATGTTTTATATTGACGTGAGAAATAATATCCTTTACAATGACCTGATATTGTCTATGTTCAAATTTTAAAACATGTATATTTATCAAACTTATTTAACTAACATTTTCAAAATTTTAAGTCTCATTCAATGATGTCCACAAACACACATATGTATATCATTTACATTCAATTACATTACGTAACAATCTCTTTTGGTGTTACAGAGAATGAATGAAAGTACTTCTCAATATTTCTACTAATCAGTCAGAATGTGTGAAAGTACTTCTCAATATTTGTACTAATCAGTCAATTCAATAAATCATTAGAAATAATAAAAGATCCTCAAGTTCTCTTCAAAGTTATTAACTGGCTTATTAGTAAGTTACATGCCTTTTTAAAATAGATCCTTTCAAGGCAATACATTTAGATAGCAGTCACATAAAGCAAAGATATAACTAGCAAAGTTGAGGACTTAGACCATTTAAAAATCTAAAATCATAAAGACAACACATCAAATGGTTGTAATTCAGATTTGCAAGTTTCCTTTAAACAAACACAACCAGATCTACAACATTTTTTCTCTAACCCCACTCATTTCCCCCACACATTTCCCCCACACCTAAGAAAACATTGCCAATAGACGGACACATCAGAAAAAAGATCACTCTGGGCTGTTCAAGCTGTAAACAAAATTTCTCTCTGACTTATTTATAAGCCGCCTACAGATTCAACGTTAATCTAGAATCCAATAAACCCAACCTATTGATTCCTTTGTACTGCTCTCCGTTATGGCCCGTGTCTCCAACTGTCCAATAAAGAAAGACTTATCCCCTGATTTCAACATGGACAATGGTGTTCTATTGGTGTAGCAAGGAAAGAAATGTGCGTGTGCGTGCGTGCGTGC
The DNA here is from genome assembly GCA_036873155.1 of Biomphalaria sudanica. NCBI lineage: Eukaryota > Metazoa > Mollusca > Gastropoda > Planorbidae > Biomphalaria > Biomphalaria sudanica. The sequence continues at coordinate 179,195 of JAZGLO010006571.1, read as the reverse complement.
GTGCGTATAGTATGTTTAAGTGTTGTGTTGCGTGTTAGAGTCCATACACTTGTGGACATCACTATGCATCATAAAACACTAAACCTGCCTCTACAACACCAGTAGACTAGTAGAATATTCAGAAGTGGGGAGAAATGAATAAAAAAAACAATAATATCTCATTTCTTATTTAATATAAACTGGTAAAATGAATATTCAAAGTACAAGGACAGCATGAAATGGTTTGTCTGGACTCATTCATAAGACTAATCAAAATGAACAATTTCCTTTTCTAGCTACCCAACGACTAGATCAACTAAACAGGGGAGCTAATGATTGGATAGAAATAAATACAATGTTTTAGGTCGTTGATTAAAGACTTGTGTGTATGTAGAAACACATTGATCTAAGTGGAGACTGATGGTCAATCAAAGTAGAAAAGTCAAAATAATGCAAAAAACAACAACACACTGAACTATAACTAACAAAAACACAAAAAAACATCTAAAAAATGCTCAGAAAGATTAACACATAGGTACATGGGTACGCGTAGCCGTAGAACATAATTATCTTCTCTGCATTTTATAAGATAAGAAGTGAGAGTGTTTAAGCATGTATTCGACGTTGTCATCAGCTAAAGGAATCAAATGAGTACTCAACTATCAACTCAACACCTACAGCTACAAATGTGTACTCAACTATCAACTCAACACCTACAGCTACAAATGTGTACTCAACTATCAACTCAATACCTACAGCTACAAATGTGTACTCAACTATCAACTCAACACCAACAGCTACAAATGTGTACTCAACTATCAACTCAACACCTACAGCTACAAATGTGTACTCAACTATCAACTCAACACCTACAGCTACAAATGTGTACTCAACTATCAACTCAACACCTACACTACAGCTACAAAATGTGTACTCAACTATCAACTCAACACCTACAAATGTGTGCTCAACTATCAATTCAACACCTACAGCTACAAATGTACCTCATGCAATTCGTTTATAATCATAAGTAATAGTGACATAATTCAAAGATAGTCATTTTCCTACCTTAAACTGACCCTTTGACCATTTTGAAATGCCCACTTGTTGGTCAGTTTTAAACATTTTGCTGAAAATGACACTAAAGGTAAACCATTGGTATGACACTATATGACGGTATCACGTCCCTAATTGAAATGCCACTCTGGAAGACTTTCCTTTGTATCAATACATCTTGACTTCACGTACTTGACTTAATCCCTTGTGTGGAGCATAGGGCGGCAAATAGTGGTTTGTCATCGGACTCTGTTCTGGGCAATTTTTACAGCTGGATCCATGTCCATCTGGCTGTATTGGTCAACCAATCTTCTTCATGTTTGCTTTGTTCTTTCTCTTTCCCATTGGGTTCAAGTCCAGGGTCTGCTTTCTGTTGTTTTTCTCAATGTCTGCCCAACCCAACTCCTTTTGTATTAATACATCAGAGATAGAAAAACGTATTTGTATTAATGTATTTGTCTCAGGGGTCATTTAATTTTCCTACATGCGTGGAACGGGCAGTAACATGAAAATAATAATAATAAAAAAACAACAACAGCACATACGCAGTGTAATTTTATCAACTAGTTTGGATCAGTCATGTCGTGAAATCTGAAATTGACCTAGACCAGTGATGCCCAAAGTACGGCCCGCGGGCCAGAACCGGCCCGCGACGTGGTTCTATCCGGCCCGCCGAAAAATCGGCATAAAAAGTAATAAGCTCTCCCCCTTCAAAAAAGTTGAAAATGTATCTTGACCTTTGTTAGGGCCCTCACTTGTTTCTCTGCTGGATTGGTGCCATGACCTTTAACGAGTATGAGTTTGTGAAGAGGAACTCTGAATGTAGAATCTACCCGGAGAAGTGAATGGATCTTTTTTGTGGAATAATAAGCCAACATAGTTTGTTTGTAAAATGGCACGCAGGTCAAATTAGGTTGACCATCACTGATCTAGAATAACAATACTAAATCTGTGCGATTAACAATATTTTTTTACCAATGGTTTTGTTTAGCGCTTTTTCATACCAATAGCTTTCTCACTACACTATGAGCCTATCACGTTCTCACTACGCTATGACCCTATCACTTTCTTACTACGCTATGACTCGATCACTTTCTCACTACGCTATGACTCGATCACTTTCTCACTACGCTATGACCCTATCACTTCATCACTACGCTATGACCCTATCACTTTCTCACTACGCTATGACTCGATCACTTTCTCACTACGCTATGACCCGATCACTTCATCACTACGCTATGACCCTATCACTTTCTCACTACGCTAAGAACCTATCACTTTCTCACTACGCTTTGACTCGATCACTTTCTCACTACACTATGACCAGATCACTTTCTCACTACGCTATGACCCTATCACTTTCTCACTACGCTATGACCCAATCACTTTCTCACTACGCTATGACCCGATCACTTTCTCACTACGCCATGACCCGATCACTTTCTCACTACGCTATGACCCGATCACTTTCTCACTACTCTAGGACCCTATCACTTTCTCACTACACTATGACCCTATCACTTTCTCACTACACTATGACCCGATCTTTTTCTCACTACGCTATGACCCGATCTTTTTCTCACTACACTATGACCCGATCACTTTCTCACTACGCCATGACCCGATCACTTTCTCACTACGCTATGACCCGATCACTTTCTCACTACTCTAGGACCCTATCACTTTCTCACTACACTATGACCCGATCACTTTCTCACTACACTATGACCCGATCACTTTCTGACTACACTATGACCCGATCTTTTTCTGACTACACTTTGACCCGATCTTTTTCTCACTACACTATGACCCGATCACTTTCTCACTACGCTATGACCCGATCACTTCCTCACTACATTATGACCCGATCACTTTCTCACTACGCTATGACCCGATCACTTTCTCACTACGCTATGACCCGATCACTTTCTCACTACTCTAGGACCCTATCACTTTCTCACTACACTATGACCCGATCACTTTCTCACTACGCTATGACTCGATCATTTTCTCACTACACTATGACCCTATCACTTTCTCACTACGCTATGACCCGATCACTTTCTCACTACACTATGACCCGATCACTTTCTCACTACGCTATGACCCGATCACTTTCTCACTACACTATGACCCTATCACTTTCTCACTACACTATGACCCTATCACTTTCTCACTACGCTATGACCCGATCACTTTCTCACTACACTGTGACCCGATCACTTTCTCACTACGCTATGACCCGATCACTTTCTCACTACACTATGACCCTATCACTTTCTCACTACACTATGACCCGATCACTTTCTCACTACGCTATGACCCGATCACTTTCTCACTACGCTATGACCCGATCACTTTCTCACTACACTATGACCCGATCACTTTCTCACTACACTATGACCCTATCACTTTTCTCATGACGCTATGACCCGATCACTTTCTCACTATGCTATGACCCGATCACTTTCTCACTACGCTATGACCCGATCACTTTCTCACTACGCTATGACCCGATCACTTCTCTGGACCAGTTGGGAACATGGGTAAGGATACAAAGAAAGGGAGATCTGGCTCCGCATTGGTTTGTTCAAGCCTATTTCGAAAGAGGGGAAGGACCTGAATTGGAACTTAGGACTCAAGATTTAGAGCAGCGACCTGTAAAGCGGACTAATTCAGCGTACAACGCCACTTCAGTCAAGTACAGTTTCTTTCCTTTGTACGAGCTACCAAACAAAATAATTAATTAACTAATTGGTTAATTTTTTTAAAATTGATTCTTTTGTTTTCAGGTAAAAGAAATTATTGTGCAAAATTTCAGCTTGATCCGAGATTTGGTGTTGGAGAAATAACGTATTCAAACTTTTTACCAGACAGACAGAGGGAGTTGATATAAGATTTGTAAAAAGGTAGTGCCCGATGGAAATGAATGTAGGTGTCAGTCAAGGGCAAAGAATTATGGAGGCAGATGAAAAGACCAGACAGCAAAGATGCATGGGGGCAATCAAAGCGAGAAGAACTGGCCGTCCTAGCTCAATTCAACAGGATGTCCTAGCTCAATTCAACAGGATGTCCTAGCTCAATTCAACAGGATGTCCTAGCTCAATTCAACAGGATGTCCTAGCTCAATTCAACAGGATGTCCTAGCTCAATTCAACAGGATGTCCTAGCTCAATTCAACAGGATGTCCTAGCTCAATTCAACAGAACGACCTAGCCCAGTTGAACTGGACGTCCTAGCTTATTTTAACAAGACGTCCTAGCCCAGTTCAGAGTCGGTCGTTGGCGAGTACTTTGAGCGATTCTGAGAAAATTACGCCACATGATGCCGCCATTACAGAGATGAGACCCACAGTTTGTTAGAATGTCGCGTCTTGCACGCTACGGGACCAGAAGTTGAGAGAGAAGAAACTGGTTCACGTTTGGCTAGGGAGTTATTCCTTGAAACAGGGCGACCTTACAACTGACCTAGTTCTTTCACGTGCACGTGCTCTAGTTATTAAGTCATAGCACGAAACTCGTCACGACAGGTCAGTAAACTATCGTTTCTGCTTTGTAACAAATCGGACTTCTTCACAGATGAATGATGGGCGGATCTTGTAAGTAGTGTATAGGCGGATTTGAGGGTATTGTATAGGTAAGCTATATTTTGAAATTTAACTTCATACTTCCAAATCATGTCCACCAGCTTTTAAGCTGTTTGCTTTATCAGTCATCCTTAGTCAATAACAAAACGTGATCCTGTTTAAGTGAGCTGTCAGTTTAGCAATAAAATATCCAGGTCATCTAGAGCTGGGACACATCCGATAAAACTCGGCTTGTTTCTAGCCTTTGTATTGACCACAATGATAACATGTCTGGTTCTCTCAGTGGAACTTAGAGCTAAACTTCCAATTGTACAAACACTCAGACATCTTAGTAAACTAATTGAAAACAAAGAATGAGAACTAAAGTTTAAAACTTTATCTAAAACTACTGTAAAGTCTCAACTCGTGTGTTAATCTAACAAAAAGAGGATTGAAGTTAGGAACTCTGGCTAAAGCACTAACAAATGGCTGTTGACTTACCAGATCCAGGAGTGACGTCGGCGTTCATTGGACGACCCGACGTCCCCAGGCACTGTCAGAGACATCATGGTGCTGATGTGAAACTTCTTAGAAAAAACTGAAGTCGAGTCTTTGTCCTGGAGTTAGGTGTCTCGATCCGTGTCTGACACTCTCGCCTCTGGAGAGTTCCAATAAAAGGGAAACAATTTGCAAGAATTCACGAGTTTGGTACTTGTGACGTCCATCGCAAGCCAGCAGAAGTTTACTCATGATCCTAACACTATCTCAACATCAGTTTGTGTGTGTGTGTGTTCAGTGCCTAGACGTTGAAGCTCTAAATGTCAATAGCACAGTTTCTAGTTTACCAACAACACATGTCAATAGCACAGTTTCTAGTTTACCAACAACACATGTCATTAGCACAGTTTCTAGTTTACCAACAACACATGTCAATAGCACAGTTTCTAGTTTACCAACAACACATGTCAATAGCACAGTTTCTAGTTTACCAACAACACATGTCAATAGCACAGTTTCTAGTTTACCAACAACACATGTCATTAGCACAGTTTCTAGTTTACCAACAACACATGTCAATAGCACAGTTTCTAGTTTACCAACAACACATGTCAATAGCACAGTTTCTAGTTTACCAACAACACATGTCAATAGCACAGTTTCTAGTTTACCAACAACACATGTCAATAGCACAGTTTCTAGTTTACCAACAACACATGTCAATAGCATAGTTTCTAGTTTACCAACAACACATGTCAATAGCACAGTTTCTAGTTTACCAACAACACATGTCAATAGCATAGTTTCTAGTTTACCAACAACACATGTCAATAGCACAATTTACAAACAACACATGTCAATAGCACAGTTTACCAACAACACATGTCAATAGGTAAGTAAACTCTAAGGTGAGAGGGAAACAGAGCATAGGCTGCCGTCAAGACAGACAAACGATTGAGTAGCATACTATTTGGGTCTATATTTAAACAATGTATCAAATTCACATCGCTCAGGTTAGATTATTGGGTCTATATTTAAACAATGTATCAAATTTACATCGCTCAGGTTAGATTATTGGGTCTATATTTAAACAATGTATCAAATTTACATCGCTCAGGTAAGATTATTAATTCTTGTTTTACAATTTATAGGAGTCTTACATTATCTACAGCACGGTAGCAGACGATAGTTTCTTGGGTATTTTTGGGTATTACAGAGTACCCGTAGAGGATGCACAGAGAAAGAGAGAGAGAGAGAAAGAAAGAGAGAGAGAGAGAGAGAGAGCATCCTTCTTATGTCTTTATAAGTGTCTTTTGTTAATAGATTTATAATAATAAATAATTTAATTTGAGGGTTTTGGAGTGTATGTCTTAGTTTCCAAGGTAACCACATGGACAGTTGGTTGAAGTTAGTTGTGTCGGTTGAACAGTTTGTGTTTTGTGTCTAGTTTAATACCAACTAACCGAGAGTCTTATGACTGAAACAACGGGTTTTGTTTTTGGTCAATCTTGTTTTTGTATTATTGCGCTTGTTTCTAGGGACTACTTTCAAGTGGAATCTGTCTATAGTGTGAATAATAGTTACTTTAAGTTTTATTTTATCAAATAGTTTGTTCAGGTTTTTTGAAGTTCTACATATGAATATAATACGCCTACATCGGTTGAGTTATACTTGCTGTCTAGAGCTACCAACCATGCCACCACCAATACCACTTTGGTACATTGTAAGAAGTCTAAATATAAACCCAAATATTATGGTACATATTCCATACAATTCTGTGCTATTTAGTTTCTTCTCATTTACTAACAAACTCAAACACAACAACAGGGTCGCAAATAGAAAAGAAAATGGTCTCTCTTTCAGATCACGTGGTCCACGGGAGAGCAGAGGGTGGTGTATCACGTGACAGAACCGATTTTATGTTTAAACAAAAACATTGGTTATCAATGAATGTTGACGACAAAATGCGCACACATGTTTGTTGTAACAAAAATATATTTCTAAAAATGTTTCCTGAGAAATGTCGAACACTTCAGAAAATATCATAGCCATAACATTGGGACACACACAAAAAACATGTTTTGGCGTAAAATAAAAGTCCCAAAAGAGATAGTCTACTCATTCAAAATTCAAAACCCAGTAAAGCTTTCACTGGACTGTGTCCCTCTGGGGTTATATTGAGACATACTAAACATAATGTCATTGGGATAAAAAAAAAGCACACATACAAATGTCACATAGACAAATGTCACAAAGACAAATGTCACACAGACAAATGTCACATATGAAACTAAATTACTCACAAGCCGGAGCAACATTTGATACAGAAGCACTTCAAAATGAAATAATTCTCTATTTAACTGAGAATTTTGACCAAAGCTAAAATGATTAAATGTCAGTGCACAAAGAAAGATGTCCAATCCAATCAATGCCTCACAAAGTCTACACAACCAGATGTTTAATCAGAGTGATGCTCGTACAAATGGACCAATCACGACCACCACCTGATAGCTAATAAAAAAAATACTTCCATCAGTCTTTACTACAAAGTCAGAACTATTATGAGTTACGTCCCTTTACAAACTCACAGCATCTATAGGGTAACGTTTTTGTCCAAGTTCCCCAAAACAAGAGACTCCATTGAAACATATCTCCCACTGGACGGCACATAGTGATGGATCCGAAGGAGCTATTAAATCGATTCAAATATTCGAAGAAATGGTGAGAGCTTCTGTTGCCCCTCTCTTGTCCCCCCACCTCCCACTTCTTGCTGTTTTGTTTCGGTGTGTTTCCTCTTGATGTGCAGCTCATTGGACACGTGCTCGTTATTTAATATGCACGCACACACACACGCGTACACGCACGTGCTTATTGACACACCCACATCTGCTGACAATACTCATTCGTCCAGTGACTTTGAAGTTGAGTGCTATGTTTTCCTAAAAAACGACGCGCCAATATTGACGACGAGATGACCGATTGAAATATGATCCAAACAAAATGAATATTGCAAGAAACAGTAAAACTAGAAGAGAGTCCAGAAGAAAAGGAGGTATGCATGTCATTCACACTAGTCCATTGGTTGTTGGGTCATTAACTAGATTCACTGCTCACATCACACACATACAATTGTCATCCCTTTCACTGGTTAACTGTGTTTCTTACAATGACTCTGGAAAGTCTTGAGTTTTTACTTTTCTTTAAATATTTTTTACGTTTGTTTCCCATAATATCTAATTAGTTGGTGAAGTTTATTAAAGTGGTGCTGGACTTGGGTCACTGGAGAAAAAGAAAGTGGTGCTGGACTTGGGTCACTGGAGAAAAAGAAAGTGGTGCTGGACTTGGGTCACTGGAGAAAAAGAAAGTGGTGCTGGACTTGGGTCACTGGAGAAAAAGAAAGTGGTGATGGACTTGGGTCACTGGAGAAAAAGAAAGTGGTGCTGGACTTGGGTCACTGGAGAAAAAGAAAGTGGTGCTGAACTTGGGTCATTGGAGAAAAAGAAAGTGGTGCTGGACTTGGGTCACTGGAGAAAAAGAAAGTGGTGCTGGACTTGGGTCACTGGAGAAAAAGAAAGTGGTGCTGGACTTGGGTCACTGGACAAAAAGAAAGTGGTGCTGGACTTGGGTGGTGCTGGACTTGGGTCACTGGACAAAAAGAAAGTGAGTCCTAGACAATGGAACTAATTATTTTGCTTTTTAACCTATTTGTTTACTTACAAACTCATTGTGTACTTATTAGATATAGTTTTGTCCCCTTAATTAATTGTCCACTCATATTTCTCACACATCCATTCTCGGGTCAAGCTTAACACTAGACACAATGATTTACTGCATCAAACAAAAAATGAACGATTCAAAATTAACCAGTTAGTGACTTGAGTCCATTAGATATTGGCAATTCATTATTATCACTTCACCTTCATCTATCCCTTAGTCTGTTGGATCGTTGGGGAACCACACAATATCTTTCGACCATAACCTTTTTGTCTTTCAGGGGTAAGCCCGTCCCTTCTTGTATGTTTTTCCATCGCTTTTTCTGTCTGCCTCTTCTTCTTTTTCCTGGTACTGTTCCCTATGGAAGGTCTATGACATGATAATTCTTTAAATCTTCCTCAGATTTCTCTTTTATCATAAGCACAGAGCCATATCTCAGATGTAGTCAAGTTAGTTACATACTTGACCACAGAGCCTTAGATCAGATGTAGTGTTATTTACATACTAGACTGTCACTTCACTAACACATCTCTAGTTACATACTAGACTGTCACTTCACTGATACATCTCTAGTTACATACTAGACTGTCACTTCACTGATACATCTCTAGTTACATACTAGACTGTCACTTCACTGATACATCTCTAGTAACATACTAGACTGTCACTTCACTGATACATCTCTAGTTACATACTAGACTGTTACTTCACTGATACATCTCTAGTTACATACTAGATTATCACTTCACTGATACATCTCGTTACGTTTTTCTCCGAAAGCTCACGCTACATTAAAACAACGGGGCACAACTCTTACACATAAATTCTCCTAGAGACAAACATTTGTTCAGGGTGACCGTTCCTAAAATTGACAGACAAATGGTGGTCTCATGTTTTGGTCAATGGAGCGAATGACAACAAAATCTCATCATTCGCTGTTAAAACGACAATCTCGCACTGGCTTTAGAGTCCATCGTTGATGGAGACCAAGTTGAACATTTGAACGTCACTAGGAAGGTAGAAGACACTGATCACAAGAAACGAATAGACACAAAAACTCCATTGTTCCTTTTGGCAAATTAAATCGTTGAACAAACTGTAACTGGGATATGAACTATATCTTTGATGCTATAGTACAAATGTATGCTCTAATCATGTAGTGTGTTTTGTAATACACACTTGTTAAACAAATTTCCTCACGGGTAATAAAGATAATTATTATTTTTTATGTTAGAAACGAATGAGTATTCATTATCTGGAGCTGCCGGGGTCGAGTTTCGTTAAAGAGAAACAAAATTCATTGTAGCCCCAAACAGTTTCCACTCAGGAATTTTCTGGTGATGTGGCAGGTCTGCAACAGTACCGCCCTCTGATGGGCAACGAGGATGTTACTGGGAATGTTGAGGACCTTGAAGGTCAGTTGTTATTATCCCCTCTGCTGATATTTTGTTGAATTCCTGGAAGAGTTTTTGCCTATAACCCGCGAGACGTAATACGGAGGAACGTTTTGATCATGTCAATAGTCCTTTCAACGAATTTCTAAGTCCGTATTAATGTCTATTTACAGTCAACAAATGTGAAGGTACAGCTGTTGAATCAAATGTGAAGGTACAGCTGTTGAAACAAATGTGAAGGTACAGCTGTTGAATCAAATGTGAAGGTACAGCTGTTGAATCAAATGTGAAGGTACAGCTGTTGAATCAAATGTGAAGGTACAGCTGTTGAAACAAATGTGAAGGTACAGCTGTTGAAACAAATGTGAAGGTACATTACGTTTGTAATGCCGATGGTAGAAGTCGGAGAATGTCTCGTGACTGCAAAACAACTAAAATGTCTCGTGTCTGCAAGACAGCTACTTCTTGTTCACTTAATGTATTTCTTGATGAATGGTCCAATCAATGAGTGAGAAACAATATCTTTGATTGCATGCATTGGCTAATGAACGTCACGAGGACGTTGTGAGTACATCACAGTGCGTAAAGGTCATTAGTGAGATCCTCCCCCCCCCCCGCACTAGGAGAATCAGATCTGTACAAAAAGTAATTCTAACATCGTGTTAACTAAATGATGTCAAAGATGTGTTTACTCAATGATGTCAAGGAGGTGTTAACTCAATGATGTCAAGGATGTGTTAATTCACTGATGTCAAGGATGAGTTAACTCAATGATGTCATGGATGTGTTCACTCAATAATGTCAAGGATGTGTTCACTCAATAATGTCAAGGATGTGTTAACTCAATGATGTCAATGATGTGCTAAGTCAATGATGTCAATGATGTGTTAACTCAATGATGTCAATGATGTGCTAAGTCAATGATGTCAATGATGTGTTAACTCAATGATGTCAATGATAAATAAGCTTAATTCTTCATCTCCAATAAATGCTAAGCTTGTTTCAGAAAAACCAATTGGGTTGGCTAAATGAAACTAAAGTTCCAGCCGACAAAATGTTGAGTAGCATTAAATGTTTCGATTTATTGTCCGTTTCAAATTGATTCTGCTCGCCCGTACAAAGACAATCTGACAGTAATAGGACTATCTCCGACATCTGCTACGACTTAGTGACATCGATACACGTGATTCGATCCCATGAATATTGCATGCATGAGGAGATTATTGGCGTCTCGATCTCATCAGATACTCATTGCACGCGAACGATACCTCAGTAGTCTTCCTTGTAATACTTAATTTTGTGGTTAGATCTTTCTTAACGATACCGCTGTCTTAGATTTTTTTCTTGTTACTCTTTATCGTGCGGATAAAGTGAGAGAGAGAGAGAAAGAGAAACAGATGGTCGAAAATGGAAATGAACGCATAAATATACCCACGTCTATTCCTAGGATGCTTGGATCTCGTTAGATCTCATTTTAAAGGCTATTCAGAGTAAATCATAGAACAAACAATAGATTTATAGATAAAAGAAAGGATAAATAGAGATTTGATGTGCCAATAAGTCAGATCTAGACAGAAAAAAGACAAATGGACAGCCCGACAGATGCAATGCATTGACTGATGTAAGAGTATATGCAAGATATGCTAATATATTGTACAAGGTTATACAAGACACGTCGTTTAATATATAATAATACCAATTGAAGAGATAGATTGTTGATCTGATAACTTGTCAGGTTTGTTAGTCTATAGAAAGATTCCAAATCATGAATTTCAACTTAATTTGCAAATGGTTACATTGTAACAAACTGAACACATGTCATGATGACATTATATATATGGTCGTCTGTTATGTTTCATCTTTCAGCAGTGTCCTTATGTGCTTTGAAGACTGGTGAAAGACTTTATCCTGTATAATGTTTACATTTACAACCTAGAAAATATCCTGGAAAATTATACCAATTCTAAAAATACTCTGCTTGCTACGGTTGATGAAGTGTATCTTGTAACTTTGCTTATCTATCCCAGTGGTTCTCAACCTTTTTTAGGTAGTGCTATAAAATCGTCATCAAAATGTACATATTTGATATCCATGGTGTCAATTCCATCAGTAGAAACTGATGTAACAAGAGCTTTATTTAGTGTCCAATAAAATTGCGCTTAAATAAAAAAAAAATAATGTCTCTTTTATGACTTTCATCTATCTATTGCGTGTTCATACTATTCACTTTGCCTACATACTATTCACTTTGCCTACATACTATTCACTTTGTCTACATACTATTCACTTTGCCTACATACTATTCACTTTGCCTACATACTATTCACTTTGCCTACATACTATTCACTTTGCCTACATAACCGACAATTTAAAAAGTAGGCCTATTGCTAAGCATGGACAACGTACAGTCTTCGACACAGTCAACTCCATTGCTACACAATTGTTGCGACAGTTATATCAAACACGCCAGAGTTAGTGCGAAGGTTGAGTTTGTTTTTATTTCACTAGATTAGGAATTCACATCTTCTGCATGAAGTTTGTTTCTGTATTAAGACTTGACAAATGACAGGCAGACAAACTGTGTTTGTATGTTGGATAATTATCGGTGCCAATCTATTTACCCAAACGTAGATTTTCAACACTTTTCGGCGGGCCGGATCGAATCATATCGCGGGCCGGATGTGGCTAGCGGGCCATATTTTGGGCATCACTAGATTATACCATAGAAATGTTTCATTCCGTAATAGTATAAAAACACATTAAATAAACAGTTATTTCAGATACTACATATTAAATCTGAAACAACTGTTGTCAGAGGACAGTTATGAAACTCAAAAAGAGAGAGAAAGAAGTAAGTAGAGCAATACGAATGATGTCTACTTTCAAACACTGATGTCACATTGACTTAAAGTGTCCTCCCTAACCCTCTGGCCTTATCTCCGTGTTTCTAGATCTAGGCCCAACATGTGTTCTCCACACTTTTGATTTCATTCTTTTGATACTTGATCATCGTTTAATAATAATTCAATCTGCATTATCTTTCTTTCCTACACACATTGAAATGTATATCGATTAAAGTTCAAAGAAATACATGAAAACAAAAGCCATTAAAAGACAATAGGGGTCGTTGTTTTTTACACACTTCTTTCTTTGCACAAAATAAATAACTATGAATATAGAAAATTTTCAAAAGAAAAATGTTACTCTTCAAAAAGGTAAACAAATTTTGCATTAAAAACAATTGTCAAAAAGAAAAAAAAATTAAGGCTAGCTAGTTCACATGAAAATTAACAAGAAAATCATAAGTCACAAATATTTTTTAAAAGGACATTTCCTCCATCTCATTACATGAAATGAATTAAAATACGGCTGACTGCGCCCCTTTTTTTATGGCACAATTTATATGTATTATTTTTATATTTATTTTTACTTTGAAAAATTATAACGGTAAACTTTAGTTTTCCTCGTGTGGCTACTGAGCTAGTAATTCTGTTCTCAGCGATATACAAGTGTTACATTTCTAGGCACATCGTTGCAACAGTTCATAATAGCATGAGATAAATATCTTTTATGTGAGGGGAAATTTAATTTTAATTTTTAATTTCCATCGCTCATACTTATAACATGATTATAGCACTATGGTCCTAACTTCCATGCTTATAGCATGCTCAGTGCACTATGGTCCTAACTTCCAAGCTTATAGCATGCTCAGTGCACTATGGTCCTAACGTCCAAGCTTATAGCATGCTCAGAGCGCTATGGTCCAAACTTCCAAGCTTATAGCATGCTCAGTGCACTATGGTCCTAACTTCCAAGCTTATAGCATGCTCAGAGCGCTATGGTCCTAACTTCCAATCTTATAGCATGCTCAGTGCACTATGGTCCTAACTTCCAAGCTTATAGCATGCTCAGAGAGCCATGGTCCTAACTTCCAAGCTTATAGCATGCTCAGTGCACCATGGTCCTAACTTCCATGCTTATAGCATGCTCAGTGCACTATGGTCCTAACTTCCAAGCTTATAGCATGCTCAGAGCACTATGGTCCAAACTTTCATGCTTATAGCATGCTCAGAGCGCTATGGTCCAAACTTCCAAGCTTATAGCATGCTCAGAGCGCTATGGTCCAAACTTCCATGCTTATAGCATGCTCAGTGCACTATGGTCCTAACTTCCAAGCTTATAGCATGCTCAGAGCGCTATGGTCCAAACTTCCAAGCTTATAGCATGCTCAGAGCGCTATGGTCCAAACTTCCATGCTTATAGCATGCTCAGAGCGCTATGGTCCAAACTTTCATGCTTATAGCATGCTCAGAGCGCTATGGTCCAAACTTTCATGCTTATAGCATGCTCAGAGCGCTATGGTCCAAACTTTCATGCTTATAGCATGCTCAGAGCGCTATGGTCCAAACTTTCATGCTTATAGCATGCTCAGAGCGCTATGGTCCAAACTTTCATGCTTATAGCATGCTCAGAGCGCTATGGTTTAATCTCTTTTGTGAACCAGTGGGGGAAAGGGTTATCTGGGGAAGGTTTCCATGCAGCCGTTAGGCGCTCAGCTAACACAACTGTGCTCGAGTCGTGTTTCAAACCCGAACCCCCTTGTTAGGTGGCCAACCCTTAGACAATCGCTTTTGTAATTAGTTCTAATGGATGGCTGCCTGGTCGTGAGGTATGCGCGCTAGATTGTCACTCGTTCGTCACGTTGGTCCCGGGTTCATGTCCTGCCCGCTGCCATCACAAGTCGCTCTGCGGTAGGATGTAGATTGTCTTCAAACTCTGAAGGGACATCCGAAACATTTTAATTTTTTTAAAATTTTTTTTTTCGCCAGGCCACTAGTCCTGAATCCTCGATTTGGTTAGCCAACAATAGCACTGATCTCTTAGCCTCGGTTTGATAAAGCCAACTTGACATGCATACCGCAACCAGTACAAAAGAAATGAGCAACTAATTGCATTGACCGGAGGGGGGAAGAGAGGGGTGTGAGACGACAACCCTGCTGTAAGAGCTACACTAACTCGTCTCATTATCGTCTGACCAGTCCACTGGGTGGCCCGGAAACAAGGGAATGAGACTGGACCAGAACAATGCAATCAATAATCCAAAAAAGCCAACTTAACAGCTTATGGTGAGAATACACACACACACACATACGCAGACAAACAACCACACTCAGCACAATAAGAACACACCAACAGTCCAATATACACACACACACACACAAACGTTTTCTTGGCAGTTTATTTAGGTCAGCGGGTGGCGTGCAGAAGTAGATTGTATAGATCATGTCATTCAGATGTCATCTTTGTTTCTTTTTGAATGACATCTCTTTAATATCTTGGAACTACGGATGCCCAAAGTTCACGTTTTTTTGTTGTTGGCACAAGGCACAATCCTAACAAAACCCGCACATAACAATACAATAATCGATGTGTAAAACTTAATTGTGTTTTGGTTGCAATTGACATAGTGCATTCAAGTGTTTTCCCTCATTTAGTACTATAGTAGTGTTAGTGTAAGAAGGTTAGTAGTCACAATGTTGTATTCTACTGGAACTATTTACCAATGGTCATACATTGTATTCACTATGTACTTGCGACTCTCAGTCCATTAGATTTAAATCCTTTGGACACCATTGGAAGAAAACATTGAACAGATGTGTAGAGGGGATTGACAAATAACCTCATTGTCAATGGGAACAAACAAACAAAGTACATTTCAGTTTGAGCCAACAAAAAATTTTGAGTTGAAAAAAACAAACAAACAAAGACTGATTCTCCAATACTAAGTATTTATTCTACTATCAAGTTTTTGTTGGTAATGTTAAAATTGTTAAAATTACACCATACACACTAATTATTGATGTTTTTTTTTTTTTTTTTTTTTTGGGAGGGGAGAGGGAATTACGTTATGGGGTTTCTAGAGACTAAGTTGAACTATTCAGCCACCATAACCTGCTCGGAACACTCATGTATGTGTGAGAGTTTGTAGAGGCTTTCAGTTCGTGAACAAAATATTTCTTTTTCTAAGTTTTAATATTTCTTTCTTCTTAGATTTCAATATGTAAGTTTTCTTTATCTTGAAAATCTAAAGTGTTTATTTCTTTGTCTTCTATTGATGCACTAGTAATTTATTGCTTTTGAAACGAATTCAACTTTTCACTAGACCGAACGCAGCAGCCGAGGTGACATGATTCCAGAAAAATAAATGTTAATTAACAATAATACAATTTCATTGGATCAATGAGATCACGTGACAAATGTTGTCTGTGTGTATGTTTTTCATGGGACTCGTGTGAGTTTTTTTTTTTTGAGGTATGGCGAAGTAACGAAGCATAAAGGCCGCTGGGAAGACGGAGATGATAGAGGCTTTTCAAACGAAATAAGATTTCAATACTTTGGTTTTTATTTCTTGTTCATATTTTTAGACGACTTTCTTTTTGTATTCTGCCCAAGATTTGCCATTAATTATTTTGTTTAAATTTGACGCTAGGGCTGAAACCCGGACAAAACACAAACTCAGATTCAAGCTTGTATTTAAATTAGTGAAATAATTTCTATTAACATAAATATCCTAGAGATACTAAAGGAAACACAATCTCAATGAGCCCAAGGAAGTTTAGCCTTTAGTTAAATGAGAGACTCTATTCCTTAGAACACGACTACTCCACTGTTTCAGGTTGTTACTCTGTACGATTGCCTGTCCTTATGAAACGGAGTAGAAGAAAGCATCAACTCATAAACTGGTTGTTAATGTGAACACATCAGAATACAAGAAAGCATCAACTCAAAAACTGGTTGTTAATGTGAACACATCAGAATACAAGAAAGCATCAACTCAAAAACTGGTTGTTAATGTGAACACATCAGAATACAAGAAAACATCAACTCATAAACTGGTTGTCAAGGTGAACACATCAGAATACAAGAAAGCATCAACTCATAAACTGGTTGTCAAGGTGAACACATCAGAATACAAGAAAGCATCAACTCATAAACTGGTTGTCAAGGTGAACACATCAGAATACAAGAAAGCATCAACTCATAAACTGGTTGTCAAGGTGAACACATCAGAATACAAGAAAGCATCAACTCATAAACTGGTTGTCAAGGTGAACACATCAGAATACAAGAAAGCATCAACTCATAAACTGGTTGTCAAGGTGAACACATCAGAATACAAGAAAGCATCAACTCATAAACTGGTTGTCAAGGTGAACACATCAGAATACAAGAAAGCATCAACTCATAAACTGGTTGTCAAGGTGAACACATCAGAATACAAGAAAGCATCAACTCATAAACTGGTTGTCAAGGTGAACACATCAGAATACAAGAAAGCATCAACTCGTAAACTGGTTGTCAAGGTGAACACAATCAGAATACAAGAAAGTATCAACTCATAAACTGGTTGTCAAGGTGAACACAATCAGAATACAAGAAAGCATCAACTCATAAACTGGTTGTCAAGGTAAACATAATCAGAATACAAGAAAGCATCAACTCATAAACTGGTTGTCAAGGTAAACACAATCAGAATACAAGAAACTTTGAATGTTTCTACTTGATCGATGTTCTCAAACTAAAATGCTAGTGATTCCTACCACTTGGTCACATGGTATTACTTCTAGATTGTATACAGCCAGAGTCACAAGACTCAGGCAGTCACCTAGGTTACTGTACTCAACAAAATGTTGACATTTGGAGGTTGTTTTTTTGTTAATGGCTGTACGCACGTGTGTACATTGTGTACTTTACGTCGGTGTCTTCATCTTTGCCTCTTTTTGAATAAACCAACACACACAAAAATAACAAAAAAACATGGGCTAGGCTGGGCTGGGCTGCAGTGCTAATCGTAACAGTTTGATCTGCAATAGAGATTTGCCCATAAAAGTAAATCACAGTAGTCTGCTCTTTGTTTACACAGGATTGACAGAGATTTCGAAGTGTTTAACCAATCAAATACAATGAGAAAGAAAAGAGAAAGGGAAAGAGATTTGACGAAATGTGATGGCAATATAATGGAAGCTGAAAGTTTGTGAGACATTTTGAAACGCATAGATACATTCAACAATGTCAAGACGCCTTATTCATAGATCACTAATGCCAACTAAATATACGATTAATTTGTGCTACAAACGACAAAAAATCGATCCCACATTGCTGTAAGCTCACGCCAATCATTTTTTCGTTTTATTAAAGTCTTCGCTTATCAATACATGTATCATTATTACAGCTGTACACCGGATACATCAAAAATAAAATGCTATAAAAATACCTCCATTATTGAAATCTACAAAATAGAAAATACACATCATTATCGCTCTGTATATTGGTGTGTCGTTAGTAACTTATTAAACATACTGTGTTAAAGAGACTTGAGACTTTTATTCTGATGGCTAGACAATACAAGGGACACATTTAAAAAGTAGTCTGGAACATTTGACAATAAGATACGCCAATAGAAAAACAAAAATCTACAATCCAATCATATCAAAGACAAGAATAAGACAAATACCATGTCCTCCTCCACAAGTGTTAGAGAGGACAAGCGCGTGAATGGATGTAGCAATATTTGCAAAGTCTAAAACTGAGGCTCAACAAACTACAGTGATAAGCTAAGCATTACGTCAGTCCACAAAATCAATACACCCTCCGCTTTTGAAATATATTTTTACAGCATCACGATTAGAATAATTTTATTGTAATGGGTTGTAATGTGTTTTATAACATCTTGAAATTTAGATGAAAACATTAAACAAAATGTATAAATGTCTGTTTCTGAGACTCCATAGAACATCTTTAAATAACAGAAGCATGCCTTTAAAATAACAGAAACATGTTTTTTAAATAACAGAAACATGTTTTTAGAATAGCAGAAAAAATATTTTTAGAAAAAGAGATATGTTGATTTATTATCTGAACTAAGATCTGAAAGCGTTATGATGCTAGATTACTTCCTCGCAAATACGCATAGAGTGATTAGACAGCCACAGGAGCAGAATATATAATTTGACTTAGATCCAATGGCTATAGAGGTTATGAGCGAGCATAAAGTTTTGGTACACCTATTTCTTTATTCTCAATCAAAACTCTTTTTCCTCAATATAATCAGGAGACAGGAAAAGCACAAAATAAATACATAAAATATGACATATGAAAGCCTCAATGCTTCTGTTCACGTTTAGATTTGAGATTTTGTTTCTGTTCACGAGAATCTGACGTCTGCTCATGGGATACGCGCTCTATCAATACGATATTACTAAATTCATGTCCGCTGCCATCCCCTGCGGCCCTGAAAAAGGGTTTGGCTATGATGTAATAATAAAAAGGTTTGGGCTTGGACAGGGGTCGGCAACCTTTTGAGTCGGAGGTCAAAAATGACAATTTACAAAATTTCAAAGTTTTTTAAAGAGCCACATAATTTTCTCTTACCAGCAGTAAATAGAACTCGTAAAAAAAAAAAGTTTTTCTGATTAAAAAACAACAATACAAAAACGAATCTATTTATTCATAAGAATTTTTTTTTTTTATTTATATACATACTGTTTTTTTTTCTCACAAAAATTGATAATACATATATGTGGTATTATTGGAAAATTATAACAGAGTTACTTCTTATGTAGGTAAAAAAATTAAAACAATTCAACATTGACTTACAAAAGCTAACTGGAACTCCAATAACAAACAATGGAGCAGACAAATTCACTGGGAGTGTGGGCCCTGATTGGTTTTTAGAAAGTTTGATTAAATTTGTTGTTTTTAGTTTTAAATTCTAAATTTTCATTTGCTAGTTGTTTTCTTGCTTTACTTTTAATTATATTCATGCAACAGAACGCTTGTTTGCACTAATATGTCGGTCAGAAGAGAGTCAGTACTATAAATGATAACTTTTTATCTTTCCGTAGCAATCTGGATGACTATCCCATGCGACAAATATAGGTGCCTCATCTTTCGTTTCAAGCTTTCCACTTCTGTTGTGTTCGACTCTTCCACCTTGATTTCCAACTCTGTAAATTTTCCACTCCAAAAGCGTAACTTTTTAAATCAATCAATTGCATGTCTAGAGATCCAGTATATACTCCGAATAGATAAATGTAATGTCGTTACGATTTGTGTTGAGAGGATTTTCTATAAATGCTAGAATTGTTTTATTGGTTTTGAATGGCTCAAATCTGTCAGCTAAATCTTTTTTTTTCTAACTGTGCTGAAGTAATTGGTGTCGACAGTTGCACTGGTTTTATCGCGATATTGCTTTAGGCATTGAAGGCATTTAGACTCAGTTCATTTGAGTTCGCTGTTATAGCCACCATAAAGTAAAATGTTTGCAACCATTTGCCGTTCTCTAATTCAGGATGATTAATGCATTTTTTTCAATTAGAAATTTATTTATTTCATTCCAGTAGAAAGCGAAACGCTTCATCACCTTACCTTTGGAAAGCTGTCAAGCATTTTCTTGGGAAGAAGGAGGTAGGACTACTAGCACCTATTGGTTCAGTCAAACGTAAGAATTTCACGGTTTATTTGGCAAGAATCGAAGTTGCAACTTTATTTGTTCCTGCCATACTTCTGACTCCATCAGTTGCTATTGAAACGAATTTATTTAAATGGATCTTATTGTCTTCAAGGTATTTGTGCAAGGTATTCGCTGTATCTTCCGCTCTAGTTTGTCGCGAGAGCGGTAGCAATCCTAGAAGTTCTTCTTTTGGACCTTGGAAAGACACATGTCTGACAAATAGAGCAACTTGTGTCCTGTCTTTATGTCGCAAGACTCATCTATAGCATTTGATAAGACAGAATAAAGTTGAATATCTTCCACCTGTAAATATATTACATGTCAAGACATGGGGGGGAGGGGTGCGCTGAGTCCAAGTGGCTGAGAGATAGAGCTGCTGCCTGATGCTCGTTAATTAATTCAGAACGATCTTTAAATAGTTTTACTTTCGATAAAAAAACAAAAATATTTCCGTATGGAACTAAAAAGCCGCAGCTTAACATCCAGAGTGCCACATGTGGCTCACGATCCGCATGTTGCCGATCCCTGGGCTAGACTATAAATAATCTTACTTACTGAAGAAGCGTTCGAACCTTATTTAAATAAAAAAGAATGTTTAGGACTAAAAGAAGGTCAACTCTTAACGAGGTAGTAATTAATGGACAAGTCTGATTCTATGATGTCTAAGAGTCAGAGAGAGACAGAAGGAAAGAAAGATGGGAGAAAGAAAGAAACACACAGAATGCGGATTGAAAGAAAAAAAAGAAAAAGGATATTTGGAAAGGAGGAGAGATCAGACTTGAAGATTTCTAAGTATCCCAGAGGTCTGAGGATTTTATTCTGTTACAAGTTCCTATTGTCTTAGAATTACTGGGGGAGTAATCTGCTCTTTGTTTACTCTCTGATCCCGTTGACGTGGTCACTACCAATCTCAGTAAGAGAGAAGAAGAGAAAGCAATATGAAGTAATGTGAAGAAGATCATTATATCTTTTATATAGCGCTACTTTCATGCTTATAACATACTTAGAGCGCTATGGTCCAATCTCAGTTGTGGACCAATGGGGGGAAGGTGTATTTGGGAGAAGGTTTTCCGTGCTGCCTTTAGGCGCTCAGTCAATACAACTCTGTCCAGTCGGGTGTCAAACCTCGAGCCCCCTTCATAAGTAGCCAAATCAAGCAAAGTTCAAGCGTACTTAGATTCTCGATCACTCTTAAAATGGAAGATAAAGAAATTCATAACAAAATGAAAATAAATAGTTTGGGGGGGGGGAGGGGCGGATTCTGAAAAAAATTAACAAATTAACCATGCCAATGACGATATAAACAAAGATAATTATTACCAACCCAATAAATAAATATTTGATTCTGCAGTGCTGAAAAATGCACAGATATTATATTATATGGCTTTTAAAAATACTTCGCTCAACAATAGCTCCGTTTTCTGTACACCGGACACACCAAAAAAGTTTGCTATTTATGGATTGGCCTCCATGTCTGAAAGTCTCCAACAAATGTATTCCTTAGTAAGACATATAAAGACTAGAGTGCTGACTGATAGAACAAACTAGAGTGCACACTAAAAGTCTCACAACAGAAGTAGCCCACACATGACCTGATACAGTCACACATGACCTGATACAGTCACACATGACCTGATACAGTCATACATGACATGATACAGTCACCTGTCTAGAATCCCGTCCAATTCACGTCACAAACTTACACAACAACAATAGCAACCACATGAAGGGACACATTTCAGCATTTCCCGTACGGGACGGGGAACAGAGGGACACAGAATCATCCACAAACGCAAAAGAGAATGAAAAAAAAAAAACCCAACAAAAAAAGCGAAACGAGGGGAAAAAAACGAAAGAAAACAAAGTTGGGAGGAGGGGGGGGGGGTGTATTGTATTGATTTCCAGCGCGTGCCACTCTTTTCGGTGAGTGCATGGGTGTGGGTGTGTGTGTGTGTATGTGTGAATGTGTGTGAGTGTGAGTAAGTGAATGGTTACGAGACAACTGGCAAAGGGAGGAACTGGGGTACAGGCGAGTGGTGGGGGGGGGGGCCTCTAGTTCAACAAAATTTCAAAGCTAGTGGACATCGGTCCCAATTACAAGGGCAAAAGATGGTTCCCAATGTCTGTGTGTTTGAGTGTGAGTATATGTTTGTGTCAGTGTGTTTGAGTGTGAGTATATGTTTGTGTCAGTGTGTTTGAGTGTGAGTATATGTTTGTGTCAGTGTATTTGAGTGTGAGTATATGTTTGTGTCAGTGTGTTTGAATGTGAGTATATGTTTATGTCAGTGTGTTTGAGTGTAAGCATATGCTCATTATTCACAGACCTTCACATGTGTGTGTGTGAATGAATGTAAGTGTTTCATAATGTGTGAATTATTTAAACACATGTCCCTGACTGTTGCTCGATGTCACATATGTTTTAAACCAAACGATAAAAAAAATGTTTTGCCCTGTGTCGGGAAGTGTTCAATGACATTCCAATTTGTGTGGACTCACTTTGTACTGTAGTGATCAAGACATTCCAATTTGTGTGGACTCACTTTGTACTGTAGTGACCAAGACATTCCAATTTGTGTGGACTCACTTTGTACTGTAGTGACCAAGACATTCCAATTTGTGTGGACTCACTTTGTACTGTAGTGACCAAGACATTCCAATTTGTGTGGACTCACTTTGTACTGTAGTGACCAAGACATTCCAATTTGTGTGGACTCACTTTGTACTGTAGTGACCAAGACATTCCAATTTGTGTGGACTCACTTTGTACTGTAGTGACCAAGACATTCCAATTTGTGTGGACTCACTTTGTACTGTAGTGACCAAGACATTCCAATTTGTGTGGACTCACTTTGTACTGTAGTGACCAAGACATTCCAATTTGTGTGGACTCACTTTGTACTGTAGTGACCAAGACAATTATAACAATTCTAATAATTTCCCAGCCTTATTTCATGACACCACGAGATGGACATCAACACAAGATGTTGAAGAGCTCATCCCTTAGCTCTAGATGACAAGCATACATTCAATTTGACGTTATTGACAATGTATAGGCGAGATTACTGAGCACATTATATCCAGCTTTGTCGGAATCTGCGTATCTAGGTTGACATAGTGGCGAAATAAATCCATCAACATCTTGCCTCGGTACAAAAGTTGGAGGATTTGATCGCCACAGGAGTCCCAGGAACTTCACAGCCGCCTGGAGACAGCGCAGTAGATTTTCATCGACCAGATCTATTGGAGTGAGCAGCGTCTTTCCATCTTTCCTTTTGCAGAAGAACTTCAAAACAAAATTCAAAACAAACATAAAAACAAACAAACTTTAAAACAAACATAAGAAAAACAAACTTCAAAACAAACATAAAAACAAACTTCAAAACAAACATAAAAACAAACAAACTTCAAAACAAACATAAAAACAAACAAACTTCAAAACATACATAAAAACAAACATAAAAACAAACATAAAA